>JBBYHK010000012.1:11918786-11965232 GCA_038382065.1 Adansonia grandidieri | reverse complement strand
TTTGTTCTTTAAACAAGAACTCCATTTGATCTTATCAGGGTAACTTGTGGCGATCAAAATTGTTATAACTTTAGTTCTAATCAGCAGGTTTGATTGGGGTCAAGTTCTCTTTGCTTGACTTTGAAGACAATCCTAGGGTTCTAATTCCATCCAATCGGGTTTTAGTTTGTGTTTTCATCCTAAGGTTCGCATTAAAATGGAAATGATTTTTCCATTACATGAGGTTCAAACATTCTATTTAATGTAGTAATATCTAATTAAAAAAAGTTTTGAGCCCCTAAATGATTTTTTTGAGATTTTTTAACTATTTCTCATAGGAAGTATATTGAATCAGCTTTCCTAGTAATTTTAATTTGCTTTTTTTTTGTCTGAAATAGTCCAAAACAAATTCACGAAGCTCTAACATTAAAGCTATTTACTTTTTTGGGTTTCTCCAAGTTTTTATTTTAGTGATTTTAAGGCATTCGAATGCCTCGGAATTAACTCCATTAATGTCATTTTTGGGAGTGCACAGACTTAGAAGGTCTAATGTTTTGGTTCCTAAGGCTCATTTCAAGGCTCTTAATTTAATAAAAAAATTAAATAAAATTTGATTCTAACTTTGTTTTTGAAGTTTCATTTTATTCAATTTAGTCTTTGTATCCTTTTTCATAATATATTTCGAAAAATGTCTAGTTTTGTAATTATTTTGAATTTTTAGTTGTTTTTGAATTATTTTTAGGGTTACTACATTCAGTTGCTCTAATGGGTACCCGATACAAATTACTGGATACATGTTTGCATTTTCTTTGATACGTGTGTCCTTGTAATAATTGGGTATTATGGTTCAATATTTGAATACCTAAAACCAAGGAAAATAAATTTGGATACATGTTATTAGAAAGTATTGATTTATGAACATCACGAGAGGGATTGATTTCTTAATTGTACGCTAACTGACTTGCAAGATCGATTTTTACATGTCTTTGGATTGTGCACATTATAAAATCAATCCTTTTGAGTTTCATAACTCTTAAGTGAATGATTTTAGTAGGTATCTGATCCCATCTAATCTAAAAAAATTACTAACAATTCCTATTTCTTAACCATCTTGTGAAACCTTTACAAGAAACTTGAACAAGCGATTTGTTCCAACGGTTGGGACCGAGGATGAATATATAGTGTTTTCCTATTTTATTGTATTGGGATTAGCATCCGAATATGTTATGACAGTGATCGTTCGATTTTTGATCCAATGATTTGAATTTTTAAATATTGAGTGTTGCTACGTGAGACAGTCGGTGCGATTAACTGTTTTCATGTAATATTTTCTTAGCTTAAATCCTTAAATTAGTTGATGCAAGAGTTGCTGTATCAATTTACCAAACAAAATTAAGATTGGCTATCTTGTCGTTATTTTATCGTGATTGGTTTTAGTGAAATTATGTGTATAGGAAACAAAATTAGGAATATTCGATCATGCATAAATAAGTAATTAGTGCCTCCTTCAAAGCTCTTAGTCAAAAGGTAAATTCTCTGTAACTAACGCGTGTACGCTTAAGCTAATCTAGTGTTTGCCTTCCATCCATATGGGGATGCTTTCTTCTGTCTTTCAGTTTTGACAACCTTTCTACATGTTTCTTTTTCTTTGGTGCATGTGAAAATGCAAGTATGTTTAATTCATATTATGAATTAAGATCTTTCATCTAATGTATGTTTATATTTTTACAAAAATGAAAAAAATTCATATGCATTTAAGAAGTTGAGCATTTATCCCGTGTCTTTCAATTGAAATTTTAAATTTGAATATTGGTATTTTATAAAAAAATTAAAAGAAAAGATGCATGGTTCCAGTGCATGCAAATGTCATTCTCTTGAGCAGTTTATCAACATCTATAAATGCAAAAAAAGTTTCTGTAATAGTGCGACAAGTAGCCTATTTGCATGAGCACTAACGTGTCCCCTTCTCAGAGCTCCTTAGATACTTCTTTTTGTCCTGACGCATCAAGGCCGCCTCAATTTTTCCACGTGTAGCACTCATGTGACTCGTTGGATTGTTTTTGTTGCCACGGCTGCTTCAGGCGAGTTGCCGATGCACTTATTAGGCTCGCAGGACACCCCATGTATGCAGAGCGACCCACTGTGTCATCACATGCCGCCTCGATCTTAACTACGTGCCTTCTTTTTTTTTTTTTTTTTTGTGGAGGACAATCGTGTCATGCGATGTGCAATTCAACGTCGTGCGGATTTATTATTATTTAAACCTTGGGCGGCGCAACCGCTTGATTTTTATTAAGCTTTGAATTTTTATACATTGCATGTAACTGCAGAAGACTACTGTGATTGATTATTTTCTCTTTGCACGTTATTACAATTGCATCGTCTCTGCCATTGACCGATGGCTAAACCAAATGTTTGTGTACTCAACTGCTTGGCTCCTGTTTCTTTTACCCTGGGCATGTCATTGTCTTGGAGGTTTTTTGATGTGATGATGTATTAAAATTCATCCTCTCTGACTTTTGCTTTTGCTAGGTAAATGACTGGATATCCCTCGCTTGTTCGGTTTTCTTCAAGCAAGGAGGAATTTTTTTTTCTTATTAGTATATGCTTTAAAGTTAATCAGATTAGATAAGGAATGCATAAGTTAAAAATACAAACCAATCAATTTAGTTGGTGATTCAAGGTTTTCTTTTATGTTAGTGGCTTGATTGATACTAATGCAAATATTATTGGAAGAAGCCTATGAAACACAATGACGTTGCAAAATTAGTAATGAGTTATGATGATAAGATCTTTATGCATCAAAGACGTATCTCGAAAGATGTTCCTAATCATCATATTGTCAAAACAGACCATTGACAATGTACGAGACTAGCATATGCTAAGCTTCTATGCATTTAATGCATGCAACTCTTTGATCTCATAGAAGTTGAAGTATAGAGATATTTGGGGATAGCATATGTAGAAACTAGATTTCTTTCAGGTCCCTTTTTCTTTCAATAGTCTCAAATTTTCAACATTGAAAACTTAGCGGCCACCTTGGTCAAGGGAAACCTCCTTTAAATGACCTCTACATTTTCAACACCTTTTCAGTCATACTTAACTGGCTGCATGTGCACGTGACAAAAAAGTACTATTTTGAGCTCTAATGTCTAATAAACAGGACGAATATTTAAGAGAAAAATTATTTTTGAATACTTTCTTATCAAATTTTGGAAATCCATTTCTGCAAGTGTTATCGCAGTAAAATTTTCCATTTTTAAGAATTTTTCAAGAATTTTTTGTCAAATTTGGAAAGTCGACTGTCATATATTTTTATTGATATCTATGTGGTATTTATGTCAATATGCACTCCGAAAAATCAAAAATATTTAAGGAAAAATTCGTATTGGTATTCTTTACCATGAGGTATCAAGTTGTAAATTTTGAGATTTGAGTTTGAAGTTTTACAATACCGTGAGTTTTAAACTTGTAAATTTTTTCCTAATAAAAATTATTCCGGATTTTAGATTTTCATTTTTATCATTTTCATAGATAAATATGTTAATTAATGTATTGAACAAAATTTATTTTTATAAAATTTGAACACATTTTTAGGTTTTTTTCCTATTTTCAAGATATGGAGTCTTTTTATTATGTAAAATTTTCAACAAAGATTTTTTTGAGTTTATAATTTTTAAAATTCTTCAAATATTATTATTTAATTCATATTAAATTAGTTTTTCAAATTTATTTTATGCATTTTACATTTTTTTCAAAATTTTTCTTTTTTCAAAATATAGAGTTTTCTACTTCGTAAATTTTTTTCAGTAGGATTTTTTTGAGTTTATAATTTTTAAAATTCTTCAAATATTATTGTTTAATTCATAGTAAATTAGTTTTTCAAAATTCTTTTTATTTCATGAGTTTTGCATTTTTCAAAATTTTTTTATTTCTAAAATACGGAGTTTCTACTCCGTAAATTTTTTGGTAAGATTCTTTTGGGTTTATAATTTTAAAAATTCTTCAAATATTATTTTTAAATTCATATTAAATCAGTTTTTGAGAATTCAATTTATTTTTATGAGTTTTGTATTTTTTACATATAACAATTTTCTCGATAAGTTTTTTTCTCATAAAATTTTATGAGTTTACAATTTTAATGGTTTTTTTCTTGAACATTAAAATTGTTTTTATTGTCAGATTAAATTATATTAATCATATGAAATTTTATTTCACATATATAATTTTTAATTTTTTATAATTTAGTCTTTCTAATTAATTTTTATGGTATAATTTTACATATTATATAAATATCTCCAAAAAATTATCTAGAGCTTGATGATGTTTATATTGTTTTTCTTAATATTTTCATGCTAATATGTTGATAAATATATTTATATATTTTTTATTATTTTATTTTCGTATTTAAGATTGATGATATTTATTCTTGGTTATTTTCATGATTTTGTGTTGGAAAATATTCATGAAAGTATGGTCTTCACCTTGGTCGAATTTAATAGAAAATTTGGATAATGTTTTTATGCTTATTTTTGTGATGAGTTTTTTATTTTGATTATTTTGTAATATTAGGAAATATAAGCACTAAATTGTAAAATGTCCAAAAATTTTTTAGGCTATTTTTTCTATGGCCGAAACTCCTTAGTTCCATGGAATGAGTGTTTCATGTATTTTTAAACATGCTTTAGGTATTTCTCACATTTTAGGTGCCTAAATGCAATTCTTCAAAGTTTAGGCACTAGTTTGCAAAAGGTTGAAAAATTTTATTTCAAGGCCAAGATTATTTGGTTGAATCTTCATGAATATGTTTGCTATGTTTTACATGTTTATTTTCATATGTTTGATGATTTTTTATGTCGTTTTTCCGTGTATGAATCAAATTGCAAAATTAAAAAAAATTTAGGGACCATACAGTGAATCTTTGCATTTTAGGGGCAAAATGATCTTTTTTATCGTGATGAAATATTTTTAACATTCCTCTGGTCTTTCCAAAAGATGTAGAATTTATGAAAACTTTTTGTATCCTTCTGATTTTTTGTTAAGGCATGAAATGTAATTTTGAAAAGTTTAGAGGCTTAACTATAATTTTATATTTTAAGCCAATTTTAATATTTTAATGTCCCTATTTAGGGTAGAATAATTATTTCTTATCATATTAGTGTCTATTAGGGTACCAAGATCTTTTACGTCAAAGGTATACCCTAAGGACATTTTGGTAATTTTTTCTAAAATCGAGTCCTAGGTAGTCTCCAAGATGCTTTTATGCTGAAGGTGTGTATTAAGATAGGTTCATCATTTCATGACCATTTTAGTGTCCATTAGCGTATAGAGATCTTTCACGTTGAAAGTATACCCTAGGGGTGTTTTGGTAATTTTTCCTAAAATCGAGCCTTTGGTAGTCACCGAGATGCTTTCATGTCAAAGGTATATCTTTGGGGCATTTTGTAATTTTCCTAGAACCAAGTTCGATACAGTCACCAGGATGTTTTATGCCAAAGATACACATTTAGGATAGGTTCACCCTTTTATACTTATTTTTAATCCCTTAGGGTTACCGAGAAACTTTTATGTCGAAGATATACCTCGAGGGCATTTTGGTAATTTCATGAACTAAGTACTATGTGATTACTATGATACTTTCATATCAAAAATACACATTAGGAAAAGGTTCATCATGTTAGACCGTTTTCGAGTCTTCGGATACCCTATTAATATTTTTAATAAAATTAGATATTTTTTTAAAAATTAAAGGCAATATCTCCGAGTTAAAATAGTATGCAAAATTTCTCTCAATATATAAGAGGGATTATACAAATTATTTTAATAATGAGATATCCTTTTCAAATAGAAAGTCAGGATTTTTTAATTTTTTGTAAAAATAAAACTTTTGCATTCCACCAATTTTCCAGTAGGGTACAAAAGATATTTTGATTTTTAAAAAACTTTCGTATTCAATGGCTTTCCAGCAAGGTACGAAAGAGAAAGATAAAAAACCTTCATGCTCTTAGGGTACCAATATACTTTCATGTCAAAGGTATATCTTCGGAGCATTTTGTAATTTTCCTAGAAACAAGTTCAATACAATCACCCGGATGCTTTATGCCAAAGATACACATTTAGGATAGGTTCACCCTTTTATAATTATTTAGGTTATCGAAAAACTTTCATGTCAAAGATATACCTCAAGGGCATTTTGTTAATTTCATGAACTAAGTACTATGTGATTACTATGATACTTTCATATCGAAAATACACATTAGGAAAAGGTTCATCATGTTAGACCATTTTCAAGTCTTCAGATACCCTATTAATATTTTTAATAAAATCAGGTATATTTTTAAAAAATGAAGGCAATATCTCCGGGTTAAAATAGTACGTAAAATTTCTCTCAATATATAAGAGGGATTATACAAATTATTTTAATAATGAGATATCCTTTTCAAATAGAAAGTCAGGATTTTTCAATTTTTTGTAAAAATAAAACTTATATATTCCACCGATTTTCAAACAGGATACAAAGGATATTTTTATTTTTAAAAAACTTTTGTATTCAATGGCTTTCCAGTAGGGTACGAAAGAGAACGATAAAAAACCTTCATGCTCTTAGGGTACCAATATACTTTCATGTCAAAGGTATATTTTTGGGGTATTTTGTAATTTTCCTAGAACCAAGTTCGATACAATCACCAGGATGCTTTATGCCAAAGATACGCATTTAGGATAGGTTCACCCTTTTATAGTTATTTTTAATCCTTTAGGGTTACCGAGAAACTTTCATGTCAAAGATATACCTCGAGGGCATTTTGGTAATTTCATGAACTAAGTACTATGTGATTACTATGATACTCTCATATCGAAAATACATATTAGGAAAAGGTTCATCATGTTAGACCGTTTTTGAGTCTTTAGATACCCTATTAATACTTTTAATAAAATTAGATATTTTTTTAAAAAAATGAAGGTAATATCTCCGAGTTAAAACAGTACGTAAAATTTCTCTCAATATATAAGAGGGATTATACAAATTATTTTAATAATGAGATATCCTTTTTCAAATAGAAAGTCAGGATTTTTCAATTTTTTTGTAAAAATAAAACTTTTGTATTCCACGGATTTTTCAGTAAGGTATAAAATATATTTTGATTTTTAAAAAACTTTCGTATTCAATGGCTTTCCAGCAAGGTACGAAAGAGAATGATAAAAAACCTTCATGCTCTTCTGGTTATCCGAAAAAATGTGGAAGATATTTTGATTTTCAAAAAAACAATAAAAACCATACTTTCTTGAAATAATAAATTTGTTTAATAAAATATTATATATGGGGCTTATAATTAAATATTAAATATTGAAACCAAATAAAAATTTAAATTTAAATTAACAAATGATTAGTAAGGTATCGATTTAGGCATCGCGTGATCTTTGGTATCTACGTGTACCTTGGAGTTTTTATTTTCAAGGGTTTTGTAACCCTCGAAATGCGACTCCGGTAGGTGACCAATCTCACTTAGCCAAATAGAATGGTGGCGACTCTTAGAAAAATAAATGGTCATTTCGTAATGACTATTTAGGATTAAGTTGAGTGAGTGATTCATCTCAGCAACTCCATCCCTAGACATGAAAAATAAAAATAATAATCTTAACAATGATTTTATCCCCCAAAAGATAATAAAAATAATGATATATAAATATATATAGGAATAAGTGGTACATCTACCATTCTAAGTTAGTCAGGCTGGCAGGATTCATATACAGGCCATGTTGCGACAGCATATAGGTGTTTGTTTTATGAAAACATGTTCATTGAACATGGCCCGTATGAGAATTCTATTTGGTATAAGTCACTCAAGTGTCTATGAAATATGTTCTCCTGTGCCAGTCGTGTATATTAGTTTTCAAACTTGTCATACCAAGTCATCTTGTATAAAGAGTGTCATGCTTTTATTCCATCACGAATAGGTCCACAATAGATGGATGCTTATGGTAGGGGGTTTTCGGTATGGCATAAACCATACAAAGGTGGATAAGTGATCCAAAGAGGATTCACTACTCCAAGTGACATCGAAGACATATCTCATTTGTTATTTTCTTTGTCAGCTTGATAAAGTCGTTGGCCAATATGTGATGAATTTAGGAGAAATTGTTTCTCTAAATTCATAAGGTTAATCGAAAGCTGCAGCAGCTAATATGGATTGACACATGAGTAGACACTGCACCATGCTCATTTCTTTTCGAAATATCTAGTGAAAAGACCAAGGTGCACTAAGAGGCTGGTTACTGAAAGGTTTCTTGAAGAAGTCATATTGACTCTTCTTGCATATTGGGTGGCCATGATGCTTTCCTAAAAGCCAATCTTGGTTTATAAATATAATACTCTTAATTGTGTAAATATATTTATTGTCGTTATGATGGAAGCCTAATGGGTCACACGCAATAAGATGATCTATTGGATTAAAATTAGGATGTAATTAAGTATGACTTAATTTAATAAAAGGTATAATGAAGAGGACTCAATTAAATAAATGAAGAATAATTTAAACTTAAATATGACAATAAAGATAAGAATGTCTTATCAAAACAATATCTATTTGTAGACACCGTTTTAAGGATAATATTAAATAAGACCAAACAATTATATTTGAAAAATTAAATAACGATTTAATAATTCCTTAATTAACTACTGGTAGTCTTTACATTTTCCCTTTCACTCGCAGTATGGGGAAAAAGTGGGCTTTAGGGGTAGTCCTAATTAGGTTAAGGAATCAATCCGTATCAATTATTTTCTAGATCATTTTTCAAAGCCTTTTTTTATTAAATTAATACATGTCTATTCCATTCCATTTTTCCTTGAAATGAGGGTATTCGTGCTTGGATGGTAGCTCATGAAAAGCTTATATTCCTTGAAAAGGTTTTACCTCATGGAAATGCTCTGTAATGGAACTTTAGCTATAGTAGTTCATGACCAAGAAACCACTGGTTTCGATTGGTGGGCCGAGAATGCTCAGATTATCAATGTATCTGATAAACTATGGGGGGCTTATGCAACCCATGCAGGATCAATCATATTCTGGGTCGAAGCAATGAACCTATTTAAAGTGGCTCATTTTGTCCTAGAAAAGCTTATGTATGAATAAGGATTAATTTTACTTCCCCACCTCGTTACTCTAGGCTAAAGGATAGGTCTTGGAGAAGAAGTTATAGGCACTTTTCCATACTTTGCATCTAGAGTACTTCACTTAATTTTCTATTGTATTGGGCTTTCATGATATTTATCATGCATTTTTGGGACTTGAAACTCTTGAAGAATCTTTTTCATTTTTTAGTTATGTATATAAAGATAGAAAGAAAATGACCATAATTTTAGGTATACACGTAATTTCACTAGGTATGGGTGCTTTTCTTCTAGTGTTCAAGGCTTTTCGTTTTAGAGGCGTATATGATACCTGGCTTCGAGAGGAGGAGAAGTAAGAAAAATTACCAACTTGACTCTTAGCCCAGGTGTTATATTTGGATATTTACTAAAATCTCCTTTTAGAGGTGAAGGATAGATTATTAGTGTGAACGATTTGGAAGACATATTTAGAGGACATGTATGGTTAAGTCCTGTTGCATGCCTCATCTCATAGGGAACCTCAAAGGGGCTCTATTTCATTATATTCCATCCGGATCCCAATTCCATTTTTATATTCTCATTGACGTGACATAAGAGATATCTGTTCTAGTCTATCTTTTTTTATTTCTATAATCATCATATAATAATCCAGAAATAGAAGAGAAAAATGTGAGGTTAATGATGATTTTAAAATCTTTTATATGAGGTAATCTAAATTCTAAATATAATAAAACAAACTTATCACATTGTTTTCTAGATTGTTTTACAAAGCCTTTTTTATTGAATTAATATGTCTATTCCATTCCATTTTCTTTCATTTCTGATTATTTTAATATGAATCTCGGTATCCATCAAAAGAATCAAATCCATGATTAATATTATTTACATGAAGTAAAAATTATTTTACTTGGGTTAGAAAATTTAATCATGAATTAAATTATCTAACATGTAAATTAAAGGGGTTGGGCCAAAAGCTTTAATTATCACGTCAAGAGAGTTTAGTTGTGAAATACTCTAAATTGAGCTTGGTAATGGGCCGGGGGCATGGAATGGCTATTTTTGGTGTGCTATTGGGCTAAAATATTAATAAGTTAGTACTAAGGCTCAATCTTGGACAAACTAATTAAAATAGTTTTAATTGGGCTTTAGGAAGCACTCTAAAGTGGGGCTTTTTGGACATTTTAGTAATGGGCTTAGTTGACCCATTAATTAAGCCTAACATAGCTCAAGGTATATTTAAATACATTATTAAGGCTTTTTGACTGATAAGAAGCATTAGGAAAACCTTAGGTGCTAACCCTAAAATTCTTTAAGGGGTTTGGCGAACACATATGCTTCCCTAAGCTCTTGTTACATTTTCATGGTTTTTTATTTTAATGTTCATGAATCTTTCTTGATAGAATGAGAAAAGAAAAATAGTTTTCTAGCATTAAGAGATTAGTTTTGCATAAAAGTTGTAAAATTGGCCAAATCCTAAAATCACTTCTTTCTTAAGCCTTTTTTTATGTTGATTAGTATTTTAGGTGATCTCAAAATGTTTTTTGATAACTATGAAGGTAGAAAATTAGTTTTCTATCTTAATGGAATCAACTGGGCATCAAAATTTAGGATTTTTGGATTTATTTGCCTGTATCTGTGAAAAATAGTTACTTCTCTATAGAGTTATTTTTATTCTCTTTAACGCAACAAGCATGGGAATTGTTCTCGGATCACTTCAGATCTGAACCTATTAGCTAAATATCTTTTGGTTAAGGTTTGAGAAAACATCTAACTAGCATCGAAGAACCAACAGAGCTCATAAAGGCTCTAATAGGCATTTGTGTGGATCACCGTTAGAGGTAAGACACTAATACCACTTGTGGCCTCAAGAAGTGATCATAGTATTCAACCTATGGTGTGTTCATGGAGGGATCGACATGCTTAGAGTGATGAGTCTGAAGTAAGTATGATTTCTATTAGATTTGTGTTTTAAAATTATTGTCTAATTACATGTACATCTTTTCTAAGATCTTAAGACAACCCAGGTGTTTCTTTCTTTAATTCTACTATGTAATTTTAATTCTAATTAAATTTTATGCTTATACCAACATGCATGAGCCCGAAATTTCCCTTTCAAGTGGCATCAAAGCCTAAGGTTTGTAGATTACATGTGGTCTAGCATGCCGATTTTTGGTGATAATCAATCTAATTAATTTATGTGTTGATTAGTAATTTTCAGTTTTAGTAAGATTCTTGAAAATCTATTTTTCTTCAATTTTTTTAAAATCTGGATAACGTGTAATTTTTGGCTTTAATCATGTTTAAAAGAATTTAAATAATTAATTAAAATTATTTTAATTAATTTGGATTAAAGTCCTAACATGTCTTAAGCCTTTCGGGTTGTTTCAATGTTATTTTGATCAATTTCTTGAATTAAAAATTAAAAAATTATTTCTTTTTAATTATTAATTTTCTTGCATTTTAATGCAATTATTATCAATATTAATTAGTTTAAAATATTTTTTCTAATTAAATTGATATTAGAGTCATCTGTCAACGTTTTTATGTTAACTGTTACTAAGATGCTCTATTTCGGTGTTTTGAGGGTGCTAAAATTTTTAGTAGTTCCTAGTGCTACTTTTTCCTTGTTTTCCACCTTGAAAGTATCATGAAAAGTTCATAATACTTGTTGGAAACTTTTGGTTAAAATAAAAGTTGAAAATGTTTAAATTTCAGGCCATGTAGTATCCATATGATGGATGTGGCATGCTGTCCTTCTTTGTGTGACCTTGGTGTGGCATCAATGGTAGCAAGATGTTGTTTTATTATCAAAAGTTTAGTGGGAGGAAGACAATAGTGTTGGAGTTGAATTAGGATGGCTAAGTTAGGCATGCATGGAGCAAACACCTAGTTGAACTGGGATTCCCTAAAATGTTGAGTTCTATTGAAACTCCTACTTATCATCAAACATCTAATTATCCAATTGCATTAATTTTCTTAAATTGTTTAAAATATGAATTGGATAATATAATAAGTATGGAATTAAAATTTAGTTAAATTGTTTAGTTGAAAAATATATTTAATTTAATTCATTAATTTTACTTGGAGTAGGATTTGTTCTAATGTTATTAGAATAGATGTTAATCATTTAAGAAAATTGTTTTCTTAATTAAATTAAATATGGATCAATTACTAAGACTTCAAAAAATTTGGAAAATTAGTTTCCTAAATGATTTAGGAAATATTACATGTTAAATGGATTACGTTGTACCTTTTTTTTTCTCTCCAGACAATCCAAAATAGGTGTGCACAACTTAAAAGATATATATAGTGGTGTGATTAACCCTTTGGGTTAACCCTTGATCAAGATTTGGTAATATAAAAGGGAGAAAGATCATTGGATAAATCACTCATCCAACTAGTCTTGGAAGGTTACCATGAGGTAACTATAAATTTGGAGTCACCAAGGATCATTTCCAACTAGGCAAAATCAAATGCTTATCAAAAACAATATTTCGAGTTACGAAACTCGAAATGTTGATTTCAAGGTCTATAATGTCCAGATATTCTTTGGTTGGTCTAGGAGTTGGTTAGGCATGTGGAAAGATTAGCGCCTCCATGACGCTCGAAATCGATATCTACTAACTATATCTCACTTTAGTTTTGGTTCAATTCGTTCCATTTGGTCATTATGTAGATATAATCCCCTTTAATCCATGAACTTCTGTGGAAGTTGTTAATTTTGATAGAAAATCTCATATCACCTATGCACCGCGGAGGTATGAGGAGCAAAGGGATTTTTAATGAAAATAATTTCTAGATTAAATTTTGAAAATTCAAATATTTCGTGTCAGGCACTGGAGAGATACTGACATGGAACATTCTCTTATAATTTTTTTTGAAAACATTTTTTAAATATAAATGTACGACGGTTGCTACAAAAAGGAAATACGTTAATAGGATGAAAGGGAATATCATAATTTCGCACATAAATAATCACAAACAAGAAAAAACGTATCAAAGATGGTCAATCGAAATGTATCTCATAATTGCTTTCAATTATTGAAAAATAATCAAAATGACAAATTGAATATGTATTTGTATTCATTGGTAATTTGAGCGGCAAAAAAAGGTTTTAATCGAAACAATATGGGATATCTAAAAAAGAGAAAATTTTTGGATTTTAACGAAAAAAATAGGGTTAGAGTATCCCCTTGGAGAGGCAGGATTGGAGTATTCCTTAATAATAAAAATTTTTGATGATTTTAGAAAATAATTATGAAGCTCAAATAAATTCAGGAGAGAAAATTCAAGTTTTTTAGTGGAAAACAGGGTTAGAGTAGCCCCACTGAGTGGTGGGGTTTGAGTATCCCCCAAGAATGAAATTTTTTTATGATTTTAGATAATTAGGAATCTCAAATAAATTCGAAAGTGAAAATTCAACTATTTTTGGTAGAAAATGGGGTTAGAGTATCCTCTCACAGTGGTAGGGTTAGAGTGTCCCCAAGAAAGAAAATTTTTGATGATTTAGAAGAAAAGAGATATTTATTTTATTTTTATATTATTTTTTATAAGGTATCTTGAAGATAGGAAATCAAGGATTTGAACAAAATATATTTTTGTCTTAAGCATTAATCTGAGGTTAAAGGGCTTATGTTATGGGGGAGCCAATCGGATGCATTTCGAGAAGTTCAAACGTCTCAATAATGGTCACTTGGGAGATGGGTTAATTTTAATTCTAAAAAAATAGGGGATAGCATTGCACTGTCTCCCTTCCTGAATTTATTCTGGGTTCACCCAAAGGTTTTAGGGTAAACAAGGTACCATTGGAAAGGTAACACAATGAGGACTAATATAAAAATATTTTAAAAATCCTAGAAAATCACTTTCTAGGCGAGATTAATTTTTGGAGTTTGGCATGTTTCGACACTAGCAGCATACACAAGGGAAAAGGCATGATAGATTTTGAAAAATTGTCTCATTCAAAATTGTTAAATCGTAAACAATACCTTTCCAAAAAGGGAATATTACAAACTTGCTGGGAAAAATATTTGGATAATATAGGAAATCATCTGATGGGCTGAAACAGCCCAAATAGAAGGTAATGCATTGGTTCAAAGGGTTCTAGATAGAAAAGGTTCAAAAAAGCATGATTCCATCATCTTGGATGATCTGAGGGCAAATGAGACACATTTGGAAAGATAATTCGATGCCTTTTAAGGGAAAAATATCAAAAAATTCTATAAAAATAATTTATGGTTTGAAAATAATTTTTCAAATCCAAACTATGACGCTACTAGAGCAAAAACAGGGATTATTTGATTTTTTGGGGTCAAACTTAAGCTACAGATGTTTGAACCTCCGTGACACATAGAAAAAAGTGAGATGGGCATCAGAAGTTCATTCTACAATCCTAGAGTAGTTTGGGAAAATGAAACAACTCGTTAACTATGCAACAAATAAAAGTGTTAAGCTCAAGATCAAGGTTTATTATTTCTTTATCAAAGGGTTAACTTGTTTTAACATGAATCTAGACCTAAAATGTTTGATTTGTCTCCAAGATTGGATGACCAATTTTGTGAAAACATTAAATCCATGCTAGTCTCCATCTGTTGGAGGTAGCATAGGCTCAACTTAGAGATTTTCTTTCTAAAATCATATTTTTGCTACAAACAAGAAAACAATTGTGACAAAAAAATGTTAGGAACATGAATAACACATTCAAACAAGCAGGAGATGACATTTTGACATAGAAAAGATGATAAAAATATAAGGAGGTGACGAATAAGATGTATGGAGATGACATCAAAAATCATATTATGGGAGATGAGATAATCATATTTGAGTGAAGAAAATCATGCTGGAATTTTCAAGACAACATTTTTATACCATGAAACTCATCAAAATGTAAGAGAATAGATGAATATGTTCAAAAACATGTTAGAATGAAGATTCAAGCATATGTTAAGCATTTGATGATGGATGAAACATATAAAAAATTCATGGACAGTGGCTGTTTTGATGGAAAAAATGATGAGAAGCATGTTTGGTCACTCAAACATCACTAAGGCATCAAAAAGATTATCAAGGTCCTAAAACTACAACAACCAAGGCCATAATAATACTTAAAAGAGTCCTAGAATGGTCATGGCACCATAAATTGCTCACTAAAATGATGCAAATGATAAAATAAAAAATAAATGGAGCAAGGAGAGAAAAAATACCAACAAGCCTTGAACTTTCCTCTTTACTCAGAGCAGTGACTCAAAACTTAGTTTTTTCCCTCTCTTGGCTATTGTTTAGCAAGAAAATGATGCAAAAAAGAAGCTTACTTGATTATAATGTTGATAGAGAAGGGTTTTAAAGCTGAAAGTGTATGAAAGGTTAAGTTTTTTGGAGGTTGTCTGGTAGGGGTTTGGAGGAGCTACAAGAATAAAGTTTCTAGTTAAAATAGAGGTCAATGGAACATCATTTATGGGAGTGTTTTTAGGCTTGAAGGTTGCTAAAGGTTTTTTGGAGATAGTTGAGAACAAGATAGAAAATGTCTCTGTTGGTTGCTCCTTACCCTGTTGAGCCTAGATTGGCTCTTTTATATAAAAGGTGCTCAACTAGTGTTTTCGAATCAAAAGTAAAGGCATTGTGGGATTTTCCCTCATGTACTAAGGGACAATTTCAGATACTATGCTCAACTGATCTCATTTCAAATCTTACTATGCAGAGTAAAGGTCTAGAAAGGCTATAGAAGTCTGCAACTAGAGAAAAAGCCTAGCCTGCCCTCTGACAAACCATATATTTCATGAAAATGTCCTTTGTCATTAGCTATTTGGGCTTTAAAAATTTATTTAAGTCCAATCACAAGCCAACCTTTGAAGCTTGGTATGAATTATAATGATTTTTAGTGCAAAAAGGTGTTTGAATCAGATTTTCAAAGGCTGAAAAATGGCTTGAACTAGATAAAAGTACTTTTATGTATTAATACAAAACCTTTTGTGTCAATACATTAGGCAACTTTTACCCTTAAATATTGACACAATGAAGTATGTATCAATACCAAGAGCAAAAAATTGTTTCCAATTTCAAGACTTAGAGGCCTGTATCGATACTTCATGGACTTGTATCGATACTCTGACTTGTGTATCGATACATTTTGCCAAAAATCACAATCGTAGTTACTGCCAAGGCTCATATTGATATAAACATGCTGAGTATCGATACCACACCATAGGTATAGAGACCAAATCCTCTTTTATCGATACTACATGTGAAAATTTAAATTTTGGTGACATGAAAGCTTCATATCAATACTTATGTACCAATGTGACTTGCATGTACCTTAGGCTCTTTGAATACCTCACCTTGGTCATAAATAGTGAGAAACTGATCCATGCTCATCAGAATAGCTTTAGTGATACCTGAGTAGTGACTTTTGATACTCATTTTTACATTCTTCTTTAATATGACCTCTTGTCATTTCAGACCTTCCAAAAAAAATTTTTTTACCTAGCAACTGTCCCCATTATTTTTTATTTGTTGCATTCTATATCTTTCAACTACGCCTAAGGATGCCAAAAATTGGCCCGAACAAAATAAAGCCTATAGTTGGCCCTCTTTGGTGGTTGCTGAGATCAAGAGCTAGGCAAAAACAAGCAGACACCATTTTGATTGGGTAGGATGATGGTTTTGTTTGCCTGTAGAAAATTAGAGATCTAGTTAGGATTATGTTGAGACAGATCAAATATATAAACAATGATTTTAACAAATAAGAAAATTTCAATGTGTTTTACAAGGTTTAACCCCTAACTAGGTTTATGATTTCCTAGGATTAGCTTCTCAGACAGGCATTAGCTATTATGGGCTTTGACTTGATAATTGTCTAGTTTTTTATGGACTAAGGTAGTTAGGTGTCCTACTATCAAAGGATTGACTTCATAGGCACCTGCTCTTTATGGACTGAGGTAGGTAGGCATCATGCTCTTTGAGGACTGATGTAGGTAAGCATCTTACTCTTTGAGCCCTAAGGTAGGTGGGAATCTTACTCTTTGAGGACTGAGATAGGTACATGTCCTACTCTTTAAGGATTGAGGTAGGTAAGCTTTCTGCTTTTTGAGGACACAAGTAGGTAGGCATCTTGCTTTTTGAGGATGAAAAGGGAAAAATGCATCCTACTTTTTGAAGATTAAAAAAAAGGGCATATTGTTCTTTAAGGACTGAAAAGGAAAAAGCATTTTGCTCTTTGAGGACTAAAATGATATGAGTTGAAGTACCTTTCTTGAATGGCATTTTCAATTTGCGCACTTATGAGATATGGGATTCTTACTTGGAACTTTTCAAGGCTTTTTGAAAATATGAATTTGTACCTAATGTTTTGTTTAATTTTGGCTTTTGAAAGTGAAAGCTCGTACCTAAAGAATGATGTATAAGGATGCAAAATACATGCTTAAGTGATGCAAGAGTGATGATTTTAAAAGTCTAATTCAGCAATCGATTTTTGGCTTTGTTGATTGTCTGATCTTCTATGAGTTTGATAGGATAGCTTCTTTTTTTGAAATGTATGAGAGATCTAGGATTGTGAAGGGATGGACTTGAGCTTAAATGGCTCATGTTTTGGGACTTTTCTTGCATTGAGTTTAGTGAATATGAAGGATACCTTTTTGCCAACTATGATTCAAATGGTGTCTTTGGTGGTTTGGGTAGACTATTTTGAACTTCAGTTGTTAAGATAATAGTTTGAAAAAAAAACTTTAGCCCCTTATCTTTAGGTTGAGGTTTACTGAGAGAAGGCTTTGAGCACATTTTCAAGATATAAAGTCGAAGGGTAAGACCGATTGTGGCCCTAAAGGTTCATTCTTGGTTTTTTAGACATGAAACAAAATTCTTTCAGAGTTTTATCTTTCCAAGTAATGCTAGGAAATCCTATTACAAATTCCATTCATTTATCAAACATTATTAGTTAAATGATAAACATGATACAACATGGGATGCAAGAGTTACAAAAAGACCTTGTAAGAAATTAAGTGATTGTATTTCATTCAAAAGCAAGAAGGTAGAGGTTATGAAAAATTATGAGATCACAAAAGATTTTAAGATACAAAGGAGTCAAGAGGGGCTTTCTTAGCTACTTAGGCCCTAATGTTGATGATATGAGTCTTCACAAGTGTCTTTAGAGATAATTCTCAAGTAATAAATCATTTTGGTGTTAGCCAACTCACAAGAAGATTCTTCAGATCACCCCATGGTGGGATGGAGGCTTTGCGGTTAGGTAGTCTCCATTTTTCAAGTGCACGTAAGGATAAAATTAGATAAAGTAGGTTGGTGTAGAATATGTAAGTTAGGTTATGATTTGGTGTTTTGGTCAGGGTTGTAGGTTAAATTGGTGCTAGCCTAAGCTAGTGATAGTTTAGGCTTGATTTGGTTCAGGTAATAAGAGAGTTTGGTCACTTAAACTGCCCTTTCAGGTTTCCAACCTAAACCGACTTGTTTTTCTAGATGCCTTTTTAGGTTTTTATCTTTTTTTATCAATGAAAGTAGAAGGAAAATAGGATGCCCTTTTAGAATTTTTTTCTGAAATCCTTCTAGGGATAGTATTTCTTGATGGAATTAGAATTTATTGGATTAGGAAAGTCGTCATCGTCTATCTCAGTTAAGATTAGGATTCCTTCAAAACTACACACTTTTCCACATATAGCCCTTCCCAATTCTGAGTTTATTTTCCTTGGGCATCTTTATAGACTAGGAGAATTTGTTTGAATACTAAGTCACCTTCTTAGAACTGATGAAGGTGGACCTTTTTGTTATAGGCTCTGATCATGCGCTTTTGATACAGCTACTCATGATATATGGTTTTTCATTCTTTTCTCTTCGATGAGGTTGAGCTGTTCATAGCAATTCTTGACCCATTCAGCCTTTTAAAGTTGTGTTTCCATTAAGAATCTGAGTGAAGGGATTTCAACTTCAATAGGTAGGACAACTTCCATGCCATAAACTAAAGAGAAGGGGGTAGCACCTATAGAATTTCAACGATAGGCATATAATGCAAAAGATAACTTTTTGTGCTAATCTTTATACATCTCGGCCATATTTTTTACTATCTTCTTGATATTCTTGTTGGCTGCTTCAACTACCCATCATTTTTGAATGGTATAAGACAAAATTATGATGCTGAATCTTGAACTGAGAGTAGACTGCTTGCATCATTTTGTTTTTCAAGTTGCGTTCATTATCAATAATGATCTGCTCGAGAAAGCCATATCTATAAATGATATCCCATTTCATAAATTTACATACAACAAATTTGGTGACATTAGCATATAAAGTCACTTCCACCTATTTCGTGAAATAATCAATAGTGACCAGAATGAAGCGATGCCTATTAGAAGCCTTAGGGGTAATCAGTCCGATCATGTCCATCCCTCACATAAAAAAAGGCCATGGAGCTATCATAATATGTAGAGGTGTCAGTGGGACATGGATTTTATCTGTATAGATTGGCATTTGTGGCACCTTTGAGCATAGTCAATGCAATCCTTTTCAAAAGTCAACCAAAAATAGCCCGATTGCATGACTTGTTTTGCCATTTGATGTCTATTGGAATGCATACCATAGATTCCTTCATGGACTCCTTTAAGAATTCTTTTGGCTTCGAAGGCATCCATGAACCGAAATAGTACTAGATCTCAACCTTTCTTGTACAAAACCCCACTATCTAAAAAAAGCTTGCAACTATCATTCAAATGGTTCCATTGTTAATTTTGATAGCATATTTAGGGTATTACTAATCTTTAATGTGTTAAAAGATGTCATGATGCCATGGTAGGCCATCCTCATTTTTTTTGACATTTTAACAATGTGCTAGAATTGTGTAGATGCTCATCTAAATAGAAGCAATGTTTGATTCTTGATTGACTTTGAACATAGACGATAAGGTGGCTAAGACATCAGTGATTTGTTTTTTTCCCATGGTAAATGCTTAAAGCTAATATCATCAAACTCTTTTCTAAGTTTTGCGATCAGATTCCTATAATGGATCTATTTAGCATCATGTATTTGCCTTTCTCCTTTCAGTTAGTAGATGACAAGGGCTAAATCTCCAAATACTTGCAGTGTTTGGATACCCCCTTCAATGACGGCTTGAAGTCCCATAACGCAAGCCTCATATTTAGCTATATTATTGGTGCAATCGAAGTTCAATCATATAGTGCAGGGGTGGTGGTTTCCATTAGACAAGATAGGAATTACACTAATTCTATGTCCCAAAGCATTTAAAGCTCATTAAAGTACATTTTCCAAGATGAACTACATTTGACAGTGTCTTCTACCTTGGATATGCACATCAAGTCTTTATTAGGGAATTCAAAGTCCAAAGGTTGATAGTCATCTATTGGTCAGCTTACCAAGAAGTCTGTTATTGTACTACCCTTGATGGCTTTCAGGTTCATATATATGATGTTGTATTCAAGAAGCAAGGCCTTGCGCAAATACTTAATGGGATCGAGTTTGGCGATCAACCCTATGGGATGGTATACCATGTATTGTCTTAACCTCTGGGCTATCCAACCTAAAGCACAACATAGCCTATTTTTTCATATTTCACGAACTTCTTGCTCAAATAGTAGATAGCCTATTTTTTTCTTGACTTGTCATGTTAACCTAATACGCAACCTATCGACATGTCAAAAACTGATAAATACAGGATTAAAGGTTGATTAGGCACCAATGGCATAAGTACTAGAAGGTTCAAAAACTAGTGTTTGACCTTATCGAAGGCTTCTTGGCATTCTTTATTCCATTCTCTAGGATTTTATTTTTTAAGTAGCCGAAAGAGTGGATCGTATTTATCATTTAGCTAAGACATTAATTGAGTTATATAGTTCAACCTTCTTAAGAAACCCCTCACTTCTTTTGGAGTTTCAACTGGTGGCAGGTTCTAAAGGCCTTGAACTTGTTAGAATTGACTTTTATTCTTTTTTCCTTACAATGAAGCCCAATAGTTTGCTAGATGTAACATCAAATGTCCATTTGGTGGGGTTTAACTTGAGCTAATATTTGTGAAGCTGTTTGAAGAGTTTTTGCAAATCAGCCATGTATTCATTCTCCTTTGAAGATTTAGCAATCACACCATTCACATAGACCTCTATTTCCTTGTGCATAACGTCATGGAAAAATGTTAACATTGCCCTTTGATCTGTTGCCCAAGCATTCTTGAGCCCGAAGGGGATCACTTTATAGTAGAAAGTGCCCCACATGGTCATAGGTCATCTTTTCCATATGTTCAATTGCCATTTTAATTTGGTTATAACCCAAAAATTCATCCATGAAGGAAAATAGTGAAGTTTTAATGGTGTTGTCCACTAAGTTGTCAATATGGGGCAAAGAGAAATTATCTTTTGGACTAGCTCGATTTAGGTCCCTATAATCTATATGCATCTACATTTTACTATTTTTCATAGGAATTGGGACTATATTGGCTATCCATTCAAGATATTTCGCTACTTTGAGAAATACTGCCTTAAATTGCTTTTTCACATCCTCTTTGATCTTCATAAGCATTTCGAGCTTTATCCTTTTAAGCTTTTGTTGTATAGGCTTACACTTAGGTTTTAGGGGAAGTTTATGGACCAAATTTTTGGTGTCTAATCCAAGCATGTCCTTGTAGGCCATATTTATTTTTCTTCTCCTTTAATTAGACTCAACAAGTCTATAGGTATGGGGTTCTGTTCAGAATCTCTTTTTGCCTTAACCTTATTGATATAGATTTGTTGTTCAAAATCGATATCCAAAGGTATTAGTATGAATATTCATGTCATTTTCATCTGGGTACTTGAAAATACAAAAAAAGAACAATATAGGCAAAAAAATGTAAAGAAAGGTCTAATAGTTGGCAAGAACTATGAAAATGAACACGAAAGATGAAATGCATAATGCTTAGTCATTTTCATTGATAATACTTAATAAAGGGATGCCCATACAAAAAAAACCTACAATGCTCATTGGACGAAGCATGTAGGTTTGGTTCATAGCATTACTTTGAAAAAAATTTAAACAGTGCAAGAATCTTAGTTTTATTCCAAACACTGGGAACAAATCCTAGAAGGATAGACTTGTCTTTTGGTCCATCATTGACGTCCCTGGCTCATTAATTGCATTAATGGAAAAATCCCTAAATTCCTTGTTTAGTATGATCATAACATTAGTAGAGCCAGTATTCACATGTCCTCTAGATGAAAACTTTCTCGAAATAGTGGAAATGTCATTAGTTTATATCCCACGCCTTGTCCAAACAAATGGGCCATCATTTTTTCACAGTTTTTCTGAGCTTGTTTTCTTTTTTGTTGTGCACTAGGCCTAAATCCTAATCCTCTTTTGCCAACTTTTAAGGCTTTGGCAATCCCTTGAAAGTGTTTCTCGAGTTCTTTTCCTATCCAAGCACCTTTGTTCGTTGTTAACTTGAGACCTATATAAATGCTCTTCGGTAAATAAAGCTCTATTGGTAACCCCTCTTTGACATAAGTGGTATTGACAAACTCAAAGGATTGAAATGAGGATATCTTCATCGGGTTCGATGTATGAGGTATTAGTTGAGGTAGCAACAATGATATCTTTTTCTCTTTTGATGCTAACAACTTTGTTTTCGATGATGAATTTCAGCTTTTGATGCAATGACAATGGCACTGCCCCTGCAGGGTAGATCTAAGGCCTTCCCAATAGGTAGCTATTTGATGAAGCAATATCCATTACATGGAAGTCCATTTTATATGTGCATAGGCTAATTAGAGTGGAATGGTGATGTTTCCCATGACATTTCTTCAAGTTACATCAAATGCTTGCATAACTGAGTTACTATTCTATATATGAGTTGCATCAGTAGGGAGTTTGTTCCAGCATGATACGGGCATTACATTCAGAGCTGACCTATTTTCAATAAGCACTTTGGGCAATGCTCTACCCTTACAGTATGTGGTGATGTAGAGAGCTTTATAGTTTTCTCTTCCTCCATAAAGGATTCCATCATCGCTAAAAGATATATAGTTGTTGGCAGTGATGCCTGAAGGGACATGTGCTTCATTCAAGACCTTGAAAAGAGCTTTTCTATGACTTTGAAATTTAATAGTAGTGATAGCATAGATATCTTGGTAGGCAGTTTTCTCAATTGATGGATGATGTTGTATTTATTGTGCTTAATTAACTTAAAGAATTTTGTAGTTTCTTTTTCACTCACTGACTCCTTGAAAGCAATTAGATGTGAGTTTTTAGTTGCAAACTTTGGTGCTTAAGGTGCAAAAGTAGTATTCTTTTGCTGAGTTTCATCTTTTGATGTTGCTGAAGCGTAACATTTGTCACACTGAGTTAGTTGGCTTAGCTCTGAAAGGTCAATGTTTACTACTTGCTGACTTGATTCTCTATTAAGTGAGGTTTTGCTTTCATATTTCCAAGAAACCAACTTATCATCTTTGAAAAAGAAAGGGGATGGAAGTTGAATGATCATTTTTGGTGTAGGCTAAACAGGAGTAGCTTTGACTCTTAATTGGTTGTCGAACAAGACCCATAGCCATCTAACACCATAATGAGGATTATTCTCTTTCCTTTCAATAGCATTAATAGATAGTATCACATTTGCTAATAAGGTATATAAGGCTTGCTTTTTAGCTAGAATTCAATGTTACCTTCATTCATCATTCTTTGAAGCAAAGCATAAAACTCTTTGCACGCTTAAAGTGTATGGCCATAGACAATATGGAAATTGCAAAAGTCATCAGCCCTTTCTTTTGTCTTTTCTACCCTATTGACCAATTTGGCTTGTACCATGATTAGCAAAACCAAATTCATTGGCATTCTGACTTCATCTAAGTTTTATACGGCCTCCCAATCTTTATCAATAGTTATTCTACTCACATCTGACTCAATGTGAGTTTAAGATACACTGGCTCTAGTACTAGATTTCGATTGTTGTCTGGCCTCCATTTTTTTACCCATTTGCCCTTAAAGGTATCTTTTTTGCTTTAGTCACATTTTATGGCTTCATCAATTGTTTTGCATAATACAACTACTTCTACGAAGGTCTTTGGGATTCACTTCACTACCTTCTTATAATAAGGCACTTGTAATGTGCCAATAAATCTAACAATCATTTCTTTTTCTATCAGCAAGGGATGAATCTGGGTGGCCTATTCTATTTATCTCAGAGCATATTTCTTGAAGCTTTTGTCAGCTCTTTTTTTCATGTTCATGATAGAAAAACAACTTGAAACCAATTCGATGGCAGGTCTCTCTTTATCTATGTCATTGATAGACAAACAAATGTACTTGTCATGCTCCTCAAAGAACTCAATTTTGAATCAGTCCATCATCATTTAGACCATCTCTAGGAAAAGTGGGAAGTGTTACAGAGTATGGGCTTGACCACAGTGGCAACAACATGGTTTAATGGTTTCTTCACTCTGGTTTTCAACACATGACACTAGTCCTGCCTTCATAAAAGTGTGTCATACCTTACTCATTAGGGTTTTAACTTCTCTGATGCTTCTTTTGATCCAACATTTTTCCTTTCAATCATCGCATTCACTCTTGGCTCTATATGGTTAGGAAAAAGATTAAATCTAATGGTAGGTCCCAGCTTTTATCGACTTTAATCATATCTTTTTCCAGTAGACCTTGTACCTTTCTCTTAAATGAGATGCAGTTCATGATAAAGTGGCCTTGTGCCCTAGCGTGGTACTCATAATAAGCATTTTTATTGTACCATTTGAAGTATAAAGGTGATCTTGGGTTTGCGAACACTAGGGAAACTAACTGACCTACTAATAGACAAGAGTAAATCTCTTTGTAAGAGTAAGGAAGTGGCTCGAAGTGTTCCCTTTTCTCAGGGTGCTTGTTGATTATTTAAAGCTCTTGCATTATTTACATTGTGAGATTATGCACTTTGGGCTATGTTTTAAACGGGATTCAATGTAAAGCTTATTGTTGGAATGATCGAGTAGAATGGATTGGTTGTGGCATCATTAAATAGGGGTTAAAACTTGGATGCAACATGTTTGGGAAGTACATAACTTGCATCAGATATGGATTCCAATTAAACCTGGCGTGACTTTCGCCAGTAGCATTCACTTTATTCTCCTTACCTATTGTTGTTGACTTCTTGACCAACCAAGATGATTCTCTTACAGATATATTACCATTTTTATAGTGTTATCGATCATTTCACCCGATATGACCATAGCAATAAAATTTTTCATGGCATTTCCCACTAACCTTTTGTAGTAAGGAGCTCATAAAATGCTAATAAAAGTGAACATCATCTCTTTCTAGGTTAAAGAAGGGTGAACCTGAGCTGCTTCCTCTTTCTATGTCTAAATATATTTCCTGAAGCTCTCAAATGCTTTCTTTTCCATGATCATAAAGGAAAGACCATCGAGGCCTAGTTAGACACGTGCTTATATTGATCAAAGAAGGTGCGAGCCAAGTCTACCCATGTCTGAATTTTTACAAGATCAAGCCCTATCTACCAACCGATATCTACCAATGAATAACTACCCTTGTTAGACTATTCTAAAAGTAGTGGATCAGTAACTTTTCATTCTCTTCATACCCAGCTATCTTATGGCAGTACAGTCGAAGGTGTGCCCTAGGGTCTATAGTCTCATCATCTTTTCAAAATCTAACACTTTGGATTTAGGTGGGATAATAAGACTAGAAACTAGTCCCAATGATTTTATGTCCATAATCCCAAATTTATCACTTCTTTTGACAGCTCAAAGGCAATTTTCAGTGATCGATACTTGTTTAAATCTTAATTATTTTTCAGGGACCTTTTTACCTTTTCTTATTTCATCTGCTCATCGAGATCTGGGACTATAGGCCTCGTCGCCAAAAAACTTGCACCCTAGAATCCTTAGACTAGATGGGATGCTACCGCAAAGTTAATATAAATAAATGACTAAGTTGATGGGATATTTGCAACTAGAAGATGTTGTCAATGCAATGCCCTTTCCTAAGCTTTAGTGGCTTCAGTACGGCCATTTAAGTTGCTCTCGTGATTAGCTGGTTTTTTTCTTGCGTGACTATGTTTGTTTGCCCTTTTCTCTTTAAAACCTCATATAATAGCTTAGTCAATTCCATAATTTGAGCTTGGAGTTTTTTATTCTTATGGAGTGATTACTTTTAAGACACCTTATACATGAGTCCAAGTCTCTCAATATAGGCTTGGTGATAGTTTTTCATCTCTTTCTAACGATTATGAGTGTTTTACCGATGATGAACTATAGGTTCCATGTTTTAGGCACCTTCACTTTAGGTTATTAACAAATTAGACTTTTTTTATTTGTTGTGAGCATGTTTGATGAGATGAAGATGCATATGCAATTAGATGACAATTAAGATAAATTCATAAAGTAGTAAAAGGATTAGATTAATCATGTAAATACATGTGAGACAATCAAACTTGAGGAGTACCTTCATCAATAGCATCTTTCATTAAAGCAACAAAATACCCCAATTACATCTGATTAAATTTGAAAATGTCGAACACGATTACATTGCTTGATTACATGCTCCATGAAATACAACAATACTTGTTCATGGGCTTCAATGGGCAAGATGTTACGTTTTAGCAATCAAGCTACGTCTATCATGTTTTTGGCCTTCAATTGGGTTATTTGAAACTGCTCAGTGAGATGGTAATGATGGTCTTGATTAGTTTGGAGGCATGATTAACTACTTGTAGCCATTCTTGCTAGCACTATTCGAAGGCTCTTACTAGTCACCTCTTCTCCATTGAGGTTTCAAAATTTTTAGACACATTACTCTATAGACTTGTCTTGAGGTCATTCTTTCTCGAGGACCTTGAGGATAGGGCTAAAGCTGGGTAAGAAGTTATATGGCATCCTTTTTTTTAAGACAAAAATGATTGACAAGCAAGTCATGAAGAAGTGGCGCACATCAGATGAAGTGACCCATACCTATTTCCCTGTAAAAACTGAGAGCTTGAATAGTTTCAGCAATAATGGTCGGTAGGAGATTGATGTTGCAGTATAACCAGAAAAAGAGATTTGCTACCATAGCTTCAACATAGCCTCATGTTTTCAAAAATATGACTAGACCATATATTGCCAGAGCATAGATATCTTAATTTGTTTATATCAAGGGTACTCACCATTGCTTTTTTCAAATTAGCCCATAAGATACACTCATTGTTTCCCTTTGTCTTGATACAATCTTTAATCTAGGATTCTATTGCCCTGAGAATCTAAGCTATCCTGAAAGTTGGAGGATGCAAAGCTTTACAATATATTCTATCAATCTTGGCCCTCTTAATATTGAGTAAAATAGTGTTTTCACCAATTATGGAGACCAAATGTTCGTGATTGAAAGTGAAACATTGATATGCTGGGTTTTAAAATTAAGATGCTACTTACAACAGACCAACATCCAAATGGACCTGGAGTAAAAAGGCTATGTCTCCATCTCTCTTTGTGAATAATTCCTTTTCGATATTATCCCAATTGGTCCATACATACTTTAGTTCTTGCCAATCATTCTGATGGTACACTATCTTAAGCTGATAACGTGAAGATAAGGACGTTTTATCTTCACGTTATCAGCACTCAGACCATGCTTGGATTTCCCTAAAAGGCTTCAGATCTAAAGTGGACTATTGCTCTATGATGGACACCCCTTGATGAGCATTGAACCATTGGCTAATTGTCCTATCATGACGATGGTTATGATGAAATGATGCTTGCATCAAACAAAAAAAATAAAAAGGAACCAAGTTGGTACCCGCACAAAATAACAATCATAAAAATAAGGGTATATATAAAAATTAGCAATAAAATGCATCATAAAAATTACCTCAACAACAGCCTGTATGATGCCTAAGGGCAAACACAACAATTGACAATAAATAGACAGCACAACGGCGTGTTCGAGTTAAAATTACCTTTAGCAAGGTGGCACTATACCTCGTAAAGACTAGACTAACCAATTAAGCAGTGACATTTGTTTATCAACACTTATGATAGCTACATGTTTAGCCATCATTTAGATAGCATGAAGACTTATCTTGGTCAGATATAATTTTCTTTTAAGGTTATATTGGGCAATGTAGGTGATAATATCCATTTGTTATCACCTATTTATTGAAGAGGGTTAGCTATAGAATACAATAGCATACCTTAAAAATGATTATAAAATAAAATAACAAATGCAGGCGATAATGTCTATTATCACCTATGTAACATGGCATATAGGAATGAAGGTAAGAAGTGTTTCCCGAAGTAACCTTATTCTTTAGGTTATTCTAGCTGTACTTCAGTATGGTTTAACATGGTTTGGCTAGTAAGGTTCGCTATATAGGTTTAAGTTAACACTTGGATTGGTATTCAAATCGTTCCTCCACCCGATAAGGATAGTTGAGGCACCTTGACCCTAGGCTCATCATGGGTTTGGCAGAATAGGTTTGATCCATTGGATATATTTCCTTATGTAAATGCAGAGGGGTACTCATTAGAGACATAGGTAATTTACACCCCTAAAGGTCTCTATGCCTATGCAGAGGGATATTCATGGAGGTGGATGGCTCACTTCCTCTTAGTAATTAGGACTATAACCTCTCATGGTATTTAGTGGGAATCTAATGCACATGCTAGTGCACAGTGTGTGCCAGGGAAATAATCAAACCTTTTGTTCTACTCTCATATTACCATACTCATTTGAGTCAATATTTTTTTAAGAACAAAATAGTCCCTAACAATCATAAGGCAAAAACCATGAAAGATAAAAAGTTAGTGGCTAAAGGTGAGAGGGGATTATAACCAAATAATTATAGAATTTAAAAAAGCCAAGAATCGAGCAAGAAACAGCCATGTTGGTTTACACATGCTTTTTCTCAAGGCATAATGGTTTGTGTGTGCTTTGATCCCGTGCATAGGGCTTACAATTCCATGTGGCATCGTGCTGCACTAGGTGCACGTACCTCAGTAGCATCGAGTGCTTCGTGCAGGGTGTTGGTGCTTGTACCTAACCAAACTGTAAGGCCAATGTCGTACCTACCCCATAAAGTTGAGGTTGTACTTACTATTAGGGTTAACATCCTAGCCGCTGTTGCTGATAGGGTTTGCACTCTGAAGTGGCTATGCACCTTGCAAGTGCTCATTCATGCAACCAAAAAAGTGCGCATGCATCGGTGGCTTGGCTACTAAGTTTTAAGCCTTAGCAGCCTCAGTTAGGGTTTTAAAGTATCCCGATGCCTATAGCTAAGCTTGAAAAGTTTGCACACCATCATGCTATTGATTTCAGAGAGAAGCTATTTTATCTAGATAAAAGCAATAAAAACCAAATAGCTTCCTGATTATCAAAAAACAAACAAGTTAACCCAAAACAACTTTACAGTCTTCAGATATCTTTTTTCCATGTTCGAATTACATAAAAATTGAAAAAAAAATAAAACAAACATATAAGGTGATGATAATCCACATCTAATTACAAACTCAATAAAAACCTAAAGACATCAAGTTTCAAGTATAAGGGATCATGATCGGCAAAAAATAATAAAAAAATATATCATTGTAGACAACATAATAAGAATCCTAGAATACTAACTCTCCTATAATTAAATCCATAAATAATTAAGGAAAATTTTGATTAAAAGTTTTATGTATATAACATGATCACGATCTGGCTTGGATACTAATTGTAGGAAAAAATAGATCAGATGTGCAGCAAAATTCTAAAAATTGTTTTAATTCGATCATATTAAATCTTGTTGTTGTATACAATAAAACCATCATAATCAATTGCTTTAATTATATTTTTGAAAATGTCATGCAAGAATTCGTAGAACTATGTGAAAGCTTCAACCAACTCGTCTTCTCCACTATTATTTAATTCCTGGATGGTAGAGTGTACGGGCATTTTTTTCTTAATCAACTTTCATATGATTTGATTCTTCTTAATGACCACCTTGTGCCAATAGGTTAAAAATCATGAGAAGTTATGATTAGAAAACCCTAGTATGGTGCCAAAAATTTAATCTAAAACCTTAGGCATATGCCTCTTATTTATAGCAGGCAACAAGGTGGCCTTAATTTTTAATTTTAATTAAAAATAATTATTTTACCCACCTCCATAAAACCCAAATGTGGTGCCAACACTAATATGGGTGCCCACTAAATTTCAACCAAGCGTTAGTGTACTTGGAAAAAAGTCTATGTATTAATTAATCTATCTTAAATAATTAATCACATAATTATTAATCTCAGAGTCATAACACTAAAGACCATTTTGTCCAATGACTTTGTCATCTATGTAATACCCTTACATGATATCCGTGATCAACTTAAGGTTATAATCCATTTTACCTATTTGATCACCTTATCTTAATGTTCCATTATATCCTCCATGTGAAAATGACTATCCACCACATGTGAACAACTTATAATCCCATACAAATGACCAAGGCCTTACCATTTTCACCATGACATATAATGCCTTTCAAGAGGATAACCTTAACTCTTTATGAGAGCTATGATTCCATATCTTTAAGTAAAGCTCTCATTAAGTATAAGTCCTATGCCCAACGAACTAGTTTAGTAGCTTATTACTTCGAGATACTTTAGCCTTTGGAATGTCAAAGAATATATGTTTTACACATGGAGTCAATTACTCACTTAATAATAAGGTAATTACATAATGAAAGTTAAAAGTGAATTAATCCAAGTAAATGGAGTTATTAATGGATTAATTACACTTTGGTCTAATCCGATATATCGCCACCTCTAGGCAATATATCTATGTCTCCACTCAGGAGTTAGTCTATTCTAGTTGGCTAGGACAACCCATCCCCCAATTAGATTTAGACGACATTATAGTCTTAACATGAGTTAATTGCTTCTATTAACCCTATAGACTATAGACTATTAGTTTAGACTACTTACCTAAGAATATTATTTTCCTGCATAGAAAATCCATTATATGCAACATTTTAATGGTATAAGCATAAGTAGTCAATGAGGCATATTTGCTTATATTTACTTTAATATGTAAATTAAATAAGGATAGAATAATAATGATATAATGAAACCTCAAATGTATAAACATGAATAATCAGTTTAAACTAATTATATACATTAAAATATCTTTCATCCTTAGGGCATGCCTAACAATAAGATGATCTATTAGATCAATGTTGGGATTTAATTAAGTATGACTCAATAAAATAAAAGGTATAATGAGGAGGACTTAATTAAGTTCAATTAAAAGTAATTTAAGACATAAATTAGATTTAAGAAACCTAATTAGAGATGACCTAATATGGCAAAAAAGATAAGAATGTCTTATCAAGGTAATGTTTATTTGTAGACATGGTTTTAGGGATAATATTAAATAAGGCCAAATAATTTTATTTGAAAAATTAAGTAATTATTTTATAATTATTTATTTATTTATTTAACATTATTTACATGAAGTGCAAAATTGTTTTACTAGGGTCAAAAAAAATTAATTATGACTTCAATTATCTAATATGTAAATAAAGGGGTTGGGCTAAAAGCCTTAATTATCAAGTTAAAATAGTTTAGTTATGAACCACTCCAAGTTCGGTTTGCTAATGGCCCAAGTGCATGAATGGCTATCCTTGGTGTGCTATTGGGCTAAAATATTAACAAGTTAATACTATGGTCCAATATTGGACTAGCTAATTAAAATAGTTTTCATTGGGCTCTAGAAAACACTCCAAAGTGGGGCTACCATCTGGGCATGTAACTAATGGGCTCAGTTGACCCGTTAGTCAAGCCTAACCTAGCCAAGGTATATTTAAATACATTATTAAGGCTTTCTAGATGATAAAAAGCATTAGGAGAACCCTAGGTGCCAAGCCTAGACTTTTCTCAGGGGTTTGCGCAACATCTCTGTTTCCCTAAGCTCTCTTTACATTTTCATAGTTTTTTTGAGTGTTTTTCCCTCGTTCTTGACACAACGAAAATGGAAAAATAGTTTTCTAGCATTGATAATTAGTTGTTCACAAAAGTTATGAATTTGGTTAAATCTCAAAATTCTTTTTTCCCTATCCTCCTTTATATCGATTGGTATTCCAAGAGATCTTAAAGTGTTTTTCTATGACTATGAAGGTAGAAAATCAGTTTTACATCTTAATGGAATCAACCTGAATAAAAAATTTTGGATTCGTTTATCTACATCTATGAAAAATAACTACTTTCTTACGAAGTTTTTTTCTTTTTTTTAGTGCAATAGGCACGAGAATTATTCCTGAACCATTTTAGATCTAAAACTATTAGCTACTATCTTCTGGTTGAGGCTTGAAAAGCCTTTTGGCTGTAGATACCTAATTTTGTTCGAGCCCCCTTTCCTATTAGTCCAAAAATATCCGAGATATAAAACTAGGTACTCCACTAGAGGTAAATTTTCTACAAGGGGAATGTACATTTTCAATACCTATTTAAATGTTCTTAAATGACTACAGGTGCACGTGACAAAATTAGCACCATTTGAAGGGTTGTACAGAGTAAATCTTAGATAAAAAAGTTGAATTCAAGGTAAAATTTTCTTCATGTTGAAAGGCCAAGTATGATGGCTATGATTAAATTTCTTGATTTTGCTATTTTAGTCAATTTTTATTAGAAATAATTTGACTCTTTTTTAGATTACTTGTGTTTGTTGATATATTGTTACTTTCATGTACATATGTTCATGTAATTTTTTTAATATTTTTAGGTTGTTTTACAAGGATTTATTCGTTATTTTTTATGTTTTTAGCTTATTTATGCTTGGTAAACATTGCAAGATACATGTCTATTAAATATTTATGAAAATGTATGATTAAAAAATTGTTTTTTGTCAAAATATTATGTTGGCAAAATCATGCAGGGGTTGATTTTGTGATGTTTTAATTTTATTTAGCTTATTTTGTAAATATAGGCATATTAAAGACTAAATTGCAAAAATTGTAAAATTTTTTCTATGGCCATCAATGCTTGACCGATTGCTTATGGATATTTGTAAAAGTGTTTTTATGTTTAGTTTAGCATATTTGATTATGTTTTAATTATGTTTTATACAATTTATACCATTTTGGGGTCATTGTGCAATTTTACAAAGTTTAAAGACTAGTTTGCAAAATATGAAAAAAATTGCTTCAAGGCCATGGGTGCTTGGCAAATTCATATTGTGACTTTAGGTGTGATTTCCATTATTTTTAATGATATATTTGGTGTTAATTAATGATTTTTTATTATGTAATGACCAAAACGCAAAATTAAAAGTTTAAGGACCATTTAGCAAATCTTAGCAATTAAGGGTAAAATGGTCCTTTTAGTCATTTCAAAATATTCTATATTCCTATGGTCTTCCATAGGGTATAGAAATTATTTAGGCCTTTCGTATTCTTTAAGTTTTCCGTTAGGGTACAAAATGCAATTTTCAAAAGTTTAAGGGGTTACTTGCAAAAATGCAAAATTTATGTTCTAAGGCCATAAGTAGTTGGTTGAATTTATTATATGATCTTTGGTATGATTTTCATGAGTTTTTGTGATCAATTTTATGTTTAATTATGATTTTATCTTGTATAGGAACGAAATTGCAAATTAAGAACATATTAGGGATCATTTAGAAAACTTTGCATTTTAGGTCTAATATGATATTTTCCACATTTTAAAAATGTTACTAACATTCTTATGGTCTTTCGTAGGGGTGTAAAAATTATTAAAACCTTTCATATTCTCTCAGTTTTTTGTTAGGGTATGAAAGGTAATTTTCAAAAGATTAGGGACCTATTATCAATTTTTGCATTTTAAGTCAATCTTAATATCTAAGTTACCCATTGAGGGTATAATGGTCATTTTATATCATTTTTTAATCCTCTAGGTTACTAGGATACTTATAGGTCGAAAGTAAACCTTAAGGGTATTTTAGTAATTTTGTTAGAACTAAGTTCTATGTGATCACCCAGATACTTATACGCTGAAGATGTATAGTAGGAGTAGGTTGGTTTAATGGTGACACCATTTTGCCCTTTTAGTTACAGGGATACTTTTACGTCGAAGGTAAAACCCTAGAGGCATTTTGGTAATTTTTTTTTAAATTAAGTCTTAGATAGTAACCGGGATGCTTTTATGCTAAAGGTATATATTTAGGATAGATTCATCATTTCTTATCCTCTTAGTGTCCATTAAGGTACCAAGATACTTTTATGTCAAAGGTATACCATAGGGGCATTTTGGTAACTTAGAGCCAAATCGTAGGTATTCATCAGGATGCTTTTAGGCCAAAGATGCATATTTAGGATAGTTTCACACTTTTATTATCATTTTTGAGTCTTGAGGATAATTGAGATACTTTTACTGCAAAGGTTTACCCTAGGGGGCATTTTCGTAATTTTGCATTAGAACCCAGATCTACGTGATCAATGTGATACTTCTACGTTGAACGTGTATAGTAGGAATAGGTTCATTTGTTTATCAAGCTTTAGAATCTTGAAGGTACCGGGATACTTATATGTTGAAGGTACACTTTGGTAACATTTCATTAGTTTATTTTTATAACTGGCTTCTTTAGGGTCACCAGGATACTTCTATATCAAAGGTGTACTTTAGGGGACATATTGGTCATATCGACCACATTCAGATCCTTGTAGTCGAGTTTAGTACATTTTCATCTAAATTGAGTCTTAGGGAGATTTTTATTTTGTTAATGCTTACAATAAAATTAGAATTTTTGTAAATTAAAACAATGTCTCTGATGCTAAAATAGTACATAAAATTCCTACCAGAATATGCGAGGGATCCTATGGATTATTTTAATAATGAGATATCTTTTTTAAAATAAAAGTCATTATTTTTCAATTTTTGTAAAAGTGAAACCTTTCGTATTCCACAAGTTCTATAAGAGAATGATAAAAATCTTTGTGCTTTCTTGGTTCTCCGAGAGGGTATGGAAGAAATTTCGATTTCCAAAACATTAAAACTTGACTTTCTCATCATAATAAATTTCTTTAATAAAATATTATAAGAATTATAATTAAATATCAAATGTTGAAATTGAATAAAAATTAAAATTTAAGTTAACACGTGATTAATAGGTACCGATTGTCAGGTATCACGAGAAGGTCAATCCTTACTGGTGATTATAACCGACTTCCGGATCCTTTCATGCGATTTCTAGTCTGAGCGCAGACCTTAGAGTTTTTTATAGGTTTTGTAACCCTTGAAATGCAAACTCCGACAGGTGTCCAATCTCACCTGGCCAAAATAAGATTGATGGCAACTCTAAAGTAAATGGTCATTTCGTGATGATTATTTAGAGTTAAGTCGAGTGAGCAATTCATCTTCACAACTAAGTCCCTAGGCACAAAAAAAGAATACTAAGAAAAGTAATAATGATATGGCCCCAAATAAAAGAAAATAATGATATATATATATATAGAAACAAGGAGTACACTTGCCATTTTTAAGTTGGGCTAATCAGGATTCATATCTGGGCTATGTTGTGACATTGGCTAGCATCAGAGAACCATCGGACCTCATGAAGGGTCTAATAGGCATTTGTATAGATCGTCGTTAGAGGCATGACACTTATGCTGCTTGTGGCATTAAGAAAAAAATTTTAATAATCAATCCATGGTACGTTCATGGAGGGATCAACATATTTAAAGTTACGATCACTAAATAGGTATGATTTCTATTAGATCTATGTTTAAAATTACTATCTGATTACATGAACATCTCTTCCTAAGATGCTGAGGAAATTTGGGTGTTTCTTGGTTTAATTTTGTTGCGTAAGTTTAATTTTGATTAAATTTTTATGCTTATATCGATATCCATAAACTCGAATTTTCCCTTTCATTCCTATCATATCTTATCCCTTTTATGTGAAATGTCCATATTCTTTTGTATACTTGTTTGTTGTGTCTAGATTATTGATAAAGCCATTTGCTTGGCCAAATCCAACATATAAATTTGAAAAATAAAAAAATAAAAAATAAAAATAAACCTCTATAAATAGCCCTTACTTTCTGGTGTTATTTGTATTTCAAATCCAAAACTCTTTGTATCATGGCTCTTATTTTTTGATAAATTTGTTTAATGATCGTGTTATTAACATTGTTTTCTTTCTTTTTTGTCCTTTTTTTTTAGCTTAACATTAAAATTTGATCAATTCGTAGAGAAAAAACTAAAGATGAAAATGGAGAGGAAAAAACTAAAGAGAGTATAGAAGAGAACAACCTTGTATGTAATTAACTCTTGGTGTTGTGAGCTTAAGGTTTCATTCCTAGTTATAATATTATTACACCATAAATAAACTAATACAAACAAACAAACAAAAAAGATATTAAAGTTTATGACTAGTCACATTACAAAGATAAGGTTTATGACTAATCATATCACCAAGACAAAGCATAAGATATACCTAAGATATACCTAAGATATGTTAAATCTTAAATATAAAGATATGGCCTATGACTTGTCACTTGAGGAAGACTAGTGAAATTATGAAAGTTAAGTCTAATCAAATCATGAAGATTACAAAATATTTCAAGTGAAAAGAAAAGTTAAAAGCAAATTTAATCAAAATGTTGGATATAAAATGCCGCTATACTCAACACTTCTCTTTAGCATTTTTGTTGGAAACACGAAGTCTTTTTCTTAATATTCAAACCTTGCCTTAGGTAAAGCTTTATTTAGAATATCTGCATGTTGATCTTCTGAGCAATAATGGACCAGCTTCACTTCATCTTTTATTTCAGCTTCTCGAACATGGTACTTAACTTTTATATGCTTGGTTCTTCCATGGAACAATAGATTTTTAGCCATTGCCACAGCTAATAATTGTCACACCTAATCTAAATTGCTTCATTATGTGTCAAGCCTAAATCAACAATTTCTTAAGCCTAATTGCTTGATTCATAGTGGCTACTACTGCAATATACTTGGATTCTATAGTTGATTGAACCACTAATTCTTCCTTTGTTGAGTACCATGCAAATGTGCGAACCAAGTGTAAACAAATAGCCTAAAGTGTTTTTCATATCATCAAAACATCCTACCCAATCATTGTCTGTATATTCGAACAATTTCACTTTAACTGACTTTTGAAATAAAACACCAAAATCAATTGTCCCCTTAACATATCTCAACAGTCCCTTTGCTATTCTGAGATGAGTTTCACCTGGACAATGCATAAATCTAGAAAATGGGCTAACTATAAATATTACATCCTGTCTAGTTACTGTCAAATACAATAAGCACCTAACTAACCTTTTGTAATTTGTCTCATCAACCTTGGCAAAGTTGTCATCTTTGCCGAGCTTCTCATTTTGAGCCAATGGAATGCAAATAGATTTGCAATTTTCCATGTTGAAGTTCTTCAGCACTTGTTTGGCTTAATTTTGCTGAGAAATGAAAATTCCTCATTAAGATTGTGAAATCTCTATCCCAATGAAGTAGGATATCTCTCCCAAGTTTATCATTTTAAAGACCTTCATTATTTCATCTTTGAATTGTTGCACCAATTCAGAATTGCTCTCTGATACAAGTAAGTCATCAACATATAAAGAGATAACTAACAAGTCATTGTTGTCAGTAGCCTTGGCATACAAGATGGCCTTACTAAGACTTTTCTTAAATCCCAAACTTAGCAAATGATCATCAATTCTAGAATAACAAGCCCTTATAGCTTGCTTCAATCCATACAAGGTTTTTTTAATAAATAAACCTTATCTTCATTCCCTTTAGCAATAAAACCTTCAAGTTGCTCAATGTAGATCTCCTCTTGAACATTTAAAATGTAGATTTGACCTTGAGTTGGAATATTTTCCATTTTTTCAACACTACTAAAGTTGATAATAGGCTGATGGTGTCTAGCCTTGCAACTGGAGCAAAGGTTTTTGAATAATCAATACCATACCATTAAGAGTAACCTTTAACAATTAATCTGGCTTTAAACTTGTTGATAAATCATCACCATTAAACTTGGTTTTCAAAATCTATTTGACTCCAACAATGTTCTTGTTTCTAGAGTTATCTACTAGTATCTAAGTTCGATTTTTTTCAATCATTTGAATCTCCTCTTTTATGGCATCTCTCCATTTTAAAAATTTAAAGGCTTTTTGAAAGTTAACTGGTTCAAGAATAACAACATTTGACCTCTGGTAGATGTTCATAAGTGGTCTGGTTCCTCTTACTGGATCATGGTCAATGGTTTCATTATCAAAGATAAACTTTTCTTGCTATTAAGAGTTCAAATCTACTGTAGTTTGCTTGAGAAATTGTTCTTTAGATTTTTCCCAATTTCATGTTGCATGTTTATTGAACTTCATATTTCTACTTACAATCACCTTACCTGCAAATGGATTGTAAGTTAGTAGCCATTAGTGATGTTGTTGTAGGCTATGAAAATGCAAGCTTCTACCTTTTGATTAAGCTTGTCCCTTTTAATCTTAGGAACATGCACATAACAAATGCTTTTAAAGACTTTAATATGTTGAACTAATGGTTTACTACCATACCAGGCCTCGAAGTTATTCCCTTTAAAGCTTTTGCAGGCAGCCTATTAAAAAGATAGACTAAAGTGTTTGCTGCATCTGCTCAGAATTTTTTAGTAAGCTTCTTTTCAAACAACATGCCTTTGGCCACCATGATAGTTCTATTTTTTTTCACTAACACCATTCTACTATGGTGTGTAAGTTGCTGTCAATTGATGCTCAATATCTGCAACTCTACAAAACTCATTAAATCTATTAGATGTATACTCAGTACCATTATCTGACCTTATGATTTTGATTTTGTAACCACTTTGGTTCTCAATCCATGCTTTGAAACCTAAAACACTACTGCTACCTCAGCCTTTTGTTTCATGATGTATATCTAAAATGTCTTGTTAAAATCATCTATAAAAAGAATGAAGTATCTATTGTCACTCATGGATAAGGTTCTCATATGCCCATAAACATTAGTGCGAATCAATTATAGTTTTTTAGAAGCTCTCCAAGCTTTGTTGAATGGAAATGGCAGTTACTTTGTTTTCTTAATTAACAAATTTCACATACACCTGCATGATCATCAGTAGTAGGCATGTTTAACACAAGATCATTTTTTCAATACCCATGTAATATTTATACTAATACTCATTCTAAAAAATCAAAAAATATTCAAGGGAAAATTCATATAGGCATTGTTTTACCACGAGGTATCAAGTTGTCAATTTTAGGACTTAAATTTGAATTTTCACAATACCACGAGTATCATACTTGTGAAATTCTTTCTAGTAAAAATTGTTTCAGATTTCAAGTTTTCATCTTCATTATTTTTTTAAACTAATATTCTTGATTAATGTGCTGAATTTAAATTCATTTTTATAAATTTTAAACATATTTTTTGGAATTTTCCCATTCTTAAGACATGGAGTTTTAAACTCTGCAAATTTTTTCAGAAGGATTTTTCTAAGTTTATAATTTCTAAAACTCTTCAAACATCTTCATTAAATTCATATTAAATCGGTTATCAAAATTTTAATTTATTTTATGAGTTTTGATTTTTTTTCCAAATAACAATTTTTTTCCAGAAAGATTTGTTCTCGTAAAATTTTACGAGTTTAGAATTTTTAATTGCCTTTATGTTATACGTAAAATTTCTCAAATTTTCTTTTAGAATTCAACACTTGGGATTTTCATGAGAAATTTCTTACTTTTAAATTTTAATTTTATCTTGGGCCAAATTTTCTTAATAGGCCTAAAACTTTTAAATTTTATAAATAGGCCCAACAAATCTAATAATTTCTCAACAAGCCCAATAACATTGCCAAGCCCATTTTTTATTTTTCCCAAAGCCTATTTTATCTACTATAAGGCCAATAAGTTTATTAATGATTATTCCATCAATTTTCCAATAAGGCCCAAGTAGGCCTATTTTAATATTACAACAAGACCCAATGATTTTTTCTTTCTCCAAAATTTTTATTAAATTCTTTTGAACTTAAATTTTCCATATGAATATTTAATTGATCTTTTACGTGTTTAAATTTTTAAATAAATTTATTAATTCATAATCTTTAATTTCTTATAATTTAGTCCTTTCAATTCATTTTTTCGCAAAATTGGAAATTATGACCCTATTTTTTTCATTTTTCCATTCTCAAAATTTTGTTTATATTTGTTTTAGTTATGGCAATCAGTGATTTAGTTACATAAACTAGTTTAGTTGGAATTTAATTTTTCTCTAATTAATATAGTTACATTTTAACTATTTATTAAATTAATATTAAATTAATCATCAAGTAATCTAACTGTAGCCCATAATAAGCTTTTTTACTAAGGTTAGATAATTATTATATGAATACAAATTAATTAATTAAAGCCTAGAAAAAATCTACAAAGTAAATTATCAAATAAATTAATAAAAAGACGAAAAAAAGAAATTGGAAGAATTTCCTAAAGGTTTCTGCCAAAAGGGATCTCAGCCCCTCTTAGCCAACTTTCTCCTTTTATATAAAGGGGAAAGATGTTTCTAGGGGGGCCTAATGGTTTTCTAACAAAAAATACAAAAAAAATACCTAGTAAAATCATGATTTATACATATTTTATATACTTTTCAAGTTAAAAACACTTCAAAATTTTTTAGTTTTTGTTACTTTCATTTTTTTTTCTTCATTTTGGTGAGTTTGGTCCATGTTGAAAGGCCAAGTAAGGAAGCTATGATCAAAATTTCTTGATTTTACTTTTTTATTTAATTTTTATTAGCAATAAGTTGATTTTTATCATGTTAATTTATGTTTGATGGTAGAAATAATATTATTTTCATGTATTTTTTTTTGTTATTTTTCTTAATATTTTCATGTTGATTTATATTGCTTTATTCCTATTTATTATGTTTTTATGCATATTTATGCTTGTAAAAAAATTTGTCATGTATTTAAATTGATATTCACCAAAACATGTGATGAAAAATTGTTTTTAATCAACATATATGCTGGCCTAAAGTGTTTATGGTCCTTGAATAATTTTTCATGCTTAATTTCATGGTATTTTGGATTATTTTGTAATATTGGAAATTTGTAGGGACTTAAAAACAATTTTCTCAAATTTTTGAAGGCCTTGGAAGTGTGATTCCAAGCTTGGCTGAATCTAATCTTGATGATTTTTTTATGTTTTTACAATTTTTAGGTTATTTTGTAATTATAAAAAAATAAATGGACTAAATTACAAATTTTTTTCATGGCCATCCAAGCTTGGCCGAATCATGTAGAAACCTTTGGAGGTGTTTTCATGCTTATTCTAATAAGTATAAATATTTTTTATACATTTTTAATCATTTTGGTGTTATTTTGTAATTTTAAAAAGTTTAAGGACTTATTCGTGAAATTGTAAAATTTTTGTTCCAAGGCAATAGTTGTTTGGTTGAATTGCTTCTTATAATTATTGACATAATTTCCATGATTTTTTGTGAAGAATTTTGTGTTTAATTATTAGTTTATTTTGTGTAGGAACTAAATTACGAAGTTAAAAAATTTTAGGGATCATTTAGAAAAACTTTGTATTTTAAGGTTGATGTGCATTTTTGAATCTTAAGAATATTTCATGCATTGCTCTAGTCCTCCACAGGGGTGTAGAAATTATTAAAACTTTTCGTGTTTGTCTAATTTTTTAATGGAGGTACGATATGTAATTTTGAAAAGTTTAGGAACCCACTAGCAATCTTTGCATTTTAGGTCACTTTTGATGTACCCATGACGGACATAATTATCATTTCATATCATTATCAAGTCCTTTAGGGTTACCATGATACTTTTATGTCGAAGCTGCATCTTAAGGGCATTTTAGTAATTTATCCTAAAATCGAGTCCTTTATGATCACCGAGATACTTCTATGTTGAAGATGCATAATAGGGACATGTTTATCTTTTTATGAAGTTATCAAATCCTTTAGGATCACTAGAATACTTTTATGTCAAAGGCAAACTCTAAGGAAATTTTAGTAATTTTATTAGAACCAATTCCTACATGATCACTTGGATACTTATATATCGAAGGTGTATAATAGGAATAGGTTAGTTTATCTATGAAGTTATCAAGTCCTCTAGGTTACTGGGATACTTTTATGTTGAAAGTACATTTTAGCGACATTTTAGTTATTTTCCTTAGAACTGAGTCCTATGTAATCACCAGGATACTTATACGAGAACCGAGTCCTATGTAATCACTGAGATACTTATACACCAAAGGTGTATAGTAGGAACATGTTTGTTTGTCTATGAAGTTATTAAGTCCTCTAAGTTACTAGGATACTTTTATGTCAAAAGTACACCTTAATGACATTTTAGTAATTTTCCTTAGGATCGAGTCCTATATAATCACCGGGATACTTTTATATCGAAGGTGTATAGTAAGAATAAGTTATTTATCTATGAAGTTATCAGGTCCTCTAGGTTATTGGGATACTTTTACATTGAAGGTACACTTTAGTGACATTTTAGTAATTTTCCTTAGAACTGAGTCCTATGTAGTTATCAGGATACTTATACGTCAAAGGTGTATACTAGGAATAGAATTCATTTGTCTATGAAGTTATTGAGTCCTCTAGGCTACTAGGATGCTTATATGTCGAAGGTAAACCTTAAGGGTATTTTAGTAATTTTTCTTACAACCAAGCCCTATGTGATCACCGAGATACTTATATCTCGAAAGTGTATAGAGGGGATAGGTTCCTCTTTTTATAAAGCTATTGAATCCTTTAGAGGTACTGTGATACTTTCATGTTAAAGGTATACCTCAAGGGTATTTTGGTATTTTTGTATCAAAATAAAGTCCTTTAGAGTTCTAGAATGCTTCCATGTCGAAAGTACTCTAAAGGACATTTTGGTCTTATCGACCATATTCAGGTCCTTAGAGTCGAGTTTAGTACTTTTTGTCTAAATCGAATCTTAAGGAATTTTATATTATTTGTTATAAAATTGGAATTTTTAAATTAAGGCAATGTCTACAATGTTAAAATAGTACGTGGAATTTCTTCCAGCATATGAGAGAGGTTCTACTGATTATTTTAATAACGAGATATCATTTTAAAAGATAAAAATCAAGATTTTTTTGAATTTTGAAAAAATAAAACCTTTTTTATTCCTCTAGCCCTTTAGTTGGGTAAAAAAGATATTTTGATACCTTAAAACCTTTCGTATTCCACTAGCTCTCCAGTAAAGAGTGAAAGAGAATGATAAAAACCTTTATGTTCTTCTAGTTCTTCAAAAAGATGCAGAAATATTTTGATTTTCAAAAATATTAAAAACCCCATTTTCTCATCTGAAATAATAAATTTGCTTCATAAATTTTTATTTTTATAATTGAGAATTATAATTAAATATTGAACATTGAAACTGAATAAATATTAGAATTTAACTAAGACACAATTAATAAGGTACTGATTGCTGGGCATCACAAGAGGGTTGCTCTTTACTTGTGATTGCAACCAAGTCCCAAACCCTTTCAAGTGATCTCTAATATTCAAATAGATCTCAGAGTTTATTTTCGTGAGTTTCATAACCCTCAACATAAACTCCGATAGGTGCTAATCTCACCTAGCCAAATAGAGTGGTGACAACTCCAAAATAAATGGTTATTTCGTAATGACTATTTAAAGCTAAATCCAGTGAGAGATTCATCTCGATAACTCAGTCCAAGATGAAAAAATAATACTGATATGGGCCCCTAAAAATAAAAAGAATAATGATATATAGATATATATAGGAATGAGGGGTATATTCCCTATTTTAGGTTAGGCTAGTTAGGATTTGTGTCCGAGCCCTGTTGCAATAATTAGACTAAAAGACTATTTATAAAGCTTACATAATATAGTATATAATTGAGAGTGTAGTCTCAGGTCTTTAGTGGTATGACTCTAAGATTAATAATTATGCAATTAATTATTCGGGATGGATTAATAAGTAGATTATTGGAGCCTAATTATATATGTCCGATTGGTCCCTCCACTAGCTCAACATAATTCCTTAACAGATTGGTCATTGATCAAAATCCATAGTCAAAAGATTCGCAAGATGGTGAAGTGGTGCACCAAATACATTCTTTTTAAGGGTGTATGTGTTTTCTTTAGTAAATAAATAAAAATGATTTTTGGTGTTATTTATTTACAATATATATTTAATTTGAATTAAATATTTATTTAGATAAGAATTAGTAATTTAAATTAATGATATTTATCTTCTGATAAATATGGCAATTAATTTAAATTAAATAGATATAGGAAAAATTAATTATTTACATAATTAATTTGATATCTATAGACTCTTGTTTAAATAATTATTTATAAGTTAAATATATGTAATATTCTAAATAGATTAAGAAAAATATTTTTTATTTATTTATTTTTAATTTGTGATTAAATTAATTATTTTTATAATTAATTTTATTTTGATAATTAGTACATAATTATTCTATTCGAATAACATTACCATATTTTATTTTGAATTAGAATTGGAGTTGTGAAAAATTATCTGGTTAAATAAAATTAACAATTTAATTAGAATTAATTAATATTCGATTAAACGGGTAAACCCTATAAAACAAAATGGGCCAAAATATTGTCTAAATACACTAGGCCTTGGCCAAAATTTGGTAGGCACCCATATTAGGGTTGGTGCCACATTTGGGCTTTATGAAAGTGGGTAAAATAATTAATTCTAATTAAAATTAAAAAATTAGGCTACTTTCTTCCTTATTATAAATAATAGGCATATGCCTAGGGTTTCAAGTTAGACTTTGGAGCTATATTAGGGGTTTCTAATCACAACTTGTGATTTTTAACCTATTGGCATAAGGTGGTCACTACAGAGAATCAAGCTGTACGAATCTAGAATCGATGGAGGCAAAAAGTGCCCACACACTCTACCATCCAAGAATTGAAGAATAGTGAAAAAGGATAGTTGGTTGAAACTTTCACACAGATCTAAGAATTCTTGGACAGCATCTTCAGATCTATAACTCAAGTAGTTGATTGTGGTGGTTTTATTGTATATAACAAAATAATTTAGTATGATCGGATTAAAAAAAATTAATTCTAATGCACATCTGATCTATTTTTCCTACATGCCATGATTCTATTGAAAATTTCATCAAAAACTGATGACTCAATAAAACTTTTGTCCTTGTATCTCTCTGACTTCTTTTTAATGTAATTGTTCATTTGGGCTATTGTTTGCCTAAAAGTTGGGCTAGTTCCTTCTTATTTTCAACCACTTCCCAAAGATCAAAAGCACTCAGACATATTTTCATTTTAACAGTTCATATCTGATAATTTTCACCTGAGAAAATAGTGGTGGAGGCAAAGAACTACTACCTGAAGTCATTTTGGTTGATAGATGCTGACTATTTTTTTTTATTTAACTCTCAATAGTTTAGACCCTTTAAGACCATATAAAATCTTTGATAGCAATTGATGGATTTGTATAGAAAAATTAAAGATAAAAATGGAGAGGAAAAAAACTAAAGAGAGAATAGGAGAAAACAAGCTTCTATGGAATTAACTCTTGGCGTTCTGAGGTTAAGGTTTCATTCCTATTTATAGTAGTTCTACACTATAAACAAACAAATACAAACAAACAAAAAAGATATTAAAGCTTATGACTAATCGCATTACAAAGATAAAGATTATAACCTAGTCATATCACCAAGATAAAGCTTAACATATACATATGATATGCCTAAGATATATTAAATCTGAAAGATAGAGATAAGACCTAAGATATGTCACTTTATGAGGACTAATTAAATCATGAATATTAAGTCTAATTAAATCATGAAGATTATAAAATATTTTAAGTGAAAAGACAAGTTAATAGCAAATCTAATCGAAGTGTTGGATGTAAAATGCCACTTTGCTCAACAAAGTTTTGCTTTTAAGTTTACTTTAGGTTGTCTACTTATCGTGGTTGCATTAGTGGAACTAATTGGTAATATTCATACTTTGAACCTAAAGATGTTTTGTATCATTGGATATTATTTCGATGTATCAATTTAGTGTATTAATTGTTCTTTTTTTCTCTTTGTTAAGCAATTGTTATTGAATTATATGGATTATTTTCTTTTGAATGTTCAGTAAGGTTTGTATTTTTTTTTTTTTTTTTGCCATACGCATTGCTTTGATTTTCATCTACACTTTCCTACCAGGCGGTGCTGACATTCCGATTCTGTGTTTGGGTAAATGGATTGGTTTTGACTGTTCGTTTTTCACGTTGCCATGATTGATAACAGCTTTTGGAGATTATTTTAAATGTTTGTTTAACTTTATGATCTTTCTTTGGATATATCGATCTACTTTTTTTTTTTTGGGGGGGGGGGGGGGAAAAAAACAAAAAACTTCAGTTCCTCTCATCCC
>JBBYHK010000012.1:11811381-11918776 GCA_038382065.1 Adansonia grandidieri | reverse complement strand
CCTCCCCCCCCCCCCCCCCCCCCCCCCCCCCCCCCCCCCCCCCCCCCCCCCCCCCCCACCCACAAAATAAAAGATTTAGGTTATTCTAGTCTCGTACAAATAACTTCTGATATCTTCTTAGGAAACCGAAGATAGTCCCACCTTTATTATGGTCCTACCTTTTAGGTACGAGAAGGATGGGAAACGCTTTAAAGCTTTCGTTGATGTTAATTTTAACAAGAGGCTCCGTCAGTCGTCCGGTTTGGGACGGCTTTTCTTCTAAGAAATAATAAGAAGATAACAAGAATGACTGTCTAACTTTCTTGCGATCTTATTAAAATTGAAGGGGTAAAAGAATACTAAGTGAAACGAAATTATTAGTATAGGTTTATACATTTTATACCAAGGAACTATTTCCTAGTGAAATGTAAAAGTATTACCTTCTCCTTAGCTATTTTTTATTTTTTATTTTTTATAAATACTCATTTGATTGGACTTAAATATTTTAAGGATGATTTTGGAAAGAAAAAGACAATTAAAAAAAAAATGCAAATGTGTTGCAATAGGCAAAGAAAAGAGAATAGATTGAAGAAAGAAAACAATGATGCCAAATAAAATGCCACCATAAATGATCCAAAAATACCTTTCTTTTTTTTTTTTTTTTTTTGAAATAAAGTTTTTAAAGTACTCTATTTAAAGAATTAAGATTAAAAGGTTTCTTAATTCGAGAAGAAAAAAAAAGTATGAGATAAATTTTCCTTTCGTGATGCCATAATGTTTAGAAATGATGAGCGACTCGTTGTATTTGGCTGGTTTGTTCTGATCAACTTAACTACATGGTTGTGTACTTGGTGCTTCGTAGTTGCTCAGTATATCACTCAAAAATGTGATGAATAATGAGGCTCCAAATTTGAAATTTCCAATCTACAGAAATAAAGCACAAGGAAAACTCCATAGAGGATGTGATGTCACTCTTTTAATTCAATCCGATTCATATATATATATATATATATATATATATATATATATCTGCGTTAGGCTTTCTATTGGATAGTCGGCAAGAAGCAAAGCAAATTCAGAGCAAGCAGGGGACTCACCACGGGTCCAATCCAAAGCCGTGGGTTGAAAATTAATGTTTAATAAGTGCATTTGATTTTCTATCGGTGCTGCACTCTGACTTGTTCCTTATCAACAATAACCACACATCACATACCCTCACTTAAATCCAAGCTCAAAACTTGGCCACCCACTTGCTTCCCTTGAATCTTTCACTTGTGTACAATCCTTCATTAAATCCATTATCTCGTTACTAGCATGGGCAAGTCCACTAGAGCGACCAAGCAGCACTGATGATGCTTCATTACAGCACTTAGCATATGCTTCCACATTCTGCGACTGAGGCTACACCGTACATACATTGCAGATAGTTGCAATAGCACCCAAATCAGCAGTAATGAGAGATAGCAGTTCAAAAGAAGAAGGTTAGAGAAACAATTGAACAGCACATCAATGTTCATCATAGGATTGCCAAAGCCCAAAAGAGCTTTTCATAAGAATTCATATAGTTAAAGCTTTCATCCCCCCCACCCACACACACTCCATAAAGTTCACACTTAATTATACATGAATAAGTGGCTGGTGTTAAATAGTACATGCAACAAAACATGAAAATTGCGAATGCAGTAAACAAAAAACAGCCCAAACCTGATGCAAGTTTCCAACTTCACTGTTCTTGGAGGATTTAGTGCCAGTACAACTGGACTTTGCTACTGAATCCAACCCTGGTCAGAAAATTACCAGAACTTTGGACAAGCTTCATTAGGGGCTAATAGGTTTCATTTGCCATCTCATGGAAAACCCTATTCGCTCTTCTTAGGATTATGTCCATCTAGGGGTGTTTTAGTGATAATTTAGAAAAAATATAAAAACACTAATATTGCAATGTCACATGAAGAATTTAAACTTGCCTTTAGGATAGAGATCAGGGGATCTTTTTATGTCTATGCATTCACTTGATTCGATATTATCCAGTTTTCCGCTTGATCCATGACGTGCTATTGATATCCTTGATAGTTGACTACATTCAAGAATATTTTTAGCAGAATCTGAATTCTGAGGCTCCTTCACAGTGGGGACTGGATTCATGATGTTTTTATCAATAGACTGTGTGGCAACGCTCTGTTGAATCATAGGTTTCTGGAGGATGGACAGGATTTGAGTAGCTGCAGAGGTAAAATGTATGATTAATTGCTTATGACATCAGCACAGTGCTAAGCAAAATCATGCATTGCTTTAGGAATTGGACTGCAATGAGACCTCAGTTTTCTTTTCACTTTTCCCACTTTTATTTTGGCCCTAGCAATCATATTCTAAGTGATTGTGAAAGTTAATATCTGAGCAGTAAGTCGCATATAGGCATCATGTACTGAAATATTACTTAATTTAGTCTCAAGTATATTGCACATGAGAAGAAATTAACCAATAACTTGCATAACAAGCAGTCCAGCTAGTCATGGGCCTGGTGAGAGATCCATACTGTTAAATTTTTCATCAGAATATGAATACTATGGGGGAGAGAAACATTAAATCATGTATTGAAGGGAAGTAAAATTGGTAGAGGAAAAAAATTTCTTAAAGGTTCTGGGCCTTGTTATATACAATTAACAGATCAAGGTAAGAATACATTTACCATCACGTAAAGGCTTGTTTGCGGACATATTCTGGCTTAATTTTGTTTCAGCAATACTTGAGATGCTAAAACTTGGATCAGCATATACCTTTGAAGAAGCAATTTTTTGAGGTTTTCCTGCATAATGAAGCCAAAACATTTTCAGATGGGATTATCAGTATCTAAAAAAAAAAAACAAAAGAAAAAAAATACAAAAATAAGACAAAAGAGAAGTAAAACTTTAAAACTTTTATAACAAAAAATATAACAATCCTTTACAGAAAGAAGAAACAAAATAAAGAAAAATGGTTATGGTCGGTTCAGACTTAGAAAATGTTACACTAAGGTTCATAAAAGGAAAAAATAGATACGTGAAAAGTATCAAGTCAGCTTTCTGGAGAAAAGTGTTACAGAAGTAATAACAAGATATAAGACTTAGAAGTACATGGAAAGTGAAATAGCCAGCAAATAATTAACTGATAGAAAGAAAATAACTCAATTAAGTACCGTAAAGGAAATGCACTTCAATCATCAGCACTGGCACCAGCTAACCTTTCAAAAATGATTTATTGATTGTAAGACAATTCTGCACCCTGTGGATCATCCCTGTTTTTCCAGCAACAGTATAATTGCTTACATGAACATCTGAGTCCAAAAGGCCCTGAGAGTTTCCTTCAGCTTCTCCAATATTTACCAAATGAGCATCAAACTCTACTGATTCACCGGATTGTATTACTTCATCTTTCTTCAAGAATCTACTATTTACTAGTTTCTTGCTTCCATCATATAACATAATCTGAATTAGAGACCAATAACCAAGTCAGAGCGTCAATTACAGATTAAAAGGAGTTAAGAGAAAATGGAATTGAACTAAACCAATTTGAAATTAAATATAAAATACAGGGCTGGGAACAAACTTATGAAGCAGGTGACTAAAAAACAACCAATGCAAAGAAGAAAAAAAAAAAAGACATGGACTAACTTATTTCTCAAATTTGACAAGGAAGATTATTCTGATTATCAGGGAAAAAAAATAAAAATAAAATAAAAACCTGTCTTTGTAGTGTTCCCGAATTTGTGAGTTTTAAGAAACCATCGTGGTACTTCTTGGCTTTTTGAGTCACTTGTGTAGTGTACATGACCTGCCATTCTATAATGAGAAATACATGTTAGTCTGAAGAAGAGGAAGAGTGAAAGAAGCTAGAAAAATATAAAATAAAGGAAAAACTGCAGTACTCTTGCATAAATTCTCAAAGATATGCAGAGAGAGCGAAGAGATATAGGTCTGTCAGTTGTTGCAGTATACTGCAGGATACATACTAGAAGTATAGAATACCAAGAAACCAAAAAAAAAAAAATCCAAAATTCAAGTCTCAATCCTTAAAATATCAAGTCTTGAATCATGTCAGGCATTCCAAAGCTACCTTAACATAATTACGAATAAACTACTCCTTAAGCTTAGCAACTGGTAAAGAAGAGAGTCTAAGTAGGCAATTGGCCTGGTATATGGAAGAGCTTTTCCATTACAAGAGCAGAAGCAATGTGCGCGGCTCTCAAAATTTTAAAAATTTTAGCTTATATGGGAAGTTCATTTGGGCTTTTAGGCAAAGCTAAAACCAAAATTCTTCAGAGGAGTCCTAATGTGTAGTAACTAATGTTTAATAAGATTCTTATATATTCTCACTTAACTCTTTAGTAATTCATAAAACGACAAGGAGAATTATATTATTTCACATTCATTTTTTTATTTAGTTCAAAATCTCCCCTTCATTTAATTTTTTATTTGCTTAGTCCCTTTATTTACGATTAACAAAACGAGTTCTTGATCTTTTTAATTTCTTGCACTTACACCTATGATTTCCTTTAAGTTTGCTAAAATTATCTTAACTTCTCGTCATAAAAATGGCACTATTTAGCAGCACTTTCTACCGAAATTGAAGCCATAAACCAAAGAGGCTCTATTTAATATTAATAATCTAACACCAAAAATATAAGATATACTATAGGAGGCATGAATTATAAAATATATCCCTAAGTAATACCATGGAATCGCGCTTTTATTGACTGCGGGCTATGAAGTTCTCCTCGTAAGAACTTACCTCTAATCTAGCCTGGGCAGCATTGAGCGCTCAACCAACTTATCAGGGACCTACCCTCTCAACCACACTTCCCTTAAACAAATGTAGGAGTTTTCCATGTTACTTGAACTCAAGGGCAAGTGTTAGATCCAATATACGTCCGATAAGAGTATGACCATTTTTTTATAAGTTTTTACATAAATTTGAAGGGTCAGACCTCCATAATCATGTCTAATTGGAAATATGCCACACACACGAGTGCTTCAAGAAAAATGAAGTGTTGAAGCAACATAGGGTTTTGCAAGCACATGGTCAACCAACCTGCCACCTACCCTAGAGGTTTAGGCCTCATTTCCATCCCCAAAAAAGATGTTATGCTTATATGACTAAATGCCTGATCTGTCTGGCAGCAGTGTTTACATTATTCACCTAAAGACGCCGAAAAAGATAGCCACTTAACTTTTTCATGGTTTGAAACTAATGGAACCTGCTCCTTTGCTTCACATGCTTCATTGTGTGATAGCAGTTCAACCTAAATATATGACCATAGAAACCAAGGAACAAGGTAGATTACTAGTGAAAACATGAGAATCGAACAGTCTCCAGCGGGGGTGAGAATAGGCATGGCAATCACTCATTCACAAAAAAAGCTCTATCTAGTACTAAATCAAAGTTCATAAGCATTTGAAATGGTGCAGCATTTTCATCAACTAACCTGCGATACTAGCTTTTGTCGCAGTTGGACCAGTTTGCTGAGCAACATATTTTTGAAGCTCACTCTTCTTGAACTCTGAAATGTAAGCGAAAGTTTAAAACAGCAACAGTATCAAAATAGGAAATCACGGTGTCAGAAAGACTGGGAAATTATTAGCAATTCGATTGTAAAAGCAAATAAGAAACTAACCTCTGATTATCTTTTGTGACGGGCTTAGACTTAGATTGACTGGCCTAGCCTCATTGTTCTTTCTTCTGACATCTGAAGAATTAAGATGAGAAGGAGAGTGGAGAAGGCCAATGTCAACCAAATAGGCAGCGAAAGTGAGGGTTTGGGCAGAGCTAATAACTTCATCTCTTCTCAACATCCTGCATTCTAGAAGCTTGCCGGACTCATCGTACAACATTACCTGTGAAGGCAAGGCAGGGGCAGCCATTATTATCACCAAATTAGCATTAGAGATAATCAGAGAAACGGACAGAAGGAAGATTAACCTTGTGAGTTGAAATGTGAAGATCTAAGAAACCGTCTTGATAAACTTTGCGCTTCTGTTTGATGTGCTTGGTGTACACAACACTCCATCTCTTCTTCCTCTCTTCTTCCATTCTTCACCAATTTCAATCCAAAGAGATCCGAATCCAATTGCCTTTTCCTTTATTTCAACTTAACTTCGGAAATTCAAATAGTTAGGTTTAGCAACATTTTGTGACCTGATGTGAAGTAATTTATAAGGATTATATCTACTTGAAGAAAATCAAATATTTTGTGATTTTTAAATTTACCCAAACTGAAAAACATTTTTTTATTTATTTATTTACCTATATTTAGAATTTTTATGTGTCTTTTTTAACTTTTACATTACATTTGCAATTAAGTAACTATAGGAATAAAATGAAATAATTATATGCAGTAATTTAATTTAATATAATAGAATAATATTAAAGTTGAATCTTTTTTGTATGGGATTCGAATCTCTTAAAGTAATTTTCTATTTCGCCTAAAGTTAAAATAATTTTTCCGTGAAGAGTTTGGAATGGTTATTTAGTGATTTCTCAAAATAAGGTTATAACAAGCTATCTAGGAGAATAACTATTTTATGAAGTAAATAATCGTATTATTATAGCATACCAGAATAAATTTGTAATAGAATTTCTATAACAGTAAATCAAACAGACCATTATTGTTTTAAATATTATAGTTAATATTATATTTCCAAGAAGTATTCTTTCTGTATCTAAACAAGCAATTTAAGTGATGTTGATTCGATAAATTCTATTTAGAAGATGAAAAAATTTTAAAACTCAAACGAATTGAAAGGCAATTATTATCTCTGAGTGTATTTGATAACTAAAAAAATAAAACAATACAGTACGATATTTTTAATAAATATTAGAATTAGAAACACTTACAAAATAGGTAATTAAAAAAAAGAAAATTTTATAAGATGTGGTAAATTTTTAAATAAAATTAGTGGATAGTTTTTCAAAATAAAATTTATTATTATTTTACAATTATTTATTAAAATTATTAAGAGATAATAATATTTTTAAATTTATACTTATTAGTATAAATCTTATTTAATATTTAACAAAATAATAATTTTATCAACTCAGTGAATCACTTTATATTAGTAAAAATATCATATTTATTTTTTAAAAATATATTTAATAATTTATATTATAATTATACTCTATCTCTATTGATATAAAAGAAATAATTGAGTTTATACTATAAATTAATCGGACAACAAGTCTATCATTAAAATTATTTAAAAACATTTAACAAGTATTAACAATAATATAAATTTAGAGATAATTATATTGTTCTCTAAATTAAAAAATTAATCAATAATTATATTCTTTCAAAGCATACTTTTTTAACCTATTTTTTTCAACCTTTAGCCTTTCATTAAAAACTACCCAAACTTAAAAACAACATATCATTTTACTTTTAAAGTAACTATCATCCTTGGAAAAATACCTATATTTTTATGTATTTATCTATTAATTTTTTAAAATAATTTTAAGAAAAATATCATTTTTTTACTTACGTATTTACCTAAATTCGAAAAATTTTAAAATCAATTGTTTGTCGTAAACTTCTCATCGGCTTAAAACAAATTGAACCATTGGATTCAAAATTCTTCATCTCAACCATTGGTTAAAAAAAAAAAAACTTGGTTTACCGGTTACCATTTAGGAAGAATTCCAAAAAAGAGAAATGCAATAATAATTATTAAAAAAGTAAAACTGAAAAAAATAATTTCAAAGAAAAAAATAATAATTATTAAAATTATTAATAAAAAAAATATAATTACCATTTTGCCTTCATTTTTTGTCTCATCTTTTGGCTGCCTTTATCCATGGCAGCAATTTAGTAGGGGTTGGTTCCTTGGGTAGGAACCGACCGCCAACAAAAATATATAAATTATATATATTAAATTATAATATAAATAAATTATATATAGTAAAAATACTACTTAAAGATAACAAAAAATTAAAAATATTTTATATTAAATTTTAAATTTATAAAATAAAAAATATTATATCCTAAATATTTAGTTATAGTGAGTCTTACCTTTAGTTATGGTGAGTTTTATATCTAGTTATTGTGAGTCATACATTTAGTTATAGTCATTCGTACATTCAATTATAGTCATTCGTATATTTAGTTATTATTTTTTGTATAGTAATTTTAGATTTAATATAAATTTTTTTATTTTTTGATTTTTATATAATAGCTCCAGATTTCATATCAAATATTTTTTTTATTATTTTTAAATAATTTAAAAAAGCCAAAAGATCATATGAAAAATAAGAGCAAAATGATAATTATAATTTTTATTAATAATTTTAATAATTGTTATTTCTTTTTTTAGAATTATTTTTTTCGCTTTTATTTTTTTAATAATTATTATTATCCTTTACATTTTTGGAATTCTTCCTAACAGAAAATTTTCTCTTTTTTTTTTTTTCATCTTCTTCTTTCGCCTATGTTAGAATTTAATATAAAATACTTTTTGTTTTTATTATTTTTAAAAAATAATTTAAGATTTATTAAAAATATTTTTTATTTTTATTATATGACTTATATTAATATCATATATATTATATAATTTATATATAATATATATTATTTTTAATTTTTTCAAAAATAATTTGAGATTTAATATAAATATTTTTTATTTTTTTATTTTTATATAATAATCCAAGATTTAATATAAAGTATTTTTTAATTTATATTATTGTTTAAATAGTAATTCATAATTTAGTGTAAATTTTTTTTTATTTTATTATATATAATATATTATTATATTATGTTCATAATATTATATATTATATATGTATTATATAATATATATTATGTATAATATGTATAATTTATATATAATTTGTATTATATATCATATATATAATATATATTCTTTTAATTTTTAAAAAAATTTTAAATTTAATATAAAATATTTTTAAATTTTTATTATTTTTAATTAATATTTTTAATATGTATGATTTATATATAATATATATTATATTATATTATATATAAAAATGGGGAGTCAGTTCCTTTACAAGGGAACGGACTCCTCACATAATATATAAGTGTGGGGTGAGGGTCGTTCCCTCTCCCAATATATATAATATATTTTATGATGAACTTTTGATAAAAGCTCAATCACTGTTTTGAATTCGAACCCACTCTACATAGATAGTTGTCAAGCTCGTTTGATGGCAATGAGTTAGTAGGATAGTAACTCCTATCATCAATTTATTGCCTTAAATATTGATTCAATTAATCCAAACTTTTATTTTTCTTTGGGGGTTTGCACCTAATGTGATTCTTGATGATATATGTTGGATCAACTAAATTTTTCTCAAATTATCGAACTCTTGCAATATTTTTATGTAGTCTAATAATGTTTATATATAACAAATTATATACAAGCATTATCTGTAAAGATTCTTTATATACATATATTGCATATAATACAAACTACATATAACATTATGTTAATTGTAATATTTATATGTAATTTTTGTAATCTTTAGTTGTAATTTTATCAACTAATAAAAAAATATGTATTTTATCATAAAAAATATTTTTTAATAAAATATAATAATTATTAATATAACTAAATAAATTATTAAAATAAAAAATACGTAAATTTTTTTCGCTTCAAAAATTACTACAAAAATTAATTTCCTTCATATATAATATATGTAGTCAAAAATAAAAATAATTTTGAGAAAATTAAAGTTAATTTTCTCAAAAGAATATTTTACATAATACATTATAGATTTAGTACTGTTTTTATGTAAATCTTTTAATGTTTGTATGTAATTTAGTAATGTTAGTATGTAATAAATTATATACAAATATTACCTTTAAAAATTTCTTACAAAAATACATTACATATAACGCAAATTATATATAAACGTTATGTATATTATAATATTTATATGTAATTTTTTGTAATCTTTAATTGTAATTTTACTAACTAATAAATTTTTTATCATAATATTAATTTTTTATTAATAAAATATAATTATTACTAATATACCCAAATAAATTATTAAAATAAAAAATATGAAATTTGTTTTCACTTAATTAATTACTAAAAAAATTAATCTCCTACATATATAATATATTAAATAAAAAATAAAAAAATAATTTTGAGAAAATTATAGTTAATTTTCTTCAAAGAATATTTTACATAGATACATTACAGATACGGTAATGTTTTTACGTAAAATTGTAATATTTGTATATAATTTGTTACATAAAAATATTATATTCAAATTTTTTACACAAATACATTACCTATACTATAATGATTTTTGTAATATATAATATATATGTGTAAATGTAAATAAATAATTTGTAATACATATTTTTTTTACATATGATAATAAAATTATATTATAGATAATATAATTTATGTAATTATTATATTTATTTATTACTATTACTATATTTGCTAATATATTTATATAACTTACAATTTTTTTTTTGTAAATATAATAAAGTTATTTTTTACAATTTTTATTATCTTTTATGTAATATATAATGTATATATGTAATTGTAAGAAAAATATTTAATACTTATTTATATTAACTATGATAATAGATGTGTGTTATATATAATATAATTTATGTAGTTATAATATTTTTTGTAATAGTACTTCCTATTACCTATTAGTAATATATTTATGTAACTTATAAATTTTTTATATAAATATAATAAATTTATGTATTACAACTTTTATTATCTTTTATTATAATTTTTGTAAGTACATAATATATATGTGTAATTATAAAAAAAATATAATACTTATTTACATTACTTATAATGATATAAGCATGTAATAGATAATACAATTTATGTAATTATAATGCTTTGTGTAATACTATTTTCTATTACCTAATTGTAATATATTTTTATAACTTACAAAATTTTTATGTAAATGTAATAAATTTATATATTACAGCTCTTATTATTTTTATCATAATTTATATACGTAAATAATATGTATGTGTAATTATAATAAAAATATGTAATACTAACTTATATGACTAGTCATAATAATTTATATAATATATAATATAATTTATTTAACTATAATATTTAATGATAATTCTGACTTTTTATATTATAAAAATTTATATAATTTTAATAATTTTATGTATTAATATATAATAATATATGTAAAAAATTTAAAAAAATAATAATAATATAATTGTTTTAACCGATTACAACTAAAGCTTACCAAATCCTTACTTTAAGAAACGCTCCTAAAAGCCCCCTAAATTCTAGGGAAAAAATTTTCAAACAATTAAAGGTGCCAATTGAGACAGGAGGATAACCATTTTCCTTGGCACTACTTAAAAGATTAGAAAAGCATTTATTGCGCTGCAGTTCTCTATGTTCCATGTGTCATTTATCTATTAGTTTATGCATCACAATTGCTGTGAATCAATGATATTGTGCATCCTTTTTACCCGCGGCTCTTCTCTGGGTAAAAAATTTTTTAAGAATTTTCAATTTTTATTGATATATGATTAAATCGAATAAATTAAGATAAAGTGATAAATTAGGAAAACAGATCCAATCAACACACAAAAAATTTAGAAACCGAAATAAATGAGTCAAACTTATTCGATTTGATTGATTTGGTTTTAAACTTTGTTTTTCTTCTTTTCCACTCTTGCTATCAACACATATTTTCTACGCCAGGAGTAATGTTGTGAAGGGAAAGTTGATGCTTTAGAGATGCAGATCTGATAGTCTTTTATTTTATGTTGTAAGAATTAGTCATTTCTTTTGGTAATTAGATTCCTAGTTACCTGTATTGCTTAGCACTATGATTTAAACTCGACTGACGACTTTTTTTAATTTTTTAAAATTATTGAATTATAAAAATTAATTTTAAATTATATTTATGATAATTTTTAGATTTAAGTAATTAAATACGATTCCTAATATTAGAAGTGTTTATGAGTTAAATTGGGCTTTGAGCAAGCTAAATATGGTATTATTATTCATGCTTAACAGCCCATCCTAATCTGAAGTATAAGTTTCAAATTTTACTCAAACTCACATATATTTATAAATAAATAGTCTAAATCTATTTAGATCCTTTCATATAATATTTTTTAATTTATTTCTTAAATAATATTTTTTAAATATTTAATCTTTAGTAATTTAATAATTTTCTTTTATTAAGTTTTAAAATATAAATAACATATTTTTTAATGTTTGCACTATAATATTATATATTTATTCTTTATATGATAAAAATCAAATAATAGATTTAAATACAAAATTAATATATATTATATAATTGAAAATGGGCCAACCCAGGCCTGAGTTATGAATATTGCAGCTAAAACCTAGTCATTTTTTAAACGGGTTTTTTTTACCCAAACTTTTTGGCTAATATTGTTGTTCAAACTTTCTCAAATATTTGACTAACACAAATGTTGCTACAATTCGCCGAAGAAAAAAAACCCCTTATGTGGCAACATATGATTCTACTTAAATGAATCCCATATCGATTCGGGTTTGGATAGGTAGCCTGACACAAGAATACCTCTACCTCGTACATATAAAAAGATATGAAAAATTATGTTAATTTTTTAGGATCACGAATGATCTTAAATTAACTTATGAGTAAATGTACGGATAAATTTCATTAAAAAATATTATTTAAAATAAAACAAAAAATAAGAAAAAAAACTTTTGTCCCCAAGCTAGAAAACTTTTTCTCGAACTGGCCAAGTATAGATAATACGTGAATCCCAAGTAAATGTACATATTAATTCTTGTAAATATATTATTTTAAAAAAATTGTTTGAGCAATCAGGTACAATCCTAAATCATTTTAAATAAATAATTTAAAAATAAAACCAAAATAAAAAAACTTACTTTTCCTTAAGTTGTTTAAGTGTGGATGCTAAATCAAACCATGCAAGAATGTTTAAACTAATTCCTTTAAATACATCACTTAAAATAAAAAATAAATAAAATTTTTTTGAGCAAATCGGATACGAATCATAAATCAAAACTACAAAAAAATAACAAGATACTTTTTTCCGTAATTGAATAACTATAATACATTATTTAAATTTTTTTTATAATATATTAAGTAATTGAATAAAGTGAAAAATTAAATCATTATGATAAAATATACAAAATATAAAATAAAATGAGATAAGAAAAAAAAATTATGAAAGCAATTAAAATACAACATATCACAAAAATAACATGAATATGATTTTTGTTCATATGAAAATAAAGAAATAAATAAATTCTTAATATTATAAATACATAAAAAATAATATAAAAATAAAATATAAAAAATAATACAAATACAACTACGTCAACTTTTTTCATTTTTCCATTCTCTCCTCCCCCTCTTCCTCACCGTTTCCTTTTCTTTCCTTCTGTTTCTTCTTTTTCATTTTTTTTCTCTCCCTTTCCATCCCCTTTTTCCTCCAAAACCACCCCACCCCCCCCCCCCCTAAAAAAAAATACAAGTGTCAGCTTGAGGAGAAGGCTGATGAATGGTACTTGCTACAACACCATCAGCCTCTTCCTATAACATACGTAATAGATTATTCTTTCTTACACAAATTATAAACATTTAACATTAGATATAGTAATATAATCTAGGGATAAAGTGTATATTTCTCACAAAATCATTGAATCTTATCATTATAATTTGATTTTTAGGACTGTACTTTTATCTTTATGATATTTCCATCAAAACTAATAGAAATAAAATATTTTCTAAAATACTTAAAATAAATTTTCAATGAAACTAGAAAAATATGATAGCACATGAAAGTATATGATAACAGCTAAAATATAATTTTAAGCATACCCCAACCATTAGATGAGTTTAACTTGAATGAGATTTACTGTGATAATATCACTTGAATAGTTGTTAAATAATTAAACTTTTATGTTGACTTACTAAGTTATCATGTGAGTCATATTGTTTTCCAACATTCATGCACTTGGCTTGTATCTTGAAATTAAGAATTTGATTAAGATAAATTTTCAATGAAACAAAAAATATGATACACATTTCACAAATAGCAAAAATATACATATTGCTTGTCAATTCTACGTTGTTATTATTTGATTTTTATGAAACATTTATACTAAAATAAATATTTTTCAAATATTAAAATTTAAAATTAGTTTTTTTCAAAAAAAAAAAATCTAATTTATAAACTAAATTAGAATTAAAAACCATAATAAAAATTAATTTAAGCTAGAGTGCAAGCTCTATTAATAAAAAATTAATGTACACATGGGTGGCGCGCCACGTGTTTACTGTTGCTATATATGAAATATCTACATCATATCGTTTTTGTTTTATTGAAAATTTAATTTGAATAATATTAATGGATTATTTTAAGGAATATATTTTATTTTCAATAACTTTGGTTGAAAAAATCATCAAAAATGAAAGTGCAATGATAAAAACACCACAAATTTTGTGAAAAAAATATTGGCACTGGCTGCCTCTTTCCATTTTGCACAGACACGGCAAGGAGGACGTGTCGTTGGAATGATGGTTCATTGGCTTAGAAGTTCAACACGTCGACTCGACGGCCATTCCATGTGCAGTAGGACTCCTCCAGCTCTAGGTATGCATTGCAAATTAAGGTTTACTTTACTGAAGCCAATGCAATCCTTGACTTGGACGCTTAAAAGAAGGTTGATTTGAGGTTGTCAGATTGTGAATGGAAGGCCCAAATCAGGCAAGGAATATATGTATTTATAGGTTGGATATATATACATATATATATCTAGAGAGAGAGAGAGAGAGAGAAATTAGCCAAGAATGCCTAGTTAAAGAGTTCAGTTGATACATATATACTATGATGATCTCAGTACCTATAACACTTGACAATACATGGGAGAATAATGTTAGGAATATTGGTTTATCTAAAATAAAAAAAGAAAAAGATGTTCATACAAAAATGAATATGTTACCATTACACATCTACTAGTAAACATGACCACTTTGTAAAACCAACGATAGGAAAATGCAGTCACACGTTTCACTAATTTAAGTCTTTCATGGTTGTATATATATGTATAACCTATGCTTTATATGTAAGTAAATTCCTTGCATATCCGAGTTCATTTCTCTTGATAACAAGGAGATAGGTCATCTAGAAGAAAAAATTTTGTGAAGATTTTAAGAGAAGAAAACAAAAAAATTAACAGAGATGAAAGAGGAAATGGATCATCTACTTGGGTTCAACTTTTGCAGAAAGTGTGTATCCACCGCTGTAGTCGAAAGCATTGCTATCATTGACATCCCTTTTAGGTAAAGCATCGCCATAAGGATGTCTAAGAGAACCTTTTGCAGCTCCAAAATCAGTGGCAGATGATGAGGCAGAAGTAGTTGAGTTTGTATTCATCCCATCATTTTGCAAAATGGTTTCAATGGCCTTTACCACCTCGCTCATTGTTGGACGGTCTGTAGCTGAATCTTCCACACATTGCATTGCCAACTCTAAGAATTTTCCAAATCCTAGTAGATTTCCTGAGCTTCTGATGCTTGGATCCATTAACTCCCCCAATCCATAGTGCTCATCATCCTTCTTATCCATCATGCTTCTCACCTCGCGCACTATGTACTTACCTTTCTCAATAGGTTGCTTGGCTGTTACAAGTTCAAGCATTACCACACCAAAACTGTAAACATCACTCTTCTCAGTTAATTGTTGGGTCATGTAATATTCAGGATCCAGATAACCCTGCAACAAAATATATATCATTAAGAACTTAGAGAAATAAAATTCACAAATTTGGAATCCCTGAGTGGAGTGCATATGGATGAATATAATTGATTTCTAAATAGAGAAGATCAAATCTGATGCACTATTTCTTGAATAGCCAGCAAACAACAAATTATGATCTAATGGAAATCGACAAGAGAAATAATATAATTAAGAAAATTGGACCTGTTTGATTATCATATCACACTATCTAGGATGAAGCAGTATATAAAATTGCAGCAACATTTCATACTATTTAAGATTCCAATAAAAGAAAGATCTGGTTTCCTTTATGTCCTTCTTGGTCACATCACCTTTTCTTGACATGGATATAAAAGAAGCTTGTTAAAAGGTACTCACCAATGTGCCTTTGACTTGGGTTGAAACATGGCCCTTTGAACTATCTGATACCAGCTTCGATAAGCCAAAGTCTGCAACCTTTGCTGTTAAATTTTCATCCAGCAAAATGTTGGTGGACTTAATATCTCTGTGGATAATGGGAGGATTTGCAAGCTCATGTAGGTAAGCTAGCCCTCTAGCTGAGCCAAGAGCTACACGGAGTCTCCTTTTCCAGTCAAGATAAATGCCAGATCTCCCTACAACACGTGATTCCACATCAGATATCAAAAGAGGTGGCCATGAAGCTCCTGCATAATTAATAAGTTCACTTTCCTTGGAGTTCCCGTGAGGCATATAAATAAAGCTCTAGCTTAAAATAATAATAAAAAAAAAAATACAAACCCAGAAGTCAGATTCTCTAAAGGTGTAGATTATAGCCTGTTCCAAAGATAACCATCAAATTTTCAATGCTCAGCCGAGGCAGTTTTTCCCTCGAATAATGCATCAATCTCATGGACCAAGATAATATTACTAATCATTGTTTCATCTTTTACTCACATGTTACACCTTCTGCATAAGGGAAACTTACCTGACAGGCTCTCCCGAAGTGTTCCATTGGCCATAAATTCATATACCAGCATTTGTTCTCCTTGTTCAAAACAAAACCCAACAAGACCAACAAGGTTTTTGTGATGAACTCTTGAAAGCAATTCAATTTCAGTCTTGAATTCAAGCCCACCCTGCATTGATCCATGCTGAGCTCTTTTAATTGCCACTGATTGTCCGTCAGTGAGCATTCCTCTGTATACCTGCAGAGGAGATGAAGGCTGTCTCAGAAAATGCAAACATAAAGACTATCCATAAAACTCCTCTGATAAACTTGGACATTTACCTTCCCATACCCTCCGAATCCTAGCTCATTGCCTTCAGAAAAATTATTGGTGCATTTCCTTAGTTCATCATAAGAAAACCACCTTGCTCCTTTCAACTGTGGTGCACCTCCACTGTCTTTGCCACTTGGTGCCCAAGATGCTGCAAGAAGATATAGAAGATCATTACACAAGTAAATAAACATATCCACAATACTACTACATACGTGTTCCTACTCCAAACAGCTAAATTACCAGGGAAACACAGTGATTCCAGGTACTCCTTACCAAATGGTTTACTTAACCCAATAGCTTTTTCTGCACGTTTCTTTTGCCTAATGGCATATATTCCAACTCCCAAGAGGCCTAGAACCAAAATGACTGCCCCAGTTGCTACAGCAATGATTACTCCAGTGCTTACAGAAGTTCCATGTGTGGCTGAAGCATATTTTTTTATTTGATTTGTCAATCCATCGATTATATGGTAAAAGATCAACATTATAGTCTTAATGGTATTGTTAAAGCTACCTGGGAAAGTATAAGGAGACGCAATAAAATAGTATGGTCCAAACTCTGGAGGAGGCTTGTAGGTTTGATTACTTAAATCAAATCCAATTCTCTGAACTTCAGATCTATTGAAGTATTGTCCGCTTGATGGAAAGAGTGCCAGTTGAATCTGAAGGTAGTCATCAACATTGAAAAATGGGTTCTGAAGAAAAACTGAACCAGGTGTGAGGCCTAATTTGACCCAAAGGCTCATTTCTAATGAATGGAACATATTCACATTGGACAGTTCCCTGAACATAGGTCCTCTGAAATACAAGGTTCCTTCAAATGGATAGGCACATTCACAGCTTTGAGGGCTAAGCTTCTGATCAATGGGACATGATTTACTTCCACAATTAGCTAGGCTGGTGGAATAGGGCTTTGTATTTTGTTGCTGAATCTGACAATAATTAGTATTCGAGATAGCAGTTGTGCACACAGGATTGCCTATAAGTCTGAATCAAATAACATCGACAAATAATTAAATATGGCAGGGGGGAATTATGGATTATCATTCTGGCTGATGAAAATTAACACAGATGAAATGTCTTACATTAAAGTATTTGTATATCCAGATCCTAGGGTTATGGAGGAAATCTGGTTATTCTGCAAATCAACAAGTTGAAGTTGAGTGCCAACATTATCGCCTAAGTTCAATGTGCCATTGAAGGCATTGTTTCGTAGTTTCCTGTCAAAAGATGAAGATGAAATGCATTGAATCATGCACCTTCTCTTTTCTTAAAATAACAAGCTCTCTAAAATGGTAACTCTGGATTTGAGTGAATACTTACACTTGCTGTATCTGTGGGAAGCTGAAAAGCTTTTGTGGTACAGGCCCTTGAAGTGATCCATGTTCAATAACACTGCACATTATGAAATTTTGCATGAGGTTTGGCAAGAGTTGAAGAAAGACTCAGAATCATTTTTTGGTGATTAAATACGCACAGGGTGGTGAGTGATGATAAGGTCGAGAACCAAACTGGAGCTTCTGTCGGGTCAAATGAATTGTTACTAAGATCCCTGTAAAAATAGATGGATAAGGATTCATTACTACGGAAAACAAATAAACCATCACACCTGAAGTCCTTTGACTTACACATAATTGAGGGTATTCATTGACGTTAAGTCCGGTAAAGGGCCACTAAGATTATTGTGTGCTAAATTCCTGAAGTAAAGCAAAATTTGCAAGCATCAGGAAACAATTAAGCTCATCAACTACAATATAATAATCAAATGAAAGGTAAAAAATGAACACCCACAATTCATTGATGTTTGTAAGGTTGTTGAGATTTGAAGGGACCTTTCCTGACAAAGCATTTCTATCAAGTCGACTGTTTGGGATTGGAATTGTGTACATTGACGTTAGTATTAATAGAGCAAATTTAATAAAGGAAAGAAAATTATGTTTAGGGATTCTTTCTTTACTCACAGAACCTCAAGAGTCTGAACATGTCCTAATGTGGATGGGATGTTCCCAGTAAATTGATTTCCGTCAAATAGTCTGTCATTGGAACACTAGAAACCATTAGGAGTCCTGCCATACAAAATAAATGGATGGATGGATGGATATATATCACTTACATGTGTATTAGTACCATCTCAGCACTGAAAAGTTTTGGAGGAATGGTACCCGAAAGCTTATTTTTATTGAAATGGCTGCAAGTTCATAAAAACGAAGCTCTTATTTGGTAAATGTTCAGTGATTTGAATATATATATATATATATATATATAATAACGTAATAATCAGCTACTTTCATCCTCATCTTCCACAGTCGACACTGAAGGTACGTTGGAAAAGTAAACTTACAAGTGTTTAGCCTTTAAAAGGAGGTCCAATCCTGGGGAGATGGGTGTTGAAACTGGGATAGTTCCCGCCAGTTGATTGTCAGCCAGATCTAGCCAATACAGTTTAGAGAGCTTTCCCAAAGAGGGAGGGATTCTACCAGTGAAGTTATTTGAATTCAGGGCCCTGCAAACAAGGTTAGTTTTGAAATGAAGAGGAATAAAGGGTTAGAATTTACAATGCTCCTGATATAATAAATACATATGTATAGTTTTATTACTACTATCAACTCTGGAAATTCTTACAGAAAGGATAACTCTGCAAGATTTCCAAGCTCTTCTGGAATATTACCACTGAAGCCACAACCAGCTAGGATTCTGAAGAAAATGAAAACCAAAAGGCATGTAACAAGAAGACACACAAATTCATATCGTTGGGAGCACAAACTTGGATTCATCAAATCACAAAAGCAGCAATCTTACAGGATATTCAGCTTTTCCAAATCCCCCAATCGTGGAGATATAGAACCGGTGAGATCCCGATTAAATGACAGGTCCCTACAGTTAAATAATTTTAAAAGTGAGGAAAAGCAAGTAGATTGGAGTGAGAATTGGTCATAGATCAATGGAGCAGAAAAAATCCATGCGTTGACTGTCCTCTATATAGTAATCCTGCTAGTTTGCTCTTATACAGTTATTTATTTTTTTATTTTGCTTCGAAGAAAAAAAATGGTGATAAGGAAACTCACAAGGATCTCAATTCAGTTAGTCCCCCAATGTCACCACTTAGTTTCCCTTTAAGACCCATGGTTGATAATCCCCTGAGATCACATGAATATATGTGATGAGTAGTAGAAGGGAAGTAGTTGCAAAGATTGAGAAGAGAAAATCATGAGAAGCCAATCCCACATTATTAAGCTTTGAGAAAGAGAAACACCCACTGACACTGTAAATATGATACTCACAGTGCAGTCACCCTTGAGCTGTTGCATGTGACCCCTTCCCATGGTGCTCCACAAGGATCATCTGACCTATCCCAGCTTGGTGGAGTATTTTGCCATGAGTCCTTCAAAGATTGGAGAGCAGCGGCTGCAAAAGCACATTGTTATATCAATAGTTTGGTTATATTCCCAACCATCTTACTTGCAAATGATGATTATGAATTTTTTTCCCTCTGATTCCTATTTCCCATTATATGTCTACATTTAAACTATATTCATAGAAAATTAACAAAGAAAAATTTGCGGAAACACTGTTATATACATTGATCGAAGATGTGAAAGCTGAAGCATATTATGAGCACAAGAGACCATTGAATAATAAATCTTTGTCTGAAGCTATTAAAGAAAATAACATTCAATGGAAAGCAAAATCTTGACTTTTCATAAAACAAGAGTAAAACTAATAAAAGAAATGAAGAGTGAGAATATAGTACTTACCATCGTGAGGGTCTGTAACAGCAGAAATGAGGGAAATATCTGCAGAAAAGAAAAGCAGGAATAAGAGCAATGAGAAGGGAGTCATGGCTGCTGAAACTTGGATTGGCAATGGCTATTGGTCTGATCAGTGATGCGTTTCAAGGTCCACAGTGAGCCATGATGTTGAAGCCGGAGGAATAACACGCATTGCTGCATGTGTCTGTGTTTGTGTCAATTAAAATATATGAGATGATGATGGGGTAGGTCAGGCGCGGTGCAGCAACAAAGGAGAAAGGAGGCAGTGGGCAATGTTAATGTGGCCATGGGCATGGCCTACCTTTCTTTTTACTACTTCCTTTAATTGATTTGCCTTAGCTTTGAAGCTAATTTAAGCACCCCAACACTAATTACAACAAAGCTAAGCCATCATCATCATCATCACTTTTTTCATAATTATAAAATAAAAGTGCAAAAAAGTAACCAAATTCTGTCTAACATTTGATTTCATTTCAGTGAGTAATACGCTTGCTTGCTACGCTGGGATGGGGACCGGGCTCCAGGACCATCTTTTACAACAAATTAAGCACTTCTTTCAACTTTTTACAGCGGCCAATAGATTTCTGTGTCTGGTATGGTTTAAAACAAAAGAAAAGAAAGAATATTTACAATAATTATTGCTTGCCATCGACATGGATATGGAATGGATCACATTAATTTCCCTTGAAGCAATTAAACAAGCAAGCAACTCAATGTTTGATAATTTCACAGTAGGTACAGAGGGTCCCATCCCATCCATGCCTCCCCTCCCCTCCCCACCCCACCCCAGCCCTCCCCTTCGACCTTCAATACATGCTAATGCTATTGTACTTATGACTCAAATATGAGATATAAGTTCTTCGTATCTAAATCTGTTACAAAATTTCACACAGTGTCTATACTAAGTTGTTGATTTTCAACAATGATGTTAAGGGACGAAGAACTTGAGAAAAACTAAGAATACGTCGCGCGTTCCGTGTAGCAATTGAAATCATAAATCGAATTAAGAATATCGACCTTGAATTTGTCATTGATTTGAAATGATAAAAACCTTTAAGTGTGTTTTTTTAAACTAAATTTGTTTAAGCTTTTAGTATAATTCTCAAACCAAAAATTTCTTATAAAAGATTATTTGTTGAACTTAAATGCAAGTCTAATTGATATTCAAAGAGAAATTAATTTTCTTTGACTTCATATAATTGTGGTAATATTAGTTTTGAGAAAAAAATTTGTAAGTTCTAAACTTAAAAATGCAAGTACAATTGATATTTATAGAATAAATTTTTCTCAACTTGATATATTTTTGATGACTTTTTTATTAAAATAATAATTTTTTATTTTAGTGTATAGGTTTTTTGTAAAACATTTTTCTAAATATTTTTTTATATTAGTTAAACGATGATTTCCCACCTCTTATGGTGGTGATTCCTACCACCATAGCTGAGAAGCCATACAATTAGAGGTTGGCTTCCCAACAGATCTTTTTTTTTTTATTAACTATGAGGAATTGCCACTTTAAAGGTGAGAAGCTGGCCATTGATGGGTAGCTTTTCATCTATGTATAATAAAAATTAAAAAAATTCATTTATTAATCACATCTAATTAAAAAAAAGAATCCTTACAATAATCACATCTAAAATAAGATGTTGAAAAGTACTATATCCAATATTTATCGACACGAGGTTCAACCTATTGGAAATGAAGGTTATGGCTAGAATATCATGGTCCAAAATTGTATACTAATCTAGAAATGTAGAGAGATCTAAAAGGTCGATCAAAATTAAATCGTATTCGTAATGAGATAGACCTTAAGGAGAAAGGCCAACCAAAGCTTTGTGGATTATGCAAGAGCGAAGGTCATGCCCCAGGAAATGTCTTTATTAATTTGGCACATCGAGGGAGAGTTCGTATCACTGATTATCAGTTTTTATTTATGATTATACTAGTAAATCTTTTGTGCAGTTGTAAAATTTATCAATTTTTATTGATGATGCGAATGTAATTTTTTTAATGAATGCAATGCAAGTTTTTTTTTTATCATAATGTAAGTGAAACAACAATCATTTATGCAAATTCTTATAATGAACATAAGCAAATAATAAGAAATAATAAAAATACATATTATAGAAACGATATAAATAATAGAAATATATATTATAGAAATGTTATAAATGATAGTATTGGAGTCTGAAAGCTGTAACTAATACATAGATTTTTTATTGGAATCTGAAAGATGTGATTAATGCATGAATTTTTTTTGGAACAGATGTGATTAATACATGGATTCTTTATTAGAATCTGAAAGATGTGATAATACATAGATTTTTATTGGAATCCAAAAGATATGACTAATGCATGGATTTTTTATAGAAAATATGTGATCAACGCATGATTTTTTTTGATGAAACACTAGTTTCTAGAAACCTATTAGGCTCTAACCGATCTGGCTCGAGTTAATTGAGGTCCTATAACTGAGGTAGAGCTTTCCTAGCAGGGGTGTTTCCATACATAAGACATGAACTTGAGATCTTGCTTAAGGGGAAGGGAGTATTTATCATTCCAACCATCAACCATTTGGTAATGCATGATTATATATATTTTTATATGTGGATAAGAAGCCACCCAATTAGTGGCCAACTTCTCAGTCCTAACTATGGAAAAAATTACTGGGAAGTCGACCTTTGATTGGTTGGCTTCCTAGCCAAGTGGCGATTCCTCATAAGGGTGGAAAATCATCATTTCAAACGATGATTTTCCAACTAATACTTAAAAAAACTATTTTGGAAAATGCTTTACAAAAGACCTACATACAAAAATAAAAAACCTAATTTTGATGTTATTAATTTGAGAAAAAATAAGTTTTCATGTTCTATTTAAAAATAAAAATATAAATTAGTACTTAAATAAAAATGTTGGACTTAATGAAATTCCAAATTAGTACTCAATAAAAATCTTCTTTGGACTTAATATAATTTAGTATTGTAGAAACCTTATTTTATCTAGGCCAACTTTTGCAATCCTGTGATGTAATCAAAAGATAAGCGAATCAAAAAAGTAAAAAAGAAAAATGGTGATGATTGTCGAGTGTCGTGTCGCCAAGCACTATTAGGGGACACGACACCAGACGAAAAAATCTTTTAGGAAGGTCTAAAATGCCTAGGAGTTGTATTAAAGAAAACTTTAAAAAATAAGGTATTAAAGGTCACTATTCGGGGTGTCACGAAGCCATTCAAATGAGTACAAGTCAGTTTCCCACTATTTGTGACTAGGGTGAGGTATTCAAATAACCTAAGGTACGTGCAAGTCGCATTAGTGTATGAGTATTGATACGAAGCTTTCATGTGCCAAAAATTCAATTTTCACATGTAGTATCGATACTAGAGGGTTTAGTATTGATACTTAACATGTTTGTATCAGTATAAGCCTTGGTAGTAGCTAAAGTTGTGATTATCGAAACAAAGCCTTGAAGTATCGATACATACTTCTAAGTCTTGAGATTGAAAATAATGTTTTGCTCTTGGTATAGATACAAACTTCATTGTATCGATACTTATGAGTAAAAGTTTCCTTGTGTATTGATGCATGAAGGCATTTTTAACCCAGTTCGAGCCATTTTTCAGCCTTTGCACCACTGATTTGGAAATCTGATTCAAACCTAGTTTTGCCTAAAAATCATCAGAATTCATATCAAGCTTCAGGTTCAGGCTTATGATTGGATTTAAACAAAATTTTGAGGCCCAAATAGCCAATAACGAGGGACATTTTCATGAAATTTATGGTTTACTAAAGGGCATGCTTGGCTTTTCTCTAGTTACAGGCTCTTATAGCCTTTTTGCACTATTACTCTGCATGTCAGAACCAATGGAAAAAAGAGTAGCCGAGCATAGTACCTTGAGTTGTCTCTTAGCACATGAATAAAAGATTAAAAATGCCCTTACTTTGTCTTCAAAAAGCATTGGCTGAACCTTGAATTTAGAAGAAGGCTAAAACTAGCTCAGCCATCAATCAATCATTTTTTCCAGCAATCTCCAAAAAACAAAAAAAACTCCAGCAACCTCCAAAAAAAAGAGACTCCAAAAGCACTATTTCATTGCCTTTTACCTTAACCTTCCGTTAGTCCTGTAGCTCCTTCAAATCACCACTAACAACACTTTCAAGACCCTAGATTCCATTTATCCTTCCTCTTAAAAGTCCTTTCCATGAACACCTTACCAGAAAACTCTTTTTTTATCATTTCCTTACACATCAACTTCAAGAAAAAAAAGTGAACCCAAAGTTGCTGCTCAAAGAAAAAGGCTAAAGTTGGAGGCTTTTGGTATATTTTCTCACCTAGCTCTATTGTTTTTCTCATTTTCGACACTAGTATCATTTCAGTGAACTGTTTATGCTACCGTGACCATCGTAGGACTCTCATGCATTATTGTTGCCTTGGTTGTGGTAGTCTTAGGATTTTGATGTTCTTTTGATGCCTTGATATTGCTTGGTAGGCTAAACATTTTTTTTTATTCTGTCATTAAAACAGGCCCTTATCCATGCATTTTCTATCATGTTTCACCTATTTTCACACGCTTAACACATGCTTGAATGTACTTCTTAAAATGCATTAAGTATATTCATGCATTTTCTTGCATTTTAAAGAGTTTCATGGCACAAAATGCTATCTTGAAAATTCCATAATGCTTTTTTTTTTTGGCTTAAATATGTCAATATCATCTTTTATAACATGATTTTGATGCCATTCATGGTGTTATCATTTCCACTTATCTAATTTGTCACCACCTTGCATTTTTGTCATCTTTTCCATGTCAAAATGTCATTTTTGTATGTCTGCATGTGTTATCCTGTTCATCTTTGTGTATGTTGTATTTTGTTAATGACATCTCTGTAAGGATACTTGGTTGTTTGCTAAAAATATGATTTTCAAAAAAAAGAAAATCCCGAAGTTATGTTCATGGTACCTCTAATAGATGGAGAGTAGCATGGATTTAATGCTTTCATAAAATTGGTCTTCTAATATTGGGGACAAATTAAACATTTTAAATCTGGATTCTTGGTAGAATAAGTTTAAAGATGCTATTTTTCAAACAAAAAAGATCCTTTTAGTTGATAAAAAATATATATTAAGCCTCGATCTTGAGTTTAACACCTTCATAGTGGCACGGTCGACAAGTTATTTAATCATTCAAAATGACTCCAGGATTATGGAATGAACTCATGATGCCTATGTCATTCTTTTCCATGTGTTGTGGATGTTTGGACATCCATAACAAGAGTTGACCCCAAGAAACCATAAAAAATCGAATAACCGCTATTTTTGCTTTAGCTGCACCATAGTCTAAATTTGAAAATTTATTTTTGAACCATAAATGATTTTCTAGATTTTTTGATATTTTTTCCTTGAAGGGTATCAAATTTCTTTCCAAAGGTGTCTAATTTGCCCTCGGATCATCCGATATGAAGAAGTTATGATTTTTCAAACCTTTACTGTTCGAAACCCCTGAGACCGGTGTAGTCCATTTTGTTTGGGCCATTTTGTCCCATCAGATGATTTTTCTATATTATTTAAATATTTTTTCCAAAACTTTTGCAAACTTTTATTCCCAAAAAGGTATGGTTTACCATTTAACGATTCTGATGAGCCTAGAATGGTGTTTCAAAGTCCATCACACCTTTTTCCTTGTATAGGCTACTAGAGTCAAAGCAGGCCTAACTCTAAAAATTAATTCTGCCTAGAAGATGATTTTTTAGGATTTTTAAAATATTTTTATATTAGTGCTAATTGAGTTACCTTTCCAATGGTATCTCGCTTACCTTCTGAAGCCTTCAGATGAACCTAGAATAAATTTGGGAAGAAAGATGATGCGATACTGTCCCCTATTTTCTCTAGAATTAAAATTAACTTAGTCTCCCAAATCACCATTATTGAGATGTTCAAACTTCTCGATATGCATTCGTTTGGCTCCTCTACAATACAAACCCTTTAGGCTCGGATCAATGCTTAAGATAAGATTATTGTTATTCAAATCTTTGGTTTCTTATTTTCAAAATACTTTTTTTTTTCAAAATATCATTTCCTTTTAAAACATAAAAAATTTTTATCTTTGGGGATACTCTAACCCCACCACTCCAAGGGGATACTCCAACCTAGTTTTTCATCGAATACTTAAGTTTTTTCTTTTAGATTTATTCGAGATTCTTAATTATTTTCTTAAATCATCAAAATTTTCATTATTGAGGATATTCCAACCCCACCATTTAGAAGGGATACTCTAACCCCATTTTCCACTAAAAACTTAAATTTTCTCTTTCAGATTTATTCGAGATTCCTAATTATTTTCTTAAATCATCAAAAATTTTCATTCTTGGGATAATCTAACTCTACCACTCTGAGGGGATACTCTAAATCCCATTTTCCATTGAAAATTCAAAGTTTCTCTTTTAGATATATTCAATATTTCTAATTATTTTCTTAAAATATCAAAATCTTTATCTTTAGGGATACTCCAACCCCTCCTCTGTAAGGGGATACTTTAACCTTACTTGTACCTCAAAATCCAAAAGTTTTTTCTTTTCTAGATATACCGGATTGTTTTGATTAAAACCTATTTTTATCTTTCAAATTACCATCGAATCCAAACACATCTCCAAATTGTCATCTTGGTTGCTCTTTAATAATTGAAGACAATTACAAGATACATTCTGATCATCCTTCATTTTTACATTCTTTTGTTTGTGATTGTTTATTTGTGAAATTATTATATTCTTTTTTATTTTACTAACACGTTTCCTTTTTGTAGTAACTATCGTACATTCATATTTAAAATTTATTTTCAAAAAAATTTTATAGGGTAATGTTCCATGTCAATTTCTGTACAGTGCCTAATATGAAATATCTGAATTTTTAAAATTTAATCTAAAAATTATTTTCATAAAAAATCACTATGCTTTTCATACTTCCATGGTGCATAGCCGATGTAAAATTTTCTATCAAAACCCAAGTTTACAATTTTGACAAAATTTTATGCATTAAAGGGGGATTATATTTGAATAATGGCCAAATAAAATTGATTAGATCAAAACTGAAGCGAAATGTAGTAAGTGGGTACTGACTTTGGGTGTTGTGGGGGTGCTATTCCTTCCCCATGCATAAGCAACTCACGAACCTAACTAATGAATCTTTGGACCTTGTCGACCTTGAAATGAATGTTTCAGTTTCGTAACTCGAGATATTGTTTTCAATAGGCATTCGATAATGTCTAGCCTAAAATGGTCAATGGTGACTCTAAATTTATGGCTATTTTATGGTAGCCTTTTGAGACTAGTTGGATGAGCGATTCACCTGACGGTCTCTCTCTTTTTAACACTACTACGTTTAATTCAAATCTCGACCAAAGGATAACTCAAACGCTCTAACCAAACACCATATATATCTTTTAAGTCATGAGTGCCCTTTTTAGATCATCTGGAGAGAAAACAAAAGGGATACGTGGTGATAGCTTAGTGACTTTGCTAGGGACTAGATTAAAGAGTTAAGCTTACAACTAGCTATATCTCACTTGATTCTTGGTTTTTTCAAATTTCATGATTATTTGGTTGTAATCTCCCTTCACTTTTATCTGCTAATTTTTTACCTTTCATGGTTTTTACCCTATGATTGTTAGGGACTATTTTGTTCCTGAATAAATATCGACTCAAATAAGTATGGTAATATGGGAGTAAAATGAAAGGTTTGATTGTTTCCCTAACACATACTGTGCATTTGCATGTGCATTAGATTCCCACCAAACACCATGGTGAGGTTATGGTCTCAATTACTTGGAGGAAGTGAGCCATCCACCTTTATAAGTATTCCTCTATATAGGCATGGCAAGACCTTACAGGGGTGTAAATTACCTATGTCTCTCATGAGTACCCTTCTGCATTTGCATAGGGAAATTTGTCCACCAGATCAAACCGTTCTACCAAACCCATGATGAGCCTAGGATCGGGGTGCCTTCGCTATCCTTACCCGATGGAGGAGTAATTCAGATACTAATTTAGGTGTCCACTTAACCTATATAATGAACCATATGAACTAAGCTATGTCAAACCATATTAGAATGCTATGAGAAAAACCTCGAGAATAGGGTCACTAAGGAAACACTTTTCATTTTTACTCCTATACATCATATTATGCCTACATTTATTATTTTATTTCATGATCTTTTTTAAGGTATGCTGTTATGTTCTACTGCTAACCTCTTTCAATAAGTGGGTGATGACAAGCAAATGCTGTCACCTATAATGCCTCATAAAAAAAAATCATATCTGACCAAAATAAGCAATCATGTTGTCCAAATGATAGCTTAACATGCATCAGTCATAGGTGTTGACGAGTGAACATCACCACTTAATTGGTTAGTCTTGTCCTTATGAGGTATTGTGTCATTTCACTAAAGGTGATTTTAATGCAAACATGCCATTATGCTATCTGTTTGTTGTTAGTTATTGTGTTTGCACCTAGGTATCATACCATTTATTGTCGAAGCCATTTCGGTGATGTATTTTTGTTGCCATGTTTTATATACCCATATTTTTATGATTATTACTTCGTGTGGTCACTAACTTCTTTCTTTTTGGTTTTTCTATTTGATGCATGTATCATTTCATCATAATCATCGTCATTGTGGGACAAATGGCCAATGGTTTAATGTTCATCGAAGGGTGTTTGGAATGGAGCAACAATTTACTTTAGATCTGAAGCCTTTTAAAGAAATTCGAGCATTGTCAGAGCACTGGTAGCATGAAAATGGGGACATCTTGAAACTTGGGTATGTTTCAACAATGCATGAAAGGGTCAAGATAGGTATTGTTAGAATGATTGGCAAGATCTGAAGCATATATGGACCAGTTGGGGTAATAACAAGAAAGAATTATTCATTAAGAGATACGAAGATATAGCCTTTTTATTCCACATCCATTTGGATGTTGTTTTGCTATAAGCAACATCTTAGTTTTGAAACATAGCATAACGATGTTTCACTTTCAATCATAAAGATTTGATCCCCATAGTTGATGAATACACTGTGTTACTCAATATTAAAAGGGTTAAGACGCTAAGACTGATAGAATATACTGTAAGCTTTGCATCCTCTAACTTTCAAGAAAAGATTAGCTCAAATTCTTAAGTCAACTGAGTACTAGATTGAAGATCATATCAAGATGAAAGGGAACAGTAAGTGCATTTCATGAGCCAGTTTGAAAGAAGCAATGGCGAGTACCATTGATATGTGAAAAATTCACGATATTTATCCTCTGGCGATATATGTTCTGGTTATATTTTTGAAAACATTAAGCTATGTTGAAGCTACAATAGCCAATCTTTTCTCCTTATTATGCTGCAACATCAATCCTGTGCCAGCCGTTGCTGCTAAAACTATTCGATCTCTTAGTTTTTTAAGAAAATAGGTATAGGTCGATTCATCGGATGTGCTCCACTTTTCCATATCTAGCTTGTCAGTCACTTTTATCTTGAAGAAAAGAGGATGACATACAACTTCTTACCTAATTTTAACCCTATCTCTAAGGTCCTTGAAAAGAAATAGCCTCAAGACAAGTTCGAATAGTAATGGATTTAGAAATTTTGGAACCTTTATGGAAAAGAGGTGACATGGAAGGCCTTTTGGTTTTACCATAAACAATCATATACTGATGCAGAGATTATAGTTATGTGCCGTTTATAGGATTATAGCGAAGCACTAATTGTGCACCCATCCTAGTCCAATGACAATTTCAGTGTTGACAATTCATCCTCTTTGCGTAAGACCTAAAGCAGTGGGATTTTGACTATGAACCTAACTACAAATCAAAAGTTTAGCTAGCTTTCCATGCTTGGAGATAAACCCATTATATGCAAAGGTATTGGAGAGGGAGTAGTATGACCTCAAGATACGATGAGTGAAGGATCTATCACATCAATGATGCCTTGCCCTTATTTAGTGTTAGAACATAACAAATACCAATTGCTGAATTTCCTTCTGACACTGAATTGCTTAAACGAGAGTTTGAACAAGAAAAGGCAGCCTTTGCTAAAGGAATCGCTCGCTTAAAGAAAGAGAAGGGTTAATTGGAAATGGACCTCTATCTCCTAGATGGTGAGATAAATGAAGCTATTAAAGAGAAAAACCACTTCAAGGAGGATTTTGAGTGTTTGAGGAAAGACTTACGTGGCCTTTAGCAAAGCAAGCAAGTTTTGGTGCCTTGGTTAGTCGTTAGTTGAGTAGAAGGCATAAATTGCTACACTTGAGAAGGAACTACATTGATGGAAATAAGTGGCTAGGGTTAATAGGGGGAAGCTTATTAGAACTCGAGCCCTCACATCAATTTACCAAAAGAAGAATGAACAGCTAGAAGCTTGAGCTAGGGATTTGAAAGCATATCAAGCGGAGAATAAGAGTCTGGCACTTAGAATTTAAGATTTAGAGCATTCTTTTCAAGCTCGCCAAGATCAAGTTGATGAACTAATAAGAGCCTCCGAATAGTGGGAGTAAGAATGGCTACAATTGGTTGATCACACATGCCAAAATTATCAAGGCCATCACTATCATCTCATCAAGTAGATTTAGGTAGTCCAATTAGAGGTCGAGAACATGATGGGCATAGCTCGATCCTTGATACATGACATCTTGCCTATCGGAGCTCTTGAACAAGAATTGTTGTATTTTATGGAACATGTGATCAAGCAATGTAACTATATTAGGCATTTTTGAATGTAATCGGATGTAACTAGATATTTGTTGCTTTAATGAAAAATACTATTGATGAAGTGCTCTCTAAGTCCGATTGTCCCTATTACGTTTGCATGAATAATTTAATTCTTTTCCTACTTTATGCGCTCATTTATTATCATAGTTGTATACTTATGTTCATCTTAAACATTCTTACGACACACCATAAAAATCTAATTTGGTGATAATCTAAAGTGAAGGTGTTTTAAAGCACAGAATCTATAGTGTATCATCTGTATAACACTTATAATCATCAAAAAACCATGGAGAATGATCACCAAGCCCGTATTAAGTGACACGAACTTATGTGTAAGAAGTCCCAAGAGCAATCACTCTATAAGAATGAGGAACTCCAAGCTCAGATTACAGAATTGACTAAGCTATTGTTCGAGGCTTTGAAGGAAAAAGGACAAACAAGTAAAGTTAACATGGGAAAAGAATAGACTAATCCCGAGAGCAACTTGAATAGTGGTACTGAAGCCACAAATGCTTAGGAAGGAGCATTGCACGGACAGTATCCTCTGGCAGCAAATATTCCATTTACTTACCATTTATTTATATTAACCCTTCAGCAACAATTTATCTGGTTCAAGGGTTTTAGGGTGCAGGCTCTTTACTGGTAAGGCCTATAGTCCTAGATCTCAATGAGCAAATGGAACAAGAAAAAGCAAAGAAGTCCTCAAAAAATGATGAAAGCTTAAACAAGTATCTGTCATTGGAAAAATGCCTTTGAGCTGTCAAAAGAAGTGACAAATATGGGTTTGTATATGCAAAATCCTTAGGATTAGTTTCAGTCTCGTCATCTTGCCTAAATGCAAAGTGTTAGATTTTGAAAAGTATAATAAGACTACAGACCCCACGATACACCTCTGGATGTAGTGTTGTAAGATGGCCAAATATGAAGAGAATGAAAAGCTGCTGATTCACTATTTTTAGGATAGTCTAATTGGGGTAGCTATCTAATGATATATAGGGCTTAATCCTACAAGAATTCAGACATGGCTAAATTTGGCTTGCACCTTTCTTGGTCAATATAAACACATGTCTGACTGGGCTCAAATCGTCTCTCTTTTATGAACATGGAAAAGAAAGCCTCTAAGAGCTTTAGGCAGTATGTTCGAGGTGAAAAGAGGAAGCAGTTCAAGTTAACCTTACTTCAACTGAGAAATGGATAATGGTCATGTTTATCAGCACTTTGTGAGCTCCCTACTATGACAGGTTGGTAGGAAATGCCACAAAAAAAATTATTAATATGGTTATATTAGGCGAAATTATTGATAACGCTATAAAAAATGGCAAAATATCCATTAGAGAATCATCCGAGTCGATTAAGAAGTGAATAACTAAGGGTAAAGAGCATGAGGTGAATGTTTTTAGAGAAAGTAATGCTAGGTTTAATCGAAATATGCACCAAACACAGGGTATATATTTCTTGAACATGTCGCACCTAGGTTTTAATCGTTACTCATTGATGCCATAACTAGTCCACTCTACTGGGATCATTTTGACAATGAATTTTGCCTTGAATCCCATTCAAAACACAGACTAGAGAGCACAATCCCGCAATGCAAACAATACAAGAGCTCCAAATAATCAACAAGCACCCCGAGAAAGGGAACACTTTGAGCCACTTCCTTACTCCTACAAAGAGATTTACTCCTGTCTATTAGCAGGTTAGTTAGTGGCACCAGTATTCACTGGACCTGAGATCACCTTTATACCCTAAATGTATAATAAAAATGCCTATAATAAGTACCACATCAGGGCATAAGGCCACTCTATTAAGAATTGCACATCATTTAAGAGAAATGTATAGGGTATGGTAGAAAAATGTGTGATTAAGGTTAAACACGGGCATTGGCCTAACATTGGAGCCAATGCACTTTTAACCATGAGGAACCAAGAGTGAATACAGTGATCAAAAGGAAAAAATGTTGGGTCAAAAAAAGCATTAGAGAAGTCAAAACCTTAATAAGCAAGGTCTGGCAAGCTTTTGTGAAAGTAAAAATAGTGTTAGATTTAAAAACCAAAGCACAAAAATCACTAAACTATACTAGTGTCAGTACAATCAAGGGCATATTCTTCAGTACTGTCCATTTTTCCTAGAAATGGTCTAAGGGATGATGGATCAGTCTGAAATCAAATTTTATGAGGAGAGGGGTGAATGCATCAATGCCATAGATGAGGAAAGATCTACCACCGATTGGGTTTTGAAGTATCTCTCTCTCATGAGTGCACAAAAAAGAGCCAATGAAAACCTTAGGCAGTATACCGTGAGGTGGATGGAAGAAGCTGCCCAAATTTATCCCTTGTTAGTAGAAAATTGATTATTAGATTCAACGACATGTTACAAGTGCCTTATTATGAAAAGGTACTGAAAAAACCTTGAGGAGCTTTGTAGATATAGTTATGTTATGTGGAATAATCGATGAAACTATGAAGAAGGGCTCAAGTAAGGGAAATATATATATATTTTTTAAAAAGTTAAAGCCAAACAACAACCAAAATCTAGTATTGGAACTAGTTCATCCTAGACTTATATTAAATCAGATGTAAAGTAAATGGCTATTCAAGAAGACTGCAAGGTCGTAGAAAACATAGATGAGGTCAGAATGCCAATGAATTTAGCCTAGCAAATCTTGGTACAAGCCAAACTGGTCAATGGTTTCAAAAGGACAGAAAATAGAGTCGATGATTTTTGTGATTTTTGTACTGTTAATGGCCATACTTTTTAAACATGCAAAAAGTTTCATGCTATGGTCCAAAGGATGATAAATAAAGGTAGCATTGAATTCTACAATAAAAAATTAGCCTTACATACCCAATCAGCAAACACGATATCGTCTATCAATGCCATCGAGAAGGAAAAAATCATTTTTATGGTGATGGGAGGCCATTGGTCTTGTTCGAAAACCGACTGAGAGTCAAAGCTATCCTTGTTAAGCCCATGCTGAAGATTATCATTCAACTTCCATTTTCCTTCCCTTATAAGGATAACAAGGTTGTTCTCTAGACCTATGAAAGCAAAACCTTAATCATCGAGAATCTAGTCAATAGGCAGCAAATGCTGATCTCTCAAGGGTAAGTCATCTAACTTAGAGTGGTAGATGTTATGCCTTGGTAGCATTAAAAGATGAAACTCAGTAAAAGAATACCACCATTTTTCCTGGAGCACCAAAGTCCATAGCCAAAGACTTGATCCAATAGCTGTCGAGGAGCTAATGAGTGAGAAAGAAGCTATGATCCTTAAGTTCATTAAGCATTATAACATTGTCAATCAATTGTATAGGTAACCCATCAAAATATCTGTGCTATCACTTCTGTTGAATTCTAAAGTTCATAGAAATGCCCTCTTAAAGGTCCTGAATGAGGCGTATGTCTATCTTGAAATCCTAGTAGATCAGTTGATCGCTTAGTAAGCAACATCACTATCGACAACTATATATCTTTCAATGATGACAAAATCTCTCACAGAGGAAGGAGAAACTACAAAGCCTTTCACATCACTACGTACTGTAGGATATCATGCTTGAACAAGCTCCCCATTGAAGCATCTCATATCCAAAATAGTTGTACAGTGGTGCGAGCATTCGATGGAACATCACCATTCAACTCCAAATTGGCCCATGCACTTTTGAATTAGACTCTCATGTGATAGTTATTGCTCCATCATATAACTGCCTATTGGGAAGGCCTTGGGTTCACTCTACGGGGGTAATGTCATTGTGTTACATTAGAAGTTGAAATTCATCATTGAAAACAAAATTGTCAGTATTGGAAAAAAAAGAAGATATCATCACTGTTACCTCAACTGATGCCCCGTATATCGAACCAGATGATGATGTCCAAGAATCTTCATTTACAATCTTTTGAGTTTGTTAATGCCACTTAGGAGAGCTTGCCAATAATTGAGCCTTATCTATTAAAGAGCACTCATATGGATCTAAAGTTAACCATCGACAAAGGTGCTTAGGTCAGAACGAGACTTAAAAAACACCTCTAAGGGATAGCCAAAGCCTTGAAAGTTGTCAACTAGATCGACAAAAGAGGGTTGGGATTCAAGCCTAGTACATAACAAAAAAAGAAAATGAGCTTACAAGAATAGACAGAAAAGGATGGCTCATCTATTAGGACAAGACATGGGATACGAACTAATAATATTTCCATCCCTTCGAGAAGGTTTTCATCTAGGATATATGAATATTGGTGCTGCCAATGTTATGTTCATGCAGAACAATGCATTTAGGGATCTCTCTATCAATGCAATTGATAAGCTAGAGACATCAATGATAAACCAAGAAATTGGTTTTTGCCCTCTAGGATTTGTTATGAGTGTTTGGATTGCAACTGAGATTCCTATACTCTTCAAGTCTTTTTCAAAGTAATGCTATGAACTAAACCTACATGCTTTTGCCCAAAAGCATTATAGGATCATTTGTATGGGCATCTTTTTATTAAGTATTATCAATTACAAAGACTAAGCATTATGCATTTCATCATTTGTGTTCATAGTTCTTGCTAACTCTTAGACTTTTCTCTACATATTTTTTCACCTATGTTGTTCTTTTTCCATATTTTTAGGTACCTGGATGAAGGTGACTTGAATTTTCATATTAAACCTTTGGAAATCAATTTCGAGTAACCAATCTGCACTGGTGAGGTTAAGTCTAAAGAGAATTCTAAAGAAAACTCTATACCTCCAGATTTTCTAAGGCTAATTGAATAAGAAAAAAAAACAAATATTGCTCTATAAAGAACCCACTGAAACCATAAACCTTGGAATAGAAAAAGACCAAAAAGAAGTCAAAATTGGAACCTCTATAAAGCCTATCAACTTGAACCTAATAATAAGTTTCCTCCAAGAGTATCGGGATGTGTTCGCCTGGTCCTACCATGACATGCCTGGTTAGACACCAACATTGTGGTCCATAAATTTCCCCTCAAACCTGGGTGTAAGCCTATACAACAAAAGCTTAGAAGTATGAAACCTAAAATACTTATGAAGATCAAAGAAGAAGTGAAAAAATAATTTGAAGTAGGATTTCTCAAAGTAACCAAATATCTTGAATGGGTAGCCAATATAGTCTTAGTTCTTAAGAAGGACGGTAATATGCAGATATATGTAGATTATAGGGATCTGAATTTAGCCAGCCTAAAAGATAATTTACGTTTACCCCACATCAATACCCTAGCAGACAACACTACCAAAAATGCACTATTTTCCTTAATGGACAAATTTTTAGGTTACAACCAAATTAAAATGGTAGCTGAAGACATGGAAAAGACCACATTCGTAACCAAGTAGGGCATTTTTTGCTATAAAGTAATGCCCTTCAGCTTAAGAACATCAGGTCAACCTACCAAAGGGCAATGGTAACTTTGTTCCATGATCTCATACACAAAGAAATCGAGGTCTATGTGGATGATATGATCACCAAATTGCCAAAAGAGAATGAACTTGTGGTCAATTTGCAAAAACTCTTCAAACAGCTTTACAAATAATAGCTCAATTTAAATCACACAAAATACACATTTGGTGTCACATTTGGCAAACTATTAGGCTTCATTGTGAGTGAAAAAGAAATAAGAATCAATCTTGACAATGTCAAGGCCATTCAGAATCCGTTGCCACCTCAAACCCAAAAAAAAGTGAGGAGTTTCTCGAAAAGGTTGAATTGCATAGCTCGATTTATATCTCAGCCAACCGACAATATGATCCAATTTTTTGTCTACTTTGAAAATAAAATCTCAAAGAATAGAATGAAGAATGCCAAAAAGCCTTTAATAAAGTCAAACATTACCTTTCAAACCCTCCGGTACTAGTACCACCAGTGCTACGTTGACCTCTAATCCTGTATTTATTAGTTTTCAATAAATCGATGGGCTTTGTATTAGGTCAACATGATGAGTCAGGTAAAAAGGAACAAGTTATCTACTACTTAAAGCAAGAAGTTCACAAAATGTGAAATTAACTATTTAGTAGTAGAGAAGCTATGTTATGCTCTAGCTTGGACAGCCTGAATGTTAAAGTAATATATGCTATACCACACTACATGGTTGGTTGCCAAACTCGATCCTATCAAGTATTTCTGCAAAGCTTTTACCTTGCCAGGGAGATTAGCCAACTGCAAGACTTGCTTTTTGAGTACGACATTGTGTATGTGTACTAGAAAGCCATCAAGGGTAGCACAATAGTAAACTTGTTGGCAAGCCAAGCAACGGATGACTATCAGCCTTTAAACTTTGAATTTTTTGATCAAGGTTTGATTTGCATATCTGAGGCAAAAAGCACTGCTGAGTGCAATTCATATTGAAAAATGTACTTTGATGGAGCTTTGAACACACTAAGGCATAAAATTGGGACAATTCTTATCTTGCCTGATGGAAACCACTACCCCTTCATTACAAGACTAAACTTTGACTGCACCAACAATATAGCTGAACAAGAGGCTCGCGTCATGGGTCCAAGCAACTATTGAAAGGGGTATTTGAACATTGCAAGTATTTAGAGATTCAACCCTTGTCATTTACCAATTGAAAGGAGAGTGGCAAACACGTGATGCTAAACTGATTCATTAGGGGGGTTTGATCTTTGAACTTAGAAAAAATTTGATGATATTAGCTTTCAACATTTACATCAAGAAGAGAACCAAATTGCTGATGCCTTAGCCACTTTGTCTTTTATGTTCAAAGTCAATCAAGAATTGGACATTGCTCCTATTTAGATGAGCATCTACACAACTCCAGCACATTGTCAAAATGCCAAATAAGAGAAAGATAGCTTGCCATGGTATTATGACATTCTTCAATAACTCAAAGATTAGCAATACCCCAAATGTGGCATCAAAAGTGACAAAAAAACCATCTGAAGGATAGCTACTAGTTTTGTTTTGGATGGTGAAATTTTGTACAAGAAAGGTTGGGATCAGTTACTACTTCGGTGCATGGATGCCTCTAAAACCAAAAGAATTCTCAAAGAAGTCTATGAAGGAATCTATGGTACATATGCTAATAGATAGCAAATGGCAGAATAAGCCATGCGATTAGGCTACTATTGGTTGACTTTTGAAAAAGATTGCATTGACTATGCTTGAAAGTGCTATGACTGCCAAATAACACAGACAACATCCATGTCCTGCCAACACCTTTACATGTTATGATAACCTCATGGCCTTTTTCTATGTGGGCCATGGACATGATCAAACCAATTACCCCTAAGGCTTTTAATAGGCACCGTTTTATTTTGGTCACTATTGATTATTTCACCAAGTTAGTGAAGCAGCTTTATATGCCAATGTCACCAAATCTGTTGTCCACAAATTTGTGAAATGGGATATCATTTATAAATATGGCCTTTTTGAGTAGATCATTACTGATAATGCATGTAACTTGAAAAACAAAATGATGCAAGCAGTTTGCTCTTAGTTCAAGATCCAGCATCAAAATTTTGTCCTATACTATCTAAAAATGAACGGGGTAATTAAAGCAGCCAATTAAAATATCAAGAAGATAGTTGAAAAGATGGCTAATACATACAAAGATTGGCACGAAAAGTTACCTTTTGCATTATATGCCTATCGCATGTGGTACAAACTTCTATGGGTGCTACCTTATTCTTTTTAGTCTACAGGCATAAAGGTTGTTCTACCTAATGAGGTTGAAATCCCTTCATTTAGAGCCTTAATGGATCGCAACTTGAAAAAGTCGAATGGGTCAAGAACCGATATGAGCATCTTAATCTTATCTAGGAGAAAATAATAAAAGCCATTTATCACGGGCAGATGTATCAAAAGCACATGATGATAGCCTAGGACAAAAAGGTCTATCCTTGTCAGTTTCAAGAATGTGACTTAGTACTCAAACAAATTCTTTTGATCTATAATGATGCTCAAGGAAAATGGACTCTGAATTAGGAGGGGCCATATATGATAAAGCATGTATTTTTTGAAGGAGTCTTGATTTTAACTGAGATGGACGATAGCGATTTGCTCAATCCTCTGAATTCTGATTCCATCAAGAAATACTATGCTTGAAAAGATCCTAAGATGAAAACCTTAAAAGGTGTCTTATCCTCTTCTTATTTTCGCTATTTAAAAAAAACAAAAGAAAGTACGAAAAAAAAAAAAAAACAAAAAAAAACAAAAAAAAAAGAGAAAGAAAGGATGAAAACCCAAAATAACATTCAAGAAGATAAGCCAGCTTAAGTTAAAAACCTGAAAGGGTGACTTAAGCCATCAGACACTCTCTCACTTGAACCAAATTAAGCACAAACTATCATAGCCTAGAGTAGCAACAATTTAACCTACAAACAACCCTAACCAAAACTCCAAATCATAACCTAACTTACCTATTCTATGCTAACCTACTCTATCGAATCTCATCCTTACCTGCACCTAAAAGTTGGAAACTACCCAACCTCGAGGCTTTTATCTCACCATAGGATAGTCTAAATAATCTTCTTGTGAGTTTGTCAAAACTAAAAAGATTAACTACTTAAGAATGGTTTCCAAAGGCACTAGGTGGAAGACTCATGTCATTAATTTTAAAGGCTAAACAGCCGAGCAAACCCCTTTGAACTCTCTTATATCTTAAAATCTTTTATGATCCCATAAATTGTCAGAACTTGGACCTTCGTTTTTTTTTTTGAATAAAATACAATCACTTGATTTCTTACAAGGTCTTTTTGTAAATCCTGCATCTGATGTTGCATCATGTTTATCATTGAACTGATAATGCTTGAAAAATGAATGGAATTGGTAGCAGGATTTTCTAGCATTACTTGGAAAGATGAAACTTTGTAAGAATTTTGTTTCATGTTTAAAGGCCGAGAATGAATACTTGAGGCCATAGTCGATCTTGCCTTTGGACCTTATATTTTAAAAACGTGCTCAAAACCTTCTTGCAATAAAGCCTAGCCTAAAGATAAGGAGCTAAAGTTCTTTTCAAACTGTTACTCTAACAATCGAAGTTCAGAACAGTCCACCCAGACCACCAAAGACACCTTTTGAATCATAATTGGTAAAGAGGAATCCTCCACACTTACCAAACTCAATGCAATAAAAGTCCCTAAACATAAGACATTTAAGCTTAGGTCTATCCCTTTACAATCATAGACCTCTTGTATCTTCCAAAAAGAAGGGCTTTAACATTCAAAGCCTTTAAAAAGTAGTGCGAGATTGATAAACCCTAAGGTAAGAGCCACCCTATTGTCACAACATGGTCGGGGATGGATCCTCATGGATCTGTGGGTCTATACGACTTAAAATATTTTTCTGACTTGGAAATGTCTTTTGACCAAGACTTTTCCTTCGCGACGTGATGAGAATGAGAAAGTACAGATTCTCGACTTGTGATACAGTGAAGGGGACCATAAGATGAATCACTCATCTTATTGGTCTCAAATGACCATCACAAAATAGCCAACGCTTGGAGTTGCCACTGATCATTTTGGGCTAGGCATGATCAGATGCCTATTGAAACCTATGTCTTGAGATACGAAACTTGAAACATTGATCCCGTGGTTTACGCAGTACAAAGATTTGCCATTTGGGTTCAGGAGTTAGTTACGCATGATAAGGCATGAACCTTTTCGCGGTGCCTGAAATCAGTACCTTACTAGTTATGTCTTATCTTAGTTCGATTCTTTCAATCCTAACTCGTCACTATTTTGATATAACCCTTTTTTAATGCATGAATTTTATAAAAATACAAATCCAGGTTTTGATGAAAAGTTTTAATCTCATATATGCCCTGAAGAGATGGGGAATATAGAGATTTTCAATAAAAATGACCTCTAGGTTTTACTTTGAAAAATGGAATATTCTATTTTAGGCACTGGAGAGATACCCACACAGAATATTACCCTTAGTTTTACTTGAAATGTTTTGAAAACATGTATGCAAATAATCATCACGAAGAAATCATGTTAGTACGGCAACGAACGAAGTAACATAACATGGACCATTCAATGTAATGATAAAGGGAATAGATAGACTATTGGAATTTATCTAGCAATTGGCAATGATTATATTGGAATAACTGAATTGTTAATTTTCAAGACACGTCTAGGTCCTTTGATTGAACGAGGTTTTTTCTTAAAAAAATAAGTTTGACTCTTGGCACATTCATGGAAGTCTGGGAAGGAGAAGAATTTAATTGTAGTTGAAAGATAGGGTTGGAGTATCCCTCGGAAAGATGGGATTAGAGTATCCTTGTAGATAACGAATAATTTTAACAAAAGAAGATTTTTAAATCTTGACAATTTTGGAAAGCGAGTTTGGATTATCCCCTCGAAGGTCAGGGTTAGAGTATCCTCGAAAGTGACATTATCTGACACTCTTTAAAGAAGTTAAGTTGGAAAACTTAAGTTGACAAAACTTTGTGATTTAGGAAATGTGTGAGTGTTTTTATAGTTTTTGGCAAAAGAAATTACCATGAACAAGGATGGTAAAGATGTAAAAAAGAAATATATTTATGCCTTGATACGAGCTTGTGGGAGGTTAAAGCATGTTCTCGAGTTTGATCGAGGTGATACGGAGATATTTGAATGGCTCAAGACGAAATTCAGGAAAATAACTTAATTTTGACCATCATCGAGAACAGGAGACAGCATCGCGTGATCCCACTTTTTGAATTTATTTTGGATTGGTTTGAAGGCTTTAGAGGATGGAGAAGATATGGCCAGAAAGGTAACTTGATGAGGGTCAATCTAAAAATATTCCTAATATCCTAAAAAATCACTTTATGAGGAAATAAATTTTCAAATTTGGGTCAATTACGCTACTGACATAGCATGCGAGAAAAACAGTATGTCAAAATTCAAAAAATCATTCCAGACTCATTTTGTATCAAAAAATTGCAAATAATACCTTTCCAGAAAGGGAATTTCATGAATTGTTTAGGAAAAATGTTGGACAGATTTGGAAAATCGTTTAGTGGGCCTAAAGGGCCCAACCATAATGCAGATTGTTAACTCCAGGGATTCCAGATAGTCTAGGTTTGAAAAAATTATAACTCTTGCATCCGGACTGATCCAAGGGTGAACATGATCTCATTTTAAAGATATTTTGACACACTTTCAGGGAAAAATATTATAAAATTGACGAAAAATCATTTAGAATTTTAAAGTGATTTTTCAATTTGTAATAGTGATGCTGCCAATAGGGGATAAAGCAAAGCAGAGGATATTTCTTATTTTCTCTATGTTTATGGGTCCAAACTCGAGTCATTGACATTCCAACGTCCATGACTGAAGGAAAAAAGTGGAATGAGCCTCGCGAACTCATTTACATAGCCCTAGAGTAATTTGGGATGATGAAATAACCCGTTGATCATACCACTCAATGTTTTAACTCTAAAACAAAGCACAAACATTTAGGGAACAAGTGCAAGGCCATTTTCATTGGAAAATCAGAAGTTTTAAGCTCTTTTAATCAGGATTATAGATCTGGAAAACTTCATCTTCCCTAAGATTTTTAGTTAACTTTAAGGAAAATGCTAAGTTCATGCTAGTCCTTATTGGTTGAGGTTAGCATGCTTGGCTTGGGGAGGTTTTGAAAATTAGTTCTTTTTTTTTTACAGCCATCAAACATGCACTTTAACAAGGAGAAGACAACAAACATACAAAGGGATGGCACATAACATGAATGGGGATGCTAACTTTACTAATGGTCTAGACAAAGAAAGTGTTATGCACTTTAATAAGAAAATGTTATAGATGCTTAAAATGACAATGATTCATGACAAGATGCAAGCTAACGTATAAATATGCTTAAAATATGTTAGGCTAATGATTCATACATGGATTGATCATAACAAGATGCATGTATATGGCATAAAATGCATGAGCAAGAGCTATCAAAATAATAAGGATGAAATAAGGTATTTTGCACATCAAAAGGGCATTAAGGCATCCAAATCCTAAACTACCATAACCAAAAGCCACAATAATGCATTAGAATCCTAAGAGGGTGATGGAAACATGGAGAGCTCACTAAAATGATGAAGATGCTAAAAAATAGAAAATGAAAGTGATAAAGTAAAAAGTTATACCAACAAAACTTCAATTTTTGGCCAAATAGTAGGAGCAACAGAGATGGCTTGAATTTCTCTCTTTTCTTTATTGTTAATAAGCAAGAAAAAGAGAGAAACAATGAGGTTTTGGTTCTAGTATGGATACGGGTGATTTTTAAAATGTGTAGTGGCTGAGAGTGAGTGTTTTGGGGCTCTTTTTGGATGCTGAATGAAGAGCTACGAGATTTGGTTTTCTTGATGTGTGAATGTGTTTTAGAAGCTGAAAATGAGCTGGAATCTCCCCCCTCAGTTGAGATATAAGGTGGTCTATTTATACCAGCATTTTGGAGCCAAATTAGAGGTGTTTTTGGTCATTTCTCAAGGGGGACAAATGATGTTAGCTTGATGGCTATAGAGTGGCTATAGGGAGCAACTTTCTGCCAATGTGATGGACATAGGGTGGCTAATTTAAATGCTGAAATGATTTTCTAGCAAATAAGGTGGCTAATGGTGATCTTGGTCAACAAACTAAGGAGGAATAGGATGATCATGTGACATTGACCTTTTTGATCTAATTTAGACTTTAAAAATGTTTTGATTAATTCAAAAGTCCAAATTCGTAATCTGATATGGGTTTTGATCTTTTTTGATGCAAAGAAACAAGTTAAAATCAAGTTTTAGATCAATGGTGGACGAGTAAAAAATTCTTGGACTGTGGAAAACGGCCTGCATGTATTAATACATTGCAAAATATATTGGTACATTTGATCCAAAACCTTAGGTGTATCGATACAATGAACATTTTACCAATACAATGATCATTGTATCGATACTATGAACCATTGTATCGATTCAATGCTTCATTGTATTGATACATGTTGATACGTATCGATACATTTCTTTACAGAATGCACATTTTGGTCTTGGCATGGCCTAGTATCGATACATGAGCTCATGTATCGATACATGTACATGTTGTATCGATACAAATGGAGACATTTCAAATTTTTAGATCTGGAGCATTGTATCGATACTTGAAAACCATGTATCAATACATTTAAGCAAAATTGTGAATTTTCTCATATCTTTTATCCCCAGACACCTTAAACTACGTCTTTTGATGCCACAGCTTTGCATTTATCTTTGATATGATCCATAAGCCTTCTTGACCTCCTCAAAAATACTTTTTTGTGGGTGATCACCCCCTCTTATTTTTATGCCCCAGGTTGCTAAAAAAATTAGCTCGGACAAAATAATGTGTCTATACCTATAAAACTCATAAAAGATTAGAGATCGAAAAGGCCAAAAAGATTAATTATAGGATTAGATTTTAAAAATCATTACTTTTGCATCACTTAAACATGCATTTCTGTCCTCATGCATCAATCATATAACAATTAACATTCTTTAGGTATGAACTATTACTCTCAAAATTCAAAATTTAACAAAACTTCATATACAAATTCTTATTTTCAAACAAGCCTCGAAAGGTTCCAAGTAAGAATCCCTCATCTCATGAGTGTGCAAATTTAAAAAGCCATTCAAGAAAAGTACTTAAACTTATATCTTTTTATTTCTAAAAATGTACGATGCCTTTTTTTTTTTTGTTTTTAGTTCTCAAAGAGCAGGACACTTTTTCTATTTAGTCCTTAAAAAATAGGGCACCTTCTTTTTCATTTTAGTCGTCAAAGAGCAAGACACCGTCTTTTTCTTTTTAGTCCTCAAAAGAGTAGGACACTTTTTCTTTTTAGTCTTCAAAGAGTAGGATGCCTTATTTTCCTTTTAGTCCTCAAAAAGAAGGATACTCTTTCTTTTTTTTGTCTTTAAAGAGTAGAACAACTTCTTTTCAGTCCTTAAAAAGTAAGATGTTTACCTACCTCAATCCTCAAAGAGCAAAAATCTACCTATATCAATCCTCAAAGAGTAGGACACTTACCTACTTCAGTCCTCAAAGAGCAGGATGCTTACGTATCTTAGTTCACAATGAGTTGGATACTTATTGAGTCTGCTAGCAAAAAGCAGGATGCTTACCTATCTCAGTCCATAATGAGCTGAATGCCTATTGAGTGGGCCCTCTAAAAGCAAGATGCTTATCTACCTCAGTCTATAAAGAGCTAGATGCCTATAGAGTCAAAGACCATACTAACTGGCACTTGTCTAGGAGGTTAAACCTTGAAAACCATAAACCTAGTAGGGAGGTCAAACCCTACAAAACTCATTAGAATTCTCTTATCGGTTAGGACCATTACTGATATACTTGGCCTATCTTAACCTAATACTAACTAGATCTCTATTTTTCTATAGGCATGCGAAACCATCATCCTACTTGAACAAACTAGTGTCTGTTTGATTTTTCCTTGTTCTTGATACTCAACAATAAACAAATAGTGCAACTATAAATGCCTTACTTTGTCTGAGCCAACTTTTGGCATCCTGGGACATAATTGAAAGATAATATAATTAAAAAAATAAAAAAATGGGGATGACTACCGAGTGCTGTGGTAGTCTAAAGATTTTGATGTTCTTTTGATACCTTGACATTGCTTGGTAGGCCAAACACATTCTCTTTCATTTTATCATCAAAGCAGTTCTATCATGTTTCACCTATTTTTACATGTTTAACACATGCTTGAATGTTCTTTCTAATATGTATTGAGTATGTTCATGCATTTTCTAGCATTTTAAGAAGTCTCATGGCACAAAATGTTGTCTTGAAAATTCCAACATGCTTTTCATTTACTTAAATATGTTCATTTCATCTTTCATAGTGTGATTTTTGATGCCATTCATGGAGTTATCATTTCCATGCATTTGATTTGTCACCTCATTGCATTTTTTGTCGTCTTTTCCATGTCAAAATGACATCTTTATTTCTTTGCATGTTTTATCCCTATTCATCTTTGTGTATGTTGTATTTTGTTTATGACATCTCTGTCAAGATGCTTGGTTGTTTTCTAAAAATATGATTTTCAAAAAAAAAAAAAATCCCCTAATTATGTTCATGTTGCCTTTAATAGATGGAAAATAGCATGGATTTAATGTTCTCATAAAACTAATTTTCTAATCTTGGGGATAAATTAAACATTTTAAATCTGGATTCATGGTAGAAAAAGTTTAAAGATGCTAATTTTCAAACAAAAATGACCTTTTTAGTTGATAAAAAGAATATGTTAAGCCTTGATCTTGAGTTTGACACCTTCGTGGTGGCATGGTCAATGGGTTGTTTCATCATCCCTAACTATTCTGGGACTGTGGCATGAACTTGTGATGCCCATGAATTATTTTTCTTATGTTGTGGATGTTCAGACATCCATAACTCGAGTTTGACCTTAAAAAACCAAAAAAAATCAAATAACCTCTGTTTTTGCTGTAGTTGCACCTTACTTTGAATTTGAAAAATTATTATTTAGCCATTAGTGATTTTTCTAGAATTTTTTGATATTTTTCCTTTAAAAGGCATCGAATTATCTTTCTATAGGTGTCTTATTTACCCTTGGATCATCCTAGTTGAGGGAGTTTTGATTTTTCGAACCTTTGTTGTCCAAAACCTCTAAGACTAGTGCATTACATTATGTTTGGGCCATTTCAGGCCAACAAATGAATTTTCTATATTATTTAAATGTTTTCCAGAGAGTTCACAAAATTCCCTTTTTGGAAAGTTATTGTTTACAATTTAATGATTTTGGATGAACCTAAAATGATTTTTCAATATCTGTTATGTCCTTTCCCTTGTACATTCTGCTAGTGTCGAAGTAGGTCTAAATCAAAAAATTAATTCTACCTAAAAGGTGATTTTCTAAGATTTAAAAAATATTTTTATATTAGTCTTCATTGAGTTACCTTTTTAATAGTACCTCGCTTATCCCCTAAAGCCTTCGGATAAATCTAGAATAAATTTGGGAAGGAAGACAATGTAATGTTTTCTCCTATTTTCTCTGGAATTAAAATTAACCCAATCTCTCGAATTGCCATCACCGAGACATTGAAACTTCTCAAAATGCATTCATTTTGCTCCCCTACAACATAAGCCTTTTAGGCTCGGAGCAAGGCTTAAGGCAAAATTATTTTTTTCAAATCTTTAGTTCCTTATTTTCAAAATACTTTTTTTTTTCAAAATATCATTTCCTTTTAAAACATAAAATTTTTTTATCTTTAGGGATGCTTCAACCCCACCACTTTAAGGAGATATTCCAACCCTGTTTTTTGCCAAAAACTTAAATTTTCTCTTTAAGATTTATTGGAGATTCCTAATATTTTCTTAAATCATCAAAAGTTTTCATTTTTAAGAATACACCAACCATACCACTCCAAAAGGATACTCCAACCCCGTTTTCCATCAAGAACTCAAATATTTTCTTTTAGATTTATTCAAGATTACTAACTATTTTCTTCAACCATAAAAAATTTTCATTCTTGGGGATCCTCCAACCCCAACACTCTAAAGAGAGAATATGACCCTGTTTTCCACTAAAAACTTAAAATTTTTTTAGATATATTTGAGATTTTTAATTATTTTCTTAAAATATCAAAATCTTTATCTTTAGGGATACTTCAACCCTACCTCTTTGAGGGGATACTCTAACCCTGCTTTTACCTCAAAATCTAAAATTCTTCCCTCTTTCGGATACCTTGGATTATTTCAATCAAAACCTTTTTTCGACCCTCAAATTACTATTGAATCCAAACACATCTCCAAATTGTCATGCTAGTTATTCTACAATAATCAAAGACAATTACAAGATGCATTCCAATCAATGCTCTTTTTTACATTCTTTTGTTTGTGATTGTTTTTTGTGAAATTATTTTTTTCTTTTTTGTCTTAATAACATGTTTCTTTTTTCATAGTGACTATCATGCATTCATATTTAAAATTTGTTTTTAAAAACTTTTACAGGGCAATGTTCCGTGTCGGTATCTCTCTAGTGCCTAATACAGAATATCTGAATTTTTAAATTTTAATCCAAAAATTATTTTCATAAAAAATCCCTATGCTCCTTATACTTCCATAGTGCAAAGGTGATATAAAATTTTCTATCAAAACCTAGATTTATAATTTCCAAAAAAGTTCTTGCATAAAGGGGATTATATCTAAATAATAATCAAATAGAATCGATGAAACTGAAACCACAGCGAAATATACTGAGCAGGTATCGATTTCGAGTGTTGTAGGGGTGCTAATCCTTCTCCACATGTAACCAACTCCTGAACCTAACCAATGAATCTTTGGCACTTGTAGACCTAGAAATCAATGTTTTGAGTTTCATAACTTAGGATATTGTTTTCAATAGGCATTCGATCTTGGCTAGCCCAAAATGGTCGATGCTGACTCTAAATTTATGGCCGCTTTACGATAGCCTTTCAAAACTAGTTGGATGAGCGATTCACCTAATGATCTATCTCTCCATTATATTGCTATGCCTAATTTAAATCCCAGCCAAGGGATAACTTAAACACTTCAACCTAACACCAAATATATCTTTTAAGTGATGTATGTTTGCTTCGGATCATTTGGAGAGAAAAGAAAAGGGCTACATGGTGACAAGTATTATAAATATCAAGAAATATATATAAATGAGGGATTTACTTGCACTAGTACAAAATTAAATTAGTTTTACATACTTTTATACTTTTTTACGGTTTATATTTTGACAAACTAATCGTTAGATTTAGCAATACAATTGTATTCGTTGTGCATGTAAAGTTTCAAATCAGTCCGATATCGTTATCATATCGATTGATAATGTAGTTTTTTTATATATATTTAACGATTGAAAGTTTTTTACATTGTAATAACAGTTAGACCTTTTTAATTTACTTAACACGCATTGTGTGTAATTTACATGAATAAAATAAGAAATACAATGGTAGGACTAAAAAAACATAAATCATAAAATAAATCTAATTTTGCACTAGTGTAAGTAGATCTATCTTCACATATATATGTTATTGATATAATACTTGTTCTAAGTGGCCCATATGTATTACGTAGAATAAAAATTTAGTTAAACCCGTAAGGTTATATATATATTAGGGGGTTAAACAAAAGGAAAAAGTTATCAACAATTTTACTAAGAAAAAAATTATAGAGAAAAAGGAAAATCCTAAAGGAAAAATGAGAGCTTGAGATTTGAGAATAAACTTGAAATTAAAGGTTTAATGCATGATCAAGTTTAATTTCATTTAATTTTATATTTTGAATAGTGTTTTTTTAAAAAAACTTATTTTTAGTCTTAACGCCTTTTAATTTTTGTTGTTCTAGCATCATTGTGATGACTTTCTGACAACATGATAACTATCGATAGAAAGCTTTAATTAAGAACTTTCTAATAGTTCTTGTGGTAACTCATTCAGATTTGTCTAAAAACTTAATGCTCTTTTAATTTAAAATTAAGTTTTGATAGTGTCAATGAGTCAACTTTGATTCATTAGAACTTCAGCTTCTGATAACGGTTTTGATCCATATTCAAGTAATTTTTGTATTTGAAATGTCATTATTTTAATGGTCTAAATGATTCAGTTTGAAATTTTATGTGATTAGACAATTGAGGCTTTAAAGTAAGCCAGTTTGAAATCTAAGATTAGATGATTGAGGCTTCAAATTAAGCCAAATGATTCTAAAAACCTAAAATTTTTAAACAATCAGTAATGATTATATGACTTTTGACCTAAAAAATATATTTCGACCAGTTTTATCAATGAATTAAATTTGGATTTTGAAATATGTTATATAAGATCCATTCTGGTATCAATTACTCCTCTAAATTTGAGCTAGTTTGTTGAAACGAGAACTCAAAGTACGGCAGACCATGAAAATCTAAAATTTCAATACTTTGTAAAAATTTTTTTGTCTAATAATTGATCCATTTTTCTATGAAAAGAATAAAAGTTGAATATTTAAATTTTATTAAATTTTGGCATGAATATATATTTTTAATAAATTACTTTCTAGTTGGCATATTTTTGAAAATTTTATTTTTAAGAAAAAAATTTCAGAGAAACTAAAATTTTAACTTATATTATGATCCTCCATAACCAAAATGCAATATTTGTTACCAAATTTGAGGTGTCAACATATAATGCTCTAATTTTTCTTAATGTTTTTATAAATTATAATAGAAATAGTTTGGTTTTGAAAATAACTCCAATTAAGGAAAAAAGTTGTTATATATCATAAATGTCCTATATTGATATGAGGAGTATCTTGGTTTGTTTAGATAAATTGATAGCTTTAGTTTTTAATTTAGATACCTTTTGAATTAATAAGCTTTGAGAGGATATGAGTTCTTTGTTTTGTGGTTTCAGTTTAGGAAGTTTAGATAAGTGATTTGATATCTCTTCAGTGTTTTGACACCATAAAATTAGCATTGATGTATTTAAATTTTCTATATAACATATAATGTTTTTTTCTTTTGATTTCTTAAATTAGGTTAAGCATGGAAAGTATATGTATATATATGGGATGTCTTTGTTTTAATCTAAGATATGATTTTGGTTTTGAATTGTTTATTGAATATGATTTTTTTGTTCAGTTGTATGTTTCTATGTTTATGAATACAATTTATTTCATAAGATACTTCGAAAAAAATATGAAATTTAGCTTATACGAAATGTGTTTTTATAATACGTGACTATCACTTTGTATAGTTGGGTAATCCAACAATATTTTTTGTTTTAATTTGTCTTTTAATTTGACTATGCTCTAACATTGTCAATGAAGCTTAAACATTGGTCATGTCAACTTATACTTTGTGATAGAAAACGATTTAACACCATGCCACCAATTTTAGAATAGTGATTTTTATTTTTTTTGGTGCAAATTGGTCATGTCAACTTATTGTTTGTGATATAAATTTAATATCATGCCGCCAATTTTACAATAGTGATTTTTGTTTTGTTTGGTGCAACTATCTAGTTGCTTCTGATATACTTTTGACCCATTGCCACTTGGCTAATTGTAGTTTTTGTTTTAGTCTATGCCACAGAGGTTATATGTGGTCTTAGTTTGTTAGAGGAAACTAATGAAAATCAATAAGTAGTGAAATTTAGCTAAGATATTTCATTTGATAATATGATTTTGAAATAAATATATTTATTAAATATTAGGTCACCTAATTTCATTTTCGAATCATTATTATTTATAATTTTGGCCTAAATGTTTTTTTATAGTATGCTTAATTCAACTGATAGGATATCAATTACTTGCTAAGTATTTTTACTTATTTCCTTAGTTTTCAAATATTGGTATATGCATCTTCAAAGTTTAATATTGACGAGAGCCCTTGTTTGTAAATTTAGCATAAGTTTTAGTCTTATTGTCTTTGAATGTAATTAATTTAATATCAGTTTTAGTGTATTTGTTAGTTAGCTAGAATACCTTGTATTTTTTTATCAAGGTTTATTATTGAATTTTTGAGGGACTTAAGGTTTTGTAAAATGTAGTTACGAATACCTTTTAAGCTATGGCTTCAATCTATTAAGATATAAGTTGCCTTGCATGCTTGTGGGATGTTAGGAAACCCTGACTCATACTTTTTGAAATAACATAAAATTAAAATTAAATTAAAACATATAAAGCATGCGCAACGAAAATATAATTAGAAAAACACTAAAAAAATTTCATAGATCTCAGGTTGAGATCTTCATTGGTCATATTAGCAATTTAAAATATAGAACTGATTTGAGATTTTACCTACTCCAAGAATTATAACTCTTAATGTGTTGTTTCCTGCATGAACACATCCATGGCTTAGTTGCATTGATCTCTCTTCAAGGCCGTAAGGAGCACTACCATCTTTCCTTTTATGGTGGTCCATACAATTGATCATTGGAGCCTTCTCAAGGCATGGTGATTCACCAGTGCTAGCAGGCTAATCTCTCAATCATAATCAAAAGGTTATTCTTCCTAGTTTTTCACTTTGGCCAAAAGTTCTAAGTGTTAGGAAAACTGGGCTCATGCATATCAAAATAGGCAAAAAAATATTTAATTAATAAACACGCATGACAAAAAGTAAATAGAGAAATACCAAGATTTCAATGAGATTTTGGGCTGAGATTTGCTTGTGGTTAATTTTAAGTTTAAACATGAATCTGATTTGAGATCTTACCTACTTAAGGACTCATAATTCTAAGTGTATCACTCCATGCATGAACATAGCCACAACTTGGTTAAATTAATCTCCCTTTGAGGCCACAAGGAGCACAAGCTTCTTCCTCTAATAGTAATCCACACGAATGATCATTGAAGCCTTCTCAAGGTCTGGTGATTCACCTGTGCTAGCAGGTTGATCTTTAGATCATAATCAAAAGGCTAGTTCTCCTTGTTTTTCATGTTTAGATGAAACCTTCAAGAACAATTCTTGGATGCGCCAATCACAAAAGTTCGAGATGAATAGAAGACCTGCAGTAATACAATCTTATGGATTTGGTCAAAATCTTGATTGAAAAGATTTTTTGTTCTTGAAAACTATTTTCAAAATAAAAAATCACTCAACTTCAGAACCTTTTACCAAACTTGCCGTGAAGTTTTATTTTTTAACAAGAAAACTAATTTTCCTTCATAAAAAATAAACACCTTGCATTAATCACCTTAAAGAAGCTTTAAGGTTTTTCTTCATTGTGAAAAAATATTTTTTCACACCCGATAAAAATGTTTTGTGTCATTTCTCTTAGGGAAACAAGTTGAAGTTCTAATCTCATTAAAAGTCACGCTAAAATAGAAGCTCTTCTTATCAGCTAAGGTTTCAACCAATGTCGTAAGGAAATGAGCCTTGGCAAATCCACCTTAGATAGTGTCTAGGTTCCGCTACCATTAGGATAAAGAGATAGGACTTTGATCCAAGATCAAATTCCTAGTTAAGGTGAAACCGTTTTTCCTTAAACTTCCTAGTTCAACCATAATTCTATCTTATAGTGACATTGATGAACTTACTTAGGGATTACATCTATATATGTTACTGGTCTAGAGAGTTTAATTCTCAATTAATCTTTTAGAATTCAAATTAAACTTAACTAGCTCGGTTTAATAAAGTTTGATTCATAATTAAACTCCTTGCTCAAGTAAAACTCTTTCACTTAGCAAATGTTAGAGTCTCAATACTAATTCTTAGTGTAGAGCTTGGATTAGACATGATCAAGGCAATATTCGGTTTAGTGAAGTATGAGAAGATAAAATTCAATTCGTAATTAAATTCATTATGGATAATAATTTTTTTTTTCAATTTAGAAAACTTTAGATTTAGTTAAGACAACTTATCTTAAAACATGTCTACTTTAGATATTGTCTTGTTAAGACAAATTTATCCATATTGTCATTGTCTTATTAAGATATAAAGATAACTTCAGTCATGTCTACTTTAGTTATTGTCTTATTAAGACAAGCTTATCTATATTTTTTTATCAAGACATCAAGACAACTTATCTTAAGACATGTCTACTTTAGACATTGTCTTGTTAAGATAAGCTCATCCATAGTATCTTAACATGTGTCCACTTTAGACATTATCTTATTAAAACAGCCTTATCATTTTGTCTTATTAAGATATACTTATTTGGATTTCTTAACCCTAAATTGTCTTAAACTTTTCTTTATTAAACTTTTCAATTAGGTCCCCTAAATTTGACCTTTCATTCAATTAAGTCAAATTTAATTGAATCCCAAGTTTAATCTAGCTAATGGTCCTACTACATGTGACCCATTAGGTTCCTAACATGATGGCAATGAATATAATTAATCTTATTAACTACATCCATTGATCAAGAGTAGGATCTAGCAACACATCACAACCATCAAAATGTTGAAAAGCCAAGAATTACCTCATAGAAACATTTCAATGACCAATATTCAGAATGACATAAATATAATGCAATGTCTATTCATGTAGGATTGTGCATTCAGTCGGTTCGGTCAAAAAAAACTTTAAACTGAATTAACCGACTTAGTTAGAGGAACTGACCGAACCGACTGACATTTTTGACCATAACCGAATTAATCGAACTGACTAAATTTTGGTTGGTTAGTTCGGTCAAATCAGTTTATTGGGTCTTAGGCTAATGGGTCGTAAATTTGGTTTGGGTATGGGTTTAATTGGACTATTAATATATATAAATATATAATTATTAAAAATTAAATATTAAAAGCTCAGTTACTTTGGTCAATTCAGTTAATAATTTTACTAACCCATAACCGACTAAATTAACCAAATAAACCAACATAAAAAATTAACATAACCATCAAACCGACTTAACCGAACTAATTAACCAAATTCCATCGATCAAATCGGTTCAGTGAATTTGAACCGACTTATGCACAGTCCTATATTCATGTATCAATCCATGTTAGTTTTTGCAACATATTTAATGTGGACACCTTATTTTGTGTGGGCCATCATCCAAGGCGTTGGAGGTTATTATTGTGGGCATCCTTGGAGTTATTGAAATGAGCACAAGTTAGTTTCCCATTATTTTCAACTAGGGTAAGGTATTCAAAGAGCTCAAGATATGTGCAAGTCACATTGGTGCTTAAGTATTGATACGAAGTTTCACAACATAAAAACTTCAAATTTTCACATGTAATATTGATACAAGAGGGTTTGGTATCAATACCTAAGGTGTTTATTGATACTTAGTATGTTTGTATCGATACAGGCCCTGACAATACCTAAAATCATAATTTTTGGCCAAATGTATCAATATACAGGTAAGAATATTGATATAGATCTCCAAGTCTTGTGACTAGAAACATTTTTTATTCTTAGTATCGATACCAACTTCATTTTATCAATACTTGTAGGTAAAATGCAATTTGAGTCATTTTTCAGCCTTTGCACCATTGATCTAAAAATCTGACTTAATCATGTTTCTTGTACCAAAAATCATCAAAATTCATAGCATGCCTTAGCTTTGGACTTGTTATTGGATTTAAACAAATTTTTGGGGCCTAAATAGCCATGACAAAGGACATTTTATGGCACGATGCAAGTTGCTAAAGGTAAGACATCTTAGTGCTCAGCTGCATAAAGTGGCCTTAATCCTCGGTTCTTGCTAAGCAAACCAAAGAATTTGCATGGCAGTTGAGCATAGTACCTTGTCTTACACGAGGTACATGCAGCAAAAACCCTATAATACCCTTGCTTTTTGCATTTTTTGTCTTCATACTCACATGGCCATATATAACAACTTTGGCTCAGTTGAGATATAGGATACAGAGACAACATAGAACCCTACACAAGACACACACATTTTCACTAGAAAACACTCATTTTCATACATTCTCTTAATATTTCTTAGCGACTAAAAAACCAAAAGCCTTCTTCATTCCCGTATCTTCTTAAAGCCACCACTAAAAAACCTTCCAAAACCCTCCATTGCACTCATCATTCCTCTCAAAACTCCCTTCCATCAATACCAGAACTAAAAAAACTTTTTTTTATCACTTTCTTGCTAATCAATATCCAAAAAAGGAAGAAGGAGAGTGCAAAGTTGCTATTCAAAGAAAAAGGTTAAAGCTTGAAGCTTTTGGTATATTTTCTCCCCTTGCTTTACTTGTTTTCTTATTTTTAGCATTTAAATCATCCTAATGACCCATTTTATGCTACCATGACCTTTCTAAGATTCTTATGAATTATTGTGGCCTTCATTATGGTAGTCTTAGGATTTTGGTGATCCTTTTAATGCCTTAAAAACACAGAACCCTTCATAATACACAACATTCTCACTAGAAAACACTTACTTTCATATATTCTCTTAATATTTCTTAGTCATTAAAAATCTAAAAGCCTTCTTCATTCTCATATTTTCTTAAAGCCACTACTAAAAAACATTCCAAAACCCTACATTCCGCTCATCATTCCTCTCAAAACTCCCTTGCATCAATACCATAACTAAAAAGCCTCTCTTTTTCATCCCTTTCTTTTAATCAACATCTAAAGAAGGCAGAAGATGAGTTCAAAGTTGTTATTCAAAGAAAAAGGTTAAAGCTTGAAGCTTTTGGTATATTTTCTCCCTTGCTCTACTTATTTTCTTATTTTTTAGCATTTAAATCATCTTAATAACCCATTTTATGTTACCATGAACTTTCTAAGATTCTTATGCATTATTGTGGCCTTTATTATGGTAGTCTTAGGATTTTGGTGATCCTTTTAAGGCCTTGACGTTGCTTGGATAGTCCAACATGCCATGTTTTAAGCATATTTTCATTGTCACAATAATCCCTATTCATGCATTTTTTGTCATGTTTATCCACCTTTGCATGTTTAACTCATACTTGAATGTTCATCCCAACAGGTCTTAAGCATATTTAAGCATATTTTTGCATTTTGGTAGGTTTTATGGAACAAAAATGTCATCTTGAAAATTCCAGCATGTTTCTCCTTGTTTAAACATGTTTATATTTTTCATAGCATGATTCTTGACGTCATTTATAACGTTAATGTGTCCATTTATCTTTTTTACTCATTTTCTTGCATTTTTGCACTTTTTCCTTGCCAAAATGTCATCTATGTTCATCTTTATGCATGTCATATTTTATTCTTAACATGTTTGCTTGTTGACTGCAAAAATCTAATTTTTTAATAAAAACCCCAAGTCTATGCTACCTCTAATAGAGAGAGACTAGTGTAGATTTAATGTTTTCACTGAATTGGTTTTCTAAGCTTGGGAACAAATCAAATTTTTTAGGTTTGCATTCAGGGTTGAATAAGCAAAAAACTTGCTTTTTAGAAAAATGACCTTTTTATTTGTTAAAAAAATTAAGCCTTGATCTAGAGTTTAATACCATTATTTCTCGCATGGTCAATGAGTTGTCTCATCATCCTAAACTATGCTTTATGGCATGAATTCATAATGCCCATGTTACCCATTCCTTTCTATCACTGACATTTACTTGTTTTTGGCTCGAGTTTAGTCCTAAGAAACCCAAAAATACCTAAAATCTCCCCTCTTTTCGATTTGGCAGCAGTATGCCCACCATTAAAAAATTTCTTTTAAAACCAAACATATTTTTTGGAATTTTTTAATTTTTTCCTTGAAAAAACATCAAATTATCTTTCTAACAGTGTCTTGTTTGCACGTGGACCATTCCAGATGAGAGAGTTATGATTTTTTGAATCTTTACTATCTGAAACCCCTAAAACTAGCAAACTGCATTCTATTTGGGCCATTTCGGCCCACCAAATGAATTTTTTTGAGCATTTGAATACTTTTTCTATAAAATGTATGAAATTTCTTTTTTATAAAGGTATCATTTACGATCAAATGATACAAAATGAGTCCAAAGTGATTTTCCAAAATCTATTACACCCTTTCCTCTACACATGCTGTCAATGTCAAAACATATCCAACTTTGAAAATTAATTCCACCTAGAAAGAAATTTTCTAGGATTTTCAAAAATTTTCACATTAAACCTTATCAAGTGACCTTTCCAATGGTACCTCAACCAAGTCCTAACACCATCGAATTTGCCTGAAATAAATTTAAAAAAGGGATAATGTGATGTTGTCCCTTATTTTCAACATTAGTCAAAATTAATTAATTTTTTTGAATTCTCACTCTGAGGCATTCTAATGTCTCTAAGTTTTCATAAACCACTTTATTGAGACGTTCAAATGTCTCGAATTATGTCCGCTTAATTCTTCATGGAGTCAGATACTACAACATTAACCCTATAGACTCAAATCAAGGTTAAAATAAAAATGTAATTTTATTTAAATTCTCGATTTCTATTCTCAAAATACCTTTTTTCCTAAAATATTCCTTTTCTTCATACATAACAAAATTTTCATCAATGGAGGTACTCTAACCTAATATTTTTGAGGGGATACGCCAACCCAGTTTTTTATTTAGAACTTGAATTTTCTCATTCTCATATCATTTTAGGATTTCTATTCAAAAACCTTTTTTAAACATAAAATTTTTACTTTCGGGGATACTCTAACCCCACTATCCATCGGGATACTCCAACCTTACTTTTCATTCAAAACTTGAATATTCTCTCTCTCAAGTCTCATTAAGATTCCTAATCAAACTTTTTTAAACATAAAATTTTCCCTTTTAGGGATACTCCAACCCTGCTCTTCGAGGGGATACTCCAACCTCTCACTTTTTATTTAAAATCTAAATTTTCTTTTTCTCAAAACTTCCCAAAGGTTTTTCTATTAAAACCTTGTTTTGAACATGCCCAAAATCATCACCATTAGGGATATTCTAACCTCACTTTTCAAATTTCACCTAAAATCCAAAATCTCTTTCCTAGGCATCGCTAGGTTTACTAATCAAAACCTTTATTTTTTATCCCCCAGGATACCATCGAATCTAAATGTATTTCAAAATTATTCATTCTGGTTATCTTCAATAATCAAAGACGATTATGAGATACATTTTAATTGTCCTTTTTTTTCTATTATTTTGTGTGTTTATTTTTATGCAACATTGTTAAATTCTTTTTCGTTTGACTAATACGTTTCCTTTTGTAATGACCATCATGCATTTGTATTTTTAAATTATCTTCAAAAATTACAAGGCAATGTTTCATGTCGATATCTCTCTAGTGCCTGACATGAAATATTTGACCTTTTAAAATTTAATTCGCAAATTATTTTCATAAAAATCCTTATGTTCTTTACACCTTTGAGGTGCATAGGTGATCTAAATTTTCTTTCAAAATCCAGATCTACAATTTTCACAAAAATTCATGTATTAAAGGAGAATATTTCTAAATAATGATAAAATGGAATCGATTAAACTAAACCCAAAGTGAGGCATGGTTAGTGGATAGCGTTTCGTGCATTATGGGGTGCTAATCCTTCCCTACATGTAACCAACTCTTGAACCCAATTGATGAATCTTTGGACTTTATAGACCTCAAAATCAATGTTTTGAGTTTCATAACCTAGAATATTGTTTTCAGTAGGCATTGATCTGCGTACCCTGAAATGATAGGTCGTAATTCTAAATTTATGGCTAGTTCACGGTAGCCTTCCAAGACTAGTTGGATGAGCGATTCACCCGATGCTTTTTTCCCTTCATATTACTATACCTAATTCAGATCTTGATTAAGGGATAACCAAAAGGCTCTAACCAATATAACCGTCCCATATATTTTTAAGTCATGCATAAAGGGGTACATAGCAATAGCCTGGTGACTCTATTGGGGATTTAGAGAGCTAGGCCTAGTAGTAGCTATGTCTTATTCAGTTCTTGGTTTTTTCTATTTCCATCATTATTTAGATATAATCCCCTTTTCATCTTTATCTTCATTACCTTTTGCAATTTTGTCTTGTGATTGTTAAAGACTACTCTATTCTCGAATATATATCAATGCAAATGAGTACGGTAATATAAGGGTAAAACAAAAAGTTTTATTATTTCCTTGACACACCCTGTGCGCATGCATTTGTATTAGATTCCCACCAAACTCATGGTAAGGGTAGCATCCCAATTATTAAGAGGAAGTAAGCTATCTGCCTTCATAAGTGCTTTTCTGCATAGGCATAGTAAGAGTTTCTAGGGTGTAGATTACCTATGTCTTTTGAAAGTACCCTTTTGCATTTTCATAGGAAAATACATCCGTCAGATCAAACCCGTTCTGCTAAACTGACAATGGGCTTAGGATTGTGGTGCCTTGGTTGTCCTCACTAGATGGAGGAACGATTTGGATACCAATTTATGCATGAACTTAAGCCTATTTAGTGAACCCTATAAGCCAAACCATGTCAAATTATTTCAAAGTACTACTAGAATAACCTGAAAAATAGGGCTATTTAGGGAAACTCTTCATATCTTTACTTTTATATGGCATGGTTATGTAGGCAATAATGGATGAACATTATTGCTTGCATTTGTCATTTTATTTCATGATCATTTTGTAAGGCATGTTGTTATGCTCGACGGCTAGCCCTTTTTAATAAGTGGATGATGACAAGCAAATACCATCACCTATAATGCTCCGTGTCATCCTAAAAGAGTTATATCTGACCTAAAAAGCCATCATGTTGTTCGAACAATGGTTTAGCATGAACACACCATAAATGGTAACGAATGAAGGTTATCCCTCAGTCGATTAGTTTTTATCCCTATGAGGTATTGTGTCACCTCATTAATGGTAATTTTTTAATTCGGACACACCATTATGCCATCCATTTATTATCATAACATTCATAATTATCATGTCTCCTTTAGGCATAATATCACTTGCTGTCGAGGCAATATTTATGATACATTTTTGTTGCTATTTTTTATTCCCTTATTCTTTTGCTTATTATTTCATATGTTCGCTAACTCATTTTTTTTTTTTTACTTTTCTGTTTAATGCATGAATTATTTCATCATAATCATCATCATTATGGGATAACTGGCCAATGGTTTGGTGTTCAACAAGGAGTGTCTATCATGGAGCAATCGTTCACTTTTGATCTAAAGTTTTTTTTTTAAAAAAAGTCCAAGCATGGTTGGAGTGCCACAGTGTGAAGATAAGGATGTTCTTAAATCGGATATGTCTCAACAATGCATGAAAAGGTCAAGATAGGGTACCATTAGAATAATTGGCAAGATTTGAAACATATATGGACTAGTTAGAATAATACCAAGAGGGAATCATTCACGATAAGGTATGGAGACATAGCTCTTTTACTTCAGGTTCATTTGGATATTAGCCTGTTATGAGTAGCATTTTAGTTCTAAAACCTAGCATACCGATACTTCACTTTTAATCATGAAAATTTGGTCCTTATAGTTGATGAATATGATGCGTTACTCAACGTTTATAAAGACTAAGGCTGATAGAATATACTGTAAGGCTTTGTAACCTCCAGCTTTCAAGAAAAGATTATCTTAGATTCTTGAGGCAATAAAGTCTTGGATCAAAAATCATATAAAGATGAAGATAAATAGTGAGTGCATCTCATAGGCCGATCTAAAGGAAGCAATGTCGAATACCATCAACATCTGAAACATTCAAGATATCTATGCATTGGTAATATATGGTTAAGTCATGTTTTTGAAAACATTAGGCTATGTTGAAGGGACAATAGCATATCTTTTTGCTGAAACTATTTAAGCTCTCAGCTTTTGCAACAAAATAGGGATGAGTTATTTCATTAGATGTGTGCCACTTTTCCATATTTGGGTTGTCAGCCACTTTTGCCTCGAAGTAAAGAGAATGTCATATAATTTCTTGCACAACTTTAGCTCTATCTCCAAGGTCCCTAAGAAGAAATGACCTTAAAAAAGTTTTAGGAGCAATAGATCTAGAATTCCAAAATCTAGGGGGAAAATGTGGCATGTAAGGCCTTTTAGTTTTACCATAGACAATCATATACCAATATGGAGATTGTAGTTGTGTGCCATTTATAGGATTATGGGGAAGCACCAGCTATGCACCTATCTTAGTCCTATATTAATTTTAGTGCCAACGATTCATCCCTTGCATTCAAAACCTTGAGCAATAGGATTTGGATTATGGCAAGCTCGACTACAAGTTGAAAGTTCAACTAGCCTTCCACGTTTAAAGACAACCCCACTGTATAGAAAGGTATTAAGAGGAACTAGTATGATTCCAGCATATGATGAGTGAAAAATTCATCATATCAATGATGTGTTACCCTTGTATAGTGTTGGAACATCACAAGTATCAATTAATGAATTTCCTTCTGAGATCAACTTACTTAAGTGTGAGTTTGAACAAGAAAAGGCAACCTTCACCAAGGAAATCACTCATTAAAGGAAGAAAAGAGTTAATTAGAAATAGACCTCTATCTTCAAGATAGTGAAACGGACTGGGTTGTCAAAGAAAAAAAATCACTTTAAGAAGAATCTCAAAAGTTTGGCAATAGACTAGTGGCATTTAGTAAAGCTAGCAAGTTTTAACGATTTACTAAGTCATTAGTAGAGTGTGAGGTAAAAAATGCTACCCTTGAAAAAGAGCTACATCAATGGAAAGAGAAGGTGAAGGCCAATAGGGAAAAAGCTTGTTAGAACTTGTGCCTTTGTATCAACTTACCAAAAAAAGAATGGACATTTAAAAGCTTAAGTTTGAGATTAAGAGCAAACCAAGTTGAGAATAAGACTCTAACATTTGGAATTCAAGATTTAGAGCATTCCTTATAAGTTCATCAAGGCCAGGTTAATGAATTAGTAAAAGCCTCTAGCGGGAGCAAGAATGGCTATAGATGATTGATCAGTAAGCCAAAATTATCAAGACCACTGCCGTCATCTCATTGAGCAGATTTAGGTGACCAAGTTAGAGGCTAAGAACATGATGGACATGGCCTGATCATTGATACATGATATCTTACCCATCGGAGCCCATGAACGAGAACTATAGTATTTCTTAGAACATGTGATCAAGTAATGTAACCATGTCAAGCATTTCCAAATGTAATTATGTGCGATCAAGATATTTTGTTGCTTTAATGAAAGATTAGTGAAGCTATCCTCTAATGCAATTGTCTCTTCTGCATTTGCCTGACTAACCCAATTCTTTTTATTACTTTATTCATTCATGTCAATAGTCATCTACTATCATGATTCCATACTCACCATTATCTTGTCAAATATGTTTATAACACAGTATAAAAGTCTAATCCAATAATAATCTAAAGTGAAAGTGCTCTAAAACATGAAACCTATCGTTCATCATTAGTATAACACTTGCAACTGCTAGAAAGCCATGGAAAATGATCACTAAGCCTATATCGAATAACTCAAGCTCATGTATAGTGAATCTTAAGAGTAATCACTCCATAAGAATGAGGAATTCCAAGCTCAAATTGCAGAATTAACTAAGTTATTTTTTGAGGCTTTGAAGGAAAGGCTAAATAGGTAAAATTGGTGTGGGAAAATAATTGGTTAATCCTAAAAGTAACTTAAACGATAGTACTAAAGCCACCAATGCTTAAGAAGAGGCATTACATGAATAGTATACTCCACAGCAATGATCCATTAAGTTAACCATTTAGTTACATTAACCTAGTAATGGTATCTCATTTAGTTCAAGGATTTTTGGGTGTAAGCTTTTCATGGCAAGACCTATAGTCCCAGATCTCAATGAGCAAATGAAGCAAGAAAAAACAAAGAGGTATTCAGAAAATGATGAAGACTTAAACATGTATCAATTACTGGAAAAACACCTTTAAGCTAGAGAAGAAAGTGACAAATTTGGGCTTATAGACGTTAAATCTTTGCGACTAGTTTTTAGCCTCTTTATCCTCTCTGAATTCAAAGTGTTGATTTAAAAGTACAATAGGACTATAAACCCCATTGCCTATCTTTGCATGTACTTCGCTTGTACACTGGGATAGCCATCCCTTGGTATACAAGGCTTGATCCCATAAGAATTCAAACATGGGTAGATTTGGCTTATGCTCTCTTTGATCAATATAAACACATATCTGACTGGACCCCAGATTATCTCTCTTTTATGAATATAGAAAAGAAAGCCTCTATGAGCTTCAGGCAGTATGCTTAGAGGTGAAGAGAAAAAGTAGCTCAAGTTTAACCTTTTTTAATTGAGAAAGAAATGATGGTTATGTTTATCAACACCCTAGGAGGCTTCTTACTATGACAAGTTGGTAAAAAATGCCACAAAAAATTTTACCGAGATGGTTGTATCAGGTAAAATGATCTGGGTTAAGTAAAAGTGGCAAGATATTCGTTGAAGAATCTTCTGGGTTAAGTAAAAAGTCAACGACCAAAGGTAAAGAGAAAGAGATAAATGCTTTTAGCAAATGTCATGCTAAGTTCACTCGAAATCCATATCTGGCACAAGGTATGTACTTCTTAAACATGCTATATCCGGGCTTTAACCCCCACTCACCAATGCCATAAATAGTTCATTCTACCGTGTTTGCTCGATTAATGAGTTTCACACTAAATCCCATTCAAAACACTTAGCGCATAAGCCCATAATATGAAAAACGTAAGAGCTTCAAGTAACTAACAAGAATCTTAAGAAAGGGAACATTTTAATCCATTTCATTACTTCTACAAAGAGATTTACTCCTATCTATTAGCAAGTTAGCTTGTTGCTTCGATAACTCAAGATCACCACCATATCCTAAATGGTATGATAATAATGCCTATTTTGAGCACCATGCTGTAATAGTTGGTTACTCTATTGAGAATTGCACTTCATTCAAAAAAAAGTGCAAAGTCTGCTAGGAAAATGTGTGATCAAGGTTGAACAAGGGCTATCGCCATGTGCCCACCTTTAAAACTTCAGACAACCCAAAGAACTTAGTGTGTTTGACTTAAAAATGTATGATATTGGTGACAGCTGAGCCTTTAAGTTATCCCATGATCAGGATTTGGATTAAGCATAATAATATTAAGGGGAGAGAGATCGTCGGGTGAATCGCTCATCCAACTAGTCTCGAATAGCCACCATGAAGTGGTCATAAACTTGTAGTCACCACCAATCATTTTAGGCTAGGTAGGATTGGATGCCTATAGAAAATAATATTTTGAATTTTGAAACTCGAAACACCAATTTCAAGGTCTACAAAGTCTAAAAATTCATTGGTTGGGTTCGGGAGTTAGTTACACATGGGGAAGGATTAGCACACCCACGACGCTTGAAATTAGTACCTAAACTATATCTTACTTTATTTTTGACTTAATGCATGAAATTTTGTAAATTGTAGATTTAGGTTTTAAAGGAAAATTTGAATTACCTATGCACCTTAGAGGTGTGGGAAACATAGGGATTTTTGGTGAAAGTAAGTTCCAGATTGGGTTTTAAAATTTTGGATATTTTGTGTCAAGTACTGGAGAGTCACCAATATGGAATATCACTTTGCACTTTTTAGAAAATGATTTTTTTTAAAACATGAATGCATAGAGGTCCTACAAAAAGGAAACATGTTAGTAAGACAAAAAATAATAAAATTGCATAAAAATATGCATACAAAAACATAGAAAAAAAAGAGGGACAATCGAAATGTATCTCGTGCTTGTCTTTGATTATTAAAGAATAATCGAGAGGACAATTTAATGATGGATTTGGATTCAATGGTAATTTGTGGGATAGAAAAATTTTTAATAAAAATAATTTAGGATATCCAAAAGAGAGTAAATTTTTGGATTTTTTAAGGTAAAAGTAGGGCTGGAGTATCCCCTCAGAGAGGTAGGGTTAAAGTATCCCCAAAGATAAAGTTATAAAAATATTTAGGAATAAAGAGAAAATTTGAGTTTCTTATGAAGAACAGGGTTGGAGTATCCTTTTGGAGTAGTGAGGTTGGAGTATCCCCAAAGATAAAGTTATGAAAATATTTAGGAATAAAGTCAAAATTTGAGTTTCTTATGAAGAACAAGGTTGAAGTATTCCTTCAAAATAGTGAGGTTGGAGTATCCCTAAAGAGCAAAATTTTTTATGATTTAAAATAATTAGGAATCTTGAATAAATCTAAAAGAGAAAACTCAAGTTGCTTAGTGAAAAATAGGGTTGTAGTATCCCCTCAAAGTAATTGGGTTAGAGTATCCCTAAAGATGCAAAATTTTGATGTTTTAAAAGAAATGGTTTTTTGTTACGAAAGGATTTTGAAAATAAAAAATCAAAGATTTGTATAAAAAATATTTTTATCTTAAGCCTTGGTTTGATCTAAAAGGCTTGTTTTGTAAGGGAACTATTTGGATGCATTTTGAGATATTTGAATGTCTCTATAAAGGCAATTCAAAATTGGGTTAAAAATAGGGGATAACATCGTGTCATCTCCCTTCTTGAATTTATTTTTTGTCCATCCGAAGGATTTAGGTAGTGAATGAGATATTGTTGGAAATATGTCTCGATAAGGTTTAATAAAAATATTCCAAAAATCCTAAAAACCAGCCTTTTAGGCCAAATTAATTTTTGAAATTAGGTCTATCTTGACACTGACAGCATATGCAGGGGAAAAGATGCACCAAACTTTGAAAAATCATTTTAGGCTCATCAAAAATTGTTAAATTATGAATAATACCTTTCGAAAAGGGAATTTTATGAACTCTCTGGGGAAAATACTTAAAAAGTTCAAAAAATCATTTGGTAGATGATCCAAATAGAAAATTGTTCACTGATCCTAGGGGTTTTGAATAGTAAAGGTTTTAGAAATCATATGTCCTTCATTTAGAATGATTCGAGGGCACATAACACACAGTTAGAAAGGTGCTTTGATGCCTTTCAAGAGAAAAATACTAAAGAAATCAAGAAGAACATTTTATGGTTCAAAAATGATTTTTTAAATTTGGATTACAGTGCTGTCAGAGCAAAAATAGGGGATTTTTCAAAATTTTAGGTTTCTTAGGGATCAAACTCATGTCTAAGATGTTTGAACATCTGTGACAGCATGGGGCAAGTAACATAGGCATCACGAATTTATTCTATAATCTTGGAGTAGTTTGGGATGACGAAACAACTCATTGACCCTGTTACAAAAGAGGGCATTAGACTTAAGATCAAGGCTTAATACTTTAACAAAAGAAAGTAGCATTTTATTCCATGATTCCATACCTGGAAGTATAGTTTGTCCCCAAGATTGGAAGACTAATTTTATAAAAGCATTAAATTCATAGTACTCTTCATCTATTGGAGGTAGCATGAACTTAGCTTGGGGATTTGTTTTTTAAAAAATTAGATTTTTATAATAAACAAGCATGCATTTTGACAAGCAAATCATGAATAGATAAACAAGTATTACACATGCAAACATGCAAAGATGACTTTTTTTGACACGGAAAAGGTAATAAATTCAAAGAGATGACAAATAAGACGCATGGAAATGATATGAACATATTTGGGCGAAAAAAAGTATGCTAGAGTTGTTAAGACAGCATTTTTATGTTATAAGACTCCTTAAAATGCAAGAAAATGCATGAATATACTCAATGCCTACTATGAAAACATTCAAACATGTGTTAAGCATATGAAAATAGATGAAACAAGATAGAAACCGCATAAATAAGGGGCTATTTCAATGATAGAATGAAAGACTAGATATTTGGCCTACCATGCAACATCAAGGCATCAAGAGAACATTAACACCCTAAAACTACCATAAACAAGGTAGTGATAGAGAAACTTAGAAGGGCCATGGTAACATAAAGAGGTCACTAAAATGATCAAAATGTTGAAAAATCAGAGAATATGCAGAGTTAAGTGGAAAAAATATATCAAAAGTTTCGAGTTTCAGCTTTTCTTTGAGTAGCAACTTTAAACTGACCTTTTTTAGGATTGAACAGCAAGAGACTAATGAAAAGGAAGGGCTTTTTGTTAGGTATGTATAGACACCTTATTTTGTCTGAGCTAATTTTTAGCAAGCTGTAGGACGATTGCTGGGCAACGTGTGACCCGACAAAAATGTATTTTTGAGGAGGTTAAGAATGCCTATGGATCATATTAAAGAAATGCAAGGATGTGGCATCAAAGGACATAGTTCCAGGTGTTTGGGAACAAAAGATAGGGGAAAATTTATATTTTGCCTAAATGTATTGATACATGGTTTTCATGTATCGATACACTGCTCCAACGAACCAAAAATTCAAAATGTTCCCATTGGTATCGATACAATGTGTAAATGTATCGATACATGAGTTTGTGTATCGATACATGAACTCATGCATCGATACTAGGCCATGCCAGAATCAAAACTTGCATTCTGTAAAGTATATGTATCGATACACATCAACATGTATCGATACAATGTTTCATTGTATCGATATAATGTTTTATGGTATTGATACAATGATCATTGTATCGATATAATATTCATTGTATCGATTCATTTAGGGTTTTTTGGACTAATTGTATTGACACATTCTTCAATTTATCGATACATGCAGGCCATTTTCCATGGTCAAGGCATTTTTAACTTGTCCACCATTGATCCAAAGCTTGATTTAACTTCTGTTTGATCAGAAAAGATCAAAACCCATATCAGATTACGAATTTAGACTTGTGAATTAATCAAAACATTTTTTTGAAGTCTAAATTAGATCATAAAAGGTCAATGTCATATGATCATCCTACTCCTCCCTTATTTGTTGACAAAGATCACCATCAGCCACCCTACTTGTTGGTATCTGATTTCAGCAATCAAACCAGCCACCCTATGTCCATCACATTGGCAGCAAATTACTTCCTATAGCCACCCTATAGCCATCAGCTGTCACAACTTTTTCCCCTTAAAAAATGATTAAAAACACCTCCAATTTAGCTCTAAAGTGCTGGTATAAATAGGCCATTAATATCTCAACAAAAAAAAGTTTTTCTAGCTTGTTTCAGCTCTCCCAACTCATTCATACATAAAAAAATAGAATCCCGTAGCCCTTCACTCAGTATCCAAAAATAGCCTCAAACACTCACTCCTAGCCACTATACACTCTAAAAAATCATCCTCACCCATACCAGAATCAAAACCTTTCTTTCTCTCTCGTTTCTTGCTAATTAACAACAAGGATAAGAGGGGAATTCAAGCCATCTTTGTTGCTCTAACCACTTAACCAAAAATTGAAGCTTTATTGGTATAACTTCCTACTTAATCACTTTCATTTTTGTTTTTTTTGGCATTTTTATCATTTAGTGAGCCTTTCATGCTTCCATCACCCTTTTAGGATTTTCATGTTTTATTATGGCTTTTGGTTATGGTAGCTTAGGCTTTGGATGTCTTGATGCCCCTTTTGATGTGCAAAGTGTCTTATTTCATCCTCATTATTTTTCACAACTCTTATTCATTCATTTTATGCCATATCCATGCATCATGTTATGTTCAATCCATGCACAAATCCTTAGCCTAGCATGTTTCAAGCATGTTTGTACGTTAACTTGCATTTTGTCATGAATCATTATCATTTTCGGCATGCTTCACTGCATGAGATGTGTGCATAACACTTTCTTTGTCAAGACCATTGGTAAAGTTAGCATCCTTATTCATGTTATGTGCCATCCCCTTGTATGTTTGTTGTCTTCTCCTTATCTAAGTGCATGTTTGATGGCTGGCAAAAACTGATTTTTAAAACCTTTATAAGCCGAGCATGTTACCTTCAACCAATGAGGATTAACATGAACTTAGTATTTTCCTTAAAGTTAGCAAAAAAATCTTAGGGAAATTAAGTTTTTCAAATCTAGAATCCTAATGAAACGAGCTCAAAACTTCTAATTTTCTAATAAAAAAGCCCCTGCACTTGTTCTCGAAATGTTTGTGCCTTGTTTTTGAGTCAAAACCTTGAGTGGTATGATCAACGGGTTGTTTCATCATCCCAAACTACTCCGGGGCTATGTAAATGAGTTCGTGATGCTCATGCCACTCTTTCCCTTCAATCATGGTCGTTTGAATGTCAATGACCCAATTTTGGACTTAAAAACACAAAGAAATATAAAAAAATCCTTACTTTGCTTTGTCCCCTACTGGCAGCACAACTGTTGCAAATTAAAAAATCAGTTTAAAATCCAAAATAATTTTTCATGAATTTTCTAATTTGTTTTTGGAAAGTGTGTCAAATTATCTTTAAAATGATGTCTTATACACCCCCAGATCATTCCTGATGAGAGAGTTATGATTTTTCAAATCTAAACTATCCAAAACCCCTAGAATCAACAACATGTGTTCTAATTAGGCTGTTTAGACCCACTAAATGAATTTTTCAAATCCTTCAAACATTTTTCCTAAAACATTTATGAAATTACCTATTCTAAAAGGTATCATATACAATTTTTTGATACCAAATGAGTCTAAGGTGATTTTTCAAATTTTGACACATCCTATCCCTCGTATGCTCTACTAGCAATGTAATTAATCCAAACTTGAAAATTTATTCCCCTGGAAAGTCAATTCTTAGGGTATTGGGAATATTTTTGGATTGACCCTCGTCGAGTTACCTTTCTAACGATATCTTGTTCACCCTTTAAAATCTTCAAACCAATTTAAAATAAATTCAGAAAGTTGGATAGCGTGATGCTATCCCCCTATTTTTGGTTATGGTCAAAATTGGGTTATTTTCCTGAGCTTTGTCTCGAGACATTTGAATGTCACCATATCACCCTAATAAGCCTCGAGAACATGCTTTGATCTCCCATAGGCTTGCATCAAGGTATGAATTTTTTTTACATCTTTACCATCCTCATTCACAATAATTTTTTTTATCAAAAAATGTCAAAATGCTCACTTATTTTCTAAATCATAAAGTTTTGTCAACTTAAGTTTTCCAACTCAACTTCTTTAAAGAGTGTCAAACGTGTTACTTTTGAGGATACTCTAATCCCGACCTTCTAAGGGGATACTTTAACCTTACTTTTTCAAAATTATTAAGATTTAAAAATCTTCCTTTGTTAAAATTATTCATCATCCTCAAGGATACTCCAACTCCATCTTTCTGAGAGAATACTCTAACCCTGTCTTTCAACTATAATTAAAATTTTTTCTTCTCGAATTTCCATGAACGTGTCAAGGGTCAAGCCCATTTTTATTTAAAAAAAAACTCATTCAATCAAGGAGCCCAGATTTATCTTAAAAATTGTCGATTCGGTTATTCCCAAATAATCGATGCCAATTGCAAGATAAATTCCAATAGTCCATGCCATCTTTTTATCATTACATTGAATGGTTCATGTTATGTTACTTCATTTGTTGCCTTACTAACGTGATTTCTTCGTGATGATTATTTGCATTTATATTTTCAAATCATTTCAAGTAAAATTAAAGGTGATGTTCCGCGTAGGTATCTCTCTAGTGCCCAAAATGGAATATTCCATTTTTAAAGTAAAATCTAAAGGTCATTTTTATTAAAAATTTCTATATTCCCCATCTATTTGTGGCGTATAAGATATTAAATCTTTTCATTAAAACCTAGATTTGTATTTTTATAATATTCATGCCTTAAAAGAAGGTTATATCAAGATATTGACGAGTTAAGATCAAAATAATCAAAACTGGGATAGGATATAACTAGTAAGGTATTGATTTCGGGCATCGCGAAGAGGTTCATGCCTCATCATGCATAACCAACTCCCAAACTCAAATGGCGAATCTTTGTACCACGCAAAGCACGGGATCAATGTTTCGAGTTTTATAACTCAAGACATAGGTTTCAATAGACATCCGATCATGCCTAGCCCAAAATGATTGATGTCGACTCCAAGCATTGGCCACTTTATGATGGTTATCTGAGACCAATAAGATGAGTGATTCGTCTTATGGTCCTCCTCACTATATCATGAGTCGAGAATTCATACTTTCTCATTCTCATCATGTTGTGAAGGAAAAGTCTCAACCAAGAAGATATTTCCTAGTTAAAAAAATATTTTAAGTCGTATACACCCATAGATCCACGAGGATCCACCCCAGGGTACGTTGCGATAGTATGGATAAATAGGAGTTTTGAAAGGGAATATGAGTGAAATGGAGGTTTTTGGAAAGATTTTTGGTGATGGCTTTGAAGGGCTCCAAGAATGGAGAAAAGATTTTTTGGTTATTGATGGCTAGGGAATATTAAGAGAATATGAGAATGTTTTTTTCTAGTAGGGTTCTCCTTTAGCTGAGTCAAGGTTGGCTTATATAGCCATGTGACTTTGAAGATACAAGATGAAAAAACAAGGCATTTTGGGGTTTTAGTACATGTACCTTATACAAAGATCAGGTACTATGCTCAGCTGCCATGCAAACTCATTGGTTTGCTTAACAAAAATAGTGGATCTAGGCTACTTTATGCAATTGCACATTGGGAAAGTTCAGCCTTACCCTTTGACTAATTGCATAATGTCATGAAACATTCCTTGTCATTGGCTATTTAGGCCTCCAAAATTGTTTAAATCTAATCATAAGCCTAAAGATAAAGCTTGGTATGAATTTTGATGATTTTTGGTGCAAGAAACATGTTTATATTGGATTTTGAATCAGTGTGTAGTGGCTAAAAAATGGCTCGAGCTAGGCAAAAATTCCTTTGTGTATCAATTCAGAACATTATGTATCAATACACAACCTATGAACTTGTATCGGTACTAAGAACAAAAATTTGTTTCTAGTCTTGACGATACTTCATGAACTTGCATCAATACTCAAGCTTATGTATCGATACATTTCTCTAAAAATCATAACTATAGTTACTACCAAGGTCTGTATCGATACAATCATAATGGGTATTGATACATCTCATAAGGTTTCAAGACTAGACCCCCATTATTGATGCTAAATATAAAAATTTAAATTTTTGGTGATGTAAAAGCCTTGTATCAATACTTTTGCACTGATATAACTTGCACGTACTTGTGGCTTCCTGAGTTACCTTACCTTGAACTATGTACTCATCTAAATGACTGCAGTGATACCCTGAATATTGACCTTTGATGCCTTTTACATTTTTCTTTAATGTAACCCATAGGCATTTTAAGCCTCCTAAAAAAATTTTCGTTTGGCACTGTGTTACTTAATAAAGCTTGGAAACATGGCACCTGGCAGTTGTCCTCATTTTATTTTTTCATTTTTTAATTTTATCATCTTTCACTTAAGTCCTAGGATTCCAGTTAATGAGGTTTCTATAGTTGCCTTTCTTTGGTTTTTGCTAAGTATTAAGAATAGGGCAAAGACCAATAAACACCATTTTGTTCTGGTAGGATAATGGTTCTGGGTGCCTGGAGACAAATAAAGAACTATTCAGTATTATGTCGATGTGAGCTAAATATATCTATAAAGAAAAAAGAAAATTTTGATAAGTTTTGTAGGGTTTGACCTCCCTACTAGGTTATTTCTTGGGTTTAACCCTCAGACAAGTGCCACGAGCTTGTGTGGGCTTTAACTCGATAGGCATCCAGTTCTTTGCTGACTGAGGTAGGTTGTTTCTTGGGTTTTATCCTAGATAGTTGTCGTTAGCTTGTGTAGGCTTTAACTCGATAGGCCTCCAGCTTTTTATGGATTGAGGTAAGTTATTCTTTAGGTTTGACCCTAGATAGGTGCCACTAGCTTGTGTGGGCTTTAACTCGATAGGCATCAAGTTATTTATGGACTAAGGTAGATAAGTGCCACCAGCTTGTGTGGGCTTTGTGGTAGGCAGGAAAATGCATGTAGCTCTTCATGGAAGAAGGTAGACAAGTGCCATCAGCTTGTGTAGGCTTTGTGGTAGGTAGGAAAAAGTGTCCAGCTCTTCATAGACTAAGGTTGACAGGTGCCATCGGCTTGTGTGGCCTTAGTGGTAGGTAGGAAAAGGCATCTAGCTCTTTAAGGATTAAAATGGAAAAGAACAAAAGTGTCATACGCTTTGAAGACTAAAAGAAAATGAGTTTATATGCCTCTTTTAGATAATTTTTAATGACCTCTTACGGTTAGAGATAATTACTTAGGGCCTTTCTAGGTTTTTTAAAAACAAGAAATTGTACCTTAGGTTCCCTACTAATTTGGCTTTTTTATATAGTTACTAGCATCTGAGGGCTGTTAAATGTTTATAATACATGAGAATGCAAATGTCTGTCTAGATGATGCAAAGATGATAAAATTTTTAAAAAATAACTAACTCGGTGATTGATTTTGGCCTTCTTTGGCTATTTGCTCTTTTATGAATTTAATGAGGTGGCCTATTTCCCCAAGATTTGTCAATCTTGCTCTAGATTTCCAAAGGCTTTGAATGTAAAGGCTACCTTTTAAAGGTACAAGAGGTTCATGAATGTAAAGGGACGGCCTTAAGCTTAGATGGCTCATGCATGGGAACTTTTCTTGCTTGAATTTAGTGAGTATGAAGGATTCCATTTTGGCAATTATGATTCAAAAGGTATCTTTGGTGGTCTGGTTGGACTGTTCTAAATTTCGATTAAGGATGACAGTATGAAAACAACTTTGGCCCTTTATCTTTAGGCTGGTGTTTACTAAAATGAGGTTTTAAGCATATGTTTAGGATGTGGGGTCTAAAGACAAGACTAGTTATGGCCATAAGAATTTATTCTTAGTCTTTAAACATGAAACAAAAATTCCTATAAAGTTTTATCTTTCCAAGTAACGCTAGGAAATCCTATCAGTTTTGTTCTTTTATCAAGCATTATTAATTAAATGATAAACATGATGCAACATGGAATGCATGGTTACTAAAGATTTTGTGATAAATAAAGTAATTGTACTTTATTTAAAGGAAAAGGGTACAAGTTATGAAAAACTTTTAAGATTTTGAAAAATTTTGAAGTACAAAAGAGATAAGAGAAGTCTTCTTGGTCGATTGGCCTCTAATGTTGATGACATGAATCCTCGACTAAGTGCTTTTGGAGACTTCACTCGAGTGATTAATCCTTTTGATGTTTGCCAACTCACAAGATAATTCCTTAGATTGCCTTATGGTGGGTTGGAGAGCTCAAAGTTAAGTAGTTTTCATTTTTTAAGTGTAAGTAAAGATGAGATTTGGTTGGTAGGTTGGCATAAAACAGGTGAATTAGGTTATAAGTTGGCATCTTGATCAGGGTTGTGAATGTGGGAAAAATTGGTTTTGGGCTAGTAATGCTTTAGGCTTGACTTTGTTTGATTAAAGAAGTCTGGTTATTTAAACTCTTAGGTTTTCAACTTAAGCTTGCTCTATTTTTTTTGTTGAAGTGGAAATAGACAGAGGATAGGATGCATTTTTGAGTTTTTATCTTAAAATCCTTTCAAGCATAGTATTTCTTAATAAAATCAGAGTTCATAGGGTTGGGTAGGTTGCTACCGTCCATCTCAATTGGGATTAGAGCTCTTACATAAAATACACGTTTCACCATATACAAGCTTTCCCAATTTGGGGTCCATTTTTCTTGAGCATCTTTATGGAGCGAGAGAATTTGTTTGAGTACTGAGTCACCTTCTTAGAACTGGCAAAGATGGACTTTTTTGTTATGGGCCCTCATCATGTGCTTTTAATGCAACTGCCCATGATAAATGGCTTTGATTCTTTTCTCTTTAATAAGATTGAGCTGTTCATATCAGCTCTTAAACCTTTTAGCCTTTTGAAGTTATGATTTCATCAAGACTCTAAGTGAAGGGATTTCAACCTTGATTGGTAGGACAACTTCCATGCTGTAGACTAAGGAAAATGGGGTAGCACCTATCAAAGTTCATACTATTGTGCGATAGGCATGTAATGCAAAAGGCAACTTTTCATGCCAATCTTAGTACGTCTCAGCCATCTTTTTGACTATCTTCTTGATATTCTTATTGGTTGCTTTAACTACCTTATTCATTTTTGGATGGTATGGGATATAGTTTCTATGTTGAATATTGAATTGAGAGTAGATTGATTGTATCATTTTCTTTTTTAGATTGCGTGCATTATTAGTAATGATCTGCTTGGGAAGACCATATCTACAAATAATGTCTCATTTCACAAATTTACATATAACAAATTTGGTGACATTTGCATATGAAGCTATCTCTACCCATTTGGTGAAATAATTGATAGCAACCAAAATGAAGTGGTCTCCATTAGAAGCCTTAGGGGTAAGAGATCCAATCATGTCCATACCCCATATAGAAAAAGACCATGGACTTATTATACCATGCAGAGGTGTCAGTGGGACATGAATTTGGTCTACGTAGATTTGGCATTTTATGGCACTCTTAAGTGTAGTCAATGCAATCTTTTTCAAGGATCAACCAATAATAGCCTAATGCATAACTTGTTTCGCCATTTGGTGTCTATTAGCATGCGTATCGTAAATTATTTCATGGATTTCTTAGAGAATTCTTTTGGCTTCAGAGGCATCTACACACCAGAGTAGTACTTGATCCCAACCTTTTTTTAATAAAATGTTACCATCAAAATAAAGCTTGGAGCTATCCTTTGGATGGTTCTCTTGTCAGTTTTGGCTGTGTCTTTTGGGTATTACTAGTCCTTGATGTATCAAACGACATCATGATACCATGACAGGCTGTCTTTCTCTTTCTTAACATTTTGATAATATGCTGGGGTTGTATAGATACTTATCTAAATGGGAGCAATGTTCGATTCTTGATTGACCTTGAACATGGACAATAAGATGGCCAAGGCATAAGCAATTTGGTTTTCTTCTCGAGTTAAATATTGAAAGCTAATATTATCAAACTCTTTTTTGAGTTCTAAAATCAAATTCTAATAATGGATTAGCTTAGCATCATGCTTTTGCCATTCTTTTTTAGTTGGTAAATAACAAAGACTGAATCTCCAAATACTTGCAGTGTTCAAAGGCCCATTTCAATGGCTGCTTGAAGTCCATTGATGCAGGCCTCATATTCAACTATATTATTGGTGCAATTGAACTTCAACCTTGTAGTGAAGAGGTAGTGGTTTCTATTAAGCAAGATAAAAATTGCCCCAATTCCATGTCCCAATGTGTTTGAAGCTCTATTAAAGTACATTTTCCAAGATAAACTACATTTGATAGTGTTCTTTACCTTAAATATGCACATCAAGTCCTCGTTGGAAAATTTAAAGTCTAAAGGCTGATAGTCATCTATTGCTCAGCTTGCCAAAAAGTTTGCTATTGCCTACACTTGATGGCTTTCTAGTTCATATACACGATGTCATACTTAGAAAGTAGGACTTGCCTCCTGGTTAACCTCCCTGACAAGGCTAGAGCTTCGCATGAATACTTTATGAGATTGAGTTTAGTGACAAGTCATATAGTATAGTATAGCATGTATTATCTTAACCTCTGGGCCATCCAAGTTAGAGCCCAACATAGCTTTTCATCAAATGAATAATTATTTTCATATTTTGTGAACTTCCTACTTAAGTAATAGATAACCTGTTCCTTCTTACCTTATTCATCATGTTGACTTAATACACAGCCTATTGACTTATCAAAAATTGATAAATATAGGATCAAAGTTCAATTGGGCACTAGTGGCACAAGTATCGTTGGATTCAAAAGGCAGTGTTTAACCTTATCGAAGTCTTCTTGGCACTCTTTATTCCATTCTCAAAAATTTGATTTTTGAAGTAGCTAAAAAATTGGGTCGCATTTATTGGGTAACTAAGATATGAATTAGGCTATGTAGTTTAGCCTTTCCAAGAAACTACTCACTTCCTTTTGAGTTCAAGGTGGTGGCAAGTTTTGGATGGCCTTGACCTTATTGAGATCGGCTTCTATTCTTTTCTCGCTCATAATAAAGCCTAATAGTTTGTCAGACGTTACACCAAAAGTGCATTTTGTAGGATTTAACTTGAGCTAGTATTTACGAAGCCATTTGAAGAGTTTTCCTAAATTAGCCACATGTTCAATCTCCCTTGGTGATTTTATTATCATATCATCCATGTAGACCTCAATTTCTTTGTGCATGAGATCATGGAACAATGTTACCATTACCCTTTAGTAGGTTGCCTCAGCATTCTTGAGCCCAAAGGGCATCACTTTATAGCAGAAAGTGCCCTCCATGGCCACAAAGGTGGTTTTTTCCATTTCTTCAGTTGCCATTTTGATTTGTTATAACCCAAAAATCCACCCATGAAAGAAAATAGTGCACGTTTGGCAGTGTTGTCTACTAGGGTATCAATGTGAGGTAAAGGGAAATTATCTTTGGGCTGGCTCAGTTCAAGTCCCTGTAGTCTACACATATCCACACTTTACCATCCTTTTTAAAAACTAGGACTATATTGGCTACCCACTCAAGATATTTGGCTACTTTAAGAGATCCTACCTCAAATTATTTCTTCACTTTTTCTTTGATCTTCAAAAACATTTTAGGCTTTATCCTTCTATGTTTTGTTGTATGGGCATACATTTGGGTTTGAGAGGAAGTTTATGGACTACAATATTGGTGTTTAATCCGGGCATGTCCTGGTAGGACAAGGCGAACATGTCCCTAAATTCTAAGAGAAGACTTATTAGTTTGGTCTTAAGTTGATGGTTCTATAAAGGTTTCAATTTTAATTTTTTTTTTGGTCTTTTTCTATTCCAAGGGTTATAGTTTTAGTGGGTTCTTCATAAGGCAATATTTGTTTTTCTTCCTATTCAATTATTCTCAACAGATCTAGAGGTATAGGGTTCTCTTCAAAATTCTCTTCAGACTCAACCTTATTAACATAGATTGGTTGTTTGGAATTTATTTTCAAAGTTTTAGTATAAATATTCATGTCACCTTTATCGAGGTACTTGAAAATATGGAAAATAAACAGTATAGGTAGAAAAATATGTAAAGAAAGGTCTAAGAGTTGACAAGAACTATGGACATAAATGATGAAATGCATAATCTGTAACCATTTTCATTGATAATACTTAATAAAAAATGCCCATACAAAGGCTCCTACAATGCTTTTTGGTGAAAGCATGTAGGTTTAGTTCATAGCATTACTTTGAAATAGACTTGAACATTACAAGAATCTCTGTTTCGGTCCAAACATTTAGAACAAATCCTAGAGGGCACAGATCAGTCTTTGGGCTTATCGCTGACATCTTTGGCTCATTAATTGCATTGATAGAGAGATCTCTAAATGCCTTATTCAGTATGAGCATAACATTAGCAAAGCTAATAATTCATGCCTCTTAGGCAAAAACTTTCTTTAAGTGGTAGAAATGTCATTGGTTCATACCCCGCATCTTGTCCTAACAGATGAGCCATCCTTTTCTCATGGTTCTTTTGAGCTTGTTTTCTTTTTTGTTCTGTAATAAGCTTGAAAGCCAATCCTCTTTTGTCGATCTAGTTGACAACTTTTAAAGCTTTGGTAAATCCTTAGACGTGTTTTCCAAGTCCCTTTTTAGCCTGGGCATTTTTCCTGATAATTAACTTAGACCTATATAAGTGTTCTTCGATAAGTGAGGCTTAACCATTGGCAACCCTTCCTTGACATAAGTAGCATTGGCAAACTCAAAGGATTGGAAAGAGGATTTTAGGATATCTTTGTCAAGTTTAATATATAGGGCATCTATTGAGGTAGCAGCAATGATATCTTTTTTTCATCCGATACTAACAACTTTGTTCTTAATAATGAATTTCAACTTTTGGTGTAAAGATAATGGTATTGCCCTTGTAGAGTGAATCCAAGGCCTTTCTAATGAGTAATTATACGATGAAGTAATGTCCATCACATCGAAGTCAACCTTATAAGTACATAGACCTATTCGGAGTGGAATGGTGATGTTTCCCACAACATTTTTTCATGTTCCATAGAATGCTTTCACAACTGTATGACTATTCTGAATATGAGATGTGTCAATAGGGAGCTTGTTCAAGCTTGACACAAGCATTACATTTAGAGCCAACCTATTACCAATGAGCACTTTGGGCAATGTGGTGCCTTGATAGTATATGGTGATGTGAAGGGTAGTGATATTGCTCACTAGGTGATCTAATTAACCTACAAAAAATGTCGAGGGGGACATAGGCCTCATTCAAAACCTTAAGGAGAGCATTCTTGTGAGCTTTAGAATTCAACAACGCAGATATCTTTGTGGGTTGCTTATTCAACCGATCGATGGTGCTTTATTCACTGTGTTTGATGAACTTAAGGAATTTCATAGCTTTTTTCTCATTCATTGGCTCTTTGGCAACTACCGAATATGAGTTTTTAGTTGCAAACTTTAGTGCTATGGAACAGGATTAGTATTCTCTTACTGAGTTTCACTTCTCGATGTTGTTAGGGCATAACATCTACCACTCTGAGTTAGTTGGCTACCTTGAAAGGTCAACATTTGTGGTTTGCTAACTAGATTCTTTGATAATTAAGGTTTTGTTTTCATAGTTCCAAGGAACTGCTTATTGTCCTTATAAGGGAAAAGGGATGAAAGCTGAATGATCATTCATGGACAGGCTGAATAAAGGTATCATTGACTCTCGATTAGTTGTCAAACAAGATCAATGGCCTTTCAATCCCATAATGAGGATTGCCTTCTTTTTTTTTCTACAATGTTGACAGATAATATTACATTTATAGACTCGGTATATGGGGTTCTCTTTTCATTATAAAATTCGATGCTACCCTTGTTCATCATCCTTTGAACCATAACATAAAAGTCTTTGCATGTTTGAAGAGTGTGGCCATAAACAATATAGAAATCACAATAGTCATCAATTTTTCCCCTATCTTGTAGGCTGCATTAACCAATTTAGCTTGCACCAGGATTTGGCAGACCAAATTCATTGGCGTTCTAACCTCCTTTATTTTTTCTTCAATCTTATAGTTCTCTTCAATAACCATTCTACTTAGATCTAACTCAGCACGAGTTTGAGATGAACTAGCATTAGTGTTAGATTTTGATTGCTGACTAGCTTTCATTTTTCTTTTTCCTTTACCTTTGTAGATATTTCTTCTACTAAATTTATTTTGATAGCCTTATTGATTATTCTACAAAATACAACTACATCCGTGAAGCTCTTGAGAAGTTTTTTGCTGCCTTCTCGTAATAAGAGGCTTGCAATATGTTGATGAATTTGATAGTCATCTCTTTTTCCATCAACAAGGGATGAATCTGGGTAGCTTCTTTCATCCATCTCAAAAGCATACTGCTTGAAACTTTCATCAGCTCTCTTTTCCGTGCTCATAAGAGGTAGATAACTTGAAATCCGGTCATCAATAGGCCTCTCCTCATCTATGGCATTAATAGACAGATTGATGTTCGTCCAACTCCTTATAGAATTCAATTTCAGACCGGTCCATCATCCTTTAGGCTATTTCTAAGAATGATGGGCAGTGCTGCAAATCATGTCTGTAACTACAGTGGAAGCAAGATGGACTATTTCGGTCATCATAAAAGCTTGCCAGACTTTAGTCATCAATGTTTTGACTTCTCTAATGCTTTTTTTGACCCAACAACTTTTCTCATCGATTATTGCATTCATTCTCATTTTAGCATGGTTAAGGAGTGGATTGGCTCCAGCATTTGGTCCAAGTCCTTGTTCAACCTTGATCATTCCCTTTTCTAGCAAACCTTGTACCTTTCTTTTAAATAAGTCATAATTCTTAATAGAATGGCCTTGTGCTCCAATGTGGTACTCACAATAGGCATTTTTATCATACCATCTAGGGTTCGTGGTGATCTTGGGCTTGTAAATACTGGGGCCACTAGTTGACCTACCAATATATGAGAGTATATATCTTTATAGGAGTAAGAGAGTGGCTCAAAGTGTTCCCTTTCTTGGGGTGCTTGTTGATTGTTTGGAGCTCTTGCATTGATCATGTTGCGAGATTGTGCACTCTAGCTACATTTTGGATAGGATTTGGTGCAAAGCTCATGTTGGAGTGAACTCGATGGCATTAATAGGTTGTGGCACGAGTGAGTAAAGATTAAGACCCAAATTCAACATGTTCGGGAGGTCTACAGCCTATGCTGGATGTGAAGTTCAATTAAACTTGGCATGACTTTTGCTAACAACATTCACCTCCTTCTCTTTACCCTTATTAACTGACTTCTTGACTAAACTGGATGATTCTTCGATGGATATCTTGCCACTTTTGACAATGTTATCAATCATTTCACCCGATATAACCACATTAGTAAAATTTTTCATGGCATTTCCTACCATCTTTTCGTAGTAAGGAGCTCGTATGTTGCTGACGAACATAACTGTCATTTTTTCAGTCAATGGGGGGTGAACTTGAGTTGTCACCTCTCTCCAACTTTAAGCATATTGCCTAAAGCTTTCAAAGGGTTTCTTTTCCATGTTCATGAGAGAGAAGTGATTCGAAGTACAATCTAACATGTGCTTATCTTATTCAAGGAAGGCGCATGCCAAATCTACCTATATCTAAATTTTTACAAGATCAAACCCTATATATCATTGAATAGCTACCCCAGTCAGACTATCCTAAAAGTAATGAATCAATAGGTTTCTCGTTCTCTTCATACTCGACCATTTTATGATAATGCATGCGAAAGTGGCTGGTAGGGTTAGTAGTCCCACTGTATTTTTTAAAAGTAGGCACTTTGAATTTAGGTGGGATAATAAGACTCAAAACTAGCCCCAACAATTTTTGTGTCCATGATCCCAAATTTGTCACTTCTTTCAACAGCTCAAAGATGCTTCTTCTGTGATTGATATTTGTTTAAGTCTTTATCTCTTTCTAATGACCTCTTTGCTCTTTTTTGTTCTATTTATTCATCGAGATCTAGGACTATGAACCTTGCCAATGAAAAGACTGCACCTTAAAATCATTGAACTAGATGAGATGCTATTGCAGGGTTAATGTAAATGAATGGTTGAATTGATAGGATATTTGTTGCCAGAGGATATTGTCTATGCAATCCCCCTTTTTGAGCATTGGTAGCTTCAGTACCACCACTCAAATTACTTTTAGGATTGGTTGATTCTTTTCCTACATAGATTATGCTTGTTTGCCTTTTTTCCTTTTAAACCATAAACAATAGCTTAGTTTACTCGGCAATATGAGATTGTAGTTCTTTATTCCTATGGATTGATTGCTTTTGAGACTTTCTACACGAGTTTAAGTCTCTCAATATGAACTTGGTGATTATTTTCCATTGTTTTTTTATGATTGTGAGTGTTATACCGATGATGAACTGTAAGTTTCATGTTTTACAGCACCTTCATTTTAAATTATTACTAGATTAGGCTTTTATAATGTGTCATGAATATGTTTGACGCAATGAAAGTGAGTAAGTGATCATAAAGATAAATGAAAGAATAAAAGAACAAAAGAATTGGGTTAGCCATGTAAATGCAAAAGGACAATTAGATTAAGGGATAGCTCCACCAATAGCGTCTTTCATTAAAGCAACAAAATATCCTGATTACACATGATTACATTCGAAAATGCCTTACACGGTTACATTGCTCGATTACATGCTTCAAGAAGTATAACAATTCTTGTTCATGGACTTTGATGGGTAGAATATTGCGTGTTAAGGATTATGCCACATCCATCATGTGTTTGGCTTCTAAGTCGATCGCTTGAATCTGCTCAATGAGATTGTAGTAGTGATTTTGATGGTTCTGGTGTGCCTAATCAATCGTTTGTAGCACTTTACTCTCACTGTTCGAAGGCTTTTGCTAGTTCATTGATTTGGTCTTAGTGAGCTTGTAAAGATTGCTCTAGATCTTGGATTATGAGTGTGAAAGTCGCATTTTTGACATGGTTCACGTCAAATCTTAAATTCGACTTCTAATCATCCATTCTTCTTCTGATAGGTTGATACGGGAGCATGAGTTGTAATAACCTTTTCTCTATTGACCCTAACCATTTCTTTACATCAGTGCAATTTTTTTCTTAAGGGTTTTAATTTTTGCTTCTCTTTCAACTGATGACTTTCCAAGGCGTTGAGACTTGCTTGCTTTGCTAAGTGCCATATAATCTTTCCTCAAAATCTAGAGATCTTTCTTGAGATGGTTTTCCTCTTTGATAGCCTAGTTCACCTTTCCATCCTAAAGGTAGAGGTTCATTTCTAACTGACTCTTCTCTTTCTTTAAGCAAGCAATCTCTTTAATAAAGGTCATCTTTTCTTGTTCGAACTCTTGCTTGAGCAATTTGATCTAATTCGTATTTATGATTTCCCAACATTAAACAGGGGCAAGGCATCATTAATGCGATAAACCCTCCACATATCCTAGGGTCATACTACTCCCTCTCCAATATATCTCCATGCAGCGAGTTTGTTTTCATGCATGAAAAGCTAGCTGAACTTTTGACTTACTGTCAGGCTCACCATAGTCGAAATCCTATAACTCTAGGTCTTGGATGAAGGTGACAAATTATCAACAATGGAATTGTTGGAGGGCCAAAATGGGTGTATAGCTAGTGCTTTCCCATAATCCCATGAGTGGCACACAACTATAATCTTCACACCAGTATATGATTGTTTGTAGTGAGAACCAAAAGGCTTTCCATGTTTACTTCTTCTTCTTTGAGGTTTCAAAATTTCTAGACCCCTTATTCATCGGACTTGTACTGAAGTTATTCCTTCTCGAGGACATTTGAGATAAGGCTAATGTTACGTAAGAAGTTGCCTGACATCTTGCTTTTTTTGGGCAAAGGTGACTGATAAGCCAAATATGAAGGAGTAGTGCACATCCGATGAAGTGGCCCATACCCATTTTCTTGTAATAACTGAGAGCTTGGATAATTTCAGCAATGATAGTTGATGCAGGATTAATGTTGCAAACATTTGGGAAAATAGATCTACTGTTGTAGCTTCAACATAGCCTAATGTTTTTAGAAATATGACCAAACCATAAATCGCCAGAGCATAGATATCTTGAATCTTTTCAAGGACAACAATATTCACCATTACTTCCTTCAAACTAGTCCATAGGTTGCACTCATCGTTCCCCTTTATCTTGATATGATTCTCAATCCAAGTCTTTAGTGCACTGAGAATCTTGGCTAATCTTTTCTTGAAAGTTAAAGTGTTCAAAGCATTGCAGTATATTTTATCAACTATGGCTCGCTTAATGTTGAGTAATGCAGTGTATTCGTCAATTATGGGGACCAAATCTTCATGGTTGAAAGTCAAACATCGATATCCTGGGTTCTAAAACTGAGATGTTGCTTGCAACAGGCCAACATTCAAATGAATTTAGAGCAAAAGAGTAATGTCTTCGTATCGCTTTGTGAATAATTCTTTCTTAGTATTATTCCTACTAGTCCATACATACTTTAGCTCTTTCCAATCATTTTGTCAGTACCCTATCTTAATCCTTTCATGCATCGCTGAAGCATAATCTAGTTTTTGAATATCCCCTCTTCATGCTGTCAGTGCTTTAACCATGCTTGGACTTTTTTAAAAGGCTTCAGATCTGAAGTGGACTGTTGCTTCTTAACAGATACCCCTTGATGAATACTAAACCATTAGCCAATTATCTGATGATGATGATGATTATGATGAAATGATGAATGCATTAAAAAGAAAAAGAAAAAAGGGAAATGAGTTAGCAACAACATGAAATAATATGCACAAGGATAAAGGAATGAAAGAATAGAAATAAAAGTGCATCATAAAATTTGCCCCGAGAATAGGTGGTACGATGCCTAGGGGCAGACATGGTGGTCATGAATGTTAAGACATTAAACAGATAGCATAACGGTGTGTCTGCATTAAAATTTACCTCTTTATAAAGTAACATGATACCTCGTGAGGACTAAGATTGACCATTTAAATGGTGACATTTGTTCATCACCATCTAAGTTAAGTACATACTAAGCCATCATTTGATAGCATGACAATTTATTTCTGTCAGGTATAACTATTTTAAGATGTCATTGTAGGTAATGGCATTCGCTTGTTTTCACCCACTTATTAAAGAGGATTTGCCATTGAACGTAACAACATATCCTAAAGAAATGATAATGAAAATAAAATGACAAACGTAGATGGCAATGTTTACCCATCATTGCCCATGTAACCATGGTATATAAGAGTAAAGGTAAGAAGTGTTTCCCTAAGTGACCCTATTCTTTGAGTTATTCTAGCAGCACTTTGATGTGGTTTGACATGGTTTAGCTTATAAGGTTCACTATATGGGTTTAAGTTGATGCCTAATTTGGTATCTAAATCATTCCTCCATCTAGTAAGGATAGCCAAGGCACCCCGATCCTAGGCCCATTACAAGTTTGGTGGAACCGGTTCAGTTCCGTGGATGTATTTCCCTATGAAAATACAGAGGGTTACTTATGAAAGACATAGGTAATTTACACCCTGAAAGGTTTTGCCATGCTTATATAGAGGGTTACTCATGAAGGTGGACGGCTTACTTTCTTTTAGTAATTGGGTACTAACCACACCATGGTGTTTGGTGGGAATCGAGTGTAAATGCAAGTGCACAGTGTGTGTTAGGGAAATAATCAAACCTTTTGTTTTATTCCTATATTACTGTATTTGTTCAAATCCATATTTATTCGGTAATGAAATAGTCCCTAACAATCACAAAACAAAGCCACGAAAAGTAAAAAGCTAGAAAATAAAAATAAAAAGGAATTATATCTAAATAATAAATGGAAACCAAAAAAACAAGGGCCACACAAGACATAGCTAGTCATAGGCCTAACTCTGTTAAATACCCCTAGAAGAGTTGCAAAGTTGTCACCATATACCCACTTTTAAAACTTTAAACAATTTGAAGGGCTAAGCGCGTTCGACTTAAAAATTTATGATATTGGTGGTGATCGAGCCTTTGAGTTATCCCATGATTGGGATTTGGATTAGGCATAGTAATATGAAGGGAGAAAGACCGTCGGGCGAATCATTCATCCAGCTAGTCTCGGATGGCCACCGTAAAGTGGCCATAAACTTAGAGTTGCTACCAATCATTTTAGGCTAGGTAGGATTGGATGCCTATTGAAATCAATATTCTAAATTTTGAAACTCGAAACACTGATTTCAAGGTTTACCAAGTCTCAAGATTTGTTGGTTAGATTTGGAAGTTGTTTACACATGGGAAAGGATTAGTACCCCCATGACGCTCGAAATTGGTACCTACTAACTATGTCTCGCTTCAGTTGCAGATTAAACGATTCCATTTGGTCATTATTTAGATATAATCCCTTTTAATGCATGAAATTTTGTAAATTGTAGATCCGGGTTTTAAAGGAAAATTTGAATCACCTATGCGCCTAGGAGGTGTAGGAAACATAGGGATTTTTGGTGAAAGTAAGCTCCGAATTAAGTTTTGAAAATTTGGATATATCGTGTCAAGTACTGAGAGATACCATTACAGAATATCACTTCACAATTTTTAGAAAATAATTTTTTTTAAAACATGAATGCACAAAGGTCCATAGAAAAGAGAAATATATTAATAAGATGAAAAAGAAAATAATAAAATTGCATAAAAATAAGCATACAAAAACATAAAAGAATGGAGAGACGATCGAAATATATCTCATGATTGTCTTTGATTATTGAAGAATAACCGAGATGACAATTTAGAGATAGTTTTGGATTCAATGGTAATTTGTGAGACAAAAAAGATTTTAATCAAAATGATCTAGGGCATCCGAAAGAAAGAAAATTTTCAGATTTTTTTAAGGTCAAAGTGGGGCTAGAGTATCCCTTCAAAAATGTGGGGTTGGAGTATCCTCAAAGATAAAGCTATGAAAATATTTAGGAATAAAGAGAAAATTTGAGTTTCTTATGAAGAATGGGGTTAGAGTATCGCTTTGGAGTAGTACGGTTGGAGTATCCCTAAAGATAAAAATTTTTCATGACTTAAAATAATTAGGAATCTCAAATAAATTCAAGAGAAAAAACTTAAGTTTTTTAGTGAGAAATAGGGTTGAAGTATCCCTTCGGAGTAATGGGGTTAGAGTTTCCCCAAAGATGCAATTTTTTTATTTTTTAAAAGAAAAAAGTTTTTTTAGGAAAAGATTTTAAAAATAGAAAACTGAAGATTTGTATAAAATATATATTTCTCTTCAACCTTGATCCAAGCGTAAAGGGCTTATGTTGTAAGGGAACTAATCAAATGCATTTTGAGACATTTGAATGTCTGTATAAAGAAGATTCAGAAATTAGGTTAAAAATAAGGGACAAGCATCACATCATCTCCCTTCCCTAATTTATTTCGGATTCATTCGAAGGCTTTAGGCAGTAAATGAGGTATTGTTGGAAAGATGACTCCATAAGGTTTAATGTAAAAATATTCCGAAAATTCTAAAAAAATTATCTTCTGCATGGAATTAATTTTTGAAATTAGATCTATCTTGACACCAGCAGCATATGCAAGGGAAAAGACACACCAAACTTTGAAAAATTGTTTCGGGCTCATCCGAAATCAATAAATCATGAAAAATACCTTTCTAGAAAGGAAAATTTATGAACTTTCAGGGAAAAATATTCAAGAAGTTCAAAAAATCATTTGGTGGACCAAAATGATCCAAACAGAAAATTGTTCACTAATTCTAGGCATCTCAGACAACAAAGGTTTGAGAAATTATATTTCTTTCATTTGGAATGATCCGAGGGCATATTATACACCGTTAAAAAGGTGCTTTGATGCCCTTTAAGGGAAAAATACAACAAAAATCAAAGAGAATATTTTGTGGCTCGAAAATGAGATTATAGTGCTGCTAAAGCAAAAACAAGGGATTATTCGATTTTTTAGGTTTCTTGGGTGTCAAACTCGTGTCTAAGACATCTAAATGTCCGTGACAATAAGAGGCAAGTGACATGGGCATCATGAATTCATTCCACAATCTTGAAATAGTTTGGGATAATAAAATAACTTATTGACCACGTCACTAAAGAGGGTATTAGACTCAAGATCAAGGCTTAATACTTTAACAAAAGAAAGTAGCATTTTATTCCATGAATCTAAACCTGGAAAGTTTAGTTTGTCCCCAAGATTGGAAGAACAATTTTATGAAAACATCAAATTCATACTAGTCTTCATTTATTGGAGGTAGCATAAACTTAGCTTGGGAATTTGTTTTTAAAAATCAGATTTTTATAACCAACAAACATGTATTTTGATAAACGAATCATGAATAAAATACAACGTGCACAAAGATAAACAAGTATCGCACATGCAAAAACACAAAGATGACATTTTAACATGGAAAAGGTAACAAAAATGCAAAGAGATGACAAATAAGATGCATGGAAGTGATATGAACATATTTAAGCGAAGAAAAGTATGCTGGAGTTGTCAAGACAACATTTTTATGTTATGAGACTCCTTAAAATGCAAGAAAATGCATGAACATACTCAATGCCTATTATCAAAACATTTAAACATGTGTTAAGCATATGAAAATAGATGAGACATGATAAAAAAATGCATAAATAAGAGGTTGTTTTGATAACAGAATGAAAGACAAGATATTTGGCCTACCATGCAACATCAAGGCATCAAGAGAACATCAACACCCTAAGACTACCACAAAGAAGGTAGCAATAATGCATGAAAACTTTAGAAGGGTCATGGTAACATAGAGTGGTTACTAAAATGATGAAAACGTTGAAAAATCAAAAACTATAAAGGGGCAAATGGAGAAAATATACCATAAGTTTCAAGCTTCAGCCTTTTCTTTGAGCAGCAACTTTAAACTCAACTTTTTTAGGGTTGAACAGTAAGAGAGTGATGAAAAATAGAGGCTTTTTAGTTAAGTATGGATAAAAGGGAGTTTTAAAATGGAATATAAACGAAATAGAGGTTTTTGGAAAGACTATTGGTGATGGTTTTGAAAGACTCTGAGAATGGAGAAAAGTTTCTTGGCTATTAGTGGCTGGGGAATATTGAGGGAATATGAGAATGTTTTTTCCAGTAGGGTTCCCTTTCAACTAAGTCTAAGGTTGGCTTATATAGCCATGTGACTGAAGACAAAAGATGAAAAAGCAAGGGTATTTTGGGATTTTGGGATTTTGGTGCATGTACCTCATTCAAAGATCATGTACTATGCTCAGCTGCCATGCAAACTCATTGGTTTGCTCAACAAAAATAGTATATCTAGGCTATTTTATGCGGCTGAGCATTGGGAAAGTTCACCTTTACCTTTTGACAAGTTGCATAATGCCATTAAATGTCCTTTTTCATTGGGTATTTGGGCCTCAAAATTTTGTTTAAATCTGATAACAAGCCCAAAAACAAAGTTTGATATGAATTTTGATGATCTGTGGTGCAAGAAACATGTTTAAATTGGATTTTGAATGAGTGGTGCAATGGCTAAAAAATGGCTTAAATTAGGCAAAAATGCCTTTGTGGATCGATACACAACCCATGAGTATAGATACAATGAAGCATGTATCGATACCAAGAATAAAAATTTGTTTCCAGTCTCGAGACTTAGAGGTATGTATTGATCATTCATGAACTTGTATCGATGCTCAAGCTTGTGTATCGATACATTTTGCCAAAAATCATAACTATAGCTACTACCAAGGTCTATATCGATACAATAATTATGGGTATTATATCTCATTAGGTCTCAAGACAAAACCCCCATGTATCGACACTACATAAAAAAATTTAAATTTTTGGTGATGCAAAAGCCTCGTTTTAGTACTTATGCACCAATGTAACTTGCACATACTTGTGGCTTCCTGAGTTACTTCACCTTGACCTATGTACTCATCTTAATGACTCCAGTGATAGCCCAAATATTTACCTTTGATGCTTCACTTTTACATTTTTCTTTAATGCGGCCCATAAACGTTTTAGACCTCCTAAAAAAATTTTTGCCTGGCGCCATGTCACCTAATAATCTTAGTGACACAGCACTCGGCAGTTGTCCCCAATTTTTTTTTTTCATTTTCTAATTCTATCATCTTTCATTTCAGTCTAAGGATGCTAAGAGTTGGCCTAAGCAAAATAAGGTGTCTATAAGGGCCTAGACCTAATGTTGGAGCCAATATGTTTTCTAACCATATAGAACCGAAAGTGAATACAGTGATCAATGGGAAAGGTTACTGGGTCAAAAGAAGCATTAAAGAAGTCAAGACACTGATGAGTAAGGTATGATGAGTTTTTGTGAAGGCTAGAATAATGCTAGTTATTGAAAACCAGGATAAAGAAACCACTAAACCATTTTGCTGTCCCTGCTACTGATGGAGCATTTTACAACACTGCCCACTATTCCTAGAGGTAGTCCAAGAGATGATGGACCAATCCGAAATTAAGTTCAATGAGGAGTGGAATGAATACATGAATTTATCTATTAATACCATAGATAAGAAGAAACATACCATCGATTGGGTGTTGAATTGTTTTTCTCTCATAAGCATGGAAAAGAGAGTTGATGAAAGCTTCAAGCAGTACACTTTGATGTGGATGGAAGAGGCTGCCTAGATTTACCCCTTATTGATAGAGAAAAAGATGACTTTTAGATTCGTTGGCACATTACAAGCCCTTTATTATGAGAAGATAGTAAAGAACAACTTGGAGAAATTTTGCAGATGTAGTCATATTATGTGGAATGATCGATGAGGCCATGAAAAATGACTCAAACAAAAGAGATACCTTTAAGGGTAAAGGAAAAAAAGTTGAGGCTAAACAAAGACTGAAATCTAGAATTAAAACTAGCTCATTCGAAACTCATACAAAATCAGATGCAAATGGAATGGCTATTAAAGATGACTGTGAGATTATAAAGAGCATAGAGGAAGTCAAGATGCGAATGAATCTAGTTTGGCAAATCCTAGTGCAAGCCAATTGGTTAACAGGGTCGAAAGGATGGAAAAGGGAGCTAATGACATTTGCAATTTCTATACCTTTGTCATAATATGGCCGAATATGAATCATGACTAGCCCGACTTAATACTACAGATGTACCCTTTATTCCTATATATATTTATATATGCTTATTTTTTATTTTTAGGGGCCATGTCATTATTATTTTTCTTATCATTCTTTTTTCATGCCTGGAAATTGAGTTATCGAGATAAATCACTCACTTGACTACACCCTAAATAGTCATTACGAAATAATCATTTATTTTGGAGTCACCACCAATCTTTTTTTGGCTAATGAGATCAGACACATACCAAAGTTTATATTTCTAGGGTTATGAAACCTATAAAAACAAACTTCTAGAACTGAGAAAAAACCATGAAAAGGTCTGAGAGTTGGTTACAATCACAAGTAAAGATCGACTTTCTCATGATGCCCAGTAATCATTACCTTATTAATCACGTGTTAACATAAATTTTGATTTCTATTCAATTTCAATATTTGATATTTAATTATACTTCCATATTTAGAAATAAAATTTTATGAAACAAATTTATTATTCTGAATGAGAAAATTGGGTTTTTAATATTTTTTAAAAATCAAAATCTTTTTTGTACCCTTCAAGATAACCAAAAGAACACGAAGGTTTTTATCATTCTCTTTCGTACCTCGCTGGAGAATTTGTGAAATACGATAGGTTTTGAAAATCAAGATATCTTTTATACTCCGCTGGACAACTGGTGGAATACAAAAGGTTTTATTTTTCCAAAATTCAAAAAAAATCTCAATTTTCATATTTTGAAATGGATATCTCATTATTAAAATAATTCGTAGAATCCCTCTCATATTCTAGGAGAAGTTTCATGTACTATTTTAACATTAAAGACATTGCCTTAATTTTCAAAAATTCCAATTTTGTTAATAATATTAATAATAATAAAAGTCACACTAAGACTCGGTTTAAATGAAATGTACTAAACTTGACTCTAAAAACTTGAATGTGGTCGATATGAACAACATGTCCCCTAAAGTACACTTTTGACATAAAAGTATCCTGATGACCCTAAAGGACTTGGTTGAAAACTAAATTAATAAAATGTCACTAAGGTGTACCTTTAACATAGAGATATCCTAGTACCTTGAAAGATTCTAAAGTTTTATAAACAAAAGAACCTATTCCTACTTTACACTTTTGACCTAAAAATATCCTAGATATCACATAAGATTTGGTTCTAATTTAAAATTACTAAAATGTCCTTAAGGTCTAAAAGAAGTAAAAGCATCTCGGTAAGCCTAAAAGACTCGACAACTCTATAAAAAGATGAACCTCTCTCTATTACACACCTTTAACATATATGCATCTCATTGATCATAAAGGATTTGGTTTTAGGGTAAATTACTAAAATAAGCCCAAGGTTTACCTTTGACATATACATATCTGGTAACCTAAAGGGCTAGATAGCATCATAAACAACAAACCTACTCTTACTGTACACTTGTAACCTATAAGTATCCTGGCGATCACATAGAACTCAGTTTTACAAAAATTACTAAAATACCCTAAGGTGTACCTTTGACCTATAAGTATCCTGTAACCTAAGGAACTTGAAAATGATATGAAATGACAAATATACCCTCCATGGGTAACTTAGATATCAAAAGTGACCTAAAATGCATATATTGCTAATAGGTCCTTAAACTTTTCAAAATTAAATTTCATACCCCCATAGGAAAACCAGAGGAATATGAAATGTTTTAACAATTTCAATACCCATCTGGAAGATCAGAGGAATGTTAGAAATATTTTTAAGATGTCTAAAATATCATAATAATCCTAAAATGCAAAGTCTTTCTAAATGATCCCTAAACCATGTAAACTTTTAAATTAGGTCCCTATACAAAATAAACACATAATTAAACACCAAATACATCCTAAAAGTCACAGAAATTATGTAAAAAATCACATAATCACTTTGGCCAAGCACCTATGGCCTTAGAACAAAAATTTTGCAAGTTTACGAATAAGTCCCTATATTTTCTAACTTAATATTTCGTACTCTAATGGAAAATCAAAAGAGTACAAAAAGTTTAAATAATTTCTACACCCTTATGGAAGACCATAGGAATATTAGAAATATTCTTAAAATGTTAAAAATATCATATTAACTCTAAAATACAAAGTTTTCCTAAATGGTACCTAAAGTTTGCAAACTTTGTAATTTAGTCTTTACCCGAAATACACTCATAACTAAACTCAAAATTCATCATAAAAACTTATGGAAATCATACCAATATTCACAATTTCAATTCGGGCAAACACTTATGGCTTTGGAATAAAATTTTACAATTTTGCAAATAAGTCCTTAAACTATTTAAAATTATAAAATAGCCACAAATGATAAAAAATGCATAAAACATATTCAAATATGTTAAACTAAGCATGAAAACACTTCTAAAGGTGTCTACATGATTCAGCCAAGCTTGAATGACCATAGAAAAAATTTTACAATTTTTACAATTTACTCCTTAATATTTCCATATTTACAAAAATAAGCTAAATAAAATCATAAACAACATAAACAAGCCCTACATGTTTCAGCAGAATGGTATTTCAACAAAAATAATTTTTTCATCACATATTTTTCATCAATATTAATATACATACATGTTATAATTTTTGCTAAGCATGAATAAACATAAAAACATAAAAAAAATGAATAAATCAATATAAAACAACATGAAAATATTAAGAAAAATTATATAAACATGTTTGCATGAAAATAACAATATACATATCAACAAACACAAATAATCTCAAAGAAAATCAAGCTATTTCTAATAAAAATAAACTAAAACAACCAAAATCAAAAGCTTTAATCATAGCCATTATACTTGGCCTTTCAACATGAATCAAAATTCATGAGCACAAGAATTTATTTGGCTAATTAAAAAGAAGATTCAAACAAGAAATAATCAAAAATTAAGAAATTTACCTTAGAAAAGCTTGAAAAATCAAATATTTTGGTGTTTTTCTTCTTCCTAAAGCCTAAAGTCCTCTAAATTAAGGAAACACCCACTACATATATTGGTGGGATTCGGCCAAGGCGTATAAGAAAACTCTTGGCTGATTCGTTTCTAGGCCATTCCACCATTTTTGCCTTTTTTATTCATTTCATTTTTTATTTTTATTTTTTTAATTTAATAAGCATTATTTAATGAATTTTATCTTTATATATTTTAGTAAAAAATGTAATGCATGAGTCATGTAGGCTAGGGTTTAGGTGTCATGATGATTAAAATATTATTATTTTAATGTACACTTAAAATGTAACTAAATTGGTTAAGAAAAAAATTAAATTCCCACCAAATTAGTTCTTGTAACTAAATCAATAAATTCTGCAATTACAATAAATATAAAAAAATTTTAGAATGAAAAAATAAGGACATGATTACAAATTTCATGAAAAAATGACTTTAAAGGACTAAATTGTAAGCAATTAAATGTTATGAATTAATCAATTTATTTACAAATTAAACATGTAAAAAGCCTAATTAAATTTTCTTATGAAAAACATGAGTCCAAAAGAACTACTAAAAATTTTAGAAAGAGAAAACATTATTGTGCTTTGTCATAAAATTAAAATGGGCCTAATTGGGCCTTATAAAAAAATCAATGAAAAAAATCATTAACATGCTTATTGGGCTTAAAAAATGAAATGGGCTTAGGAAAAATAAAAAAAGGGCCTAGTAAGGTCACTACATGCATTAAAAAATTATTGAGCTTGTTGGGCCTATTTGCAAATTTTGAAAGTTCTAGGCCAACTAAGGAAATTTGGCCTAAAATAAAATAAAAAATGAAAAATGAATATTTTTCATGAAATCGCAAGTGTTGATCTCTAAAAGAAATTTTTAAGAAATTTTTCATGGAAAAAAAGGCAATTAAAAATTCCAAACTCATAAAATTTTACGAGCAAAAACCCTTACGGGGAAAAAATATTATATATAAAAATGCAAAACTCATAAAATAAATTAAATTTTTAAAACCTAATTTAATATGAATTTAATTAAAATATTTAAAGAATTTTAAAAAGTATAAACTCTGAAATATACTTTCAAAAAAAATTACTCTGTATCTTGAAAAAGAGAAAATTCTAAACAATGCAAAACTTATAAAATAAATTGAATTTTGAAAACTAATTTAATATGAATATAATGAAAATATTTGAAGAATATTAAAAATTAAAAATTATAAACTTTAAAATATCTTTCTAAAAAATTTATAGAATAGAAAACTTCATATCTTAAAAAAGAAAAAATTATAAAAATTGCAAAACACATAAAAATGATTTAATATTAATTTAATGAAAATATTTGAAGAATTTAAAAAATTATAAACTCAAAAAAAATTTTCAAAAAAAAATTATAGTGTAAAGAACTCCATATCTTTAAAATGGGAAAATTCTAAAAAAATGCAAAACTCATAAAACAAATTAAATTTTAAAAAACTGATTTAATATGAATTTAATGAAAATATTTTAAGAATTTTAAAATTTATAAACTTAGAAAAATCTTACCAAAAAAAATCTATGGAATAGAAACTTGTATCTTAGAAAAAGGAAATTTCAACAATATGTTTAAATTTTATAAAAATGAATTTTATCCAACATAATAATCAAAATATTAATTTATAAAAGTAACAAAGATGGAAATCTAAAATTCAGAATAATTTCTACAAGAAAAAAATTTTACAAGTATGATAGTTGCGGTATATGAAAAATTCAAAATTAAGTAAAAATTTTGACAACTTGAACTTTGTGGTAAAAAAATGCCAATACAAATTTTTCCTTGAATATTTTTTGATTTTTTGAAGTGTATATTGAAATAAATACCAAATTGGTATCAGTAAAAATACATGATGGTCAACTTCTCACATTTAACGAGAGTTCTCAAAAAATTCCTAAAACTGGAAAATTTGATCTTGATAATATTTGCAAAAATAAATTTCAAAATTTCAAAAGTATAAAGTCAAAAGTTAATTAGTTTACCTTGATGTTCATCTTTTTATCCGAGATTTGCTCTTCCTGAGCCTTGAAATGACACTAATTTTGTCACATGCAGATGCAGTCATTTAGGCGAAACTAAGTAGGTCTTGAAAATGTTCATTTCACCTTTAGGAAATCTCCCACCACTGGGTGGCTGCTTAGCTCTTAATATCAAATATTTCTAGAATGTCAAGAAAGGGGGCCAAACAAAATTAAGTGTCTACAACTCCCTTCTTTAGCCATTGCTGGGAATCAAGATTAGGGTAAGGGATAAGTAGACATAATTTTGTTCAGGCCGTATAAACTTTTTTAAAAAACTTTTTTTTCTTTTTGCATATATACATATAAATCAACTGCATCATTTTTCCTACATATAACCAACCACATTAGTTTTTTGTTTAAGTGCCAATTTTGATTAGGTTGAAGCCATCATCTACTTTGGGCTTAGTGTTAAGTTAGTGTCAATTCACAAGGCAATAACCATCAGCTACTCATGGGCTTAGTGTCAAGTTACTGTTACTGTTGGGCTTAGTACCAATTTCATTGGGCAATAACCATCAGTTACTGTTAGGCTTGGTTTAGTGCCAATTTTGCTGGGCAATAACCATCAGCTACTCTAGAGCTTGGTGCCAATTTTGAAGGGAAATAACCATCACCTACTCTTGGCTTGTTGTCAATTTAGTGCCAATTTTGAAGGGAAATAACCATCACCTACTATTGGCTTGTTGTCAATTTAGTGCCAATTTCATCAAGCAATAATCATCAGTTACTCTTAGGCTTGATGCCAATTTTAAAGGGCAACAGCTGTCATCTACTCTTAGGCTTTTGACAAGTATATTTACAATTAAAGCCTTATCTTTGAATATCATCGTTGAAGACTTGGAAAACATTTTTCGTGCTTCAAATATCACCATCAAGCCTTGAAACCATTTTTGAATGCTTCGAATATAACCATCAAGCTTTGAAACCATTTTTGAATGCTTCGAATATCACCATCAAAGCTTCGAAATTATTTTTGAATGCTTAGAATATTACCATCGAAGCTTTTTTAAAGCCTTTTTTACCTACCTGACAATAGGATCATGTCAAGAGGTGAAAGATTTCTTTAAAGAATTGTTCAATCTTTTCCTGAAAAGTCATTAAATATCAAATATCAAATTAGTGTTCATTAATTCAAAGATATAACTTATGCAGTTTAATAGGTATACTTTAGGCATATTTGCAAGCTTCCATTGAAATCATGAAACATATAATATTCCATCAAAATTCCAAGATTTATGAAATGAGATCACCTTCTCATTCTAACCTGGGAGAGGATGTACTTGATCAAAAGCTATGGAAATTTTGATATCATTTCAACCATGGATTTTCTAATATCAAGGATGTACTTTATCATTTCATCTTAATGTTAAAGTTTTCTTATGATCAATGATCACTATTCAAGACATCTTTGGATGTGATGATGAAATGAATTTAGAGGCACAAATAAGGTGGCACTGCTAAAATTTATGTTGAAGAAATTGATATAACAAAGTCAAGGTTTTTCAAGACCAAATTCAGATGGATGTTCTTTTCATAGAAGCTTCTTTAAAGGCAAACAATCAAGCTATAACACCCTCTTAATCTTCAAATACAATAGCCTAACAAGTGTTAAACTAATGCTAGTAAACATCAATTCTCAAAGGGTAAATGTGAAAAGCCTTTGGTAAGCATTAATTTCCAAGGTGGGGTACAAAAATTCTAAAAGTTTATTTTGAAAAGAATCAATGTTTAGGCATTTGAATCAACCTTTTTTTATGTCATGAAATTTTTAAATGTTTAAGGTGATTCCTAAATTAGCATGGAAGGGTTCTTTCCCCATTGGTGCCTATCTTTATTGATTTAGGAGCAATTATAAGGCCTTTAAGCTTGCCCTATCATATTATTCAGGACTCAAAAATCATTTAAAAAGATAGATTTATAGAGAGCTTCCTAGGAATTTCCTGGTAGCTCAAATAGCTATGTTTGATCCAAATGAACTTTGTTAGGTATTAACATAGGCCATGGTTCTTGATTTAGAAAGAAAAAGGATAAATAGGCCTAAACCAAGTATTTAAGGGTAATCAAATCAAGGATCATTTCTCTTCCAAAGAAATTTGACCTGGATATCTTTTAAGGCAAAACACAGTTACATTTTTTCATCTACTTTTGCTTTTTTTATTCTTCATTTTGATGGGACTTAAAATTTAAACTTTCTTACTTTATTTTTTTACTTTAAAGAAACTTGAAATTTGAACTTTTTTTATTTTTACTTTGAATATTTGAACTTGAAACTTGAACTTCCTTAAACTTTACTTAGTTTCTGATAAAATTTGCTTCTTTTGATTTTGAAGCTTTGCTTCATTTGCCCCTCAATGTGAAGGGTGATCCTTGATTAGGGTTCAAGAAAGAAACTTAATTATCAAGCTCAAAGGAGATCGCAAAGTGATAATTTTCTATTTGTGAAGGGATAGAGAAATAAGGCATTTTTCATTTCAAATAAAGCCATTTAAATTGACAAGCATTTCGCTACGAAAAGGATTATTTTTTTTGAAAATCTTTTTGAGTACCTCAATAACATGATGTTATGCTTAATTTCTAAAGGCTTAAGGTATGCCCCTCAACATTATCAACTTCATAGCCACCAATGAATTTTGATTTTGGTTGAGCCTTTCAGAAAGAAAATTGAATTGGCATATGAAAACTTCAAATCTCTCATCTTATGCATCATGCATTAGTTTGAAAAGGTTTTGTTTAAAAGAAAAGGAACTTTTTGGCTTATGTTCACTCGCATTCTTCCTTAATCAAGGATTTAAAAAATTGTCAAGGAAGTCATGGCAAGAGGTTATCTAACTGAGAGAGATCTGAGAATTACGATCATTATTTTAACACATCTCAAATCGATATTTGAATCTTTTAGGAGCATAACTTATTTGTTCGACCTTTAATGAATCCATAGAAAAGAACATTTGGATATAAAAGGTTTATGGTTGAAAATTTAGGCCAATCATATATATGAAAGTAAAGAACTTTTCTGAAAGTGAAGGACCTTTTTAAGAGAATTCAATCTAAAGGTGATCATCTACTAAAAAAGTTTTTCAAAATGTTCTCAGGATCCTAGTTATTCGAGATCATTATAAACAAAATTCGTGGTCAATAATAGTATACATAGTATTTATAAACCAAAATTCATTTCACAACTTATCATTTCCAAAAAAATATGTGCTAAATTTCAAAGTCAAGATAGAAATTGCCCCTGATTGGCATACAACCATAAGGTCGATGACCCTTAAACCAATCATCCTTAATAAGCCTCTATCAACTTCAAATTTTTGCTAGATTGGCATTCTTGAGGGCTAATTGTAAATCAACTAATGGAACATTAGGAGGTGTATCTAACTTTAAGTTCTTAAAGTTGAAAATTCCACAAGATGCATGGTTATTTCCTGTCATCTCAATCATGCCATGAGGACAATAACTATATAACTCTTTACTAAATTCTTTAGTAAAGAGGAGGAATCCAAAAGCTCATGGTATGGCAAGTAATCATTTAAGCCATTTAAGTCAAAATTTACAGTAGCTTGCGATTCTCTAGTCAACCACACTAAGTACACTAAATTACCCTCACATTGAACAGATGTATTGGTTAATGAATGCTTAGACAAAAAGTGTTGCACCTTGATGCTTGGATTATACCACTTTAGATGGGATTTTTCCAAGTTTTTTTGGAATAACAGAGATCATCTAATTTTGAATGAGCAAAGAAAAAAGTTTGGTGTAAGAAATTAGTGGAACATGATACATCTTTATCCTTTTCTTTTCTACTTTTAAGAATCACCTAAACTTTCTTCTGGGTCTCTTTTCCTTTTAAAACTTGGAATTGAACAAGTTTGCATAAAAGACTATGAGGTAGAGGGATAAACCTGTTGAGGTCACTAAGCGATGAAAGATAGGAAGCGAGGACATTGTTCGAATGGATTTCCTTATTTTCTCACCTCATTATGATCTTGGCTTTAATTGGCCATAACTCGTTGGCATTTAATGATAGAATCAGTTTCTCATCTCACATAAGCCACCTGGCTAGTATCCATGATTTTTTTCCTTTTTTATGCCATGTTTAATTCATTTTAAAGCAAATAAAATATCTATGAACTCAAAGAACACATTTCCAACCAATTTGTCATAATATAAAGGTGGCAAAGTATAAAAAAAAATAGGCGTTCATTTCTCTATTAGTGAAAGGTGGTTAAACACACGAAGCTACGTCTTTCAATCTACAACCTATTTTTGTAACTCTTGCTAGAATTCTATCTCATGTTTTGGAAGGTTCCTCAATGTGAAACAATTTCCAACTTATGCTCATATTGTCATAGAAATGCTCGAGTCAGATATCTTAATGTGCTCACTTGGCTTCTTTCTAATTAGAAAACCATTCTAGAGCTACTTCAGTCAAGCTTTTAGGAAAAATATGGACAAGAAATTTCCCATCTCTGGCATACCTAGTCATCTTATGGTAATATGTCATCAAATGTAACTTGGGACATATGAATCTATCATACTTTTCAAACTTCAGAATTTTGATCTTTAATGGGATACAAGCCTATGATAATCAACATTAACAATGTTATAGGGCTTATCTTTCTTTACGGGCTCTAGCTTTCTTTTAAGAAGTTGTAACTTTCCTTTTCTGATTTCTATTTGAGCCAACCTTTCACCTTTCTACTTACACCTTTTTTTTCATCGAAGTTAGGAATTATTGACTGCTTTTGTTCAACAATGATTTTTGCATTTACCCTTTGTAGAATGGTATGAGACTTAATATTAATGGCTGGTGATGAATTAGATGGAGGCATATTTTTATTGTACATTCTAGGTGTTTGCCGTCGTATATCTTGAATATTGGTTGATGGTCCTTCTACTTGCACTTTCTCGGATACCCTGGCAGAAGTGGTGGTAGTACTTTGGGTTGTTGGCAAGTTGGTTCCCTCATCTTGAGTAGTTCCATCGAACTTAAAGTTTATGCTTGCGTTTCTTCATATTTTGTTATATCTTTTGTTTAGCGATTTTGTGTTACTTCACCCTTGAATGGAAAAAAGAACTTAAATTAATATGCATGAATATGTGTCTTGTTCACATAAGTCTTTATTGTAATCCACGTATATTTGTCAATGAATGGAAAAATTAGGGTATAAATTAATGCAAAGATAAATGAATGAATAAATACATGAATGAATGAATGAATAAAGCAGGCTCTGATGAAACAAATTGGATGTCAAGCAATGGGCTAAACATCATACATGGAGATTATTGTAGAGGAAAAAATTTATGAAATTTGAGTCATGATTCAGCATCGTTGCTTCATTAACCAAACTTTGATTTATTCATTGTTGGCATACAAAACTATATTTACCAAATTCAAAAGGTAACAAGAAAGACTGCTTAAACACTTCATTTTCCTGAGGAATCCTTGCAAGTTCTAGTTATTCTTTTCAAGCCCTATATTTATAATTTTAACCAAGTAGGCAAAAGGTTATCTTTATGACCCCTACATTGCCCTTGATATTTTAGTGCTTTCAATAATGCGACGAGAGTTTTGAAGCAACATTTGATCTGAGTTTGACCCAAATTAAGCCAGCATCAAGTAGCTTTTGAACTTTCATTTTAAAGGTATTGCATATTTTTATTGAATATCCCCATATTCTTGCATGGTATTTGGAATGTTCATTAATGTTATATCATTTAGGATAAGGGGTTTGGCATGGAAGAACATATTCAAGAGCAACAAGTTAATTTTTGAATATAAGAAAGTACAGTTCTACATAGTCAGTCAAATCAAATCAAATTGATACTTTGATTATGATTTTTGCTTAGTATCAACTTTAGAAGATGATGGGATAATGCTAGAAAAAGAAGCAGGGTTAGTAGGCAAATTAATTTGTATAAATGTAAAATTGGGTGGCTTTATCTTAATCATGTAAATAAACCAAGGATTGGTATCTTTGCTTAATCAAGCCTTTAAATTTTCAAGTGCTAGGGGTTGAGTTAAAGAGATTGGCAGCTCTTTAGGATCACCTAGAAAATCTTTGACAATTTTGTCAATTTGAACAATTGTTCCTTCAACTCTCAATTTTCATTGCCCACTCCTCTGACTACTTTCTCTAAAGCTTTTATTCTTGCTCCCAATTAATCTCCTAGACTCTAATTTTCTGGATCCATCAAAGGTAAGAATGCTTTTGGGCAAAGTTCCTTTTTGTCCCATGTAGAACCTTAACCATTTTTAATAGTCTATTAAGCAAGTTTTTCATTCCCTAGACCTCATGATAGCACTCCTTTTGAATAGACTCTATCTCACTGATCCTTGCCTCTAAATTGTTCTCTATATCTCAATAGTTAAAATACAATAAATGGAATAGTTTTAGTATATTGTAGAAATTATGAATGCATAAGCATATGAACAAATAAAAATGTGAACCTTGTACATGTAGAAAGAAATGCATGAATGAATTTACTAGGTATCCTAGAATATGGCTATCATAATTAATTAAGGCAAGAAATAAATGAAAGTAAATTTATTTAAATAATACAACATACGCTTATTGATATCGAAAAAATCAAATTATAAAAGTAAAGGGTTAGAAGCAATCGCCTAAATGTACTTAATTTGGTACCCTCTAGAACCGGGTATCGCTCTAACTAGGTGAGTCCCTTATAGATCATTAGATGAAGATTGGGTTAGACATCTAAACAGGTTCTCAAATTTTTGCCTGTGTCTAGGAAGAGCTAACGAGATATTTTAATCCTTACCTATTATAGGTTTATGTTGGAAAGGGTTCAATTTGAGTAGAAGTATCTTTGATGCCCACAACGAAGCTAGCACCTTGGGTAGGCATAGGAATTTACACCCAGAAGGCTTTTTACTAGCCCAGACAGAGGTTAACACTTTAAAAGGTAGAGCTACTTTGGCCCCTGCTAATATATTGGGTACCTATGCTCCTTCCATATACCTGGAGGAGAATCTAATGCATATGCATGTGCATAGTATGTGTGGGCGAACAACTTACCTTTTATGACTCGACACTTTTAAAAATATCAAAACCCATATCCTGAACTCCACCCCAAAATAATGCTGCAAAGAAAACAATAAAGTTAGTGAAAAAAATATGAACAATATATAGCAAAATTTCCATATATATCAAAAATAAAACTTTTGTTTTGAAAATACTGAGAGTTATAGTTAGATAACAATTGAAATTGAATTAATCAAAACTTAGCTAACACATAATTAATTTAGGCCTGACTCTCTAACCTTTCCCCAGTGGACTCACCAAGCTGTTGCAACATAGCTTGGATAAAATCTTGACTAGCCTGACTTAATATGGCGGAAATACTCCTTTATCCTATATATATATCCTAATTTTTTATTTTTTAGGGGTATATCATTATTATTTTTTTATCATTCTTTTTTCATGTCCAGAAATTAAGCTGTTGAGATAAATAGCTCACTCGACTTAAACCTAAATAGTCATCACGAAACAACCATTTATTTTGGAGTCACCACCAATCTTGTTTTGACCAGGTGAGATTGGACACCTGTCGTAGTTTATAATTTTAGGGTTACAAAACCCATACAAACTTTAAGATCTATGAAAATACCAGAGATCGCAAAAAAGGGTTTAGGAGTCAATTACAATCACAAGTAAGGATTGACCTTCTAGTGATGCCTAGTAATCGGTACCTTATTAATCATGTCTTAACATAAATTTTAATTTTTATTCAATTTTAATATTTGATAATTAATTATAATTCCCATATTTAGAAATAAAATTTATGAAACAAATTTATTATTCTGAATGAGAAAATTAGGTTTTTAATTTTTTTAAATCAAAATCTCTTTTGTACCCTTCAATACAACCAGAAGAACATGAAGATTTTTATCATTCTCTTTCATACACCACTAGAGAGCTGGTAATATATGAAAGGTTTTGAAAATCAAAATATCTTTTATACTTCGCAGGAGAATTGATAGAATACAAAGTGTTTTATTTTTTTTGAAATTAAAAAAAAATCTAATTTTTGTATTTTGAAAATGATATCTCGTTATTAAAATAATTCGTAGAATCCTTCTCTTATTCTGGGAGAAATTTCACATACTGTTTTAACATCGCAGACATTGCTTTAATTTTCAAAAAAATCTAATTTATTAATAACATTAATAATAATAATCGCCTTAAGACTCAGTTAGACAAAATGAACTAAACTTGACTCTAAGGACCTAAATGTGGTCGATATGACCAACATGTCCCCTAAAGTACACCTTTGACATAAAAGTATCCCAGTGACCCTAAAGGACTTGGTTCAAAAATAAATTCATGAAATGTCACTAAGGTGTACCTTAAACATATAAGTATCCCGCTACCTTAAAAGATTCTAAAGTTTGGTAAATAAATGAACCTATTCCTATTATACACCTTTAGCGTAAAAGTATCCTGGTGATCACATAGGATTTGGTCCTAACATTAAATTACTAAAATATCCCTAATGTCTAAAGGATGTAAAAGTATCTCTGTCAACCTAAAAGACTCGACAACTCTATAAAAAGAAGAACCTATCCCTATTACACACTATCGCCACATACCCCAAGGTGGACCTTCGCGGATCTATGGGTGCGCATAACTTAAAATATTTTCCTGAATTGGAAATATCTTCTTGACTGATACTTTTCCTTCATGATGTGATGAGAATGAGAATGTACGAATTCTCGACTTATGATACAGTGAAGGGGACCTTAAGAGAAATCGCTCATCTTATTGGTTTCGAATGACCATCATGAAATGGCCAACGTTTGGAGTCGCCATCGATCATTTCAGGCTAGGCATGATCAGATGCCTATTGAAACCTATGTTTTAAGTTACGAAACTCAAAACATCGATCCTGTGGTCTACGTAATGCAAAGATTCACCGTTTGGGTTCAGGAATTGGTTACGCACGATGAGGTACGAACCTCTTCACATCATCCAAAATAGCTATGTCTTTCTCGGTTTCGATTCTTTCAATCTTAACTTGTTAGTATTTCGATATAACACCTTTTAATGCATGAATCTTATAGAAATAATCCAAGTTTTGATGAAAAAGATTTAATCTCATATATGCCCCGGAGAGATGAGGAATATAGAGATTTTTGATAAAAATAACCTTTGGATTTTACTTTGAAAATGGAATGTTCCACTTTGGGCATTGCAGAGATACCCATGCGGAACATTACCTTTAATTTTATTTGGAACAATTTGAAAATATGAATGCAAACAATCATCACAAAGAAATCATGTTAGTAAGACAATAACTGAAGTAACATAACATATACATTCAATGTATTGATGAAGAAAAAGAATGAACTATTGGAATTTATCTCATTATTGGCATCATTATCTAGGAATAATCGAATCGACAATTTTCGAGATGCATCTAGGTTTCTTGATTAAACAAGGTTTGTTTGATACATTCATAGAAGTTTGAGAAGGTAAGAAAAAAATTTGATTGAAGTTAAAAGACAGGGTTAGAGTATCCCTTCGAAAAGGTAGGGTTGGAGTATCCCCGTGGTTAACAAATAATTTTGATGAAATAAGGTTTCTTTTAATCTTGATAATTTTGAAAAGCAGGGTTGGGGTATCCCCTTGGAAGGTTGGGGTTAGAGTATCCCAAAAGTGACATGTCTGACACTCTTTAAAGAAGTCAAGTTAGAAAATTTTAGTTGATAAAACCTTGTAATTAAGAAGACGAGTGAGCATTTTAATGACTTTTGGTGAAAGAAATTATTGTGAATAAGGATGGTAAAGGTGTAAAATGTGTTTGTGCCTTAATATGAGCCAATAGGAGGTTAAAGCATGTTCTCGAGTCTAACCGGGGAGATACAAAGGCATTCAAATGTCTTGAGATAAAATTCGGGAAAACAATTCGATTTTGACCAAAACCAAAAATAAGGGACAACATCGCGCTATCTTGCTTCCCAAATTTATTCTAAATTGATTCGAAGGATTTAGAAGGGGGACAAGACACTGTTAGAAAGGTGACTCGATGAAGGTCATCCTAAAAATATTCCCACTACCCCAAAAAGTCATTTTCTAGGGGAATAAATTTTCAAGTTTGGATTGATAGTGCTGCTGGCAGAGCATATGAGGGACAAGGTGTGTCAAAACTTGAAAAATCACCTCGAACTCATTTGGTATTGAAAAATTGCAAATAATACCTTTTTAGAAAAGGAATTTTGTGAAATTTTTAGGAAAAATGCTTAAAAATTTTGGAAAGATCATTTAGTGGGCCTGAATGGCCTGACTAGAATACATGTTCAGATTTCAAAGGTTCTGGATAGTTTAGATTTGAAAAATCATAACTGTTTCATCCGGAATGGTACAGGGGTGAATAAGACATTGTTTTAAAGATAATTCAACATGCTTTGAGAGAAAAGTATTAAAAAAATACATGAAAAATCGTTTAGGATTTTTAAGTGATTTTTTAATTTGCAATAGTTGTGCTACTAGCAGGGGACAAAATAAAGTAGGGGATCTCTCTTTTTTTTTTATGTCTACAGGTTCAAACTCGAGTCATTGACATTCGAATGTCTATGACTGAAGGGAAAGAGTGGCATGAGCATCACAAGCTTATTTGCACAGCCTCGGAGTAGTTTGGGATGATGAAGCAGCTCGTTGATCACACCACTCAAGTTTTTGACTCAAGAAAAAGGCATAAACATTTAGGAAAAATTGTAAGACCATTTTCATTTCAAAATCAGAAGATTTGAGCTTGTTTAACCAAGATTCCAGATCTGGAAAACTTAA
>JBBYHK010000012.1:11769609-11811281 GCA_038382065.1 Adansonia grandidieri | reverse complement strand
TATAAATTATATTTTTAATATTTAATTAAATTATTAAAAGAATATTAAAATAAAATTCATTATTAAAGTTTTTTATTCATAAAAAATTATTTAACTATAATTTCTTCATATTTATTTTTAGTATTAAATTCGGGTTCGGGTTCGGGTCATTTCGGGTTCGAGTTTTTTTAGGTTCGGGTCATTTCGAGTTCGGGCTATTTTGGGTTCGGGTCATTCGAGTTCGGTCTTTTGGGGTTCAGGCCATTGACTTTTTGGTCAAATCGAGTTCGATTCAGGTTTGAGCTTAAGTTTTTTCGGGCGGATTTTTAGGTTCGGATTTATTTTGCCACCTCTACCCTTCTCCATTAGGGCATGGACATTATTGGAATGATTATCCCTACAGCTTTGAACCATCATTGCTTTATCTTGGTGGCTATAAATTATTTCACCAAATGGGTCGAAGCAACCTCTTATATAAATGTAATAAGGTCAATGATGATAAAATTCCTGAGGACCAAAATCATTTGTCAATTCAAGATCCTAAAAGAATTATAATAGATAATGCTTCTAATTTGAATAATGAAGTTATGACAAAGATTTACGCCCAACTCAAAATCTTGCATCACAATCGATGACATACCGTGAAATGATGAACAGAGTGGTAGAAGTAGCCAATAAAAATATCTAGAGGATTATGGCAAAGATGGTAGAGACCTACAAAGATTGGCATGAGAAGCTCCTATTCACCCTCTTCGCTTATCAAACTTTAGTCTAAACTTCAATTGGGGCAAAGCTTTATTAATTGTTTTATATTTCCAATTAAAGTTGAAATCCCTTCACTCAGAGTCCTAAAGGAGAGCAAATCGAAGGAAGCTAAATGGGTCTGGGATCATTATGAACATTTAAATTTCATTGAAAAGAAGAGGATAAAAGCGATTCAACATGGGTGACTGTATCAAAAAATAATGATGAGAGCCCATGACAAGAAACGTTACCCCAAAAAATTCCACGAAGTGGAATTGATACTGAAGAATATCTTTTCTACCCAAAAAGATCCATGAGGAAAGTGTGTGCCAAATTAGGAAGGACCCTATATGGTTCAAAAATTATTTTCTAAAGAGGCATTGATTTTGGTAAAAATAAATGGGGATACCTTACCAAACATTGTCAATTCTGACAATGCAAAGGATTATTCTACCTAAAAGGCAATATTATTTTGAAAAAAATAAAAAAATGAAAAATTTTGAATGAAAACCTAAAAAGGTGTCCGAACAAAGGTGATATAAGGGTAAAACTTTAAATTAAAAACCCAAAGAGGACTACTCGAGTATTAAAGAAAGAAATGAATAAAAAGCATAATTTTAAGAAAAGTTAAGGCTAGAAAAAAAAATGCATGGTATAGTCAGAAGCATTCTTTAGAGATGGATTTTCACAAAAGCAAACATTCCATTCAAGAGAGATCTTTGAAGAACTGACTAAGAGATTTCATTTATTTGAGTACTATCCAAATTTCTTTTGTACCTCACCTTTACTATTTTTTGTTGAAAAGCCATATTGTATCTTCTTCCTTTGTTGAAATAAATACATATTTTCATTCATGCCTTTGTCAGACTATCTTTCAATCTTGCTAATTTTTTGTTAAATGATGATTAATAGTTTAAAGAAATGGAAAATAATAAAAAAATGACAAAGGGATTTCCTTCCATTACTTTGGAATGAGGTTAAAACATTATAGGGACCTTAGTTAATATTTCAAACATTTTGACACTCTAGGAAGGATCAAGGTGGACAGATAACATTTTCAAATATTTGGGACAGTGGTTAAAAAACATCCCAATTAAAAAAAAAACAATTAGATGATTTTTCTAGAAGAAAGATTAAGGATATGTACATGTTCCCCTTGCCAAAAAAAAAGGAAATATCCATAACATTTTCTGAAGATGCCTTTAACTCCATGTTCAGGCATAGGTTCTCCTTGCTAGAAAAAAAAAAGACTATCCACAATATTTTCTGAAGATGCCTTCGACTTCAAGTTCAAACATAGGTTCCCTTTGCCAGAAAAAGGAATATCCACAATATTTTCTGAAGATGCCTTCGACTTCAAGTTCAAACATAGGTTCCCTTTGCCAGAAAAAGGAATATCCATAATATTTTCTAAAGATGCCTTCGACTCTAAGTTCAAGCATAAGTTCCCATTGCTATAAGAAAAATGAGTATCCATAACATTTTCTAAAGTTGTCTTTGACTTCAAGTTTAGACACGATTCCCTTTGCCAAAAAAAAAGGAAAATATCCATAACATTTTTAAAAGATGCCTTCAACTCCAAAAAGAGGCATAGGCTTGCCTCATAAAATGTGAAAAAAGGAATATTTATAACATTTTCTAAAAATATCTTTAACTCCAAATTTAGGTTGAATTGGAATTTTTTATAATGAAACCCGTGAATCAGAATATAAACTTATGAAAAGACATCATATGCATTTTTCATGCATTTTCATTTGTATTTGAAAATTTGCACATCAAAAGTTAAACATGATATTAAAAAGATACTCCAAGTGCAAATTCTTCAAGATCGAAAGATAAGTCTCAAATCTTTTCAAATATTTTAAATATTAAACATTACTATTTATGTTGAGTATCATGGTTCCACCTTGATCAATCCTTTTTTACTTAGGTTCTTCCTTAGTTAACCTTTTTTTAATTTAGGTTTTGCCTTAGTCATACCCCAGTTGACATCATAGTTTTGCCTTGGTCAACCCTTTTTGACTTAGGTTTTGTTCTAGTCATACCCAAGTTAACTATCATTATTTCTCCCTGGTCAACCTATTAGACTTAGGTTTAGCCCTAGTTACCCTTAGTTGATTATTATCATTGTTCTGCCCTCTTTAACCTTTTTTGACTTAGGTTTCACCCTTGTTGAACTGTTACTTGACTATCATGGTTTCACCTTGGTTGTCCCTTCCTGGTCAACACTTTTTAACTTAGGATCTGCCCTAGTCAATTTTTTTTACTTAGGTTCTACCTTGGTCAAAACCTTTAGACTTAGGTTTTGCCTTAGTCATATTTGTTAGCTGTCATGGTTTCACCCTGATTAACCTTTTAGACTTAGGCTTTGCCCTAGTCACTTTCATTGATTATCATGGTTTCGTCCAAGATAACTGTTTAGATTTAGGTCTTATCTTAGTCACCATCTTAACCAAAGGTTATGCCCTTAGTTTAATGTACATTTTTAGTTTAGTTATTTTCCAAAGACTTTACAGCTTAGACGAAATCGTGTCTATATGGTCTTTGCACTGTTCCTGATTCTCAATAATTGTTAAAGAGGGGTAACTATAGACACCAAGTTTTGTCCGAGCCACTTTTTTTTATAGTTCTAAATATCTGAGATTGAGAACTTAAAGACTACATAGTAGAAGTTAACCTCCTCCAGGCAAACTGGCATTTTTAAGACCATTTTTATCATGCCTCCTTGATTGCATATACACGTGACCAAAAAGTGTGGTTTTGATAATTGTAAAGAATAAATCTTGGATAAATAGGGCAAGCATTCAAGAGAAAAATTAGTTTTTAAATATTTTCTTGTCAAATTTTGAAATTTATTTCTATAGATGAAGCCATGAGCAAATTTCCCATTTTTAAGGATTTTCAAGTTTTTTGCAAGATTTGACAAGTTAACCATTGTATATTTTTACCAACACCTATGTAATATTGACAATAAAAAGATTAGCTTTTAACTTTATTCTTTTGAAATTTCAAAATTCATTTTTGTAAATGATATCACAATAAATTTTCTATTTTTAAGAATTTTTTGAGATTTCTTTGTAAAAATTGCAAGTCAACCGTTATATATTTTCACAGATACCTGTGTAGTATTTATGCTGATGCTTATTCTAAAAAACAAAAAAACTTCAAGAAAAAAAATGCATATTGGTATTTTGTACCAGGAGGTGTCAAATTAACAATTTTAGTGTTTAATTTTGAATTTCTCACATATCGCGACAATTCTATTCATAAAAGTTTTTTGATAAAATCTATTATGAAATTCAAATTTTCATCTTTGTTAATTTATAAATAAATGTAAATTAATATTCTAAATAATAAGTTGAATTCAACTCATTTTTGAAAAATAAACATATTTTTGGAATTTTCTTGTTTTTAAAATACTAATATTTTTATCAATAAATTTTTTTAGTGTTTAAAATAAAAAAAATTTCATATATTTCAATAAAATATTCTGGACATAAATTTTTGAAATTCCAATACATTTTTATTAAACATATTTTCTTTTTTGCTTGTAATTTTTTACAAGTTTGAAATTTCCTTTCTCTCTCCAAAAAATTATTTCAATTCTTTTGGGCCAACAAAGTTCATATGGATGTTTAATTGGACCTCCTATGTGATTAAGTTTGTAAATAAATTTATCGTGTGGAATTTCATTTTTTTTAATTATAACTTTTAATTTCTTACAATTTAATCCTTCCACTCATTTTCCTTTTTTTAAAAAAATTTGCAATTAAAATTTTATTTTTTTCTTACATTTTGTAAATTTCATGAATAATTATATATAATTTAAAAATTTTATAATTTAGCTATAAGAGAATTAATTTAATCAGGGTTAAATTTTATCATTAAAAGTTAATATCATGAAAATTATCATGGCGCTTGGGGATTAACCCACATGACTCACCCTTTGGGTTATTGACTAACATTTTTTCATTAATATAAAGTACACAACATTTATTATGCACTAATTATATATTACGTAGTAAAATTAAAAAAAAAATCAAAAATCAAAAGAAATTTTAGCCAAAGGGGTTTTATCCCACTTTAGCCGAATTCCTTCCTTCATAAATAGAAGAAGGATCCTTCAATTTAAAGGCTGATGGTTTTCTAAGTAAAAATAGCCAAACACTTAAGATAAAAACAAAGTTTTTCATACCTTAAAGCTAGAAATTCTTAGAAAATTTTGAGATTTTGGTTATTTTATTCATTTTCCTCCTTTTAGTTAGTTGAAATCATACTTAAGCTTATGGATTTTGTTCCATGTTGAAAGGTAAAGTCTGATGGCTATGAACAATTTTCTATATTTTAGTTGTTTTGTTTAATTTTTCTTAATAATAGCTTGATTTTCTTCATGAAATATGTTGTTAATGTGGTGTTGATTTTTCATATATATATTTTCATGTTGACACTATTTTTCTTGGCATTTTTGTGTTAATATGTTAATAAAAATGTTTATATGTTTGTTTTTTATGATTTTATTTTTGTATTTAAGCTTGGTGATGCTTATTTATGTTGATGCTCATGATGTTGTGTTAAGGAATTTTTTTTTTTGTTTTTCATGTTGGTTGAAATTCATGATGGCCGAGCTTTAATTTTACTTGTTACTTTTATGATTTTTGCTATTTCTGATTTTTGAAATTTGTAAAGACTAAAAAATAAATTTCTCAAAATTTTTAATGCTTTAGATAGGCAGTTCCAAGCTTGATTGTATGTGTACAAAAATGATTCAGAGAATTTTTTTATTATTTTGGTGTTATTTTTTAATTATTGAAAATATGAGGACTAAGTTATAAAAATAAAAAATAATTTTTAGGCCCTCCAAGCTTGGCCAAAAATACATCTTTATGCATTTTTATCATGTTATAATACATTTTTAAGATTTTTAGGGTCTCTTTGTAATTTTAAAAAGTTTAGGGACTAAATTACAAAAATGGAAAAAAATTGTCTCAAAGCCATAGGTGTTTGGCCGAATGCTTATTGTGACTTTTGGTGTGATTTCCATGATTTTTCTGATGTGTTTGATGTTTATTTGTGATTTTATTTCATGAAGGGACCAAATTGAAAAAAAAAAAGTTTAAAGTCCATTAGGCAAACCCTAGCATTTTAAGGTCAAAATCGTTATTCCACATATCAAATTTCCCATTAAAAGTATTTTAGTCATTTTGGAGTGTCTCTAGCATTCTTTCAATTGACCAACAAGGTATAGAATGTATCAAAACTTTTTGTATTCTTTCAACTCTTTGGTGAGGTACGGAATTCAATTTTCAAAATTTAGGGACCATCTAGGAGAACCTTGCATTTTAGGGTCAAAATGGATTTTCCTTGCATCAATTTACCCAATTAGGTTATTTTAGGCATTTAAAACCATTTCTAACATTAGGTTATTTTAGGGTTAAAATATAATTTTAGGAAATTTAGGGATTTATTTGTAATTTTTGCATGTTAGGTCACCTTTAATAATCAAGTTACCCATTTAGGGTAAAATTGTCATTTTATCATTTTTAGGCCTTTTAAGGTTATCGAGATACTTTCAAGACAAAAATAGTCCCTAAGGGTATTTTAATAATTTATCTTAAACTTGAGCCTTATGTGGTCACTAGAATTCTTTCATGAAAAAGGTGTGCATTAGGGATAGTTTCATATTTTTCATGAGAACACTGAGTCCTTCAGTGCTACTGGGGTCTTTTCATGTTAGAGGCATAACCCAAGGGTATTTTAGTAATTTTATAAATCAAGTCTTTTAGAGTTACTGGGATACTTTAAAGTCGAAAGCACTTTAAAGGACATTTTGGTCTTATTGACCCAAATTTGAGTTCTAAGATTGAGTTTTAGTACTTCTCATCTAAATCGGGTCTTGGGATGATCTATTAATATTTTTAATAAAACCAAAATTAAAAAAAAAATAAGATAATGTTTTCGAGTTAAAATAATATGCATAATTTCTCACAGAATATGAGAGGGGTTCTACTAATTATTTTAATAACGAGATATCTTTTTCAAAATAAAAAATAAGATTTTCATATTTTGTAAAAGTAAAACCTTTCGTATTCTTTTGGCTTTCCAGTGCGGTGCGAAAGATATTTTGATTTTTAAAATCTTTCATGTTCTTCTTATTCTCTGGTAGGGTGCAAAAGCTATTTTTATTTTTAAAAAAATTAAAAAACCAAATTTCTCTAATGGAATAATAAATTTAGAATTTGGAAAATTTTGAGACATGGGAATTAGCATTAAATATTGGATATTGAAATCAAATAAAAATCAAATTTAAGTTAAATATGATTAATGAGGTACCGATTACCGGGCGTTATAAAAGGGATTGATCATTACTCGTGATTGTAACTGACTCCCACACCCTTTCAAGTGATCTCCGATATTATCGCAGACCTCGTTGTTAGTTTTCTAGGATTTTGTAGCCCTTGAAATATGAACTCCGATAAGTGACCAATCTCACTTAGCTAAAATAGATTGGTGGCAACTCCCAAAATAAATGGTCATTTTGCAATGATCATTTAAGGTTAAGTCAAGTAAGCAACTCATCTCGATGACTTGGTCCCCAAAAATAAAAAAAAATGATATGGCCCCTACAAATAAGAAATAATGATATATATATATATAAGTATAAGGGGTATGCCTACCTTTTATGTTCGACTCGTCAAGATTCATATCTCAGCAACGTTATGACAGTAAGATACCCTCTTCATTTGATCCTATGAAAAGTAGGCAAAGTAAAACTTAAGTCTACTTTATTCGATCCCATAAGGTAGGCAAAGTTTTGAGTAAGATATCCTCTTCATTCGATCCTGTGAAAGGTAAGTGAAGTAAGATTTAAGTCAACTCGTTTAATCCCGTGAAGGGTAGGCAGAGTTTTTAAGTGAGATATCCTCTTCATTTAATCCTATAAAAGGTACATGAAGTAGTATTTAAGTCAACGTCATTTGATCTCATGAAGGGTAGGCAAAATTTTTTAGTAAGATGTCCTCTTCAATTGATCCTATGAAAGGTAAGCAAAGAAGGATTTAAGAAAATAGCCTCTTTATACGATCCTGTGTGAGATAGGTGAAGAAGGCTTTAAAAAATGGCTTCTTCATGTGATCCAATGGAGGGTAGGCAAAGAAGGTTGACCTCTTCACGTGATCCTGTGTGAGGTATGAAGAATAATTTAAGTAAAGTGGTCTCTTAAAGCAATCCTGTATAAGGTAGGTAAAAAAGGCTTTAAGTCAACTTCATCTGATTAAGCAAAAGGATTGAGTGAGTTTTGTTTGTCAAATTCACTTGGTTAGGAACTAGTGAAGTAAAATGGCCTCCTCATGCAATCCTGTGTAAGGTAGGTGAGAAAGGTTGGCCTATTCATTCGATCTTGTGTAATGTATGTGAATAAGGCTTTTAAACACCTAAAAGTAGATGATGTCCTCAGCCTAATCGAAATAAGCACTAAGCTTAAAAGTAGCTAATGGCTTATTACCTATCGAAATTGGCACTAAGCCTAAAAGTAGATGATGGTTTTAGCCTGGTCGAAATTGGCAACCAGCCCAACAATAGGTAATGGCTTAATCCCAGTCAAAATCGATACATAAAATGAAAAGCCTAAAAATAGTCAATGGCTTAGTCCTTGTCAAAATTGGCACATAAAATAAAAGCCCAAAATGGCTGATGGCTTTGTCCATAACAAAATTAGCATATAAAATGAAAAAGCCCAAGAGTAGTTGATGGCCATAGCCTAGCTGAAATTAGCATTTAAAATCTGAAAGCCCAATATAGTTGGTTAGTTTAAAAAAACCCTTTTATAGAAAGGTTGATCATGGCCCAAACAAAATCATGTCTATTTAGTCTTTGCCCTGATTTTGATCCTCAACAATGGCCAAAGAGGCGTAGCTATAAACATCTGATTTTGTCCTAGCCTTTTCCCCAACAAACCTAAAATATCTAAGATCGAGAACTTAGCTGCTGCTTGATGAAGCTAGACTTCCTTCACATGGACTAAACATTTCCAAGACCTTTTTAATCATGCTTAAATGGTCGCACAAGCACATGACAGAAAAAGTGTAGTTTCAAGGGTTACAAAGAATAAATCTAGGATAAAAAAGATGAATAGTAAGGTAAAAGAATTAGCTTTTAAATTTATTCTTGTGAAATTTTAAAATTCATCTCCGCAGATAATGTACGATCAAATTCCTAATTTTTAGAGATTTTTTGTGACATTTTAAGACTTAACTGTTATATATTTTTACTGATACCTGTATATTGTTTATATCAACAAGCACTCCAAAAAATAAAAAATTATTCAAGAAAAAAACCTTATTAGCATTTTATATCATGAGATGTCAAATTGACAAATTTATCAATTAATTTTGAATTTTTCACTATATCGCGAGTTTCTACTCGTGGATTCTTTTAGTAAAACTAGTCCAAAATTCAAGTTTTTATTTTTATATTTCCACCAATTAATGCTTTGAGCAAGTTATTAAATTTACCTCATTATTTTAAAGTTGGATTTATTTTTGAAATTTTCTCATTTCCAAAGTACAGAGTTTTTTACTCATTAAATTATTTTAATAGGATTTCTTTTGAGTTCATAATTTTTCAAATATTTTCATTAAACTCATATCAAATCAGTTTTTAAAAATTTAATTTATTTTATGAGTTTTATATTTTTAAAAAAATTAATTATTTTTTTCTCGCACATAAGACTTCTTAAAATTTTCTTTTACAAATCAATACTTGAAATTTTTATAAGAATATTTTATTATTTTTATTTTTATTTTTATTTTTATTTTTATTTTTTTGGGCTAAATTTCCTCAATAGGCTTAAAATTGGCAAATTTAGTTAATGGGGCCAATAAGCCCGTTATTTTTCAACAAACCCAATAAGATTTTCAAGCCTGATTTTGAATTTCCATCAAGGCCATTTCATTTTCTACAAACCTTATAAGCCCATTTCTTAATTATCCAACAAGCATGTTTCATTTCCAACAAGGCCTAATTAAGCACAGTTTGATTTTTTAACAAAACCCAATGATTTTGCTCTCTCTAAAATTTTTATGAAATTTTTTGAATTTACAATTTTCATATGAATATTTAATTGAGCCTTTTACGTGATTAGATCATAATTAAATTTGTTAATTTATAACTTTTTATTTCTTACAATTTAGTCTTTTCTCTTTAATTTTTCAATTATTTTTCATAAAATTTGCAATTATAATATTATTTATTCCTAAAGTTTCATAAACTTATGACTATGTATTTTACTTTCAAATTTTGATAATTTGATTATACAAAAGTTAATTTACTCAAGATTAAATTTTATCATTATGTTTAATATTATCCAATGTACATTTTTTTGGCAAAGTTTCCAGTTGATGATATCATGCAAGATGTCATCTATGATGACTCATGCAAAATGATAAAAACAAATTAATTAAATCTTATCAAAACGCTAAAAAAACCTTCAAACTAATAAAAATAAGAAAATAAAAAAATAAATGGCCAATTCAGCCAAAAAGGATGGGATCCCTTCTTGACCAAATCTTCCCCTTATAAATAGGGGAGGAAGCTTTCATACAAAGCCTTAAGGCTTTCATGCAAAAATACATAGAAAAAACTAGGAATTTCAAGTTTTTCAAGCTTTTAAGGTAGATTTACTTAGAAAATTCTTGATTTTTGTTGATTTCATGTTTGTTTCATCCTTTTAGTGAGCCTATTGAATTCTTTTGCTCATGGATTGTGATTCATGTTTAAAGGCCAAGTATATAAGCTATGATCATAATTTATTGATTTTGTTGTTAAATTTGATTTTTGTTAGTAGCAATATGATTTTCATCATTAACATACATATTTGTTGTGTAAATAATGTTGTGATATTATGTATGTAATTTTATGTTATATTTCTTGTTATTTTCATGTTGATTTTTGATTAAATATGTTAATATGTTAATATGTTCTTTAATTGTAATGATTTTTTTGCATATCTAAGCTTGGTGATGCATGTTTATGCAAATATTCATGACGTTTTATTGAGAAAAAATATTTGTTCTCATTTTTATTATTTGTTGTTTTTTATGCTTGATTTTTGTTATATGTGGACTATTTTATAATATTTGAAAGTTGTAAGGGCCTAATAATAATCTTACCAAAAATTTCATGGCCTTGAAATGATATTTTCCATGTTGGCTAAATCATACATGTCTTTGTTTGTGAAGTTTTTGATGTTTTTAAGTTGTTTTATAAATATGGAAATCTTAGGGACTAAATTGTAAAAATGAAAAAGTTTTGTGTTAAGGCTTATCACACTTGGTTGAATCATTTGTAGACCTTTAGGAGTATCTTTCATGTGTATTTACCACTTTTGAAAGAGATTCATATATTTTTAACCTTTTTAAGGCCTTTTTGCAATTTTAAAAAGTTTAGGGTTTTTTTTGTAAATATTAAAAAATTTGTCACAAGGCCAAAGGTGCTTGGCTGAATGCTTTTGATGATATTTTGTATTTTTTCATGATGATTTTGATATGTTTGATATTTTATTTTGTATTTTATTTCCTTTAAGGAGTAAATTGTAAAGTTAGAAAATTCTAGAGTCCATTAGGGAAACCTTGCATTTATAGGGTTAGAATAGTCATTTCTCACACCAAATTACCCATCTAGGGTACTTTGGTCATTTTAGGAATTTTTCTAGCATTTTTAACCATTTTGGAGATAAAATGTAATTTTAAGAAAATTAGGGACCTATTAGTAAATTTTGCATTTTAGGTCAATTTTGATGTCTACGTGCCCATAGAAGGTAAAATTATAATACATACCATTTTTAAGCCCTTTAGGGTTATTGAGATACTTCTATGTTAAAGGTATACTTAGAGGTATTTTAGTAATTTATCTTAAAACCAAGTTCTTTATGATCACTAGGATACTTATATGCCAAAGGTACATAATAAGTATAAGTACATCTTTTTATGAAGTTATCAAGTCCTCTAGGGTTACGCAAATACTTATATTTTGAAAGTACACCTTAAAGACATTTTAGTAATTTATCCTAGAACCAAGTCCTGTGTGATTACTGAGATAATTATACGTCAAATGTGCATAGTAGGAATAGGTTCATCCTTTCATGATAATATCGAGTTCTTTACGGTTACCAGGATACTTTCATACTGAAAGTATACCCAGGGGTTTTTTTAGTAATTTTGCATTAAAGTCGAGTCTGTTAGAGTTACTAGGATACTTTCATATCGAAGGTACTTTAAAGGATAATTTGGTCTCTTCTACCAAATTTGAGTCTTTAGAATTTAGTTTTGTACATGTAGTCAAAACTGAGTCTTAGACAAATTTTTACTATTTATTATAAAATCCAAATTTTTGTAAATCAAGGCAATATCTCTTAATTAAAGTAAAACGTGAAATTTCTCCTAGCATATGAGTGGGGTTCTCTAGATTATCATAATAATGAAATATCCTTTTAAAAACAAGAAAATTAGAATTATTCAAATTTCATAAAAATAAAACATTTTATATTCCTCTGGCTCTCCGATGGGGTGCAACAGATATTTTGATTTTTAAAACCTTTCATATTTTACCGGCTCTTCAGTGGGGTATGAAAGATAATCATAAAACCTATCGTGTTCCGTCCATCCTCTAGTAGGGTACAAAAGATATTTGAATTTTCAAAAAATATTAAAAACTTGATTTTCTCAAAAGAAAAAATAAATTTGTTTCATAAAATAATATTTAAAAAATGAGAATTATAATTAAATACTATATATTGAGATCGAATAAAAATCAAAATTTTAGTTAACAAAGGATTAATAAGATACTGATTACTGGGCATCATGAGAAGGATTAATCCTTACTCGTGATTGTAATTGATTCCTAAACCCTTTCATATTATCTTCGTATGAGCTCAAACCTCAGAGTTGGTTTATTAAGGTTTCATAACCTTTAAATTATGAACTTCAATAGGTGATTAGTCCACCTAGCCAAAACAGATTGGTGGCAACTCCAAGATAAATGGTCATTTCATAATGACTATTTAAAGTTTAGTTGAGTGATCAATTTATCTCGACAACTTAGTTCCTGAAAATAATGAAATAATAATGTGGCCCCTAAAAATGAAAAAATAATGATATATAGATATATAGGAACGAGGGGTGCACACACATTTTAAGTTGGGCTGGTCAAGATTTGTATCCAAGCCATATTGTGACAAACATGTTTTAATGTGAAAGTTCCCATATGATCCTAAAGTGATGGAAATTCTTATATGACCTTAAAATAGGTAAGATACTCTAAATGACCCTGAAATTCATAGAAGCTAAATAGTCCTTAAATTATGAAAAATGACTTAAATGACCATAAAATGCATGATATGGCATAAAAGTCCCTAAATCATGAAAAATAACTAAAATGGCCTTAAAATGCATGGACTTGCATAATGGTTCCAAGTGGATGAAAATGCCTTAAATGAACAAAAAATGCATGAAATTGCATAATAGTCTTTAAATGCATGGAAAATAACTTAAATGACCCAAAACCTATGAATTTGCATAATAGTCACTAAATGCATGGAACATGCCTTAAATGACCTAAAATTGCAATATGGTCTCTAAATCAGGGAAAACCCTTAAATGAACTAAAAATTCATGAAATTGCATAACAATCCCTAAATACATATAAATGATCCAAAATCTATGAATTTGCATAATAGTCACTAAATGCATGGAACGTGCCTTAAATGATTTGAAATTGCAATATGGTTCCTAAATCATGGAAAATGCTTAAATAAACTAAAAATGCATGAATGTGCATAATAGTCCTTAAATGCATGAAACATGCCTTAAATGACCTAAAATTGCAATATGGTCCCTAAATCATAGAAAATGACTAAAATGGTTCTAGAAATGCATAAAATTACATAATTGTCCTTAATATACATGAAAACATCATGGGAAAAATTACAAAATGGTCCCTAAAAGTTTCTAGCACTTCTAAACGCATCGTAAAATATCACTTTTCAAACAACAAACATACAAGTATGCATCATACATGATTTTTACTCATAAAATACCTCATCAACATGGACATACATGATTCATCATTATGCATGGTAATATGATCATAATCACAATATTCTCATAGAAATGCATGGACATATGAATCATTGTCGTAATGCATAAATGTCATAAAATACATGTCATACATAATTTTAGCCCATCAACGTAAACACTCTTAGGTATATTAGCATCTATGGTGATGTTACCATAATCATAGTATTTTCATGGAAAGTGCATGAGAATGTAAATAATGATTATAAAGTATCAAAATGTCATCAAATGCATGCATCATACTAAGGTAAAACATGAGAATCATGAGTGGCTAAACCAAGGCAGAAACATAAGAGAAACTAGATGAAAACCACATAAAAACAAAGAAAACATGGCATAAAACATTTGAAAAATAAACTTTCTTGATGAAAATTTGATTTTAATAGAACTTTTAACGAGAAACATTAAAGAAAAGCAAAATATCGCAATTTGAGGTCATAGCATAAGATTTGGCCATAGCTTAATTTTTACACCTTTGTTTCATAACATATTAGGATTAGAACAGACAACACTTAATCATCGTAGGGCCCCAGGCATTAGAACAAACCGCGCGTTCGAGCTTCCCATATTGAAATATGAGATGGCTGGATTAAACAGTCATCATCGATCTTTTGGGGCTATGTGTGATCTGACACCTATTAAAACCATTCACTTGAGAGTTATGAAACTCAAAAGGAATGATTTTATGACCTGTGCAATCCAGAGATCAGTAAAATTGGGTTTGGGACTCGGTCACACCATAATTAAGGATCGATCCTCTTGTGATGCCCAAAAATTGGTACCAACTAATCATACAAATCTAAGTTTCATTTTCTTCAATTTCAATTGATCAAATATTCAACAATAAGCCCTCTTTTATTTAGGAAAACAAACATATATCAAAGAAAAAGAAAAACATATATCTTGAGACACGTATTGGGTACCTATGAGAGCAACTAAATATTGATGTGGGACTAACTCAAATCCGCAACATAACTTGAAGCGCAAAATTTTTACCGAAAAAAGAAATTCATAAAAGTGTGTTGAATTCAAAAATATTTTTAAATTTGGTACTAAATCAAAATTATTGATGATATTGGACTCCATTAAAAAGTGATTATGAAATGGGACATAAAGACTAAACTAAAGAAAATGAAACTTTAAAAGCCAAGCTAAAAATTAAATGTTTATTAATTTGAAAGCCTTGATATGAGCCATTAGGAACCTATTATTTAACATTCAAGACCTATAGACTTTTTAAAGAACACTTCCAAAATCAATTCTGAGGCATCCGAATGACTTAAAATAGCTAACACCAAAACCTAGGAAACCTAAAAAATACTTAACGGTTTTGATGTTTAGGGCTTTCCAAATTTATTCTAGACTATCCCAACCATTAAAAATTACAAACTTAAATTCCAATGAATCAATATAATTCACAGTAAAAATACACCAAAAAATCCTAGAAAATCATTTTGGGCATGAAATAAATTTTTTTATTGGATATTACTGCATTGCGCAGTACATCCAAACAACTTAACTTTCGGATTTTCTTCCTAATTCATAGGGAACATCCACTGGATGAGCCATATATGGTTGAAAAGCCTATTTATCCTATTTTAACAGAAAAAATGAGAAAAATCTACAAAAATATTTATCCCTAACAAAAATAGCTCATTTACAGTTTAGGCACTGAAACAAAGCTATCTAAATAACTCACATTATAGAATTTCTTATGGGCACATGTAACTATAAAATTAGACTTTCAAAGCCTATCATATTGCCAATTCTCCAAAAATTATAGTAAAAATACTAAAAAAATTAATACCACCAAAGACATAGTCTAAAATATTTCTTTTGTCAAAACTATTATGCTGAAAAATTGCAGCAACTCTAAAACAATACGTGTGCATGGATGCTTATTACAAATTTTTCTAACAACATTTGGATGTTTGACCATATGTTAGCTAAGCTAAAAACATTATTTTTATGTCAAAGGGACAAAAACAACAAAAATCTTTAAGTGACTCAACATACAACTTTAAATGCTACTATCAACAAAAAAATTTAGAATCACTTAAATGACTCATTTTTGTCACATTTATTTATATTTAATTATTCTAAAAAAATGAGAGGCACACCAATGCCACTCACTTGAGTGTTGTAATTGGCAACCAAATGACTCTAACAACCAATATTGCATGCACAAACTATCTTTAATGACTCTCAACAAGACTCTACAAGTTTGAGTTACGAAAACTAGTTAAAGACACTTGGAAAATTTTTTTGCTACTCAAAATCAAGTCTCAATTCATGTATTCATTTAAATTTCCCCAAGTTGTTCTTGAAAGAACTTATTTAATAAAACCAAACCTTAACTCAATCATTGATTGAAGGAACAAAGGCTTAAGCCTGGGGTTCTTTTATGAAAATACAAACACAAGCATATCAAACAAACATTTTATCAAATATGTAACATGTTACCTATTATTATTTACTAGCAACCAATCAACCACAATCCTAAACACCAAAATCTAGTTTGGTCGAGCCTATCAAGCTGAGGCATACTCATCTATCATTCAATATCATCTCAATTCTCATCAATTCACAATCATAACATAGAAAGTGAGTTTAAATTTAACTCGATTGTTTGCTTAGCAGTCCAAATCAATATTTTAATCATTCAAGCTTAGATCTAAACATGCAAGCTCATGATTTCATCAAATTAAGTCTAAATTTTTGCTTATCTAAGCTTAATATAACTTGATTTATCAAGATCTCATCATTATATCATCAATTAACCAAAGCCAAACCTAGATCTAAAAAGATCAACTTAGCCAAACCTAAGCAAGCATTCCTAATTTGCTAAATCATCAATCAAGTTCAATGGCAGGGAATCTCATCTTTAAATCACATGCTTTTAACTCTATATACTTAGATCCTAGCTCAAATTAGCTTAAAGCATCAAGATCATGCAAAATCATGATGGTCGAAACCAAGAACTAGCATAATATTCAAATAAGAGATCAAGCCACGTTAACATGATTTCAAGTTTAATTCATCAAGTAATCACCAAATCATGTTTATATTTGATGGGTGTCGAATCCAACAAAATTAATTTTCTTACTCTAATAAGATTTTTGTGTATAGTGATAAGTACGATTGTCTCCATAGGGAATGGTAAGATCTGATTTCCTCTCAAAATCAATAAAATAAAATGGGGATTTTATGAAGTCAACAAAATTAAATAAAATAAATAAACTAAAAATCTATTAAGAATGTAGGACAAATTAAACTAAAATAAATGTCAGTATCACACAATCACTAGCCAAAGGTCTAATTGCAAGTTTTATTCTCACAACTGATCACAGATGCAAAGATATATTCATTATTCAAGAATAAATTGGTTATGGATGTTGGTACGACCTAACTCCTTACCCCTCTTTAGTTATTTGATAATCAAGGTATAACCGTTAATTATTTCTCTTATTGATTACATAAACCCTAGATACGATCTTAGTGTTTCAATGTATCAATAGCATTAATAATGAGAGGGGGATCACCAATTCTAACCAATAAACTCACATGTAGGTTTATTCATATTAGATTATGAATTCTTCCTAACCAAGTTAGTTGCCACTTTTATTAGAACAATCAAACAATTACGGATTTGATTTTCTAAATAGCTATAGATTATCCTATTAATCAAATGCAATACCAAACATTCAATCAACAATGACAATCATGATTATTAAGCATAGAAGAAAAGACAAATATTCAAGAACCTTCGACTAGTTGAAAAGAATTTAGCCACACATTGTCTTCTTGTTCTCCTCTCTAAAAGAAAAAGTCAAAAACCCTAGAAAACAGTCCTTTCTTGGTTCTCTCCCTTCTTTCCTTTTTATATCCTTTACAACTTTCCCAAATTTACCTAAATTTTGATCAGTTCCAGATTCTACTCAATTAGAATCCTAAATAAATCAAAATTCTAATTTAAGCTATATGCCTGTAGAGTGTGCCCACGTAGTGTCCATATCAGCTCTTTCTTTTCTTTTCTTAGGCTGCTCTAATCAACTCATTTAAGCCCTTTTTTTTTTCTTTTAGGCCCTTTTTACACTTTAAACACCAAAAATAGTACTTTTCATCAGTTATAGCTTAAAAACTATGAAAAGATAAGAATTTAACAATTAAAATCTCAACATTTATGTTCACTATCAATATCTCATCAAAATCAAGTTAAATCTAACTAATTTCAAAATTACAATATCATTTCAAACAAAATCAAAGTAGCTAAACCAAGGAGAAGTTTAAATCATGCTAGTCAAAGTATGCTTAAGCCAATCAAGCATTATTCTAACATCAAATCCTGCTATGAGCTGAAAATTAAAGAGATTAAGTATGAAAATTACCTGATCAAGCTTTCTTTTCTCGAAGAAGATGAGAAAACTTGAGAAAAATTCTAGATATTTTTTAATAGTTGTAGTTAATGTATGAATATTGATAGCTAAGTGTTAGTGAGCTAACCTTAGATCATGTTAAGGTGAGATTAGACTAACTACTAACCTCCCTAACAAATTAAAGTGAAATAACCCTAATGTCCCCTTAATTAGATGAGCAAAATTTTCCATATTTATCACATGTGTAATTCAGCCAAGTTATTATTTATGGACTAATCCTGTACAATTTTTCTTTTCATCCAATTACTCATGAAATGTTCTTGTAAAAGTGCACTAGGATATTCCTTTTTGTACAAAAAATCCTTGATGATCTTCTAAAAAATTTTAGAATTCATGTCTTGGACCTCTGGAATAAGCTTTGGGAATTCTAAACACCTTAATTACTAAGTCTTTTCATTGCCCAATCTCAATTACACTTTTTTGACCTAAAGTCCATATTTAATTTTATTTTGGTGTAATAAATTTTAAAGTCTAAGCTCTAATTTAAAAATCTAACTCTAAGCAATAAAGTTGAATTTTTATAGTTGACCTTACCTATAGTTGATTGTTCATTTATTGTTAACTTTTTATTTTAACTTTTAAAACTAGCCTCTTTTTCATTCAAATGACCTCAATTATCACTCTAATCATCTAAAGAGACATATACCAATCAACTTTTATCATACTCAAAATTTTAGGACTCAAGTCCTAGTTTTCCAAATCCAGCACTTACACCTCAAATCGAATAATTAAGCTCAAATGCCTTATCTCATCAAACTAAGCTCATGGAATCATTCCAAAACCTCAATTAGACTTTTCTATCATCAATAACTCATTCAAGAGAATCCAAATCTAGACAATTCCAATCAACCCCAAGAAAAAAAATCAATTAAGGGTATAGACAAAATAAGTGTCTACACATGGCACAAATCATCACCTAGGAATCGCTTAGGATCATCAAGCTCTCATCAAAGGGAAGAAAAGATATAAAATAAGAGTAGAGATCAAAAGAAAACAACCTTATGCATAAACTTTGAGAAAACTCATTTTTTCCTTACTTGCATTTTTCTCTTGCTATTTTCTCTCATTTTTTGTTCTCTTTTCTTTTGCTTCTTATTTTTTAGCTGAGAACTTCTGTAAACCTCTCCCATCAATGTCCAAGAGGTTTAAAACCCTTGTTGGCTTATCATATTTCATCCTTATGCACTTTCATTAACATTTTGACAACTCAACTAGGTTTTCTTGTAGCCAATCCCTTTAAAATATTAGGTGATTTAATCAAGGGCTTCCTCTTTAATGGGACATGGTTCAAGCTAAATTTGGTGGACAAACTCAGGTGCATGGCCTCGAACAGAAACCTTTACCTAAAATAACTATATCTTGGTTCCATGTAAGAAAGAGCTTTTAACTCTAAACCAAAATAGCTCTCTGTTGAATTTTAACTAAACTAAGCTCAAAATAGTTAAAAACAATCAAATAAATGCCTTTTGATTCCCAAGTAAAACTAAAGCATTAATCTCATTTATTCCAAGTTTATTCAATCTTTAATGGATTAAGCTATGTAGGTAGTTCTCATGCTTATGTTTTAATATAAAAACATTAGTTAATGACCTCTTGCATGGCTGTGAAGTAATCTAAAGCAATTAAGAAGGAAAAATGTAAGAAAATGTAGGTAAAAAATCTTGTTCGTGGTGAAAATGCCATGCAGTATCGATACATTTGGTGTTTATATCAATATAATTGCTTCCTAGAACCAAAAAACCCAAAAACCGACATTGTCTATATACAATATGCAATTGTATCAATAACCTTTAAGCTTGGAGTAATCAAAACTTGATGATGTATTGGTACATTAATGAAATGTATCAATACATCTTTGCAAATTTCATGAAAGTGACATTTTATTTACCTTCTAAGGTTCTCCAAATAATTGCAATGTCAAGTCTTGATTTTTCCTTTTTAACAACCAGTGCTGCAGTCCCTTTTTTTAATGACCTCCCAAAGGTTTCCAATTGTCCGATTTTGTCCCTAAGCATTCCAAACTTTTCAATTAAGTCTTGGGATGTTAAAAATTAGTCCGATGTATTTTTATCTGAATCTTGGATTAAGCACAGTTTGCGTAAAAGTGGCCAAGACAAAATTAGATATCTGCAAATTCTATTTTATTTATATATTTATTTTTGTTTGTTAATTGATGTTTAGTAAGAACTTTTATTCAGTTTGGATTATTTTATTGATTGTTTATTTATCTATTTTATGTAATTATTTTTGTTTCTTAATTAGGATAATTAAAATTTAATAGACTAGATTTTATTTTATTTTTATTAATTCACATAACATGTTTTTTTATATAAATTCAAAATAATTAATTAGAAAATAATAATAATAATAATAATAATAACTAGTTAAGACTTTCTAAGGATGAAATTCAATCGGGTCACGAATGGGTGATTGTAAAAAATTTCTAAATCAAAAGATTTGTATGCAAAATCTCTAAAATGGTTCAAAATTTAAATATCATTAATCTATTATGAAAATAAAAGAGTTCAAAATTAAAACTTAGGTCTAGGACTTATAAGTATACTTTTATCATAAAATATTTAATGAATCTAATGATGGAGCCCTTTCAAGGGAAAGAATGATTTTTGTTAAAAACCTCCGAGCAAAGGAAATTTCTTTTGAAATTCAATTATCATGAATAAGAAAATCTTAAAGAAATTTTGTAATATTTAAATATCAAAATAAAATAAAAAACCATTTAATTAAAGATCAATTCTAGTTAATATTGACTAATTAGGTTTACCTTGTGTTACAGGATGCTAATTCTTCTTTAGGCATAGTTATACTCTTAAACTTAGGTCTAGTAATTTAGACTAGGATCTATCTTTTTCAAGTTCCTTCATTAAATGTAATATTACTTTAGATAAGATAAATTTATATAAATGATCAATCATGACTAATAAAAAAGATTACTGACAGTTTTATATTTATGTCTAAAGTCGAATTTACACGTTAGGATAAGTAATACAGTTGAAAGATAAGCGCTTGTTTTTTCATCAGAATTTTTATGGGTTAATTAGATTGAGGGGTAATGGATTTTTATTTTTATTAGAAGATAATGAAAAATAATAATTACATTTCATGACATAAAAATCATCAAAATTACTTTTAAAAAACCGGAATTACTCGAATGCCCTCAATGAAATAGCAAATTTTCTTTCTCTCTTTCTTCTTCCAACCTAAAGCCAACAGACGCTAAACCCATGAACCCGAAATTCGACGACAACAGCCACTTACCACCATCGCCTGCTGGTAATTAGCAACCAATTAGACCTAAAAAACCATCCCCAACCTCTTTTGAATCTCGTAAACACGATTCTAGCCTCCGTTTCTCCAAAAAATGTCCCAATTTTCTCAAATATAAGCCTTAAGTTTTGGCTTAACCTTTTTCGATCTCGCAAACCCATCACTAGATCGGCCCTAAATTCGAACGTGGCTTCCTTGTATCCTAAACTAACCTCCCACCTTTGGGTTTTGCGAAACGAAGCCCCAAACTTTGAATGCTCCCCCCCATGACTGAAATCGAAATGGTTCCCCAGAGAGAATCAAATCCCCTTCCAAGCTTCAGATGATTTAGGTGGAAGTTGGCATGACATGGATCGAGGGCCAGTGGTTGGAGTACAAGGACATGTTCACCATTACTTTTCTTTCATCTTTAGTTGCCTTCTCACTCCTTATTGTTATAAGTACGTACAACATGGTATAAATCAAAAAATAAAATTTTATTTAGATACAATAAAAAGTCATGGACTTAAGAAAAATGAATTAATTCAAAAGCTTTACAGTATTTTAGCCTTAATTTGTACATGATTGTTTGTATGTTTAAAGTATAAAAAAGAAAACCCAAAATAATGAGTTACAATCATACTAGAATTATATATAATTTATAATTTATCTTGTTGATATATTACAAATTAAAAAAAATATTTATGGGTACCATGATTAAATGTTTACAATATGCTTATATCGAATAGACAATTAGGTATGATAGCTACAGGGTCAGAATAATTTTTATATGTTTATGTAAATTAAAATGAATATAAAAATTGCATTATATAAAGATTTGACACAATTGATCAATACATATAATGAAAATTTTTTTAAATATATATATTTTTATATTATTTTTGTATCATATCATTGTATTATATTTAAAATTGACTTGTAACTAAAGGTTGGGTCCTAAAAAGGCATTTTATTTGGCAATGAAATTATATTCTAAAAGGAAACAAGAAAACAGAAGAAATGTCGAGGCAAAAGCCTTCCAAGCGAAGGCCATAATAAAGAAGACAAGGCTAAATAATTATGTAGTTAAAGAAGAAGAAAAAAGAGGGAGGAAATTATATCAGTTGATAAGAGACATTTGTTGGATGTTGATTGGATAAGAATCCAAAGGAGGCCCGTAGAAAGCACGACGAGCTAGAATGAAGTTAACAGCTTGCGTAGGATGGAAAGCATCCCAAAACACGTATTGATTTCTGTTTGTGCAGGGATATGCAAATGGTAGACATGTTATTTGCCCTTGGTTCCTCCCTATTCCACAGCATCCCTTGTCAACAACGGTGAACCCTGCAACATTTTTATTTTATTTTTTGTTACTTTCAAATTTTAATACTGATGATGTTTAAAAGAAATTTTAATTGAGGAAAATATATGCAATACTAAAAATATACGAGAAAAATATTAAACTTGAAACTTGTTTGATCAGTTCATTATAATAAGTCTAAGATTCGAATCTTATTATATGCAATCATTTCTCTTATTTTTAAATCAAGACCTCTTTTATATTATAATAAATAATATATATAATATAAAAGGAAAATATAAAAAATTTATAGTTGATACACAAATATTGTATAAATTTATATCCTATCAATGAATCAGATTATACCACCTCGTTAAAAAAGAAATCGGTGTTATTTATTTTTAAAAACTTTTAATGAGATACTTATAAATTTATATAATATCAGTAAATTAAATACAAATCCAAATATTGATCCACTAGATTTTGTGATTTGTTACCATAGGTGGCAGGATTGTTTAGGATGTCACCCACAGCACCATAAGTATTGCCATATGCAACGACCGCGCCAGGACTCTTATTTAGCTGATCTACCATTGATTTTGCCCCTTGGTTGAAAGTGCCCAGTATCTCATTAACGTAATCTACGCATCTCCCCGGCGCTGCCTGTCCTGTGGCTCTTTGGTTGGGGATGCAACCAAGCGGTCCAATTCCAGCTATATACATTTTCCTTAGTCCTAAATTATATAGTGCCTGCACCAATACCAAAATTAAAAAACTACCATCACTTTTATGCTGCACTGAAAAATTAATTTAATGTGAGAATAGTTTTTACCAAAAGCTGGCGAGCATAGTGGTTCAGAAGAAGGTTGCCAAATTGCGAAGGACTGTAAGTGTAGCTAGAAGAGTAGATGGAAGGCATGAGATAATTGTTGATGTAGTCGTTGCTCCCAAACACCAAAATTGCTATGGATTTGGAAAGGAAATTTGTCAAATTACTACTGCCCATCATTGTTCGCAGTTGATCCAATGTGCTTTCGAAATTTAGTACTTGTTGACTTAGGCTGTACCTTGCGCCCTGCATCCATGACATTTGTGATTTATCATCTGATAGAAAACTAGAAATCCTGTGGAACAATGATAGAGCAAATTGATTTTTCTATAGCTGATAAGTTAGTCTTGATTGGGAGTAAATTAATATTGTAATTATTGTTCAAGTTGAGAAGGTGAAGCAAAACACATACGTAATGTTGGCCACTCTCATCAAGGATGCCAGCGGCTGCTGAAGCATAATTCATTCCTCCAAGTAATTTAACTCCTACAGAGTTGGGATCAGCAAAGGGTGCAGGGTAAGGGACACCCAACATCTCTCCTACAGAGTTGCACGAAATTAATTTTATATCATAATTGCTTGGCCACTGAGGCATTAATCGTTTGCTTGGTGCAGCTATATTGATACTATGAAATAAGGATGAAAAAATTTACATGATGTCTTGAAGGGGAGATAAAGGGAGAAGGATAACAAATTTTGTAGTTCGACAATTAAATTAAAATCTATTTCTTTTTCTCCTTATATTAAACCAAAATTTATGGTTATATATATATATATTTTAATTTAACCATTGCATTTTATATTTTTCCATCATTACTTTTTATTATTCTTCTTACCAAGCAAATCTTTTTATCTCAAATTGCCTTACAAAAATGGCAATCTTCAAGAAGACAATTAAATAATGATCCACTTCATGATTACAAATTGATGCCCCTCCATATTTCCTCCGTAGAAATAGTTACTACTTTATATGAGTAATTTGTTAGGGTCTGATTCCCCCCTTTTTTTTTTTTGGCAAATTATTTTTCTATACAATTTTATTTATAGTTTAGAATTCACGAGTAGGTATTATACATATATATATATATATAATATAATAATAATGACAATTGAATTGAAAAAAATAGATAAAATAGTTAAAAAGGACCAATCCAATATTTACAATTATCTAACCACTTTAACAAGTGACTTTAGTTGGTACTTAATTTTCTTTTATTTTTTCCCCTTTGGTTATGTGTAATGTCATCCAATAAGAAGTATCAAACTTCTTTGATCGAAGACATTTCTTTTTACACAAATATTTAAGATTCACATATAAAATACATGGGGAATCACACATTAATGCACTTAAAATACAATTAAAAAAGAAGAAGAAAAGGAGAGTAAAAAGCATACCAATTATGTCAACAAAGGTTTTTCCATTGGAAAATCTTCCAGTAGGCTGCATATTGAAATCAATACCATAAGGAAAATAGTTAGATTTGGCAATTGAGCTAAGGAAATTGTTGTTGCCAACATCAACCAATGAGTCTCCAAACACGAAGAGCGCGGAAACTCGTTCCGACGCTGCAACTCCAACTCCATTCGAGTAGTCAAGAATTAAAATGGCAAATGCAATTAGCGAGGTTGGTTTGTACAGAATACCCATAACTTGAAAATATGGATATAGAAAGAGAATAATGGAATTTGTAATTCTCTTAATTAGCTAGCTTTGCCTTTGGCTTTAGCTTTAACCTTAACTTTTCATGTGAACATAACGGTGACGAAGAATGTAAAACGGGGTTATATCCGTTTCGAAACGGATAAGTATGGGATGTAATAAGACTGACACGAGACTCCATAAAATATAGCTTTTTTCTACACTTTTTCCCTTGATTTTGGGTGCTCTTTTCAAAGTCCGTTTTAGGATTTTTCTCAACTTGCAGGTATTTTACGTTTGTTTTTGAGCAAAGACTGAGGAAGCATGTAGGAGAAAGACAAACGAGTAATTGCTTTTCCTTCTTTTAAATTAGACATTTGTACAACACCCATGCTGCTACAATCTATTTCATCAAGTTTTCCAAAAGACAAAAGACTTTAGAATGCATTTAATAGATCATTGAAAAATAAAATTGTTTAATTATTTTATTTTTTTAATGAGTTTGAAAGTTTATCTTCAAAAACACTTCATTAAATTTCTTGAATGAAACAATGCTTAAAATGTTAAATAGACAAAGGAAATTTATCGTAATTAATTGAAGGATTCAAGCTCACAAGTGAAATTTGGTTGCTAATGTTCTCTATTACCGACTGAATTCCGTAGGTAGTTCAACTTAAATCTATTGAAAAAAAATTATTTGCATTTTTATTTATATTTTATTTTTAATTATTAATATTTTTATTTTAAACAATTAAATTAAAAATTAAAAAAAATTTATAACATAAAAGTTTAATATTGTTTAAATGAATAAATAAATAAAAATCACCATAACTAAATTAAATTTCATAAACAATTACCATTTGTATTTATATTCGAATTATAAAATATTAATTTTTTCTTTTAAAAATTACATATTGTCTATAATAGAATCAAAATTTCAGACTGTCACCAGATTCACCTCAATAATTTTCACCACTGCCTCTTCACTTGAAGTTCCAGCTTCACCACGTGATTGTAGCAAAGGTTCAATATTTGACTCAAGCCAAACCAGAACTCCTTTATTTCCTTGACATCGTTTTGTAAGTGACTACAATTTTGCTGCAAGCGTTACACTGCCTCGAATCCAACTTCCACCTGTTGTGGTCCAATGGAAGGACCACATGCAAAGTAACTGCTCGCTTTGAACAAGAGTTGCTAGAAGGAAAAATATTCTGAGTCTAAGATCTTGTTTCAAACCCATAACTATGAGTCTAAATAGTCAGAATGCACCTAATAACTTGAGGCCAAGCCTGATAATCGAACACCTACAAAGAAGCATTAATAACTTTCCTGGGGAATTGAATAAATTTTAATTGACATATAAACTATTCAGTTATTAATAATATTTACAATATGACTTATGGATATACCTCAATTACATTAAAGATAATTATAAATTATGATATGTGAAATAACAAAGCATTGTGATGCAAGTAAATTATGTTCGACTTGCAAAGCTTACACTAACAATTAATTGAATAAGTCATGTATCACATGTTCATAAGGAAAAGGAAAAAAAGCTAAACTAGTAAAGATATGCTTAATCAATAGAATTGCTTTTAAATACATATGAACATTGTTAATAAGGATGCTTTAATAAACTTGAATACACACCTTTTAACTTAGCATTTAGTTGTTCTTCATCTTTTCAAGGTAAATTTTTGTTAAAGTATTTCATTCTTGGTTGAGATGTCCTACTGATTCTAAAGAAATGACAATACATATTACTGCCTTTTATCCATTAGTAGATTGATGCTTAACAATAGGTAAATATACAATGCCGTCATTTACCAATATATTCTAGAGTTCTAAAACCTTTTCCACAGGGCATGGCAATGGTGGTAGAGATGCACTTTCATCATAGCTAAGTTTATGTTTCTCCTCAAGCGAAGCAAAAAAAAAATGTTCCTTTTTTTTTTTTTATCTCTCGTGATAATATTTTTGCTCTCCCTTTTAGCCTTCACTAAAGTAGAAAAAAGGTAATGATAGATTTTATAAATAAAGCTAAAATTTGTCAAACATGCTTTGGACACACACCTTAACCAATTCCTTCTAATCATAAGTTTCTTGTTCATCTAAAACATTCTTCTTAAAGAGTTGGATCCTCTAGCCTTTGATATTCAATTCATTAGTCAACAAGACTGATTTTTTCTAGAGTAAAAAAACAATTTCTCACCAAATATCCTATACATTTGCCTCCATGACTCCAAAAATCCAAGAATAAAGTTGACAAACCAAGTGTAGGTCTTTTAATTGAGAGAATTAAAAAACTCCTTCAACTTTAATCATCGTCTAAACTAGCTACTCCATGGGTTTGAACAAATTTCATCACATGTTCACAAATAGTGCTTGCATTTCCATTAAATTGTTTAAACTTAAAACTAGTGTAATCCTTAGATTATGGTTTAGTAGCTATGCGGGCAAGATAGGGCAACATAAGATCAAACCTAGAGAAGTTCAAACTTTCATTCTTTTGTTCAAATAACATTTGAAGCTCTTCCTTAATAACTAAGTTTTGAGTATTGGTGGGAGGTATTACCACCAGAATAGACTTCGCAATAGCCATCTTAAGGTTTTGATTAAGAACAATTAAGGTGTTAGTTATGCTAAGGCGTCCATTAAGTCCAAGAGCAAACACATGAATTTTATTTTCCTCATTATCATTTATCAAAAGGTAACTTCACCAAAGGTGTTCTCATTTCTATTATTCGACGATTGAGCTACAGAATTTCTAGCATTAGAAGGTATAAGCTGGGAGATGGTGTTCATCATCCATTTGATGTTCTCCTCTAGCAGTTCCATTTTTTTCCTCATTAGCCTTTATCATCTTCATTAGGTCTTTGACGTAAGATGGTACTGATGCATTTTGATTTTTGGCATAATCTTCCATGTTTTCTAGCAAAATAAAGTAAGTTTTAATGAATGTAATCACTATTGTCTAATGGAGTCACCAAAATGCAAAGGGTTCTTTGGTAGAGCAAGAAAACATTGTAAATTAGTAAAACAATATGTCTTAGGGAGACAAAAGAGAGGAAGATTGGAGTAAACCTTTAAAAACAAGTATAGTGGCAGGATAGTGATAAAGGTTGTAAGTAGCTAAGAATGGTGAAGGTTATGGTGGTTGATTGCTAAGAAAAGATGCAAAAAATTATTAATAGCTATAAGTTTGTTAAATAGCCAAAAGATCCCAAAAAAGCCTATGAAGCTTATATATAGTCTCCCTAGAGAAGTTTCTAAGAGAAGTTAAAAAGAGAGTGAGAAAGTATCAGGAGACCACTCACGTGAAAAATAACGCTAGTCATAGGTAGTAGGAGAAAAAGGTAAAGCTATGCAAATCCTGGTGAAGTCTAACCTCATACATGTATTAGATTTAAAAAATTAATAAAATAAAGAGAGAAGAGTAGAGGAAGATGTAACCATAGGAACAGTTGGACTTTCTTACAAATATTTAGGAAGAGACTTACATGTAATAAACTTCAAAATTTTTTAACAGAATTTAAACCACCATCTACTGAGTGATTACATGGTTTTTAGATGTTGAAATCTAAAACAAAAACCAACCAAAATCATCCTTGAGGGTGGCAACAATGGCTTTTTAAGGGGATCTTTGAGATCACAAGCAGCACACGTATCCTGCCTTTAACGGTTATCCACATAGATGGTTGTTGAAACTGTTAACTTTGAATTCAGTTTTGATATAACAAACAACTTAAGCTAAATTAATTTATACTTAACTTGGTATTTGTGTTAAAATTGAAAAACATTTTGAAAAGTACTAAGTTTGTATTTTATCAAAAATATATGTTCCAAAATGTATACTTATACTTAGAATATTTTTTATATATGTTTAAGTTAATTTCAAGCGAAGAAAAATCACCTTACAAAGAATTTTTAAGGCATGTATCGATACAAAGAATAAATGTATTGATACTATGCTTAAAACCCTCAAATGTATCGATACAAGTGTGTCTGTATCGAAGCAGCCTGCTTGGTATCGATACTCACCCCATGTGCATCGATACAAGGCTTGGCAGTAACCAAGGTTTGGCTGAAACCCTCAAATGTATCGATACAACCTACTTAGTATCGATACTCACCCCATGTGTATCGATACAAGGGTTCGCAGTAACCAAGGTTTGGCTGAAACCCTTAAATGTATCAATACAAGTGTGTCTATATTGATACAGCTTGCTTGGTATCGATACTCAGTTCCCTGTATCAATATTATTGGTATTGTATCGATACTATAGTGCGGGTCTGAATGGAAACAAGCATTTATGAAGGATAAAATGGCTCTCCAACCACCACATTAAATGCCCAATGTCTATGAATCAATTTCAAGCTATAAATAGAGGTTTCCAATACCTGAAGATGTAGAGATACAAAAATCATTGAAGCATTCAACAATAAAAGCTCAAAGATATTCAAAATTCTTCATTTTTACTTGCATTAAATTTATAATCTTCCAAGTCTATTTGTATCTCATTCACCTTGTACTTAAATTCCAGCAAACATCTACCTACTAAAGGTTCAATCTGTTTGCAAAATACTCCATTCAAATCATAAAGGGTTACGTGAAAGTGAGTGAAAATATTTGAGAATTTAGGGTAAAATTCTTAAAGGGATTGAAGGTTCTATCTAAGCCTTAAAAGATAGTGGCATAAAGTTATACCTTAGCTTTAAAGGTAACAATTTGTTTAGTGAATTATGGGAATCACCTTGGTAAGAAAATACGAAGAAGAGAGGACGTAGGTGCCGAGTTTAAAGACCAAACCTCTATACATTGAGTGTTTGCTTTCTTAACCTATTTTTATTTTCAGTTTACCTTAAATTTATCAAGTTTTTGTAAGAACCAATTCACCCCTTTCTTAGTTCAATCCTTTCCTTGAGCTAACAATTGGCATCGGAGTTTATAGGTCTCATAATCTTGAGAAAAGATCCTTGATAGTTCAAAAATAGAGAATGCAAACATGGTGCTTAAAGCCTCAAGAAGCGCACAAGAGTTAAAAAGCTAAGATGAAGTTTGTCTCATGGCATTTTAGTGCTATAAGACTTGAAAGACATTCCATCATGAGACCTCCACTCTTCAATGGTGACAACTGCTCGTATTGGAAGACAAGGATGAGGCTCTTTATCCAAGCAAATGACTATGAAGTATGGAAGATCATCATCAATGGACCACTCATCCCTAAGAAGAGATTTGGAGATTGTGTTGTGCCAAAGGAAAAAGAAGAATGGGATGAACAAGACACCAAAATGGCACAATTAAATGCCAAGGCCATGCACACACTATTTTATGCTCTTGGTCCAAGTGAGTACAATAGAGTCTCACTATGTGATAATGCCAAGCAAGTGTGGGACAAGTTAGCAACCACACATGAAGGAACAAATCAAGTCAAGGAATCCAAAATAAGCTTGCTTACACTTGACTATGAATTGTTCAAAATGAAGGTGGATGAACCATAAAAAAAAATGTCCCATAGGTTTATGGACATTATCAACGGGTTGAAGGTACTCGGAAAAACCTATCCAAATAAAGAGATGGTAAAGAAGCTGCTCAATAGTCTTCCCAAGTCTTGGGAAGCAAAAGTGATAGTAATTGAAGAATCCAAAGATCCCAACATACTTTCCTTGGATAAACTCATAGGTTCTCTTCTAACCTATGAGATAAAGATTAAGCATGGACAAGAGCCACCAAAGAAGGCAAGTATTGCCTTTAAAACAACTACTCCTATGATGATGATGATGATGATGATGATGATGAGGTTGAGGAAGATGAAGAAATGGCCATGTTCATAAAAAGACTCAAAAATTCATAAGAATAAATAAAGCAAGAAGACCTCTTAGAAAAGAAATGATGAAGGGAGACTCAAGCAAGAAAAAGAAAAAACAAATCATTTACTATGAGTGCAAAAAATCAGGACACATTAAATTTGAATGTCCAATGTGGAAGAAATCAACTCAAAGAAGCAAAAGAAGAAAGCTATGGTGGCCATATAGAGTGATAGTGACATATCCGATAATGACGATGATGAGGTGGCCAACCTATGTCTCATGGCTCATGATGAGCCCAAGGTATCTTCTAATGCTAATACTTACTCATTTGATGAATTACAAGATGCATTTGATGAATTAGCATTAGAATTCGAAGTCATGAATTTAAAATACAAGAAAATGATTTCTAAACTTAAGAAAGAAAATGAAACATTAAGCATGACAAATGATGAACTTAAAAAGAAAGTAGATGAGTTACAAGTCAATATCGATGATCTAACCAAGAAAAACACAAACTTGCATAACTCATTTACAAGATTTTATATGGCACAACAAAAATTAAATAACATGCTAGAAAAACAAAAAGCATTCTTTGATAAAGATGGTTTAGGCTATAATAGAATTGAAAAAGAAACTCACTTCAAGAATTTCTTTATAACACAAAACAAATCATTTGATGCATCTAGCATATGTACTCATTACCATAAACTTGGTCACACATTCCACACATATTCGTTAAAAACTATTACTTATAAAGGCAAGCTTATTAGGAGAGTATGGGTCCCTAAGGGTCAAGATGAAGCTACCAAATTAAAATACATTCCAAAAGGCACAAAAATTATGAACACTAATACTCAAGGACCCAAGAAAATTTGGGTATCTAAAAAGAAAACATGACTTTGTGGTTGTAGAAGGAAGAGCTTTGCTTCAAGGCAAATTCAACAAAGGAGAATTCTTGGTACCTTGATAGTGGATGCTTAAGACACATGATCGGTGACAAAAATCAATTCATAAAGATAAGGCCTAAAGATGGAGGAAGTGTTACCTTTAGTGATAACTTAAAAGGACAAATTAAATGTATTGGAACCTTAGGTAACAACTCTTCATCCAACATTAAAAATGTTCTATTTGTCAAAGGTCTTAAACATAATCTCCTTAGTATTAGTCAATTGTGTGATAAAGGCATGAAAGTTATTTTTGAATCAATGAATTGTCAAGTCATTGATGTTAAGACAAATAAAATTTTTTTGTAGGACATAGAGAAGGAAATGTTTATGTTGTGCATCTAGATAGCTTATCTTCTCAAAATGTTTGTTTCGTTGCTAATAATGATGACTTACCTTGGTTGTGGCATAGAAGATTAGGACATGCTAGTATGAATGTAATGATAGAATATGTGATGCTACTATCTAGAAAAGACCTTGTTGTTAGATTGCCAAAAATGAAATTTGATAATGATAGAATATGTGATGCATGTGTACAAAGGAAACATAGAAGAGCTTCATTCAAACCAATTAATATTGTTTCAACTATAAAAGTATTACAACTTATTCATATTGATCTTTTTGGTCCTACTAGGACATTAAGCTTAGAAGGTAAACAATATGGATTTGTTATTGTAGATGATTACTCTAGGTTTACTTGGGTTCTCTTCTTAAGCTCTAAAGATTAAGCCTTAGAAAAATTCATTTCTTTTTGCAAAATTATCCAAAATGAAAAAGGTTATTCTAGTTCAAGTGTGAGAAGTGATCATGGAAAAGGATTTGAAAATCTTGGTTTCGATAAATTTTGAAATGAAAATGGTATTAGCCATAATTTATCGGCACCTAGAACTCCTCAACAAAATGGAGTTATTTAAAGAAAAAATAGAACCTTGGAAGAAATAGCTAGAACCATGCTATGTGAAAACAATTACCAAGATATTTTTGGGCGAAAGCCATTAACATTTCTTGCTACATTATAAATAGAGCAATGGTTAGGTCAATCCTAAAGAAAACTCTATATGAACTTTTTAAAGGAAGAAAACCTAACATTAGCTATTTTCATCCTTTTGGATGTAAATGTTCTGCACTAAATAATGGAAAGGATAATCTTGGTAAATTTGATGCAAAAAGTGAATGAAAGAATTTTTCTTGGTTATTCAACAAATTCTAAAGCTTATAGAGTGTTTAATAAGAGAACTTTGGTTGTTGAAGAGTCAATACATGTTACATTTGATGAAGCTAACTTACCTTGAGAAAGGTGTCTCTTGATAATGATGATGTAGAGATTTACCAAGAACAAGCATCACATAAGGAGCAATGACAAGCAAAGCAAAATCAAGAAGCTCCAAAGAGGAAGAACTACATAAGCCAACTTAAGTAGAAAGGGAAAGAAATCATCCTAGAGAGTTAAGTTATGTCAAAGAAGGTAAGATAATTAGTGATCCTAAGTAAGGGGTAAGAATTGGATCATTTCTTAGAAATACATGCAATTATGTAGCTTTTTTTTTCATAAATTGAACCCAAGAATTTAGATGAGGCTCTGAAAGATGATAGTTGGATCATGGTTATGCAAGATGGGTTAAACCAATTTGAAAGAAGCAAAGTTTGGAATTTAGTGGAGAGACCTAGTAATTATCCCATTGTAGGTACTAAATGGGTTTTTAGGAACAAACTTGATGAGAATGGAACAATAGTTAGAAATAAGGCTAGATTAGTAGCTAAAGGATATAGTCAAGAAGAAGGAATTGATTATGATGAAACTTATGCCCTCGTAGCTAGACTAGAGGCCATTAGAATACTTCTAGCCTTTGCATGCTTTAACAATTTCAAGTTGTATCAAATGAATGTCAAAAGTGCCTTTTTAAATGGTTTCATTAATCAGGAAGATTATGTTGAGCAACCTCCCAATTTTGAAAATCATCATTTTCTAGATCATGTCTTTAAACTTTCAAAAGCTTTGTATGGACTAAAACAAGCACCTAGGCATGGTATGAGAGGCTCTCAAAATTTTTAATTGAAAAAGGTTTTAATAGAGGCAATATTGACAAAACTTTTTTTATAAATGTAAAAAATAAAGAAATTTTAGTGATTCAAGTTTATGTTGATGACATTATCTTTGGTGCTACTAATGAATCTCTTTGTCAAGAATTTTTTAAGTTAATGCAAGGTGAGTTTGAGATGAGCATGATGGGAGAATTAACAGCCTTCTTGGGACTACAAATTAAACAAACAAAAGATTGCATCTTCATCAATCAAGCAAAGTACACCAAGGAATTACTCAAGAGGTTCAAAATGGATGAAGCAAAGCCTTGTTCCACACTTATGAGTACTTCAACAAAGCTTAAAAAGGAGGAAAGAGGTAAAACTGTTGACTCTAAACTTTATAGGCCTATGATAGGTTCATTGCTATATCTTATTGGTAGTAAACCTAACATAATGTTTAGTGTATGCCTATGTGCTAGATACCAATCATCACCGAGGAAGTCACATCTAGTTGCCATGAAAAGAATCTTTAGATACCTTAGAAACACTCCCAATCTAAGCTTATGGTATCCAAAAGAATCATCTCTTATTTTACATGCTTATTTGGATACGGATTTTAGTGGATGTAAAATTGATAGGAAAAGCACTTCCGGTATTTGTCAATTTCTTGAAAATATGCTCATATCATGGTTCTTCAAGAAATAAAATATTATTGCTTTATCCACAACTGAAGTGGAATACATATCCGCGAGAAGTTGTTCTGCCCAAATTTTGTCGATAAAACAACAAATAGAGGATTTTGGCATTACCATGGACCTTATTCCAATTGAATGTGATAATACTAGTGCCATTTGTCTCACCAAAAATCTAATTCAACATTCTAGAACCAAGCACATAGAAATTAGACTTCACTTCATTAGAGATCATGTGCAAAAAAGTGATACTGCTTGAATTCGTTGGTACCTTGCATCAACTACTAATATTTTTACTAAACCATTTGACAAGGATAGATTTTGCATAATTACAAAAGAAATTGGCTTAATGAATGCACCCTAAATTTATAATTTGATAAAATCCTGATACCTTGCCTCAATATTGTTTGCATCATGCTTAGTTTGAAAAGCTAGCTTAACATACCAACTTGTTTAATGCTATGCACTTGTATGAATTTTTGAATAATTTTGTTATCTCTTGATTAAATTTTGAATTGTCCATGCTAAATGATTTTGATATGAAAATTTTCGTTCAAGTTGCATTTTTAAATGTTTTTCAAAGGACAATTGGGTTAAAAATATGCCTAATTTGATGCCATCTTAATGGAAATAACCCAATACTAGGCCATATGTATCGATACTAGTACATTCTTCTTCCCTATATCAAGACCAATTTCCATTGTATTGATATAAACCTAGATATGTTCTTTGTATCAATAACTAACCCCAAGTATTGATACACTGTATCAATACTCCCCAGCCTGTATCGATACAGATCAATTTGTTCTAAGTCTCAAGACCCAGTTCCTTGTATCGATACAAAACCAAGCAATGTTTTTTGTATCGATACTGCTTATTCTGTATCGATACTCACTATTAATTTAAGACTCCTTATGCATGGAAAGCTCACTGTATCAAGCATTATTCCTCCTCATCCCTAGCATCCTCTCCTCACTCAACCTTCAATCATCAAAACTCAATTCCTCACACTTTTCTTGCAATCTTTGATCCATAAACCGATTACTTCATCACATTTCACCAAAACCATTTAAAAATCAACCCATTATTATCCAAAACATTACAAATTCAAAACCCTCCCTTACCCTAACCCTCACCATTTTCCTTTCGAATTCCATCAGCTTTGTTTAAATTTTTTCACAAATATTGTAATTGGTTACAGATTAACTCCCTACACTACACCAAATTGCCACTAAAACTTATCGCCCACCATGTGCTTGACCATTTTCCCTAACCAATCTGTCCTTAGCACTTTACCCATTTGACCTGCTCGACAAAAGTCCCTAACCACAGGCTGCCACGGCTCCAAAAACTAAACCAATCACCTGTCGTCAAGGACCTGTCACTCGTGCTTCCACCTCTACCATTTATGAACCACCTTCGACCTAAACATAATCATTTTTTGACTTATGCTTCTGTGATGAACAAGCTCATGAGCAGTTCACCACCAACTATGCCCGAATGCCCATCTAACAATATCGAGTCATCGACTTCCCTTTTCTTCGGTCCATTAGTTATCGCTACCTTCAGATTTTTGAAACCTTCGGATGGACCAAATTTCTTTCTCTAAAAGTTTTAGTTCACAAAAATCTTGTCCGTGCATTCTTTATTAATGCCCCCTTATCATTGAAGATCACGATCATGTCATTTCTATTTAGTCCTATCTTTTGGGATAGGGTCTCGTCGTCAACCCGGCTTCTCTTGTGTCTGCCTTTGGTTCCTGAACGAAGGCGTAATCCATGAAGGTTTGACTCCTATCACCTTGCGCACCCCGAACAACAAAGCTATGCACCTTCCTCCAGTTGATCGCTTACTCCATTTTATCATGTCACATGTGCTTTATCTATGCGGCACCAAACATACCTTGATTAGCAACGGGGACTATTGTTGACTTTAAATGATTCAAATTAGGAATCATCCAAACTTAGCCCATTCATCTTCGTAAACCTTGTTCTTTGCGTTGTGGTTATCATAGCCTCCTCCACGGCTTGGCCTTGAGTTACTACTTCGACACTCAAGGTCTTGATCTTTCATGCAACCCCAGGATTATGGTAACCTCTTACCGTTATATTGGTCGCCAATTCATAGGTTTCGTCAAGTATGAAATTCAAGGCGCCAACTTTATTCCCAAGGCTCATCGACAACCACCGCTTGAGCAACTGGATGTTCTCGATCTTGATGATCATGATGATGATATGGAGCATGATGAGCCTCCTCCACCTCTAGCTCCCGCTACCTCCTCATCTGCACCCATGGACATTCACACTATGTAAACTTCTATTATGGGCCGCGTTGATACATAGGAGGGACGATTCAATTCATGGGATCATCACTTTGACACTATCGATGCTCGTTTTTCTACTCTTAACATAGTCACTGGGCGTGGATGGAGTAATTCCATGCTTTTTCGGTTCCTTTTCCTCGTGCCCCTCCGCCTACCTCTCCACCCGCCAAGGATCCTTGGGCCGATGGTGCTTAGTCCAATTGGGCTCCTTTTAGGACATCTCTTATGTTTTTAGGACTTTATGATTCTCAAACTCTTTGCATTCCTTTGAACATCTTTTGCTTATATATTTAATATCTTATCCTTAATAAATTCATCTTTCCTTGTGCCTACTATGATTGCATTTCCTCCACTACTGTGAATTACTCATCTTTGAATTTTGTTTTGATATAACAAAAAGGGGAGAGAAATGTCATAAATTTGCAATGTGTTGCTATATATTTCTTCCATGAATTTATTATGCACTTGATCATGATTATATTGTCATGTTGGAACCCAAATAACATGTTGATATTGAACACTAGCTTGATTTTTTAATCTTGGGCAATATTATCGATTTGAAATGTTGTAGCTTTAAAGGACCCGATTTTCTTAAATCAAAACTTTTGAAAACCATTGCTTTATTGAGAGGGAGTTGTTTTTCTCAAAACAATCAAATTTATCTTACGTTTTGTTATATCAAAAAGGGAAAGATTGTTAACTTTGAATTCGATTTTGATATAACAAACAACTTAAGCTAAATTAATTTATACTTAACTTGGTATTTATGTTAAAATCGAAAAACATTTTAAAAAGTACAAAGATTGTATTTTATCAAAAATATATGTTGCAAAATGTATACTTATAGTTATAATATTTTTTAGATATGTTTGAGTTAATGTCAAGTCAAGAAAAATAGTTTTACAAAGGATTTTTAAGGTTTTGATACTATGCTTAAAACCCTCAAATGTATTGATACAAAAAACAAATGTATCGATACTATGCTTAAAACCCCCAAATGTATCGATACAAGTATGTTTGTATCGATATAGCTACTATCGATACTTGCCCCATCTGTATTGATATACGGCTTAGCAGTAACCAAGGTTTGGCTGAAACCCCAAATATATCGGTACAAGTGTGTCTGTATCGATACAGCCTGCTTGGTATCAATACTCACCCCATGTGTATCGATACAAGGCTCGGCAGCAACCAAGGTTTGGCTTAAACTCTCAAATGAATCAATAAAACTTCCTTGGTATCGATACTTGGTTTTCTATATCTATACAACAAGCTATAAAGGTCACTTTTTGATTCTTGTATCAAAACTATTGGTATTATATCGATACTATAGCGTAGGTTTGAATGAAAACAAGCATTTGTGAAGGCTACAATGGCTCTCCAACCACCACATTAAATGCCCAACATTTATGAATCAATTTCAAGCTATAAATAGAGGTTCCTAATAGTTGAAGATGTAAAGATACAAAAATCATAGAAGCATTCAACAACAAAAGCTCAAAGATCTTCAAAATTCTTTATTTTTACTTGCATTAAATTTATACTTTTCCAAGTCTATTTGTATCTCATTCACCTTGTACTTAAATTCTAGCAAATATCTACCTACTAGAGGTTCAATCTCTTTGCAAAATGCTTCATTCAAATCATAAAAGGGGTTGTGTGAAAGTGAGTGAAAATATTTGAGAATTTTGGGTAGAATTCTCAAAGGGATTGAAAGGTTCTATCTAAGCCTTAAAAGATAGTAGTGTAAGGTTATACCTTAGCCTTAAAGGTAACAATTTGTTTAGTGAATTATGGGAATCACCTTGGTAAGAAAATACCAAGAAGAGAGGACATAGGTGCCAAGTTTAAGGACCGAACCTCTATAAATTGAGTGTTTGTTTTTCTTACCTTCAACCTATTTTTATTTTTAGTTCACTTTAAATTTATCAAGTTTTTGTAAGAAACAATTCACCCTTCTCTTGGTTCAATCCTTTCCTTGAGCTAACAGAAACATTTTTTACGCCTCTAGTGCTAGCTAGAAGGCTTGTTAAGCTTTAACCAAAGGGTAAAATAAAATCCCTTTTTAATCAAAACCAACCAAGAACAATTCTAGGGTAGACATTGTGCAAAAACCAAGAAAATGAAGGAGAAAAAACTTAGTAAGGTGGCAACAAGAAAAAATTTTCTAAAAAACTATTTTCTTAACTCAAAAAAATTATCTCTCAAAATTAGGTTAAAAATCATCATACTTGGTCGAGTCCATTATGTCTTTGTATACTAGCTCAATCTAACTCCTAGTCGAATTTATTTGGAAAAGTTTTAACCTAATTAAAATTCCTAAATCAAGTAATCACTTTCACCCTATTTTAGATGTTTTTAATTGATTAGCCTTTACACCATGCATTGGCCGAATTTCCTATCTAAATTGGGCCATGGAATTTGGCCTAACATAATGGGTCCAATAGGCCAAGTTGTTGGCATAATTTAGGGGAACATTGGGCAAAGAATTATTTCCATAAGTTTAATTCCATAGTCCAAACTCCATTTATTTATCTTAATAAATAATATTTATTTAATAAATATAATTACTAATAATTATAAAATTAGATAAATAAATTGTATCGAGCACTATTCCTCCTCATCCTAGTATCTTCTCCCTCACTCAACCTTCAATCATCAAAACTTAATTCCTCACACTTTTCTCACAATCTTTGATCCATAAATCGATTAACTTCATCACATTTCACCAAACCCATTTGAAAATCAACCCATTATCATCCAAAACATCAAAAATTTGAAACCCTCCCTTACCCTAACCCTCACCATTTTCCTTTCAAATTCCATCAACTTTGTTCAAATTTATTCATAAACTTTGACTTTTTTTTCATTCCTAAGTCTTTCCCCACTCCGTTGTTGCAATTGGTTGCGGAGTTACTCCCTACACTACACCAAATTGCCACCAAAACTTATCGCCCACCACGTGCTCGACCATTTTCCCCAACCAGCCTGTCCTTAGCATCTTACCCATTGACCTGCTTGACAAAGGTCCTCAACCACCTTCAAACACTACCATGGCTCTAAAGACCAAACAAATTACCCGTCGTCAAGGACCTGTCACCCGTGCTTCCACTTTTACCATTCGTCAACCACCTTCAACCTAAACATAATCATTCTTCAACCTATGCTTCTGTGATGCATAGGCTCATGAGTGGTTCACCACCATCTATGCCCGTATGCCCATCCAACAATGTCAAGTCATCGATTTCCCCTTTCTTTGATCCATTAGTTATCTCTACCTTCAGATTTTTAAAACCTTTAGATGCACCAAATTTTTTTCTCTAAATGTTTCGGTTCACGAGAATCTTGTCTGCATATTCTTTAGCAATACCTATCTTATCATTGATGATCATGATCATGTCATTGCTATTCGGTTCTATCTTTTGGGATAGGATCTCATCGTTAACCTGGCTTCTCTTGCGTCTACCTTTGGTTCCTGAATGAAGGCATAATCCATGAAGGTTCGACTCCTGTCACCTTGTGTACCCTGAACAACAAAGCTACGTTCCTTCCTCCAGTTGATCACTTACTACATCTTATCACCTCACATGTGCTCTATCTATACGGCACCAAACATACCTAGATTAGCAACGGGGACTATTGATGGCTTCATATGATTCAAATCAGGAATCGTCCAAACTTAGCCCATTTCATCTTCGCAAACCTTGTTCTTTGCGTTCATCGTTGTCATAGCCTCCTCCATGGCATGGCCTTGAGTTACTACTTTAACACTCAAGGTCTTGGTCTTTCATGCAACCCCGGGATTATGGTAACCACTTACTGTTATATTGGTAGCCAATCCATAGGTTTCGTCAAGTATGAAATTCAAGGTGCCAACTTCATTCCTAAGGCTTATCGACAACCACTGCTTAAGCAACTGGACGTTCTTGATCCTAATGATCATGATGATGATATGGAGCATGATGAGCCTCTTTCACCTCTGGCTCCCTCTACCTTGTCATCTGCACCCATGGATATTCACACTGTGTATGCTTCTATTATGGGCCGCATTGATACATGGGAGGGATGATTCGATTCATGGGATCATTGCTTTGACACTATCGATGCTCGTCTTTCTACTCTCGACATAGTCATTGGGTGTTGATAAAGCAATTCCATGGTTTTTCGGTTGCTTTTCCTCATGCCCTTCTGTCTACTTCTCCACCCATCGAGGATCCTCTATCTAATGACGCTTAGTCCAATTAGGCTCGTTTTAGGATATCTCTTATGTTTTTAGGACTTTATAATTCTTAAACTCTTTGTATTCCTTTGAATATCTTTCGCTTATATATTTAACATCTTATCCTTAATGAATTCATCTTTGCTTATGCCTACTATGATTGCATTTCCTCCACTGCTTTGAATTACTCATCTTTGAATTTTGTTTTGATATAACAAAACGGGGGAAAAATGTCATAAATTTGCAATGTGTTGCTATATATTTCTTCCATGAATTTATTATGCACTTGATCATGATTATATTGTCATGTTGGAACCCAAATAACATGTTGATATTGAAC
>JBBYHK010000012.1:11755323-11765383 GCA_038382065.1 Adansonia grandidieri | reverse complement strand
GGTGTTTTTTTTTTTATTAGTCGTCTGCCTATCTCAGTTTACGTTGTTCTTTTTCTTTCATTGATTTGGGGATTTCGTATCTTGATTTCCCCGTTGGATAAAAACACAACTTTAAAGTCCTAAAAAGCAACCAAACAAGAATCAAGAATAGCCTCCCTATGAACTCTCTCCGGTTCCTACGCTCCTGGCACGTGAACTTGATTATACATTTTACGAAGTACATTTTACTTGCGGAGTTAATCCAATTGGTGACTGTATAGAATTAAGTGTTTGTTTTGTGAATATTTATAAATATCAATTAAAACTTACTTTATTATTATCTTTAAAAATTTATTTTTAATATATGCTTAAATCCTCTTGTTTGATTGAGGTTCCATTTTAGGACGCCCATGGTTTGTAAAAAATTGAATGTTAAAATTCTATTTGATTTGATTTTTTTTTTTTTGTGTTTAGATATTATAGATTTGAATATTATGTTTACATTTTATGGTAAAGTTTAATAAAAGTCATTTAACATTTTATATTTGAATCTGTTTTGATTTTAATTTGTATATCCAAATTCTTAAAACTATTTTATTTAAGGTAAATAATAAATACAGATATTTGAATCTAATATCTCTTCACAAATTGAATTTATTTTTAATTTTATATTTTTTTAAAAAATAATTTAATAAATTTAAATATTAAGTGAATTTTGATATTTATTTGAATATTACTATCTAAATCAAATATGAATTCCAAAAGTAAAAATGGTAAATGGTAAGCGAATAATTAATGATTACAAATATCATATAAATTAGGAAAATTTAATGGATATAAAATCCAAAGATTTTTGTTGCAGCCTTGAACTAAGATTTTTACAATTCATGCTAATCTGATTTAGCTTAAATTATAATTCATTTAATGAAAATTTTATTTAAAATTAATTATAAAATATATAATTATTAATATAAAATATTATTTTAAAATAATAAAATTAACTTTCAAATTTGTTTCAATTTAGATTAATTTAAACAAATGAAAATAAAATTTTTTTAGTCCAAATCTAACCAAAAGACAATGTAGGCTTCACATACCATTTCTTTCTCTTACTACTTCAAATAGGCAATAATCTCAGTGCTTTTGAATATTGTTAAATAAAATTCATAAGTTGTTGACTAGATTAAAAATGTTATTAAAAATTACAATGTGGAAGTGTTTTACTATTAATTCTTATGCAAACTTATAAATTTTTTATTTAGCCTACTACTATTATGCATTTAATATAACATAATAGTAATTTTATTTTTCTTTGTATTAATGAATCACAACTATTCCACGCTGGCAATCCTTGTTTCTTAGACTCCCAATCAAATTCAGTCACAAGGATCAAGGCCTTTTCAAAATTTTCATTCCTTATTTGTCCCTCAATCAAACCTACATTAGTCCCGCCCAGTCCCCATATAAATGTACGGTCCGTACTTCGTCTTCCTCGTTCGCAGTCCAGAGTTATCAATTCAAAATCAAATTCCTAAAATCCTCTCTCAAAATCAAATCCCTAATCTTTCTTTATCAAGGTAAAGAGTGGTTTTCAAGAATTCATATTCTGGGTTTTTTATGTTTTAATCTTATCGTTCCTTTGTTGGGTTATTGTATTTGTTTCAGAATTTTTGGTTCCAACTCCTTGAATTGAAGAAAAAAAATGGCCCGTACGAAGCAAACTGCTCGCAAATCAACTGGAGGAAAGGCTCCCAGAAAGCAGCTCGCCACCAAGGTATGTTTTTGTTAGAGTTCTGATTTTCCAGATTCTTTTTTTTTCTTTCAAATTTAATCGAGTTCTTTCAGAACACGTTTCTGATTCTTTGTTTCAATGATAATCAATCAAATACAGGCTGCAAGGAAATCTGCGCCTACCACCGGTGGAGTCAAGAAGCCTCACCGCTACCGTCCCGGAACTGTTGCTCTTCGTGAAATCCGTAAATACCAGAAGAGCACAGAGCTTTTGATCCGCAAGTTGCCTTTCCAGCGCCTTGTTCGTGAAATTGCCCAAGATTTCAAGGTATGTCTTCTTATAAAATTACAAGAAAGCAAAACCCCTAATAATCCCAGATCGTTTACTTTGTGCTTATAGTGTAGAAACTCAATTTAAATTTTTCTTTTTTGGAGGGGTTTTGCAGACGGATTTGAGATTCCAAAGCCATGCGGTGCTGGCATTGCAGGAAGCTGCGGAGGCATATCTAGTGGGTTTGTTCGAGGATACCAACTTGTGTGCTATCCATGCCAAGAGGGTCACGATTATGCCCAAGGATATTCAACTCGCCAGGCGAATTCGTGGGGAGCGTGCTTAATTTTGTTTTTTTTTCTTGTTTTTAATTCATTAAGTTCTTTATGTTTGTTGTGGGTGGATTAGATTCTATGTAAACTAACTTTGATACACAAAGTTAAAAGATTTTCGTTATTAATTACTACCTTTAAGTGTCGATGATTGATTTTTACGTATTTTGATGGTATCTTTTGTTGTTTATTATTCTTGCCTTGTGAATAGCTGAATCATCCGTATTTCGATTATTTTAAAACAAGGGAAAAGCTTGATTGGATTTGTTATTCTCTTCCCATCTGCGATTGGAGATTTGGCGATAAATGATATTTGCGTCTCTATATGAATGGAACATGTAAATCATTGATATCCGAAAGGTTTTTTCGTAGATAATCTCCGAAAACATGCTTGAATTCTGATTCCAGGACCTGAATTGGTTGGTATTTGACCAATTTACAACATTTTTTGGGGTCAATATCAAAACAAGTTTGCCGTTTTGTCTGACGATTTAAAGCCCAATAAGTCGAGTTGTATAAAGTTGCGCTTAGTTTCTCTCAAGCTAACTTGAGTATACAACACATGGCCAGGGCGTTTCTGTTAGTTATCCAATTGGGTGTGCCATAAGATTAGAGGGCTAAATGTATGATTGCTTGTGGGTGAAAAGTCTGCAGTTCTATACTACACTGAAAAAAAAAAGTATTTATATTACTAAATTTTATATTTTAATTTTTGTACTTTTTATGCTATAGCAAATAAAAAAAATCAACTATATTAAAAAATTATTTTAAATATTGATAAAATATTAATATGTCGTATAATATATAATTTTAAATTTTATTTAAATATAGATTTCGGTTACAAGTCAAGTTTAAGTTTTTTTGTATAAAATTTAAAATTTTATATTATATGATATATAAAATTTAAATAATTTTTTAATATCATTAACTAGTTTTTTATTTATCATAATTTTTAAAATATAAAAATTAAAATAAATTTTTTTACTATAATATAGAAATTGCTAATGGATTTTTAGCTAGCTTGCTTGTCATGGGCCGAAACAATCTCGGACACCTTTTGACTCTTGGATAGCGACACGTATTCATATTTTTGTCACTTGGCTAAGAGGAAATTAAGGCCAGGGTTGCAGGCCCTAATTACCGATTGTCCATGAATTTTTAAATTTTAACGGCCCCCAGTGACAATTTCAAGAAAAACCATTTATTCTCTTTGGTTGTCTCAATTCTGTCATTTATGCATCTTATGATCCAACACAACTTTATACCTTTACCTCCAAAATCCACATTAAATGGCATATATAAAGAAGGCATTAACCCATCTTAACCTTTCCCAATAGGCCAACATAGATCGTATATTTGTAGGTTATTGGGAAATCACCTTTAAATATAATATATACTTTATATTTGTAATTTTGCATTTTATATATAATAATCCTAACAACAATATGAGAAGTAAATCAATATATTAGTGAGTGTAGCTTTTGTCCAAATGAAAATATGAGAGAAGAGTTATTATTTCTCCAACTCCACAAAAAACTAGTGCAACGACCGTATGGATAATCAGAGATTACCCACAATTTTTGGCTGGTCTTCAAGCTACAGTACTTCGAAAAGCATTGCGTATTGGTGTTGAAAGGCCCAAGATTTTGATGGAGAATACTAAAGCCATAACCAATGCCATAGTAAGTAAAAGATTTAAAAGGAGTTAAGAACAGAAAACATCTGCTTTATTAATCATGTTTTGGACGATTTGAGGAAGGTTGCATATATAGAAAGACAAGATGGCCCAACTGCTTAGCTATTTCAGTGGCCAGTTTGGCTTATAGATGGCTATATATGATTTGACTATATATAATAATAAATTTTAAATTTAATTTAATTGATTCAAAAAAAAAAATTTCAGTAGATTTAAATTTTAAATTGCTTTAACGGTCTTTCTCTTATTTGTAGTTCTCTTTCATGCAAAAAAAAAACTACCTAAATTAATGAAGTGCAGGGTTGGAAAGAACAACTAATTGAAAAACAAAATCCTCTTTATTGATCGAATTTTGTAAATACACTTGTCTGTGGAGGACAATGCTACAACATGGTGTCCTAGTTCTATAAAAGCAATCGGCTGAGATTAATTGCTGAAATGTAAAACGAAAAGGGGAAGAAAAAAAAAAGCCTATGTCACATCCGGAAGGCAAGATCAAATCCTTTTTGAACATGCAAAGCGCAAACCTTTATCTTTAGATATTTGAGTGGATTTTTTTTTCTTTACTGCAACTTGACCCAAATTCCCTGGCCGGGAATGTCTTGATGGACCACAAATAAAAGATAAAACCCTGCTGGCGCAAGATCACCTGAAGGTGGCGTCGTGACCTCAACGTTATACTTCGATTCCCCCAAAGCTGTTACTTTCTCATTTCCGAGTACAAGCAACCTTTGATTCATAGAGAATGAATGTGTGTTGAAAGCTGGTGCCACCATTGTTACCGACACTGATGTTTCTTCTACCTTACCCTTAATCACCACTTGAACCGTTAGTTTATTCCCGTATCTGATCACGGACGGTGACTTTGGAGCAACGATTGTCGGTCGCAAATTGTTGAATTTAGCGTCCAAATATGCTGGAGAGAATGCCTCTAAGCTTAGTTCGGTAGGGAAAAGAACGCCTGTAAAATTGTAAAACGCATGAGGGTTGCTTCCACCAACTAACACTCTTCCATCACGAAGTAATGCTGCTGTGGAGTGATACATCCGAGGAATTGTCGTCGGGGTTAGCATCTCGAAACGTGTTCCAATTTGGTCATCGGGCCGGTACAAGACTGGACTCAGAGCCGGGTTCCGACCCAATTCCCAACCAGCTGATCCTGAACCAGCCCCGTTGATGAGCAAGACGTCGCTGTTTGGAAGCAATATCATGTCACCCATGACTCTAGCTAGAGGCATAGTCTCCATGACCCACTGTGGTTTGGCATCGGTTATTGCGATCCTGGCGCACGTGTTCAAGGCTCCAATGAACTTACCTCGTAGGGCTTGGACATAAGATCCTCTAGGAGCACCCCCACACACCAAAACTTCAGCTTGAATGGCTGACGCGTTCAAGTTCTTCAATGGAAGCAAGACAGCCGAACCAGTGCTTGGATAGCTTCTAGGATCGCCACCTGGAATTTTCGGATACTTCTTCACAACTTTATTGTTCACATAGTCAAACAAAATAGCTCGATTGTTAGCGAAAATAAATAAGTTTCCATCGACATTAAGGAAAACAAAAGGGTAGAGATTGTTCTCTATTCCTCGGTCATTGGTTTCCGACAAGAAAGGCAAATTGAACGTGTTTGCGGCTATATTTTTAGGAACAAACTCGTAGTTAAATTGTCTGCGACCACCGACAATAATTTGTCTTCCATCAGGCAAGATATGGTTGGTAGCATACCATCTTGTGGCTGCCAATCCGTTCGATATTTCTTGCCAATCACAGGCACTACATGGGCTAAAGACCCTGACCCTATGTTCACCGTCATTGAAACCACCTGTTTGGACCAAATTACCATCGGGCATGATAGCTCCTGAAGAGCACCAAACGTTGGTTTGGACCGTAAGGGCTCTGAACTTATTGGACAAAACATCGTACTCAACTGAATGGGCCGTGCAATCTACTGTGAGAGCTGTGTCATTCAGGTCATTGCGGCATTTCCCTTTCGGCAGTGGCAGATTCGATGGGCCAAAATCAGTTCTGTCAAACACAACGACACGGTCATTTTTAAGGAGTTGCATGTGCATGGCTGAGACACCAATGCTTTTTTGTAGAAGTTGCCATCTTCCGCCGGCTGCGGAGCTGAGGATGCGGCCACTTGGCAGTGAGGCAAAGAGGAGCTGAAAGAGGAGGATCAATGACAAAGTAAACCTTGGGGATGACATATTTGATTGGGAGGGCTTTTGCTTTTGTTTCTATGGGTGTTATTTTCCGTAGTAGTATTTGCTCAAGTCAAGGCTGTCTGATCGGTCCTATTTATAAATTAACGGTAATGCCTCCTGAAAGAGAGAAGCTGACAGTGGAGGTGTTTGAGAATCCCACACGCATATGTGACGCGTAGGAGACTTGTTCTCGTTAGTGAAAACGATGGTTTTTCTGGTTTTAAAATTAGGCAATTTGGAAGGAGGAAGCTGTCTTACTCCAAAAATTTTGGATTTTTAGGGAGATCGTATGAATGTTCTAAGGTTTGAATTTGGTAATATCTTAGTTTGAAGTTGGATTGTCTATTGTCTTTTTTAATGAGATTATTTGAATGATTAATCAGAAAATGGGAAAGTCATCATCATTGCTAGTGTGGATTTCGCCATGGATTTACATTTCTGATTTCAACCATTGCAGAGTCTTCAATGTCTGAACTATGAACTCTAGAAAACTCTGGTTTAATTCACAGGAAAAGTTTGATCAACATAAGAGCCAGAGAGTTGCATATTATTAACTTGTTCCAATTTTACCGGATGTCCACGAAGGGACTATTAACTCGTTAGTAAGACAGTAAGTCAGCTGTGCCAAAATTCATGAATGAGAATATGAATATACAACTCATATGGGATATTTAGGAATCATTTAGTTTTATATTACAGTCCATAATTTGATTTAAAATGAAATAATATTATAAGTTTTCACGCATTGTTTCCTTTCCAAATGGCTTAGATTCGTAGCAAATATATGAGATCTGGACTTTTTGCATGAAGAAACCAGACCAACGTTCACAAATCTTTTTTAAACAACTACAAGCTTTTTCGACTTGTGAAATTAAAGAAACAAAATCATGTGAAATAAAAAAAAGCTAATAATATCGTAATGACCAGTCATATATGGGTTTTAGCAATCACATTACGACATTTGCAATGACTTCAACATGTTAATTTGATTTTCAGGGTAGTAATCGAGCGTCATCGAAACCCATTTTCCTTATTTATGCAACTTTCAACCCTTCATCTATTCAACGGTTATTCCATGAAACAGCGGACTCTAAATCTCCAATGTAATATCACGTGAACAAAAGAGGCTTTAGGGGGGGAAAAAAGCAGTTCTCCTCTGTTTAGTCGGTGAAGCAAATCAATATATATATATATATATATATATATATATTCTCATTTCTTTTGCATCTCATCTTTTAACATGATTGGTCGATAGGATATATGCTTGGAATAATTAACGTTTAGCTTATGGGTTCTGTTAACTTAGCTAATTGGCCAAATGGTGGTCGTTTTCTTTTGTTGTTTATTGTGGCTTTACATCAATTTTATTTTTTAAGTTTTATTTTTGACATTATGGTATGATTAGATTCTTTTTATATTAAAGTATATTTTGATAAACTTTCAATTAATCTTAAAAGTAATCATTTGATTAAGAATTTAAATTTAATTCAATTACTTATATAATCACTCTTAATATATCGATAAATTTTGATTTTAAATCTCGATTTCTGCAAATACTTTCCCTGTCTCCATATTTTAATGTTGCAACGTCCTTTATAAAAAAAATAAAAGTTACATTTCATTAATATTTCCTTTATTTGGATCATGACATTAAATAATTATAATAATTTGTTGAGTATTGCTTTTGTCCAAGGGTATATATATCCTTGATATGGATCATGAAATTAAATTATTATAATAATTTGTTGAGTATGTTTTTTTTCCAAGGATATCATTTGTTTTTCAATGCAAAATATGAACCGAGGACTAATCACATTTTTATTTTGAGTCCAAAATCTTTCAATATCCTCTGCAAATCTCTCCCCCCCCCCCAACATATACATATATATATATATATATATATGGAAAGTAAGAGTACGTTTTTACTATTAAATTCGCAAAAATCAAAATAAAGTTTTAAGGAACTGATTTCCCATAAAGAAAAATAACATAAAAATACCTACAAATTTGACACAAGTTAACTGTTTGGGCTTAAACAGAATTATAAGGGGGTGTTTTCAGGCATGTTGCTGCAGCAATGTTGACCGCTGAGACTACATTATGGGTTGTGGTCCGAACAGAGACCATAGTTTGGGACTTCCAACAAATTGTTTGATCAAAGTCTACATCAGACGTGAATTCATGCTCTTAAACAAAAGGAATTGATTGACCATTTGGTTCAAAAACCCTGCCAGCAGTCAGTCCATGAGCCAACAATGTTAGCCCCTGTAGACTGATATCTAAATATTGATTGATAATAAGGCCAATAGCTCTTCCTTTGAAATCACAGCAGCAGCCAAATTAAGACAATGTGGGACAGTAGAGTGACTAATTTAAGCCAATTAGCTACGCCAAATTAGAATTAATGGCTACCCTCCATCTTAAATGTCAAATTTTAACGGCAGAGTTGTCTGGGTTGAACTGGCCTGCTATTATATACATATATATATATATAATTATTTTAGGCCGTTAATATTTTAAATTTGAATTGCGATCTATGGACAATACTTAGGAACTTAATTAAATGTATGTCTATTGAAAATGAAAATGTAAACTTTGATTACTTGTCAATTTAAATATCAGAGTGCAATTTTGGAGTTCAAATTATTACCAACAATATTGTTTTTCTTTTATGTAATTATTCGGATGAAAAGAATAAGGAATATTATTGAAACCTAAACTTGTGTTTGAAGAAATTGAGGATTTTGTTTTTGACAAGAAATATTCCTTCTTAGGTGTTATGTAACTAAAAGACTGTTCTGATTTCTTTTTGGACCAAAGTCTTTTGTAAGTTCGTAGTAGCTGTTTTCATTGTTCTCTGTTGCCTTTGCAACGACCAACTGTAAAGAAAGGTTCTTCAGAATTTGCCAATTGAACTTAGCAGTTAGCATTTGCTTTTAAGAAAGAATGTTTTTTATGCATCTAACAAATAAAACCCTTTAAGACTTTTTTTTAAAGGGTTGATAACATTAATATATGCAATAAAATACCGAAGTCATTAAATTTTTCTTTGATAATTTCGGGATAGAAGAGGAAATTTTTGAAATCAAACCTAAGCTTACATGTCAAATGCCAACTCTAATGCACTCTTAACTGAAGAGGTTGCTGGCCTTTAAAAAAAATTACAAAATCTAAAAGTAACTCCGATCATAATACAAAAAAGAAAAATGATAATTGAAATTAAACTTATTTTATCAACTTGGAAATTTGATTAAGCGAATGTTACGAGGATTGGGACATTGAACCTTCTCTTAATAATTGAACATATTCGACAAACTTACGACGTGTAAATGAAAAATTAAAACTATATAATTTGTCGCAGTTCATGAATAATTAAAATGTTTGGGAATATTTTGTATGCGTTTAATTTCAAGTTTTAAATTGGGACAAACGCAATGATTTTTATGTCGTCTCGTTTCATTAGTTAAGGAGGTGACAACAAAAAGTAATTAATACTTTCAAAACTTGAATTTCCAACATTCTATCCATTGAATGAGATGAGAGTTTTGATTCCAAATATATATATATATAAAGAATCTCTGCAAACATTCTTTTTCTTATTTATTTTCCCTCTGCATTGCCCATTAATAAGTTTAGGTTTCAGAATTTAGAATGTCGCGTCTGAAATTATTTCTTTAGGGAGAAAGAAAAGAATATATATATATATATATATAAATGTATAGTATATCATGAATGTATATATATATATATATATATATATCATGAATTTATGATTATAATTTAAAACTAATGCTTGTCAACCAAAATATTCGGGTCAGAAAACTACCCAAAAAATATTAATTCT
>JBBYHK010000012.1:11729890-11741634 GCA_038382065.1 Adansonia grandidieri | reverse complement strand
CTATTACTCAAAATATTAATTTATGAAGATAATAAAGATGAAATCTTAAAATCCTATACGATTTTATCAAAAACATTTCACAAGTATAACACTCGCGGTATTGTGAAAAATTCAAAATTAAGTACCAAAATTGACAACTTGACACCTTGTGGTATAAAATACCAGTATGAAATTTTCCTTGGCAAAAATACTACACCAGTATCTATAAAAATATATGATGATCAACTCTCAAAATTTCATAAAAAAATCTAAAAAATCTCTAAAAATAGAAAATTTGACCGTGACATCATTTGTAGAGATAAGTCTATGGTTAGATCCTGCAATGCATGCAATGAGAAGTAAATCAGTTGAACGATTCTCTTATTAAATATTAAGTCAATCAAGGTCTTGTTATATGAAGCGTGCATTATTATGAGCAATAAATCTTACTTGGCTAACTTAAATGATTCAGATGTGCACACATATGATCATATTGTGTTTGACACAATAATTTGGTGAATTACATATGATGTAATTAGATAAAGAGTTGTCACTCAATTAACCTAGAAGTCACATAAGGATGTGATTGATAAACAAAGTTATCTATCTAATTTATTTATAACTTGTTGAGTAGACTCAAGCTTACAGTAAAAATGGGTCCTAATCTGCGAGAAAAAAATAGATCTTTTCTTGAACTAATTAGTTTGAAGAAAATAGCAGAAGTAATAGAATTTTAGATTAAAGCCTTATCTAAATTGATTTCAAAAAATATTACTAAATATTTGTTTACACCTAACTTATGTAGGGTGCTAGAAAATGAGTACTTACTAGTCAATTTGTAGCATACTTGATACTAAAAACTCACTAAGCAAACTTCATTGATTGGTGTCACAATCTTAATCCGTCCTTAAACAAGAAAGAATGCTTTATGTTCTTGATAATTTAGTTTCTGAGGAGCCTGCTGTCGATGCTGTGGAAGAGACTTGAGAATTTTATGGGATCCATGAGGATAATGCAACTCAAGCTTCATGTATCATGATAACGAGTATGACTACTGAGTTGCAAAGCCAAAACATAAAAATACGAATCCAAGAGGGAAAAGAAAGAAAGAGGAAAATGAGAAGGGATTATAGTTCGTCATCACTTTGGCTAGCCCATGGTGGATCGACAATAATTCTACCCTAAGCTAACCACATTTGCGATTGGCAAACTTTTTTATCTTTTAGCCCCTTCATTCTCTTTCCTCCCTTTCCATTACCATTTCCTATTTCTTTTTTAATTAGTTCATTAGTCGTCGATTTGATCAAACTGAGTCAAACTTGCCACTCATCTACTTTGAGTTGACTAGATCGATGGTTGGCCTGGCTTCCATTCCCTTCTCTGCCCCTCATTCTCTCCTCCATTTTTGCTCTCCATTTCTAATTTTTTCCATTTTTTTACTATTTTTATTTTTTGATTTTCAATTTTTTACCAATTTTATGTTTGTTATTTTAAGTTAAAATAAAAAATATTTTTATTTTTTTTTTACTTTTTGCTAACATGGTGATACATTCACTTCTGGACATGTGTTCATGTAATACGACTTGGCATCCCATGACAGTCAATGATTTCTTATTGATTGAAAAAGCTATGTTAGCTTTTTAATTAATAATGTTAATGCTTTGACAATCAATCGTATGAAATTGAAATCTAGATACCAAAAGGTGAATTTTATTCTCTATGTAAAAGCTATAAAGTATATGGGTAAGCATGTTTTTAACCCTTAAAAAATTTAATTGAAAGTTCAAATTTTAGAAAACTAAATAAATAATTGGAGAAACACTTAAGTTTACAATAAGATCTAGCAATATTAGACATGAAATGAACATAACACAAAAATAACACAAGTATAACATGAATACACAAATGTCTCAAAATCAATATAATACGAATTATTAATATGTAAAGATTTATATAAATATAAAATAACTGAGACACGATTATGACACGATAAAATATAAAGAATAACATTGATACATAAATCCTTTTGATTTTTGTTTTTGCTATATGTTTTTTGTTTTCTTTTATCTTTTGTTGTATATTATTAACTTTTTATCAATCAAAAAATAAAAAGCAAAAAAAAAAAAAAAATCAACCATATATAGTGAAGTTACAGGTGTTCAAGAGTCAAGCCATAACTCAAATTTTTATTTTCTTTTCCAAAGTCTAGGTCGAGCCAAGCTTGAGAATTGAATTCTCTATTTAAAATCATATTAAAAAATAAAAAATATTATATTAAGTATTTATAATTAAATTTAAAAAAATAATTTGTTAATATTTAAACAGTAATTCATCCAAAATTACCTAACTTAAATTAAGAAAATTAATACCACAATCCAGCCTAATACAAGCCAAATCCGCCAAGTGAACTACCGCCAGGAATCGGTCTCTGAGATAAGTCTAGCAGCACTTTCCTCTAAGAAGGGGTTTATATTATATGGGAATTAAAGAGATTTGACTTCTTAGCCTGCAGGGTTAGTGTTCATAACAGAAATCTTAGCAGCTTTCATAAAGACTTTTTTAGGATGCTCTATCTTCGCCTACTTGCTCGGTGGAACCTCGAGTGGTTACCTCCTTATACTTAAATCAACTTTAACACTTATTCCAAAACTCACATTTAAACAGTTAAACAAATCACTTAAAGCGGGTATTACGTTATAGAAAAAATAACCCTTACATTGTTTAGACTTCACAAGTAAAATTGACAAGTGATAACTTTTTAACCCGTTTGTTCGGTTAAAAAATATTTTCATTGTCAGTGTATTAAAAACAACTCTTATATATGGATAATTATTCAATACACTGGAGTGTAAGGACCCCACATGCAGGGTTAGCATACTAACACATATCCCTTAATATATATTAAAAAATAAATAAATAATAATAAATGAATCATGTATCATTCCACTAATCCCGCTTGTAGAATGTTTACTCTCCACTAGCAGAATATGAAATAATAGTTCCTCTTATATTATATTGCTGCAAGCCTAACCTGTAACTTTATAAATATCTCCTTCAACTCCAGATACAAATTCGGGAACCTTTAACTCTCTTACACTCTCGCCTACTGTATATTTTATGTTTCTAGACTACAGTTCTCGTTATTTCCTAGTCCCCCGAATCATTATTTTATGACAAAAATGTCCTAATCTTTGCCTTCATACCGAGATGATTTAAATATATCTCACATTCTTTTTGATACAACAGGGTTGTCCTCTTACTTTCTTCTCACATGCTTAGAGTTACCTAACACAATGGCTATAAGCCTCGCCATAAGATGTGTCATTCAATAGAAAATTCAAGGTATGCAGGCATATCTCAAAAACTTACAATGCTGATGCATCATTGCTGCGCGTGGTTATAGGCTAAAATTTTATATCTAATCCATTTGCCAGCACAAAGGTGGAAATGACAGTTATGACGCTATATCCTCCGGGTGCATTGGAAGATAAAGCTGAGGAACATATCCTTCCCTTTTCAGCTCTAGAAGAAGAGTCTTCAGCAATGAATAAATATGCTTGGACTGTGGGTGACTTCCATCTGCAGCAACAAACATGTGGATGGCGTTGCTGACCTCTATCCAACTATATCCGGGTACTTTCTGAACTCCTCTTTCCTTCATCAAACTTCGAACCTTGAGCGCACTCCTCCAATGTCCAGCATCAGCAAGCAAATTTGAAAGCAGTACATAGTAACCAGAATTTTGGGGGTCCAAATCAAAAAGATGTCCTGAAGCCACTTTGGCAAGCTCAACATGTCCATGGTTTCGACAGGCTCCAAGCAATGTACCCCAAATACCAGCGTCAGGTGAAAATGGCATGCTCTGTATGGTTTCAAAAGCTTCATTCAGATGACCAGCACGTCCAAACAAATCTACCATGCATGCATAATGTTCCATCCTAGCTGGGATTCCATATTCCTCAGTCATGCTCTTGAAGTGATGAATTCCATCATTAACTTTACCAGCATGACCACAAGCAGATATTATAGCTAGAAAGGTGACATGATCAGGCTGAATTTTATTTTTCAACATCTCATGGAACAGGGCAAGACAATCTTTAAGGCGGCCATGGTTTCCATAAGCAGCAATGATACTATTCCATGAAACTTCATTTTTCTCTTCCATCATGTCAAATACATGCTGAGCAGAACCCAAGTTTCCCAATTTTGCATACAAATCTATGAGTGCACTCTCAGCAAATAGATCAGAGTAGAGTGAACCTCTAATCATAAATCCATGGATCTCTTTCCCATAATGTAGTGCTGGTAGATTGGCACAAGCAGAAAGAGCAGCTGATATACTCACACAGTCGTATTTGGTTCCAGTCCTTCCCATCTGACAAAAGAGATCAATGGCTTCCTCTGGTTTGCCATTTTGGGAACAGCTACTGATCATTGAGTTCCAACAAACAGAATCTCTTTCAGACAACCTTCCGAAAACACGATGACCAAGATCCAGTTTTCCACACTTCGCATACATGTCTATGACAGCAGTTCCCACATGACATCTATCAGCAAGCCCATTCTTGATGATATTAGCATGCAATTCCTTCCCCACTTTTAATGCAGCTAAATCTGCACAAGCAGGTAGAACACTTGCCAGTGTTACAGCATTTGGCCTGATTTTCTCTTTAACTAGCCACCTAAAAATCTCTAGAGCATCATTGTTCAACCCATTAAGCACATACCCAGAAATCATAGCTGTGCACATGACAATATCAACCTTGGTGCTTTGGTTATAAATATTGCGTGCCGTCTCCACATCCCTGCACTTTAAGTATACATCAACAAGTGCACTTTTCAAGAACACATCCAAAGGAACTCCATGTCTTAATATATATCCATGAACTTCCTTAACTTGTCTGATCCATCCCAACCCAGTAACAGCCGGAAGAAAACTTGAAAAGGTGATTGAGTCGGGTTTTACACCAGAAGATATCAACTCCTTAAACAAACATGAACCATCTTCCATAAACCCATTCTGTACATATCCCGAAATTATTCCATTCCAAGACACTAAATCAGCCTGAGGTATCATATCAAACAATCTACGACCATCAGACAACCAACCACATTTTGAATACATAGACAGAAGAGTGTTAGCGACCGTTGCATTTGAGTCCAAACCGCAGTTAACAATGAGGCCATGAAGCTGAGTACCAAAATTCACCATTCCTTCCGAAACACACAAAGATAAAATTGCTGCAAATGTCACCTCATTTGGCTTTGTCTCACCTTTCCTCATTTCCTCAAAAATCTCTACAGCTTTATCTAATTCCGCGTATTTAACATACCCATTGAGCATCACATTCCACAAAACACAATCTCTAATTGGCATTTTATCAAACAAATTACGAGCGTGCTTAATATAACCGTTTTCTACATAAAGGTTGATCAAAGAACTACCAACAAAAACATTCACTTCAAAACCCATCAACATAATTACCTCATGAATCAAGATACCAAATCTTACATTATTTAAAGCACTACAAGCCTTGACTACAGAAGGGAAAGTAAAATTATCAGGATAAACCCCACAACCCAGCATCTTAAAGTAAAACAACAAGGCGAAATGAAAGCAACCCATTTTAACTAATCCTCTAATCATCAAATTCCAACGCTTAATGCACCCTGAATCAATCTGATAAAATAGGTTCTTGGCATCAACAAAGCTACCGCAACGAAGATACATAGCCAAAAGAAGGGGATTGGCGGTAGTAATTCCATTGAGGAAGAGCTGGGCGTGAACTTGTTTGCCTTGTTGAAGATTTAAAGGAAAAGAAGAAGAAGAGTGCAAGAAAGAGGGAAGTTGGAATGTTGGAAATTCCGAAGGTTTTGAAAGATGATGGGAGGTGGTATGAAAACATTTGAGAGGCGTAATGAGTCGATAGAGTTTACAGAATGAGGAGAGATATGTGGGGTACATTTCTTCGGTGATAAATACGTTGCATTTTGGTTCAGTTGTCTACTGCTATGCTACGGACTTCAGGTTTGCATTTTGCAAGGCGGAATTTGACGATACTCGACTCTACCACTCCTAGTGTCAGTGGAGGGAAACTATGGACTCGGACCATTTGGTTTTGGTTAAATACTGTTTTAGTATTTTTGTAGTACTGGTAAAAGTCATTGTTTGTTTCCTGCGCAAATATATAAATATATATATATATATATACATACATACATATAAAACTTGAGATGCTCTAATCAATTTTACATTTACTATTACAAGCTCAAAACATCACCACGTTTGGTGTGAAACCAGCAATATTTCTTTAATTTTTAAGACTCATTCTATCTATAGGAATAGGATTATCAAGTAAAAAATTATGTTGATTCATTTGTTGTTAGAAGTACTGAAGTCAATTTATTCGATTCATCCCTTGCAATTTTATGTTGTTCCTGCAAAAACATATAGAAGGGTCTGATTTTTGGATTTTGGTTGGATTTATTGAGGATTAATGAAACTTGGTTTTAATTTTAAAGGGTTTCTCATTTTTTGGAGGATAAACAGAGAGAGAGAGAGAGAGAGAGAGAGAGAGAGAGAGAGAGAGAATGGAAGGATGAAGGAAGGTGGTTTGTCGATCCATCTATTAGTGGGTTAAATTAGTTTTATTTTAAAATATAAAAAGATTAAAATTTAATTGTTATTTCTTCTTTTATCTTTTACTTTAAGAAGAGATTATTTCATTTTTATTGCATTTAGTGAAGTATGCTTTTGTGAGACTTTTCAAAATTTTATGATTTAGAGTTTAGTGTTAAGAATTAGAATTTAAAGATTATGACCATGATATAAAATGCCATTGTTTATAAATTAAGACTAAAATGCTAATTAAGACTTAATATTTAAAGTCTAAGGTTGATTAAAGCACTGATTTTAAGGTTAGTGTTTGAGTGTTGAATTTAGAGCCGAGGCTCAAAGATTAAGGTTTATAATTTAAGGTTTGGATTCTTGAACTTACAACTTAGGTTTACAATAATCACATACAATTTGATTAAGTTATAAAGTTTACGATTTTAAGTTTTAAGGTTTATAATTTGAACTTTAAAGTTCATTGCCTTCGAGCTAAGTATTTTTGATTGAAGATTTAAGATTTTAACACTTAAGTTTTCAAGCTTAAGATGTATGATTCAAGGTTTAGAGGTTTTGACTCCAAGCACTACTCCCCAAGATTTAGAATTTAATTTTTGTAGTACAATATTAATATAAAAAATACTAGTAGCATTATTAATAATTTTATAGATATTCCTAGCAATTACTTTCATAATAATTTCAAGAAATTAGATAACATAAAAAATAATAATAATAAAATTATTAAAGAACCAGCAGTTAAAAAATCCTAGAGTACATTATACTAGTAATACATAAATAAAACTTTATATGATAAAACCTCATCTAAAAATCAAAAAGAATATGAAGATTATAAACATCTAAAAAGTATAATTGAATAAAACCCAATATTAAAAAACAAAACATCCTTAAGAAAGAAATAAATATTTTAAGATGATAGAAGATCTCTATAATGAGCATGAAAAATTATTTTGAAAAATATAATTATCATTACTTCTTAAACCAAAACAATAAAAAAAAACTATATAATGGAAACTACTGAGGAAAGCAATGAAAATAGTAATTCAACGGTTACAAAAGAACTCTTCTGATTAAGAACAAAACATTATTCAAGATCACAAAAAATCTAATGAAAAAGCATGCATTAAGAAAAAGAAAAGTTTATTAACCAGATTCATTAGACCTAGATGCAAAAACTAAAATCTATACTCAATTAGAGTATGATAAATTAAAAATGATGAAGAAAAAGATAAAGAATCTTCTTCAAAAGGAGTTAAAACAAAGCCTCAACCAACTAGGCGAGACGATCTTAATACAATAAATGTAGCAGCAAGAGGAACATATCTTGATCTTAATACAATAAATGTTGCTAATAATAACTTTTTAGTAACTAAGGAAATATTTCTTAATTATTTAGAAACTTTCAAGGAGATGTTTTACAATTGCTAAGAAAATAGGAAGAATCCATTAAAGGAAAAGCTAAATGATAAACATTATTAAATAACTTTAATCTATAGAAGATATTTTGAAAGAATTAACAAAAATAATAAAAGAAAAATTTTGTAGATTTTTAACAAAATCTACTAAACAAGTAGATGTTGAATAAGTTCTTACAAAATTAAAATTAAGTGATATTATGGACATAGAAGGATTCTCTAAAAAATTTTAAAATTACTACCAAATTTTAGACAACACAGTCACAATTTTGGTTAAATCAATACTTTAATAAGGTACCCCATCTTAGGAAGAAATATGTACTGCTGCCTATAATTATTATTTAGAAAAAACAAGAAGTTTTGATACGAAGAAATATAATATTGTATGTTAATAAACAATCAGTTAAACACTATTTAAAAGCTAGAGCAACAAAACAAATCAAAAACAAAATTGGATAAAAATATTTTTCAAAATTGTTAGATAATATATTAGAGTTTGAGTGTAAAAAATATTACCACACCACTAAAAAGAATAAAAACAAAAAGACAAAATTTAAATAAAAAAATGGAAAAGAAATAATCCAATTCAAAAGGATAAAAAATACGCTAGAAGGAGAAAGCTAAAAATATTAGTAAAATTGGATTCAAATATAAATGTTATAGATGTGATGAAGAAGGACGTATAGCCCTTAATTGTCATAGCAAAGAAAGAAATGCTAAAAAATGATAAAATTGTTAGACCTTTTAGTGGTGAATGAAATAAAGAGAGGGGGTGAATTAATTTCTCAAAATTTTAGTAAATTAAAACTATGATAAATAAAACTAAAATTGAGAAATCTAAACAATAAACTTTGGAGGGCAAGATAGTGAATAAACAACTAAAGACAAAGGAAAGAGTAGCAAACTCAATGATTTATAAAGGTTCGGCCTCAATTGCCTACGTCCTCTACCTTGGCTTCACTTGCCTTGGATTTTCACAATTCACTAACTTAAATTAACTAACTTTCAAGGACAAGGTATAACATTTACACTCTCTATCTTTCAAGGCTAAGATAGAAACCTCTACCCCCTATCTTTTGTGGCTAAGATAAAACCCTTTCTCACTACTTTTGAAGGCTAAGTAGTAACCTCCTTTTTTTACAAGGATTTGGGTGAAAACAAATAAAACCTCTAAAGGTTAGGTGTTTACAAGAATTTTGGCTCAAAGGAAATATGTATCTAAAGATACAAAATGAAGAATACAAAAATAAGAAGAATTAATCCTAGACAAAGATGAACTACTTAGTGAAAATGATGGAAAGGATGAAAGATTTGACTTTAAGCACAATTCTCTTGGTTCTTTTTCTTGTTGAAGGTGTTGGAGTGGCTTGTTTATACATTTGATCATGTTTATAGCCGTTAGGAACATTTGGTGAAGGAATATAGCCATTGAAGCCTTCAAAATGTCATTATTTCCCATTGTTCCCCGTGCCTCTGTATCGATACAATTGAATGGGTATCGATACATTGTGTTTAATGATCCAAAATATGACCCTTAAACAGTTTTGTATCGATACAAAAAGATCTATCTCGATACATGAATAGTCCTGTATCGATACAGAATGATCTGTCTTGATACATGAATAGTAATTTTTGCATTTTAAGGTTATTTAGCTACTGTCAAGTGTTGAATAGATACATGCACTTAGTGTATCGATACATTCATATAAAAATCAATTTTAAAAGGTTTTTCATGACTTTTAAAACATGTAAAACTTATCTAAAAAATGTTTTATATAAAAATATGTATTAAGAACACAATTTTGAGTGCTTGAAGGAGTTAAAACGCATTTTAGTATTTTCAAAGTGTTTACAAAATATTTCATGAAAAAATACCAATCTTGAAAATAATTAAACACAAGCTAATTAAGCTTAAGTTTTAGTTATATCAAAACTAAGATTAATTCCAAGCTAATATAGCTAACAATCTCCTACTTTTTGATATGATAAAACTTAAGGTGAATTTACGTGTAAAACTCCCCCTTAGTCATTTAAAGATTTTCAATAAAACTCCCCTATCTTAAAAGCATTACGAAAATAAATTTTTGGAATTTTTTTATAAAAAGGTTTTGAAACATTTGGCAATGACATTTTTGTTCATATTTGGCTTTAGGAGTACCGACACAAAATATTAAGGATTTTGATAATATAAATAATGTAAGCATATGTAAAATCTTCCTATTTGCTAGCATAGACATATATGTGTAAATGAAGTACAAGCAAGCAAATTAAACCCTAAAACTCTCCCTCTTTTGGAATATAAAAAAGTTAAATTAAGATTAATTCAAAGCTAAGAGACTAATTTCAACAAGATTTCTAGAAGGTATATTAATTATGGATCATTTTAGAACATGTATACCAATTACTGAGAAAATATTTGCATTTAAGTCCTAATGTGTAGTTCATCCATTTTTTGTATTCTTTTGTAGTCATTTAAGCACATTTGAGAGATAGAACATACCAATTGTTGAAGGATTTTAAGAATTATTAATCCAGTTGGTGTTTAGATGCACAATAGATACAAATTTTTAGTACACATGCATACAACAATAGATGCCATATGAAAGGTTAAAAAATTTCAAGAAAAACATAATAAACTTTCATAGGTTAGAAGAACATTCAATTTGCTCATTTATGATATGTTAATAAAATCATTTAGGCAAAGATTCAATCAAAGAACATGCTTAAATATGAGAGTTATGCACTTAGACATGTTCAGAGATTCATTCAAAGCAAAAATTTTAAGCATACATTACATACTAGAATACTAATTATATATATATAATTGACTCATGTATGTCACCAAACTTAATGCTAAAGGATAAGAATTTAATAGCATTTCTTTAATGATTACCTCAACCTTACCAAACTTTGATGATATGCTCATTATAACTTGCAGGATCATCATTCCTAGTGTTTTAGCATTCTTTGATGTTTAGGTTTGATTTAAAGAGGTTGTATGCTTAATTTGCTTCCTTTTGCTATGCAAGTGTTTATCTTTTAAGGATGGATTTATCTCCACGAACCTTGCAAAACTTAAAAACAATCTTGGCAAAAGATGAGCATTAGAGGTACTAAGATTTTAATTATAAAAGAATATTCAATAAGCTTAATATTCAATAAGCTTAGGTTTTGTTAGAAATGAAAGATGTTCAATGATCTTAATGACATTTTGAAATAAGTGATACCAAATATTGATGAATGAAGAACATCAAGCGTATATGGTACCAATTATAAAAAATAATGATATATACAAAAATTTATATTTTTGAGCATTATGAGGCAATATAAGCACTTAATGTATTTCATTTGTGAAATGAATCAAATATAATGTTTAAGCATTTAATAAGTTATGAAATGATGTTTATCAAGGTTTAGAAATCATAAAATTAAATGATTTCAAGTGAAAACTTATTAAGGAGACCAATTTTTCATTTAAAAGCAAAAAAAAAAAAAAAACCCTGAAATTGGCTAATATTCACTAGTTGTGTTGATACAGAGGGCTTTTGTATCGATACACATAGTGATGTATTGATACAAGCTGGGTTTTTGTTCATTGTATCAATATAGGGCTCTAAGTATCGATACATGCCTTGAGTTTTCTAAAAAAATGCTTAGAAAAATATGCAATTTGGCATTCCAAAACCCATGATTTTATATTCTAATGCAAACTTTTGATTTTA
>JBBYHK010000012.1:11708512-11726780 GCA_038382065.1 Adansonia grandidieri | reverse complement strand
TTAAAGTTCCTGAACCTAAAAGAAAAAAGTTAGGTGAAAGAGGATTTGAGTGCATGTTGGAATTCGAATCATGATCAACAAATCAAAGAAAAAAAATTTTATAACAATCTATTAAATTTACATGAAACTATTTTATTGAAATTTAAACTATCTCAATTCCCAAGCAATCGCCCCAAAAATTTGAGTTCTTTTTAGATTTCCTTTTTGAACAATGACAACTACAGCATTGTCATCATATCATATTATCATAGTAGAATATTAAATTAAAAACATACCGAATTCTTCCAAAAGATCAACTTGTGTGTTTAATTGATCTAAAATTTAAGAATAGAGAAACAAAAAATTCATACCTCAAATTGGCATTGTCAAAATCCCTCATTAGATTCAATCTTTGTTTGTTTTACACACTAAACCCAGTTGTCACAAACTAAAGCCATCCAATTGTCCGGCCTTTAACAGTGATCCACACGGGTGACTTGGGAAACCTTCACTAAGGTAAAGATCGTGTTTTGTCGAGAGCCTTGCTAGCGGCTTAGGTTTCATAACCCTTCCCTTTGATTAAACACCTTCGCCACGTTAAGGAACTGAGGATACGAAAAACATTTTTCTTTCTCAAAGATTTTTGGTGTGCAGCTATCCTATTGCCAATAACAAAAGGTGGCATCAATTAGACTTGGCGATATTTGATACGGTTACACGAATATGGCATGCATAATGTAAAAAAACGTGACATGACACAACACAATTACATTCTAAAAATCTACATAATACGAATTATAAACATATCAAATTGATATAAATATAAGAAACCTTAAACATGATTATGACACGATAAAATATATGAATATGACATGAATACATGAATTGCTAGGTCTAGCATCAATCTCTATATATAAGGGAATAGTAAAACACCTTAGAAATAGCTAGCTTAAAGTAAATATATTACTATTGGTATATTTGCACTTGGACCCCTGACTTTATTAAATTATTCAATTTAGTCCCTTAGAGATAGATATCTCTATGATTTAATCCAGTCCTATTTTAATTCCATAAAATCACCTTTATGTATGTGACCATTAGGCCCTTAACATGTTGGCAATAAATATAAATTAATTCAGTTAAGAATATTTATACTTATATACCATGAGTAGCATTAAGCAATGCATCATGGTCACCCAAATTCCAAGAGAGTCAATTCGGTTTAACAAGCCTTTTAGTGTATAATATGTTAGTGTAATTTGATCCGTTCATCATATAAGAGCATGATACAATGCCTACTCTTAGCCCATTCCATATTAGCCCTACAGCCTCTGAGTGTTAACTCAATAATCAGCATTGCTCAGCCAAGGACTTATGAGTTAACACGGGCTAGGAACAATTAAGATATGTCCCCTCATATCACTTGGGGTAATGAATCCTCTCTAATCCACTTATCCACCTTTAGTATGCTTCATAAGATACCCAAAACCACTCTACCTTAGGCATCCTTCAAAGTGACCTAATCATGATGATCGCTAAGTATGATAATTCACATGCAAGGTGACCTAGTGTCTCAAGTCTAAGGATTACATACAAAATTGACACATAAGAGTATTTTCATAGACACTTAAGTGAAATACCAAATGGAACTCTATAGCGGCTCATGTTTAGTGAACTTGTTACCATAACAAGCACCAATATGTTATCCTCAAGTATCACAATTGTAGACACCTCATTTTGTCTAGGTCATTTTCAAATAAATTGTGCCTAATCAAAGACCCATGCCAAATTCTGACATCTTGAGACATAATTAAAGATAATAGAATAAAATAATAAAAATTAAAAAAAAAGGAACAGCTATCATTAACATGTTGTTAGGCAATATAGGCAACACAACGCTAGACGAAAAATTCTTTTACGGAAGGTTTGAATCCTTAAGGAGTGTGTTGAAACAAATGTAAAAAGATGTTATTTTTATGAAATTTGTGAAGATGTATCGATTGATACAACATCGTGTTTTGATCATTCAAGGCATTATTGAGGTCATTGGAATTAGCATTGATCAGTTTTTCATCATTCCTGACTTAGATAAGGGGTTCAGAGAGCCAAAGGTGCATATAATTGACATTTTTTGGTGTAGGCATCAATACATGACCCTTAGCTATTGATGCAAGGCCTCCATGTCATGCAAAACCCAAAACCCACTTATTGTATTGATACAAAAGGTATTGTATCAAGACATTGCTAGGTATATTAATACCAAGAGAGTGTATGTCAATATAGGTTTGTGTCATAGGTAAAATTGTGATTTTTGGCCAAAATGTATCAATAACAAATAAGAGTATCAATACAACCTTGGTGGCATCGATACAAGCCATGTGGTCTCAAGACTGGAAGTAGTTTTTTGCTTATGGTATCGAAACAGAGCTCTTTATATTGTACTGGAAGATAAAATTTGCTCTTTGTATCAATGCAAAGTTCTTTACATCAATACAGGCAAGCATTTTTGCCTAGTTCTTGCCATTTTTCAACCTCTATACTATTAATCAAAAACTCTGATTTGTTCATGTTTTTGGCACTAAAAATCATCAAAATTAATATCAGGCCTTAACATTTGACCTATAATTAGATCAAATGAATTTTTAAGCCCAAAATGACTAGAAAATTAGACATTTTCATGAAATACATTGTTTGTTTAGAGGGAATATTTGGCCTTTCTCCTTTAGCAGACTGCATAAACCTTTCTGCTCCATAGCATTGCCTACTGTAACCATTGAAAATCTAGCCGATTAAACATAATGCCTAGGGCTGTTGCATGGTACATGAGGAAAAGCTTAAAATGCCCTCATTTTTGTCTTATAAACCTTTGTTGATCATGTGCTTATAAAGAAAACCAATGGCTTAGTAGAAAAAGATTCTTCAACTCTCCAAAAGGAATAACATTTTTTTATCCAAAAAAAAAAAACCAAAAACACTTTCCATTTTCGTAGCTCCTCCAAACCACCACTAAAAAACCTTTAACAGCCTTTCATTCCCTTCATTTTCATACTCAAAACTCCCTTTCATCAATATCAGAACCATAAAGCTCTTTTTTTCATTTACTTTCTTGTTAATCAATAGCAAACAAAAAGAAGAAAGTGAGCTCAAAACCAAAGTTGGTTTTTTCTCAAAGGTAACACTAAGGTTTAAGGCTTTTGGTATATTTTTCCATCCTTCCTCTATTTATTTTCTTTTTTTTTCGCCATTTGTATTATTTTATTGAGCCAAAATCCATGTGATCATGACCATTTTCTAGGATGATTCATGCATTTTATGGCCTTGATTGTGGTTGATTTAGGAGCTTTAGTATTTTACCAACACCTCTACCATGTTTTAGGTTTGCTTTGAAATCATGTTTCCAGCATGTTTTTTCCTAGTTAAATATGTCCATACCATCTTTCGTGGCATGACTCTTAATTTCACTCATGAAGCTAACATCTCTATGCACTTTCTTGCTTACACCCTTTGCATTTTTATCATCATTTTCATGTCAAAATGTCATCTTTCTTTGTTTAAATTTGCCGTCTACGTTTATTTTCTTGTTTGCTACATTTTTCATTACATTTTTGTCAAGATGTTTTGCTTGTTTGCTGCAAAAAACTGATTTTCAAAAAAGCCCCAAGTTAAGTCCAGGCTACCTCTAATAAATGAAAATTAACGTAGATTTAATATTTTTATTAACTGGTCCTTCAATCTTGGGGAAAAATCAAGCTTTTCATATCTGGATTCATGGTTAATGAGGTTAAACATTCTGATTTTAAAATAAAATAGCTTTTTTTTATTTGTTTTAAAATATTTGGACCTTGATTGTGCGGTTTAATACCTCTTACTTGTGATTTGGTTAATGGGCTATTCCATTATCCCAAAGTACTCCGAGATTGTGCGAATGAGCTTGTGGAGCCACTGTCACTAACCCCAATATCACAGGCATTTAGATGTCCATAATCCGAGCCTACTCCTAGAAAACCCAAAAGCCAAAAAAAACTCCTACGTTTTGCGCTGGTAACACTTTAGCCACTACTTGAAAAATCATTTTTGAGACCTAAAACATTTTTTGGAATTTCTTGATTTTTTTCCTTAAAGCGCATTGAGGTACCTTTCCAACAGGGTTTCGTTTGCCTTCAAATCATTCTAGATGAGGAAGTTATAATTTTTCAAACCTTTGCCATCTGGAACCTCTAAAATTAGCGATTGACATTCTTTTTGGCCATTTCAGCCAACCAGATTATTTTTATGGATTTTTAAAATATTTTTCCTAAAACAACCATGAAATTGCCTTTCCAAAAAGGTATCGTTTGTGATTTAACATTTCAAATGAGTCTGAGGTGATTTTTCAAAGTTCATTACACCTTTTCCCTTGCACATGTTGCTAATGCTAAAGCACTCAAATTCAAAAATTAATTCCACCTAGGAAGAAAAGTTTTAGGATTTTTGGGATATTTTAATGTTAGTCATTGTTGAGTTAGCTTTCCAGCAGTACCTCATTTATCCCTGAAGCCTTCGGATGGACCTGAAATAAATTTTAGAATTGCAATAGTGTGATACTATCCCTTATTTTTAGAGTTAAGAATTAAACTAATTTCCTAAACTGCTTTTGAGGCATTGGAATGCCCCACAATGCATTTGATTGATTCCTCATGGAGTCAAGTGTCACAAAATGGGTCCTACGTCTAGGATCAAAGCCAAACAAAAAAATTAATTTTATCTTTTATTTAAACTATCGATTTTAATTTTTAAATATCAATTTTTTTAAAAAAAATATTCCTTTTTTTTCAAAAAATATCCTAAAATTTTCATCTTTGGAGATACTCCATAAATTTCAAAATTACTAAAATTTTTACCATTAGGGATACTCCAACACCATCTTCCAAGGGGATGCTCCAACCTTGCTTTCACATAAAAAATCTAAATTTTCTCTCTCCCAATCTTCCCTAGGCCTCAAGTGACTATCGAGTCCAAACGCGTCTCAAAATTGTCATTTTAGTTATTCCTCACTAATCGAAGACAATTACAAGATACATTCCAACTGTCCTCCCTTTTTATGCTTTTGTGTGTTTATTTTTATGCAATCTAGTTATATTCTTTTTTGTCTTACTAACATGTTTCCCTTTGTCGTGTCCATTGTGCATTCATATTTTCATATCATTTTTTAAAATTATAAGGCAATGTTCCGTGTCATTTTCTCTCCAGTACTTGATGCGGAATATCTGATCTTTAAAATTAAATTCAAAGATCATTTTCATTGAAAATCCCTATGTTCCCTACATCTCCAGGGCACATAAATAATTTTAATTTTTCTTCAAAAATCAGAGTTTACGATTTTCACAAAAAATTCGTGCACTAAGAGAAGATTTTATCAAAAAATTGACAAGTCAAAACTAAAAAAAGGGAAACCAACATAAGACATGGCTAGTAAGTTTCGATTTCAAGCATCGTAGGAGTGCTAATCCTCTTAGCATAACCTACTCTCAAACACAACTTACAAATCTCTAAACCTCATAGACCTTGAAATAGATGTTTCAAGTTTCTTAACTCGAAATATCTTTTTCCATAAGCATCCAATCATGCTTAGCCCAAAATGATCTATGGCGACTCTAAGTCTCTAGCCATTTTGTGTTGGCCATCCAAGATTGGTTGGATGAATGATTCGTCTGACAGTCCTTTCCCTCGCTATCATCTCATAATGCCTAAGTCAAATCTCAATGAAGGGATAACCTAAAGGCAATTCCTTTTAAGTCATGTGCATCACCATCCAAGCGATTTGGGTTGTGTTGGCAGCACATCGCGACAACTATACTTCAACTGATAAGATTAGTTGAATGCATGGAGGCTTAACATATGCTAGTCTTTGTGCATTATCAATGCCCTATCTTGACAAAATGATGACCAGGAAGGGTTTTGAAATACTACTTTAATGCATAAGGATGTCATAATTGTAATCTTTACAATTCCTTTTCAAAGCCAATGTGTTGCATGGGCCTTATCTTCATAAGCTATTAATAACAATTAAGTTAGAACTTACGAATAAAGAAATCCCTTATTAACATTAATAATATATAATGTATTTTACATAAAATAACTAAAAGCTAGTACGTTACAAGCAAATCCATTGCCTTACAAGGCTTACACTAATAGTGCATATTTTTAGGATATGAACACAATAGTAAAGCATATAGGTTGATGGTAACTGAACCAAATGATTCTATTTTGATAAAAACCATTATTGAATCAAGTGATGCAATTTTTTATGATACTAGAATTAAATCTATTTCAAGACAATTAAAACCACAACAACTAACTCATTCTTCAAATAAATTAAAAAACTCATTAGGAGAAATTGAAAGTAATGATGAACATTCTCAAGAATTAAGGAGAAGTAAAAGGATTAAAAGGACAAGAGATTTTGGTCCCAATTTCTTTATATTCCTTGTAAAAGGAAAAAGTGAAAGCATAGACAATATTTTTTTTTAATTTAGAATCGGATCTTATTACATATGATGATGCTCTAAAGTTTCAAGATTCAATCTTTTATGAGGAAGTGATAAATGATGACATGGATTCAATCATGGGAAATAAAACTTGGATTTTAGATAATTTTCCATTGCGTCTTAGGTTGTTATTCGATTTTTAAAAAGAAAATGAAGGTGGATGGAACCATAGACAAATTCGATGCAAGGTTAATAATCAAAGGCTATATATAAAGGCAAGGAATTGACTACTTGGATACCTATGCTCCGATAGGAAGAATTGACACAATTAGACTCTTAATTTCACTTACCTCAACTTAAAATTTGTCATTCACCAAGTAGATGTTAAGACATCATTTTTAAATAGTGAATTAGAAGAGGAAGTGTACATGGAACAACCGTAAGGGTTTGTTAAGAAAGGACAAGAGCATAAGGTCTGTGACCTTGTTAATTCATTGTATGGGCTTAAATAAGCACCAAAACAATGGCATCAAAAGTTTGACAAAGTTGTGTTAGCTAGTGGATATTAAATGAATCCAATAAATGCATATATAGCAAATTTGAAAATGGAAAAGAGTTGTAATCTACTTATATGTAAATTACACGCTTATATTTGGCATAGATTTGGAAAAGTTGAGGAAAGATAGAAATTCTTGTCAAACAACTTGCAATGAAAGAAATGATGTAGCAGATGTTATTCTTGGAATTGAAATATTACAAGATGAAAGTACCATAACATCGTAACAATCACATTATATTGGAAAGGTACTTAAAAAGTTTGATCATTTTGATTGTATATCGATGTCTACACCTATGGATACTTAAACAAAATTAGTACCTAATAATGGTAGGAAAATTGATCAATTGCAATATGCAAGGTAATTGTTTGTTTAATGACTTGTACAAGGCTAGATATTGCATTTGTCGTTGGAAAATTAAATAGGTACATAAGTAATCCAAGTGATCTACATTGGCAAGCAATTAATAAAGTACTAAGGTACTTAAAAAAAATATTAACTATGGACGATGCTATAGTGGATATCCTTTAATTCTCAAAGGGTATTTAGATGCTAATTTATTACAAGTTTAGAAGATTATGCTTATGAATCGTCATTCTTAGTGGAGTTGCTATAACATAGGGTTCCAAGAAACAAACCCGTATAATAAACTCCACCATGGCAGTTGAATTTATTGCATCAGCTACTATAGCTAAAGCAGTTGAATGGTGAAAAAAATTGCTATATAAGGTACTGACATGGCCGAAACCAACTTCACCAATTTCTATCTATTGCGATAGTGACGCTACTCTAGCAAGAGCATATAGTTAAGTATATAATGGAAAGTCTAGACATATTGAGTTGAGACATAGTTTCATCCAATAATTAGTAAATGATGGAGTGATCACTGAACCCTTATGAAATTGCGTGAGAACTTGGTGCTATCCTTTAACTATGTCTTGCTAGAGATATAATAAGTAAGACCTCAGGAGGGATGAGGCTCAAACCCATAAAATAAAGTCACCCATCATGGAAACTAGACTCGACACTTAGTATAATGTCAAGTTTTAAATTCAATGTGACAAAGTACATCATTTGTATGTGGTTATTAGCACTATAATAAAAATAATATTCTATCTCAAGTAAAAGTGCTAAGTATCCATAATGGTAAAGGTAGGATGAGTAATGTACTTTTAATAAACCCATAACATAATTATGTTAAAGTGTTATAGTTACAAGCATACTCTCGATAAAGGTAGGATGAGTAATGTACTTTTAATAAACCCATAACATAATTATGTTAAAGTATTATAGTTACAAGCATACTCTCGATGGGATCTACCTATGAAAGTGTGAAGTATGGTTACTTCAGGAGCTTAAGGCCTTGGCTCTAATAGCATTAATGAAAAGAGGACATAAACACATCGCCATAATAGTGTCCTCAAATATTGATGCATTGATTGGTGTTGAAATTATTGTGTGAGATGTGTTCAATGAACCAAATAAAATAGCTAGTTCAAAGCATAGTCTATCATGTGATTTCGATCACTTTAACATATTTTCACTAACTGAAGGTTTAATCATAAAACACCTTTATTTATGCATTAGATTTCCAAAATTATCAAAATCTGAATTATTTTGAAAGTGGGAGGAGATTGTTGGACATTTTTAAAATAATAAATGGGATGGAATCCCACAGTAGAAAAGAACTAACACAATTATAAATATAGGGAAGTGTGTGTCCATAGTAAATTGGGCACGCACATAGGTGGGCTTAGTGAAAACCAAGCCTTGGGTGGGCTATTTGTGCATTAATATAATAGTAAATACTATATGGCACTTGGCACTTAAACACGTGGCACATGCAAAATGTATTTATTAATTAATATTTTTATTTTTGTCTAATTTAGATAGATATTTGTTCAAACATGTCTAAACAAAAAGTTGCCTTACCTATTCCAAAGAATAAGTCTGTTCATACAAAAATATGTTTGAACAAAAGGATTGTCTTAAGGAAACTAAGCTATATGTTTAATACAAATAGACAATTTCAATTAGGTTATGTTTGTACAGGCATACATTTAGGCAAGATATGTTTGTTCCAACAGACATGAATATTCTCTATATATAGGCTTCTTGGTTCACAGGAAGGTACTAAAAAATATTTTTTTTCCTATTCTCCCCTTGTATTCAAACTTCTCTAGGTTTCTTCCATAAAGGCTTGCTGTAGAAATTCTCTATCAAAGTTTGATAATTTTGTAGTACAATACTCAATACTCAATGTACTGATTTCGTTAATGCAATACGCAATCAGTCATTAGCTTCATTGAATTCTTGAGGTTTATATGTTGGAAACTTCTTTGCATACCAGAAATAAAGGTGAATAAAACTTTAAAGATAGTAACACCGATACACGCTTTGAAGTCAATTCGTATGTGTTCATGATTTCTATAGTTTGTGTGTACTTAATACTTTTTGATAGAAAAGATTATCCTTACCAATTAATAGTCATAAATGAAGTAGGAGTGAAAAGCTACCAATATTGATAGAAGGCAAGTTATGGTTGTACCTAAGATGTTAAGATGCCAAAGTGTTCTAGGCAAGCTAAAACGAAAACAACAATTAAATTTACTTTATCAACTAGTATCCAATAATTTAACCTAGTGTTATCGATACCGTACCGGTATCGACCATACCTATTAATACATAACAATTTTGACATATAACGATACCAGTAATAGTTGGTTTCATTTCGGTCTTGGTTTTGATCTATACCGGTCATACCGATACTACCGACCTGTTTCGGTGGTATCGGTCGAAAATAGCTATACTGGCCAGTACATAATATAAGCTTGTAAAAAAAAAGTTAAACCAACATTGATCTTAAATCCAATGAATATTATGCATAATTACTCATAAATTTGATGAATATTGGACATAATTATTCATAAATTTAATGATCATTAAAAATTTTTAGCTTTATTATTTAACTGATATTGATTTTCTTATATTTGATGAAGTTTTTTTTTTTAGAACATTATATATAATTGATGAATATTTAATATATAAAATTTATTTAATCTCATTTACTTCATATTTGAAAATATTTTTTATATATATAAATTAAAAATATTCAAACTCCGATAAACCTAAAATGATGCACCGAAACACACTGATATCAGTATGTACCTATACCCAAACATAAACGGAACACCCGCCGATGCAGTACTAACTACCTTGATTTAACCCCCCCAACTAAAAAAAAGAAAAGAAAAACAATTTAATCAAATAACAGCCAAATTTTAGATGCGTTCCTTGTTTCCCTGATATCTTGAATATGATATCTTGAAACAGAAGCAAACACTGAGCGTACATTGGCAAATGGAAATTAAAGCCAAACTAGAAAAGCTAGATACAGTTTAGAAAAATACCTTGGTTTACATGTAGTGGCGGGTAGTGGGAAGAAGTAGGCGTTCGGGGAAATCAAGGAACGACTCAACTCCAAAACAAGAGGATGGAGAAGTAGATGTCTGTCATAGGAAGGGCGAGAGGTCTTTATGAGGGGGGTCTTGCAATGCAGGCCGTGCCTTCATATGTCTTGAAAGTCTTTAAGATCCTCTTAACGCTGTGCGTATGCCAACTCTATCATCAGAAACTATTGGTGGAAGCAACGCAGCGACGAGCGAGGAATATCATTGGCGAAGCTGGGCCTGGGCGGATATGTGTCAACCACAGACCAAAGGGAGCATGGGGTTCAGAGAATTGGGGTGTTTTAACATTGTTTTACTAGCAAAGCAATGCTGGTGTTCGCTGAATGGAACTGATACACATACACTAGCCGATACAGTTCTCAAGGTTAGATAACGGTGAGCAAATTGGGTAACCTGAAATACTAATGTGGCACCATGATAATAAAGTCAATAGACGGTGAGAAGTGGCTAAAAACTTACGAATAAATGAAAAAACGCAGAAGAGGGAGCCAGGGTGAGGACAACGAAACGAGTCTGGTCAAGTGAGTGTTCCTCATTAGATCAACGTTCTAGTGTTAGTGTGGAAAATATGCCATGCAGTCCTACCGGTCATGGCAAACCTTGCCAGACGACACAAGGCATCGCCACAAATACAATCTGTTTCAGATGCAACGAGGAGGTAGAAACGGTAATGCATTACTACTGCCCTCACGGTCAAAAACATCTCGACACATATTGGGTTTAGCTTAGCTTGGGGATAAACAGCTTCGAAGATGATGTAACCGAGTGGCTGAGACAGGTATGCAATGATACCAACCAACAACAGCTTGCCTTTGTTCACGACTGCAACATGGTCATAATTTCATAATAAAAAAAAAAGGTTGGTTAAGATTTTGCAGAGCTGGATGCTTTGAGTATATTTTTTATATATATACACACTCATATATACATACATAATTGAAGGTATCACCTTTTGCATTTGCAAGCATCTACTTAATACTTTGGGTTGATTTCTTAACTCATGAAAGATTCGGAAGACCTGCAAGGACTGAATGAAGAATTATGTGTCCTTTGACACGTTTAACAATGACGCCTTTTCAGGCGAAAAAGGGTTTTGAAATGCTTTACGATAGAATAAATTGTGTATTATTTATGACAATCGTACTTTTCATCCTAATTGGACACAACAGCCAAAAACAATACAATCCCAATGACCCTAAGTAGCCTTCATAGAAGGAGATGAAAACAAGTTGCTTAGCAAGCAGTACTACAATTGCCAACAAAAATCTCATAATTGATTATAACAAAACCCTGACCCAAAGAATGGCATCAGCAGACATACCAATTGTTTGATAGCATTAGCAGCCATAACAATTGTGTAAGTAAAACCAAAAACAGGCACCCATTCACCTTTTATCAAAAACTAACTCCACTCAAGCAACTGACTGCACTGCTCTTTCGAAGCTGTCTTCTGCAGATGATGCACGTTTAACAAGAATGTGCTCCGGATGTGTGAGCTTCAATTGGCTGCAGCACAGTAATCAAACACAAGGTCAGTCAGTATTGGGAGCATTTCCCAAAATAATCAACAATGTAATGCAGCATCAATCAATCTCAATTAGGATCTACAACAGCTAAGCTGAGCATATAAAATAAGATATGGCTACATGCAACAGTGGTCAATTAGTCTACCAAGACTTGCTGATCCTTTCATTACAAAAGTCCTACAACTAAGGATTGAGAATTCAAGCCACTGAGGTAGAATGAAGGTTAGCAGTCATATTCTGAAGCGTTAAAGGAGCACATATACTATGCAAGCTACATTTAGATTAAGAAAACATCCAAGCATGTTCTCTTCACAACAGAAATGCTGCTGTGACTTACATTGTCGAAATAAGCAGTTTTGCATGGTAAGCAAATATGAATACCCACCAAATTACAAAATAGTAAACTCTTCACAATGCATGCATAACGTGTAAACTGATAAGGTTAATATAATATATATATATGTACATATATTAAAAAAGTCTATCTTTTTCAATAGATTGAAGGTGAACCACCTGCTATCTTCATCATGCATGATTAGGAGACAGGGAAACGCAAAAAAGGAAACTGGCCAACAAGAATAGCTGATTTTGCAGTAAATTGATAAGAACGCTCCGCTAAGCACCAGCAATCATCATTTTGTACTAAAGCCACACAGTTGCAAGATTTTCAACCCAAATATAAAATGCATGAATGTAAGAAAACTTGAGTGAATATATAGACTACGGAAATAGATTAGAAGGATGGCTGAATCTAAGTTCAAAAACACAAGCCTAAGATACCAACTAGGCCATTCAAACTAGGAACTTTGCAGTTTGGCCAGCAGATGCAGATATATGCTCCTTTTGTAGTGATCTACAATATTTGATAGAAACATACGCAGAACAAAGTATGCTAACATGAAAAGAGGAGAAAAAAAAAAAAAAACACTCCTATTATAGTATTGAATCCATTAATCTATCTGCCAAGTATAACTCTTGAACATGATGGACTCATTTGCCATCAGCTTAGTAAACCTTTAAAGCACTCAGAAAAAAGTGTGCCTAAGATCATCAAATTTCCAAACTGATAAGGCAGCTCACCAAAGAAAAGCCAAGAAAAACAAAAATAGAGGATATGAAAAGCTAGTTTACCTTAGGTAACGGGAAGATGATTTACCAAGGTGAAGACTGCATACAACCAGGTTGGCCAGAGTTTCAGGATCCTTTGCATCCTACATCCATTGCCAAAAAACCCATTATCACATAAAATTATATGAGCCAACTATTATGAAGCAATGAAACTTGGGAGTGAAATATCAATGTCATAAGGACTACAAAATTTTAAAATTGACAGGAACACATGGGACTAGAGGAAACCCAAGAGTCAAATTCAGTATCATTTGACATCACTCAGAGGTTATATGACAACAATTAAAACTTAATTCATATCAAGCTGGGCAGAGTAATTTATGATCATGAGAAGCATTAACTGTATTCAGCCTTGTTCATAGGGCTATAAACAGACCAAAAGAATTGCCAAATCATAGGTTTAAATCTAGAGAAAACAAAAGTTTAGTTTCCATTGTTTAAACTTGCCTTATTAAGTGCTTCAAGTAACAGTGTTTCAGCCTCATCAAAGTTTCCCATGTGCATGCAGCAGACAGCCTTTCCATTCAGGATCAATCCAGTCATTGGATATTTCTCAGAGAAATCTTGGAAGATCAGATATGCTTCCTGTATCTTGGAACCACCCTGATTTGGTAGAAGAACATGTCATTACACCGTATCCATGATTTCTTACTTAATGTATTATTAAAATGAAAAATATGCTATACCACTGCCAGGTTCAACCATGCATTTGCAAGTTGAGTCAGTGTATGGTCCTCATCAATCTGCTGCATGACCCTCAGCTGTCTCTCCGCATAATCTGACCTGTGCATCTTAATAAAGATTTGCACGTTCAACGCATGCCTGAAAAAGAACACAATGATTTCACCAGATGCATCAGAGCTCCCAATTTGCTTGTGCATATATAAGTTGCTGAGATGCTATGCTTTAGCAGTCAAAGGGTCTAATCAAATTCACTAGAAGGAACACAAGCTCTTTCTAGAGGGCTCACTATGCATATAACCTCTGAGTGATGATAAACAGTGACCAAAATGTACTAAGCATCAGCACTTCGGTAAAACATATTAAAGGATGGTGATATCAAAGTGATGCAAACCCGCATTGCCATGAATTTTGCATTTTACTTATAAGTAGACTTTCAGCATCAGGGTCAGAGTGTGTCAACACAAATGAAAGATGAATAATTGCCCTGCTATGTTTACTTGTAAATACATATTATAAGCAGGTAGAAATCACCTGCAACATGCAACAGCCTAATTAGTTCACCAAAGTTCTTATTTAACCCATATACTGTATCTCTGTTTCATAACTTACTTTCTAATTTATAGATATGAGAGGGACAAAGAAGTGAGAGCTAAATCTGTGCTGTGAAACCATAGAAGACTGCAGATTATGCCTATAACGGAAGAAAAGAGCATATATCAAAGGACACAGTCAATCCATACAAGTGGGTTCCTAGGAGGAAATATTCAAAGAAATACAGCCAAATCATGCAATTTTAAACATCTTACTCGCCAAAGTCATCATGAAAGCCTCTAATGTCATCATGTTGCCCTGTAATTCGGGGATTTGCTTTTAATTATGAAAGCAGTATTATTCAACTATGACTACAAACAGAGAGGCAAGGCAAATGGGCTGGCTGGAAAAAGCTTTATCAACATTACTCCACTAGATGCAAGTCAGGAATCAAGGGAATGTAATTTTTGTTGTACTACTGCCAAATACAAACTGACGTGTTGCCATTCACTACAATGGGTGAATCTCGTGGCATCGGCAATATTTCAATCAGAATACAGAGAATGCCTAACCGAAACTCAACCACTCTACTATTGAGGTATCTTATAGTTTGAAGAGATACTCCTTAAGATCATTTTACATATAGGATCTATTTGTTTAGATTTAAAATCTTTTATGATATGTATTTTCCAAGTAAAATAGAAATTTGCAGGTGGTATACCTGTATAGAGTAAAATAAATTGGTGAAACTCAATATGCAGCAATTACACCTATTTTGATTAGGTTTAATCTGGGTGTTCACTCATTTTTTTTTAATCATTGTAGAGATATGAAAGAATAAAACTTGTCACTTAAGCTATATGCTATGGGATCTTCAATGACCAGGGATGTGGAGCAACATTGATATTTTTGCTAGAAACCTCTTACCGACTGGTCTCTATTGATAAGAAAGGGCATCCTATGTTCATTTTGATACGAGTTTCTAAATGGGTCATTTCTCAAGGCGTCAATGAATAGCTCGAGAACCATCTAAACCCTACTCCTTACACTTACACCACCTGCAAGGATTCATTTTCACCCCAAGAGGACAGGTTAGTAATGTGCTTTACAATTTCAATCCGTTTTCTATGCTAGTGTATGTAACAATTTCAGCATGCTTTGTTTACTGAAAAATGAAAAACAAAAAAAGGGCGTGTTTCTGCTATTAAAGGTCTGGATTTTAGCATGATTGAACTAGGTAACCAACAATTTTGGATCAGCATGAAAAAATGGGGGATTTAGATGTCAGAAAGGTTGGATAATGGTTAAGCGAGCTGATTCACATGGAATTCCGTCAATTTTTAGTTTCAAACCACCCTCAATCCTTCCTTCTTTATTTTGTTTTTATTTTCCCTCACTAGTCTCAGGGGCCAGATAACAGAAGGTAAACTTACTTGATCTAATGAGCTATTTTTTCTCTATGCCAAAGGCTTCCAGCCGAAAAGCCCAAAGAGGTAAAGATCAAATGATTTTGACAATTAAACAGGCCATTTGAATTAAGAATACAAAAGAAATTTTTCAACAATTTGGACATATATAGGACAAAAAAAGAATAAATGCAGCTGAATCAGACATCATCAATAAAGGAGCAAATTTGATAGTATTATAGACATGGAGAACATAAAAATAGAAGGCAAGCATAAATGAAAGTGAAGTTGAATGAGAAAACTCACAGTTCCATGGTGCCACCAGCATTGGTGTGTTTAAGAGCCTCATTATAATCTTCTTCATGCATGAAAATGATTCCAGCAATCAGCCTTAACATGGCATTGTTTCCAATTGCTGGATCTGCCAACCACTCTTTCAAGCTTGAAATCGTCGATTCCTAAATGCGGTACGGTATTCAGTAAAACCCAACCATAATCCTCAATCAAAAACAACATCTTTTCCTTTATTACTTAGCAGATCTATTCTAAAACAACAAAATTCAGGCAGATCTGGAAAAGAAGTTCACCTTATCATGAGGGTTGGAAAGATAGAGGGCCAGCAATTTAACGGCTTGGAGAGGAGTGGCAGCGGAGGAGTCGATCTCATTGATCACCAGCTAAGATTTCAGAAACAAAAACAAGTAGAATTAGAATGAATTTGTAAATATTTTTGGAAGAAGAAATGAAATGAAAAGAAATACAAGACGCAGGCACAGGGCGGGGTACTTGGTAGCTGCCGAGAGCGATGTAAGAGCGGTAGACGAGGCAGTCGCGCTCGACGGCGTCGTCGGCGGAGAGGTTAGGAAGATCGCTGTTGTTGAAGGCAGCCTGATACGAACCTAAATAGAAATTGTTCCTCAAATTAAACAAGTGATCTGGCGCTGCAGCCGTTGCCATTTTCCTAATACTGGTTTGGATCTCAGACCAATTACAAAATGCTTTTCTTTTTAATTCTCTTTCAGTTTTAAAGTCTTCCTAGATCCTCCGGTTTCCTTTCTTTCTATAATATCATAAGCAGATTTTTTTTTCCTTTAATTTTAATAGCATGGGTTGCAATAAGAGGTGTGTTTTAGGTAAAACATGGCAAAATAAATTTGAATTCAAAATTTTATTTAAAAAATAAATAAATTTAAATTTGAGTTAAATTTAATTTGATAAAAAATTAAAAATTTGAATTTGAATTTGTTTAAATTTAAAATAATTCGAACTCGAAATGACTTAGCTTCAAAATACTCGAACTCGAAAAACTCAAACCTGAGACCAATTAGAACCTAAACTCGAATTTAATAGTAAAAATATAAATAATCAAATTGTAATTAAATAATTTTTTATAAAGTAAAAAAAAATTAATTATCAATTTTATAAATATAAAAAATTATTTAACAAATTGATTTTATATAACAAATTAATTTAATATCATTTTGGTACTAACAAATATTGATTTTAATATATAAATATAACTAAAAATATTTTTTACAAGTTCACTTAAAAATTAATATGGTTGTACTACTTAGTAGTGTTACACGTGATTTTAATTGTTTACAAATTTTTAAATATAAATATATATTTTAGAAATAAAAAATTAATAAAATATTTATTAACGAAATTAGCATTAACGTACAAAGATTATTCCAAGTGCAAATTACATTAGATTAATATAAAATTTATTCTTTTCAATGATACGTAGAAATTAAAAGTACAAAAACAATGAAACTTAATATAAATTTTAACGTTTTTTATCAATCAAATAAATTTATTTACTTTTTACTATTAATAAAAATTAGTTTTCTGAAAATAAAAAAATTAATGTAAAACTTAATTCTTTTTTATTTATTATAAAATAAACTTATTTAATAAAAGTTAGCTAAAATACTAACTTTTAAATTTGATAAATCCTATGAATAGCAAAAAATTTTACAATCACGATTTAGAACTTGAGTAAATAAATTTATTTATTTATTAATGTTAATTAAAAAATTAAACCTTTGAAAATAAAGTAATTCAATGTAAATTTTAATTTTTTTAATTATTATAAAATAAATTTATTTAACAAATATTTTAACGAAGATAAAGTTCTTAACTATTTCAATGAAACTAAAGTTCCTAATTATAAATTGAATAAATTTTATTAATTGGAAAACTTTTAGTTTTAATAGAAAATTTAGTTTTAAATTAAGATTATATCATTATATTAAAAAATTATATAATAATTAATTAGTGATACTTCCTTTTTTATTATCTTACTAACTCCTTAATCACAATCTTATACTTTTATTTATTCTTCAAATATAGTTATTTATGCATTTTGATTTAATCATTAGTATTTACAATCATGTTTATACGTATGGATAATATAAATTATAATGTATTTAGATGTTAAAATTTGAATTCATCAAATTAATTACTTTCAATATTAGTATGATTAGTGTAAACTCTGCAAGCCAATCGCTATAGCTAAAC
>JBBYHK010000012.1:11694278-11706975 GCA_038382065.1 Adansonia grandidieri | reverse complement strand
ATACTAAATTGCGCAATTCTCACTCAATATCATTGTTTTCAATGAACCTAACATTTTCAATTTAGAAGAATTTGAAAAAAAAGGACCAATAATTATTAAAAAAATGAAACTTGAAAAAAATAATTTTAAAGAAAAAATTAGTAATTATAAAATTATTAATAAAAAGATTGTAATTACATTTTTACCTCTTATTTCATCCAACTTTTGCTTGTTTTTTTTCTGTACTTAGTGAGAAAGGGGAACCGATATATTTATATATTATATATTATATATTATATATATTAAAAATATTATTTAAAAATAATAAAAGATTAAAAATATTTTACATTAAATCTCAAATTTATAAAATAAAAATATTATATTAAATTTTAAACTATTATTTTAAAAATAATAAAATATTTAATTAAATTATATATAATTATATATTATATATAATATAATATAATAAATAATAAATTTTGAATTATATTAAATATCAGATCAATATAAAAATAATAAAAATAAAAATATTTTCTATTAAATTTCAAAAAACTAGTTAAAAATCATAAAAATTAAAAAATATTTAATATTAAATCCAAATTATTTTTTAAAAAAAATTAAAAATTAAAAATAATATATATTATATTTAATATATATTATATAATACATATATAATATACTATATAATATTATCAATATAATAAAACAATATACTATATATAATAAAAATAAAAAATATTTTACATTACATTCTGAATTACTATTTAAAAATAATAAAAATAAAAATATATTTTATATTAAATCCCAAATTATTATATAAAAATAAAAATAATATATATTATATATAAAAATAAATTACTATAATATTATATATTATATATATTGTATAATATATATTATATTAATATATATTATGTAATAAAAATAAAATACTTTATATTAAATTCTGAATTACTATTTAAAAAATAATAATAATTAAAAATATTTTATATTAAATCTTGAATTGTTATGTAAAAATAATAAAAATAAAAAAATTATATTAAATCTCAAATTACTATATAAAAATATAAAAAACAAATACATTTTATATTAAATTTCAAATTATTTTTTAAGAAATTAAAAGTAATATATATTATATATTATTATTTCATATAATACATATATAATATATAATATATTATATAGAATAAAAAATAAAAATATAATTATAACTAAATGTACATATGACTATAACTAAATGTACAAGTGTCTATAACTGAATGTACATGTGCTTGTAACTGAATATACAGATGATCAAAACTAATATATTTAATTTCAATATATATATTGATATATGTTCCAATATGTGGAGGGTTGGTTCCTGTACGAGGGGAATCAATCTCTAATATATATTACATATAAATTATATATATAATACTATTTTTAAATAATAAAAGATTAAAAATATATATTAAATCTCAAATTACTATTTAAAAATAATAAAAAATAAAAAATATAATCATAACTGAATATACAAGTTCCTCTAGTTTTGTACATTAGTGTCTTACATGATTATCATATCTGATTTCCAATCAATATGCACAATTGCTCCCTAACATTTTGATATGGTTCATAGCAATACGTTTTAGATTAGATTTGATTGTAGGGTCTTGTACATTCATTCTGGTCATCAGTACATTTGGTTATAGTCATTCGTACAGTTAGTTAAACTTATTCGTACATTCAGTTATGATGATTTGTTCATTCATTTATTATCATATGTACATTTACTTATGGTACCAATATTTGACATCTGATGTTTCCTGCACGCATCTAACGCATAAGCGCATTTCATTATGCTCATACCACTAAATGTGTATTATGGTCAAATATACATTAACTTATTAATATATGTACATCTTACGTGATTGTCATATTAGATATCCAACTGATATGCAAAATTGCTTTCTAGCATTTTGATACGATTCATGGCCATACGATTTAACATAGATTCGTTTTTAGTCATCTATACATTTAGTTGTAGTTATTCATATATTTAGTTAAACTCATTCGTACATTTATTTATGGTGATTTGCACATTCATTTTATCATCATATGTACATTTATTTAAGGGCATTTGACTTTTAATGTTTCCTAGACATATCTAATGCATAAGCACATTTTGTTATGTGCATACAGCTTAATGTATGTTATGGTCGAATGTACATTAACTTATTAGCATATGTATATCTTACGTAATTGTCATATTTAATGTCCAACTAATGTTTGTAATTGCTTTTTGACATTTTGGTACGACTCGTGACCATATCGTTTAATGTAGATTAGGTTTTAAGTTCCTGTACACTCATTCCTCGTCATTTGTACATTTAGCTATAGTTAGCTGTACATTTAGCTATAGTTAGTTGTACATTTAGTTATACTCATTCGTACATTTAGTTTTGATGAGTCGTATATTAATTTATAGTAATATGGCTCATGACCATATTACGACTCATGACCATTTGATATTTTGATACGGCTCATGACCATACCGTTTAATGTAGATTAGGTTTTAAGTTCCTGTACACTCATTTCTCGTCATTTGTACATTTAGCTATAGTCAGCTATATATTTAGTTATACTCATTCGTACATTTAGTTATGGTGAGTCATACATTAATTTATTGTAATATGCATTGCATATTATATATAATATATAATAATATATAATTTAATATAAAATATTTTTATTTTTATTTTTTTAAATAATAATTATTTTTAATGTAAAATATTTTTAATCTTTATTATTTTTAAATAGTATTTTTAATATATATAATTTATATAAAATACTTTTAATTTTTATTATATATAATATATATTATATAGTATATATTATATATAATTTATATGTAATATGTTTGGCGGCCCATTCCCTTACCACCACATATTATATATAATATATATATAATATATAATATATATTACATTTTATTTTTTAAAAATGATTTGAGATTTAATATAAAATATGTTTTTATTTTTTATTATTTTAAAATAGCAATTTAAGATTTAATATAAAATATTTTTAAGTTTTTATTATTTATAAATACTATTTTTAATATATATATATAAGGGTCGGTTCCATAGGTTGCTAAATAAAAAAGTATAAAATACGGATAAAGAAGTAATTACAAATTTTTTATTAATAATTATAATAACTATTATTCTTTTAAATTATTTTTTTCACTTTTATTTTTTTTAATAATTACGAATTTATTTAACTTTTTTGAAATTCTTCCTATCAATTTCCACTCCGAGGGAGTATCGTTATTGTTAATATTATTTATATTAGTATTAAAATAAAACTATTCATTATTAAAATTGCATTTCTATTAGTATAAAATATTTAAAATAGCAATACTATTATGAGAATAGTTATATTATTAAAATTAATGATACTTTTTAAAAAATTATTATGAACAATATTATTTATATTTTAAAAAATTAATAATATAATAATATTTATTATTAAAATATAAAAAATTTATATAAAAAATCTATCTATAGTAATATAAAATTGAATTAATTTTAAATAATTTTATAATTTTTTATACTATATATTTGTTTAATTAACCGTATACCAGCATAAGTAAATTTACATACGGAGAAGCACAGTGAGCGGACCTATTGTGCAAAATATCCAACAGATCTGATAAGGCTTAATCCAGGGCAGGCCCAGGGTCGCAGAGGGCGGAGGGGATAAAGTGTACTGGGAAATTCAGCGGTGATTTAAAATATCTGCCTGCCTGCTTTCCTCACTACAGTCCGAGGAAGCAGAATCAGAATTAGAAGCAAATGTTGGCGAATGTTTGTAATCCAGTTATACCAAGTCCAATATTGGGACGGAAATGGCGACCTACCCATAACTTGGTGCAACTTAGACTTACAAAGACGTTCCTGGAAAGAGCGGCTGCTTACCAGCTGCAGTCGGGCAGCTTCATTCTTTGTGCTGCAACGCACCCCAACCACCTGTTATCTCTTTCACATTCTGACTCTGATTCTGATTGGAGTCTCTCTCCTAGTCCTAGTCCTAATCCAGCAGGTTCTTTTCAGCCTCACTTTCACTTCATCTGCGCTTCAATTTTTGCTTGTTTCTTTCTTTTAATATTGTAAACATGCGGACGCTGCAACCACAACATTTAACTTTAATCACAGCACAATGATTCGCATGAAATCTACTGGTCGCTTCCTCTGATTCGCAACCTGTAATTTTTTTTTTTTCAGATACTGAACCTGTGACAGCAGCAACCAGCAAGTCCTTTGCAGACTCAGGTACAAAGGGATTCACTGCGGGTTTCTCAAGACTTAAAGCAAAAAGAGTAAAAGCACTTGGCAATAAGACTTCTCGGATGAAGCAAGAACAAATAAGCACTGGTGATGATGAATTGGTTGCCCAGAGCCATGATAAAGGAGTTTCAAGGGTTTTGCAATCTAATAAAAGCAGAGAGACTTACCAAACAACTGAGGAAGAAAAACACGTTGGCTACTCTGATTTATCAACTCCTTCTATTCAAGTGCTTGATAAACCTCATGAGTCTTCTCATTCTTTCCCCAAAGCCAAAAATGCTGAACCAGAGGGTTCATTTGCTAGGAGTTCTGCTGCTCACTTACGAGGTTGGGGTGATGGTGGCTCCATTCGTAACCCCAAATTGAAGTCATCTTACCTGCAAAAGAAAAATCTACCACCGTCTGCTGGGGGTGACTTTTTTAGTAGAAAAACCTTTGCAAATCTGGGTTGCAGTGAATACATGATTAAATCTTTAAAACAACAACTTTTCATGCGCCCTTCACATATTCAGGTATATTGCTAATTTCCTATTGACAACTTTTTCTTGTAAACGTTGAGCTGAGTTTGTTTTTGTTATGTCTGAAGAGTTACCCTACTTTTTGGATCTGTCACTTTGACATTAATCGATGAAACTATTACTTGGTTTCGTCAAAAGCCATTTAGCATATAAAATAAAAATCTTGGATTACTGCAGGCCATGGCTTTTAGACCTGTTATTGACGGGCAGTGCTGTATCATAGCTGATCAAAGTGGCTCAGGGAAGACATTAGCATACCTTACACCCATTATTCAGCGCCTTAGGGAAGAAGAACTCCAAGGAGTTAGCAAGTCATCCTCTGGTAGCCCTCGTGCAGTTATAATTGTACCAACTGCTGAATTGGCGTCTCAGGTCAGTTTCTATTGTTGTCTCATTGTTTTTATTCTCATTTTCCTTTTGATGTCATCTTCTGTGCTTATTGCTGCTTTAAACAATATTATCGTAGCCAAGCATTGTTCGGTCACTCATCAGTCTGGTATTTACTTTCTCAATCTGTCCTGGGCATAGGTAAGAATAATTTCTGCATATGAAACTTTTGTCGTGCTACCTTTTAGCTGAAGATTACTGCATTCTACCTTGAGTAATATAACTCCAGTTTTGGAAGCTTTAAACTCTCATATGATTTGCAGTCTTCCTATTCTTCCTTCCCTTCTTAAACCTTTAGTGCAGTCTATTATCAAGGTTTAAAGTTGCTTCCATTTATATTTCAACCTAGAAATTGAAAAAGGAAAAGAGTTGAACGTGCAGGTGAGATGAGGGAAAAACAAGAATTTTTTTTTTTTTTGAGTAATGCATTATTCATATTGGCTTGCCAAATGGTTGATCAGAACATTCTATCCTTGGAGTTTTGGATGACAGGCGCCCAGGGTTTATGAGTAACGCTTTGTTTTATAGTGAATGCATCTTTTAACATGCAATGATGACTGATGAGTTTCTTCTGTATCCTTTGAATCTATCTATCGGCTCTAGGCATGATTTTGGTAAATGTAGTGACTGAAAATTACTTGTTGGGACATGCTTTGCTTTTCTCCATTGATAAATTCTTGTTGGATTTAGTTTATTCATATTGTAATTCTTCTCTACTCTTTAAAGATAAGCAGCTTTATGTCCACATATAGGAAAACCAGTACAATTACACAAACCCTTTGAATTAGTTTCTACTATTGGTACTCCACTGGTTGAGTAACATCAAGTTATTTAACTTAAGGAGTGCAAAATTGCTTGCTTGAGATTTAAGAGAAATTCATTATGTAGAAAGCCTAGCGCACCTTGCTTAATTGAAAAGTGAACATTATTTGCAGCTATGCAAAAGTTTTAGACGATCTTGTTGGAATTCTCTTCATGGCTATTTAGTGGTTGCTTATTGCAAGTCAAACTTTTGCAGGTCTTGAGTAGCTGTCGGTCATTGTCAAAATTTGGGGTCCCGTTCAGATCTATGGTTGTGACAGGTGGTTTTCGACAGAAAACTCAGCTGGAAAATCTAGAGCAAGATGTTGATGTTTTAATAGCAACACCAGGTCGTTTCATGTTTCTAATTAAAGAAGGCTTTCTGCAATTAGCAAATCTTAGGAGGTCAGTTAAATGTCCTCAAAAGTTGCTTCATTTATTTATCTTATACTCAAGTATCATGGAATCTTGAAAATTTCTAGGGCATTCCAAGTGGGTATTTTATCACTGTGTATCTGTTTATATCTGCTGTATGGTAGTCCTTGAACTCAATATCCTTCCTTTGTCTCTCCCCAAGGTAAATGAAAAAAGCCAGTGCATACCTAACCATTTACACCGCTGGATAATTTCTAATTTAATTTTTTTCAGTCCCATTTGTCTTGGTTTTAGGGATTATTTTGTGGTTCTGGGAGTGTTAAGCATTTATTATTATTTCTGACTTCATCATGGTCTATATTTACAAACATGATCTTTTTGGACTGAGTTTGTTCTATGGAAAAAAATTTTTGCTGTTTAACAAACTTATGGGGTGGCACGGACAGGCTTGAAATTTTGGATTAAAATTTAAGTTCAACCTATATAATGTACTAAACTTTGAAGTATTGAATTTCTAATTAAGGTTCAGCTTAATCCATAAGCATATTTGTGCTGCAAAAACCTATATTGTAGTAAAGTAATGATGTCAGAACAATGAGTGGTAGATCTTTTAAATGACTTTTAGGTTCTTGATGCGGCTTTTTAGGACAATATTTGGTAATTTTCTACGTGAGTTAATTATGGTCTTGCATAGTTTACTCAAGAAGAATTCCATGCGCTAACTTTGAGAGCTGACAGCTACTTTCCTGAGATTAAAGTGCGATATAAGCAACTTAAAGATTCTCTCAATGATGTTAAAGCTGATCTTTGAGTTAAAGAAAAATTATGGTTTAGTGGCTTGGAATATTGTTTGTTGTAGTAAAATATAGGTGATTTGAGATTAGAAAGTTGACTTGATGTATTATAGCAGCCATGGTTGAGCATTTATGGTGTCACAATGTGAGAAAGAACTCAATTTGGATAAGATACGTGTATAATACGGAAATAAAATCACAGAAATATTTGGAATATTAGGTGTTCTTATGATTGAATTAACATGGAACAAGCTGCTGAAGATTTAAGAAAATGGCAAGTCAATTCGACATCTAGGTGATGATCGGAGTACATTTTTCTGATATGCCTGATTGCTTCCTAAAGGCACGTTAGTGGATTGCTGGGTAAAACATCGTAGACAAAGTAAAAGCTCCAAGTTTCTGATGTTTTTCATAGCGGATGGTGGATTTTATGAGTTGCTGGTAGCAATTAGATTTGAACTATATGGAATGAGATTAACCAGATAGCATTCAGAAAGATGCAAAGGGTGATGTGCTTTTGCATCCAGATTTTCGAGGTGCCTTTATGGTGGAAAGGGCGTGGATGACTGTTATAGACCAGTTTCGAAAGGGTATCTTGGTCAAATGTAGTGTGAGATTGCTGCATAGTTCCCCGGCATGGGCTCGTATTTTGGATGGCTTTAAGATTGCAGACTAACGAACAGTTTTGCAATAAAGATAAGATAGTGGATTTCCAATGGGCTGTTTGTGATTCTGCTATTGAGAACACTTCATACTTAACTTTGGGTAATACTCTGCAAAATTTTGAAGTCACCTCAAAGGAAAATGTCAAGGAAACTCTAGAAATATTATCTCAAGGAAGATCGCTATTAGGGCTGATAAACAAGCTGCATGCTTTAAAATGTGAAGGCAAAAGTTGATGGCGTTCAAACGATTGCTTTTGTAGCCACCATCTATTGCAATTGGATGGAAACAAACAAGTGTCCCTGCGGGAAAGTTGAGGTTAGGGTTGGGAAAGAGTATAAGCTTTGTCTCATCAAATCATTTGAAATGTCTTTTTTACTTGGTTTGTGATACTTGCTGCTTTGAATCTTGTGTATAGCAATCATTGATTTCTGAGATGTCTACTTTTGTAGATCTTACCTATCCAAAAGAAAAAGAAAATGAAAAATAAGGTCTAATTTAGCAATCCATTTAGGTTGATAGATCTAATTTACCACCTATCTTTGAATGGGGCACAATTTTTACCATTGTATTTTCTTATTTGGTTCAAAATGGTCAAATATTAAAATATTTCTTTATTTCTTCATAGAATTTTTTTTATAATTAATTTTGACCATTTTGAACCAAATTAAACAATAAAAGTGGTAAATTTGTACTTGTTCAAATATAAGTAGTAAATCTGATCCATTAGTTTAGGTAGAGTGGTAAATTTAATCCAACACAGAAAAACCTTTAGGGCTTAAAAGCATTTGTAATTTAGGTGCTGTTTCTTGATTGAACAAATTCAACACTGAAAATTTAGGTACTGAATTTATGAGATAAAAATTTGTTTGGTATGCTACTGAAAAATAAATATTAGATCCTGCTATCGAATGTTTTATGAAAGAGAGATGATTTTATGAACATTTTTTATTGGTAAAAGTTAAAAAGGAAAGAATAAATGGTTAAAGGGAAAGAGTATAAGATTATTGGTTTTAAATACCATATTTCTTTACGTAAAATTGATGAATGTGTAAAGAGTTTTTAAGCTCCTTTTTCATTGAAAATGTTTCATTTTCTAAAATGGGTACCAAATGCATTAAAAATATTAACCCATTGAAAATTTAGAATTTCGATGATTTATCAAAAATGCTGTTAGTTTCTTTGCTGCATAAATTAATTCATTTATCCAAAAGAAAAGCATTTTGAGAATTTTCATGCATAGCGTGATAACGCAAAGGGAAAACAATTGTATCATTGTTATTATAGCTCAGACTTAATTTAACAAGTTGCACCAAGAATAAACACTAATCAATTGCCTGTATTGCAGTGCTGTTTTTGATGAAGTGGATATACTTTTTAATGATGAGGATTTCAAGGTTGCATTGCAAAGTTTGATAGACTCTTCTCCTTTCATAACACAATATCTGTTTGTCACTGCAACTTTGCCCATAGAAATATACAACAAGCTGATTGAAGTTTTTCCTGATACTAAAGTGATCATGGGACCTGGCATGCACCATATAAGCTCTGGTCTTGAGGAGGTTGGTTCTCATTTTTTTTATTTGTTTCTTTTTACTCATTTCGTTTCTTTAATTATTATTAGTTGCTTCCTTTGATGCCTTCAATATTGGAATTGGAACCTGAAAAGGTTTCAACTTGATGTATGTCATAAGCTCAGTTCATGGCTCTTACGTCTTGATCTTCATTATTGAGCTACTTTTTATGATCACTTGAAAATAAGAACTACTGTGATAATGATCTTTTATTATTGATAAGATTCAAGAAGCCCTGTCACGGTGAAAGACATAATAGCAAGGAATTCTTATTTATTTTCGAACAATTTCTAGCCCAAACCGGAATCCATGGATAGGGATGCTGCATAGCTGCTACCTTATAGAATTAGGGACCGTAATTGCTAAGGTACTTGACTACCTGTAAAATCTGCCAAAACTTATTAGGCTTTCTCAAAACAGGTATAATTTTGGAAACCATAACTTGTGAGGTTTCTTATGATTTTAACGTGTAAAAGACTGACATGGTAATTTCTATTTACTACTGCATCCTCTCCCTCCCTGCAGCTTTCTCTCACCTGTATCATTTCCTCCTCCGTCCTCTCCTTCCCAGTTGGAGTTATCATTCATTCCTCTGCGTGCCCCAACTCTCTTTTCCCTCTCTTCCCCAGCACTTTTTCTCTCCCGCCTTCTCTTCTCTTTTTGCATCTTTCATCAATTGAAGCATTCTAGGGGAAATTATGGTTGCTTGACCAGAAGCTATCCTGCCAATAGATTTCAGATTTCTATGTGTTTGTTTGCATTCCCTAGGCCTAGTTTGAGTTGTTCTTCGTTGTTTTGGTCTATTAGTTGTGCTTGAAATGTTGTTCTGACAGATATTCTTTTATCTACTCTGGCAATGAACATTGTCACAGAGCAAGTATAGAGGCAAATGAAATTGGAGTTTTTGGCTGTGTACCTTTGAGGACCACTGTAGTCAGTTTAGCTTGACTTAAGAAAGAAACAGTAGATAGAGTAGTCACTTCTAAAATAACTAGAATCTTGTGGAGTCACACAAGTAGTGTTGCATCTCTTCACGGTCCATATTGGTATTGCTAATATGTCATTCTTAAATTAGCTTCAAATGAAATGTTACAGTCCTTTATCTAAAGGTACCAAGGAGGCCACATTTCATGTTATTTTTGGGTGGGCTGCATGGTATAATGGTTGTAGCCTTAGTAGATAACAACTAAGATACTGCTGCTTATGACAGCTTGATTTCTTCATTATCAAGTGCTCTTAACTATGAAGTAATAGGGAAGAGTGCCTTTCAGCAAGTATTTTTAAGGATAAGTTACACCGAAAGTACATGACTGGTCATAAAAGCCTCTTGGTGAAAAGCCTCTAGGTGATAGTTACCAAAATACTCCTTCAATCTTTAAAAATTACAATAATACATAGCAAGCAGTTTACTTAAGTTCCAAGGCTAAGACCTCTTCACCATGCTAAATAACAACTGGTTTCCTCCTTTACAGAGTCGAAGAATTTTCCTCTTATTAAACTTTTAAAGGTTGATTCGGCCCTCTATCATTTCTCCTTAGCTTAATAGCACTTCGCTGTCGAGTGCAGAGGAATACGTGTTTTGTGCATGTAGGGTTTAACTGCCCTTCCACTTGACGAGGAACCTTTTGAAACCCTTATCATCTTGGGTAAATACAAATTTGATGTCTATAATATGATTAATTCAACATCCTTCATTACGGACTGTGTGCAGCTTTTCTGCAATCTGTTGTCGTATTTCTAGGTCCGTGATAAGGAGTAAGATCTTCCACATTAAAGATAGGGCTAATCTATGTGCCTTCAGAATTAAATTTTGGGAGGACGTGGATAAATGGTGGTATCATATCCTAAAGTTCCGATTTTCTTAAAACTTTTGCTTTATCCTTGAACAAAACTGGTGTTTTCAATGCGTGCAGGTTCTTGTAGATTGCAGTGGAGAAGGGACTTTAAAAACTCCGGATACGGCTTTTCTTAATAAGAAAACTGCCCTTCTGAAGCTTGTGGAAGAAAGCCCAGTTAGCAAAACCATTGTTTTCTGTAACAAGGTGTGAACTTACTTTTTGCGTGGAAGGATATAACCTTGTAATTTCTTGATGAGATCATTTTAGACTTCATCGTATTTTGACATTTTTATTCTCCATTATCAGATTGAAACATGCAGAAAAGTTGAGAATGTACTAAAACGTTTTGATAGGAAAGGAACTCAGTTGCGAGTCCTACCATTTCATGCTGCCCTGGCGCAAGACACACGGCTTGAAAACATGAAGGAATTCACCCATTCTCAGCCTGGAGTGGAATCTTTGATTTTGGTTTGCACTGACAGGTAGTGTTTCTCATTGTCCACAAACTAAACAAAAATATGGGTAGTTTTTCCCTTTTTCTTTTTTCTTTTTAAATTTCCACCTCAGTTCTGTTGCTGTGCTTGCCTTCCAATGTGGGAAGAAAGATGTCATATTTCATTAAGAATATGTTTCTAAAATTGATGGCAGAGCATCGCGTGGGATAGACTTCGCTGGTGTGGATCATGTTGTACTTTTTGACTTCCCCCGCGATCCGAGTGAATATGTGCGGCGTGTTGGACGGACTGCAAGAGGAGCAGGGGGAAAGGGTAAGGCATTCATATTTGTTGTTGGGAAGCAAGTGCCCCTTGCACGGAAGATCATTGAAAGAAACCAGAAGGGTCATCCGGTGCATGACGTGCCAGCTGCTTTTGAACTGATGAGTTAAAAAGAGAAATATTGTTTTAATCAGTGATTAGGGTTTAGGTTGGTTTGGAAGCATAATTTGTTTTTGCATTAATAGTTATTTATTGAAAGGGGGTCAGGAGAGGTGGCTTCGTTTTCCTTTTCTATGCATGTATATGGAACAAGGTGAAGAGGCCTGTAATTGGACACCTCCTTAAACGTGTGTGTGTATATAGGGTTTTCAACAATTAAAAAAGCAATAGAATTTGGAGGTCCCCGTTACAAATTCCTTTCTTTAACTTAATGAGGGAGGGAGCGATTTTAAATTCTATTTTTAAGTTTGAAGTTAAAGCTTACTCGAATTTGAGTGAGTGTTAGACAAAAGTATGCGTCTAATATTAGTATATTTAATTTTTTTATTTATTTTTTTACGTTTTTGGTTGGAGACTCGTATTTTCATGCTCATGTTGGAATATATGTTGAGACATAAGTATTTAATGAAAAATGAAGAGTTGGAGCAACATGGAAGCCAAATAATAAGCTTTCATGTAATAGGCAAGGTAGGCAATACTTGCAAGTTCAATAAAATTATATCTTAATCTA
>JBBYHK010000012.1:11682489-11692849 GCA_038382065.1 Adansonia grandidieri | reverse complement strand
AAAAATCTTTAATTATAACTTGAGTGAACCTATGAACAAGTTTAATAGATAACTATAAAAATTCATGAAATTTACGAAGAACAAAGCAACTACAAGAGTTAGGACGTTGCTACCCATTAATAGGTATCTTTTTCAAAGCAACCCAGTTAAAACCCGATTTTATGTCGCAACAGGATCGCCTGGTAGAATAATTTGTAGGGACCAGATGGAAAACATAGAAACGAGACGTAATTTGTAGGGACTAGATGGAAAACATAGAAATAAAATATTTATGCTCTCAAGTTATTAAAATTTCGATCATTATCAAGTTAAACTTAAACTATCGATGAACCAAATTCGAGCATCTTTATACTTGACTAAAATAGCTCGAAAGCTGAACTGAACTTTTTTTTTCTAATTTTTTTTATTAGTATTAGGAAATCATAATTCAAACTTAAACTTGAACTCGAGTACAAATAATCGAATTTGAATTTAAATATAAAAAATAAACTCATTTTTTATTAGACAAACAAGCTTAATCAAATAAACAGAAACAATTCAATTTTTATTTTAAATCAAACTTCGGTTTAAAAGGAAAGATCACACTCGAACCAAATTTCAAACCTTAAATTTTCACTCGAACTCAAATTTCTTATTATTTAAGCTTGGCTTAACATGATTAAACCCCTAGAGCCTCTCTCTCTCTCTCTCTCTCTCTCTCTCTCTCTCTCTATATATATATATATATATATGCCGGCAAAACTACCCCAAAATCGATAATCCAAGTCGAGCTGAGACCAATTCTAATTCAATTTGGATCGACTTAAAATATCAAAGGCATGGATTTAAAAAAAAAAAAAATTGAACTCAAACAAAATCCAACTTATGATCGATTCGTCCAAACACGTAAAAAACCAAATTTATAAATGAAAAACATCAACTATATAATTATATGATTTTGTTTGAACTAAAATAAATATATAAATAAATGATAATTTTTTCTTAAATAAAAATATCTAATGTATGAAATTATCTTTAATTATTATACAATTATATTAATAATATATTATCAATTTCTTCAAAAAAAATATATTATCAATGAAAGTAATTAACAGTAAATCTTTAAATTGAATTATAAAATAGAATTACTTTGAAACACGTTACATATAAATATCAAATTTTTTTTAATGCTATTCTTATTATATTTACAATAATTAACTATAAAAGAAACAAAAAATACTATTAATTGTTATAAAATAATAATATCAATGCATTATTATACTTATTAAATTTAATTTTAATATAATAATAATTCAAATTTACAAAAATAATATTATAATTTCAACATATAATCGAACATGATGTTTTGTATAACACTAGACCTGTTTATAAATTGAATTTACAATAAAAGTTTTACCAATTCACATTAGATTGAACCAACCCGAATTATTATTTAACGATAAAAATTATTTTTATTTAAATTTAATTATAAAAATAATATTTTAACATTTAATAAATATTGAAAATGGCTGTTGGCCTAGCCTGGGCGAAACCTGAACCAAGCCTAAGCAAAGAAATAAAAAACTTTTCAAATCAAAGTTCAACCCAACCTAGCCCGGAGATACCTCCATGTAACGCTAATAATATTATCAAGAAAATTAACTTCAAATCACATTTATTGCGTGTTTCAAACATACAAAATAATAAACTTACTTGAAAATAAAAAATATTGTTTTATAACTTAAAATATTATTTTCAAAATGAAATCTAAAGATTAAAAAAATTTAAATAACTAAATTAACCTATTTAATATCCAAACAAAATATATTTAAATAATAATAGATAATTTAAACAAAACATATTATATCAATACTCTATAAAATAGTTCCTAAAAGAAATTATGATTATTTATTATTAATGTCATACGGGAATAAGGGGAAATGGTTATTTCATTCTACCCAATCCAACCAAGCCAAACGTCCTATTTATTCAATTCAAGTATCACATTAGTTGATACCAATTAGAACATTCGGGCAGTAGGAAATTTTTTTTTTTTGAACAGTAGGATTCAATTGCCATTTTTGTCATTAACTCCTTGCCTGCAATTATAAGAACACAAATGACTTTCCTCTTCTCTTCTCTTTTGCAGCTAAAAGAATATAATTGTTGCAAGATGATTAACTCATAACTCATAATATAGAAGAAGATACTAACTAGTATCAAATTTGGAGAGAAAAAGAAAACAACACCAAAATTCAATTGTAAAGATGCACTGACTTTTCCAGCTGATAGTAGTAGTATTCAAAACTGAGAGGTGCAAAACGTTGTCATGTCTTACAAGAGCTTCAAGGGCTGAATTGCAACTCCATTCCGAGCAGCTGGAAGACGTCCCCATCTTCCTAGTCTAGGTTCCTGCACCAAAGCATCAAAAACATTGACAATGATGCTCTACCAAAAGGAAGGATAAAAGAAATTATGATATTAAACATATTCCAATACCACCTTTCCAATTTTCAATTACAATGAATGAGTCAAATTACATAACATAAAATGTAGAAACAAATAATTTTGGAAAAATTTTCAATTTATGTACATAATACAAATAAGACTAACCGAAGCAGTAAACCATTATTTAATTGAAAGATATGGTGCAGATTAGACACCAAAGAATTTTACTGTTTGAAAATTGATGTGGATGCCTTTCTAGGAACATTAATAGATAATAGAAAAATATAATTTCTTTATTAGGAGCCACCTTCGAAATCAGCACATCAGGAAGCAATTATAAAATCATGTTTTCAATGCAACTTCGTATAAGATAAAATTCACAGACCTCACTCCAAACCAAATTCAGAAAAAACGAACATTAATACAAAAGATTTGTCCAGATCATGTTAAGGACAAACACTTTACCTGCCCAACTCCAGCAACTAGGAACTGTCCAGATTTTGCAAAAGCCAGGGAATTAACAAATCCCACCTGTATCATGGAAAGGGTTTTGGTAAGCAACCAAAATGAGGAGATGGGTTAAGTCAAATAAGGATGCAACCATATGAAGGACTGAACCTCACTAGTATTCCAAAAGAAAAGTGAAAACTTCGAAAATCACATGAGACTCAATGGGATTAACCTGTTTTATCGACCTTTCTCAACATTATGCTACTCATTCTTGTGATATAGATTCACTAGAAATGATTAGTGAATCCTCCATCAAACTAGAAAGGCCCAAAAGTTTATTCTCTCAACCAATTTTTATTTGTTGACCTTTTGCACTTAGTATACATTATAGCCTCCTAAGTTGAACTGGAACATGATATAATCGACAGATTAACTTGTTTTAAATCTATGCCTCATGAAGTGACTGCAGCTGACCGCATTCCCAATAGCATTCCACCATTTTCTTCACAAAATTGTAATATTTTGACAACAACTTAATCACGGATCAATTCCAGCACTATAAGAATAATACTGTAACTAGGAATTAACAATCAGTTAGAGCGCATACCAGATAAAGCATCTAATCAAGAAATTTAAAGCAAATTCTATCCATATCTTTAATTTTTAGGACATCTTTGAACAATCTTCAATGCTAAAAGAAACGAAGAAATAACAGTCTCTTTTCACAAAATTTGGCAAAAAGTTAACTGATATGTATAAGTACGGACATCGAGAATCTTTTGAACTAACAAAAATTGACACTGTTATTCACTATATTTCTAAATTTGACATTTAATTCTTTTTATTATAAATAAAATTATCTAAATTATAGGTAAGAACTCTAATTCCGTTAAAAGACTTCCTTTCAATGGACCTATTTGATATTTATTAAATAATTAAATAAAAGAAATAAAAGTTTATATTACCTTATTTTATCTTCTGAGTTATAATTTTTTATTCACATTAAAAAGTAAAAACATTGCCTTAATCTAATATATTTTGTACATGGAATGAGTTTACATTTTAATAAAAATTTTGGTTAATATGAATTTTATTAATTTTAGTTATTTGTATAATATGCAAACATATCTACAATTATTATTTAAAAATAGATAAATAACAAGTATTCATGTGCATCGTATGTGACAATAGATATTAGTATTTCCCAAAGACATTCGAGTAGAGAGAGATATGAATGATAATTATTTCCATGACTATATTTAGTCTTCGCAAATTATTTCCATGACTATGTTTAGTCTTCGCAAAAGGTGCAATGAAAAAAAATAGTAAAGTATTAACTGAGGTATTGAGTAGGTGACTTTAAATTACCAACGGAATGTCATATAAGGGCCGGATGTCTTTTCTCCCAGTCTCAACTGCCCATAATCGAATGCAACCATTACCAGCTCCTGATGCAGCAAGATCACTGCCTCTACATACAGTGATTGAACTGACCCAGGAATATGTTGATGAACAATTATGGCCTTCAATTTTGTGATCCCCATTTTCTGCAGAGCATAAGTATGAAGCAAATTAATCAAAAGAGAATAACAAGGTGTACAAAGAAGCTAAAATCATATTTATACCTAACCAATTTGGTTGTTCCTTTCTAGAGTCAAAACAATATCATACAAGCTTTCAACAGCGAGAAGATTACAAAAGCAAAACAAAAGAGAGAAAACTCAAAGAATATTTAAGAAACAAAAACTTGACAAAAGATGTGTCCAAGGGTCGTGCTGCCCAGCCTACTTCAGGCCAGGCTTATGCTAAGATACTTTAAGCCTGCTAATGCATACCTGTCAGGATTACCAGAGATCAGATTGAGAAAAAAAAAAAAAAAAACTGTAAAAATTAAGCAAAAGTTTCAAAAGAACCAATTGACACACAAGCAACTCGCAAAAAGATCAAGATTAAAAGTTTCAATCAATCGTATTATCATAAAATGATTACATCTACATTATCCCTGGTCAGATTAAAGGCAAATGTGAAAGATAGTTTGCACACAAACAGGCACGACTAAAGAATGTCACTGAGATTCTCAAAGGCCAACCCACGGGCACCTCTCAGCTTTATCAAGCATCAGAAAGCAATGATTAATATAATAAGTTTGTCTGCACAAGCAATAGAACTTTGAGAAACCAATCGACAGTATTAACAATAATAATATACAAAAAAATCAGGATTAGAGAACGTTAATCAATCGTATTATCATAAATAATTACTTCAACATTACCATGGTCAGATTAAAAGCTAACATAAATATATATTATGCAAAATAATCAAGGATTTAAAAGAATGTCACACCAAATTCCCAGCAGCCAACCCTCCAACTTTTAACATCAGAAGCATGAAAAAATGGTTAATTTAAATATTTGTGATTACCTAAAAGTTTATCAGGGGCATTCTCGCTGCATTTTTGTTCATCATTTTGGCGTGCAGGCAGCAATGCGTGAGCATTCTTCACAATGTATAAAGGTTTCTTTCTTAATACACTCCAGAGTTGAATACTTCCATCATCCGAGCCAGATAAGAATTCATCATTGTTAATAAAGCAGCAGCATTCCAAAGATGTTGGTGGAGGACGAAAAACCAATCGTGACTGGTCAAGAACCTGTGTAGCATGGTTCAGAACAGATGCCTATCAGATATGGAGAAGAAAAGCAATATCCTAGTATCCACCTAGCTTACACTTAAATGCCAGAAATTCTACAAGTAGCTTAAGACAATGCTGAGAATATAAGGGATGGAAGGGCCTTAGGATGTGCATAGTAAAAGATATCCACCAATTTAGATTGCAATGCGAAGACAAGCGACCTTTTAATGCAAGCATGATGCACTCTTTAAAATTACTCCACATCACATGGTTATTTTTGTCCATGATCGTCTATTCAGATGATGAACTAAAACTTTTCTAAACCATGTTTACCTTAAATAGCATCATACATCGATCACGTCCAACAGTCAACACTCGTTCTTTTCTTAGGCAATCAAGGGTCAATACTTCACTTTCATGACCACATATTGTGTCAATGTAAGCTCTGTCTTCCATATTCCAATACTTGATTGTTCGATCAAATGATCCAGAAAAAAGATCTGTGGTGCCTTGCCTGAAACTTAAACATGACACAGGCTTCTGATGACCCGAGAATGCCTGTTGAGCACAAATTGCAGGCCAAATTGAGAAAACTGTACACTTCATTATTTACAGAATTTAAGAATATGAGATGTAATAATTAATGTCTAAACTGAAACAAAATACATTCTTTTTTCTTTTACTTTTTGGCTTTTTCCCCCAAAGAAAAAAAAAAAGTAAGTATACAATATCACCTAGCATTTCTGACAAGTTGGAGAAATAAAGCAGAATTACCTGTAAATGCTCCCTTGTCCGAACGTCCCACAGATGAACATGGCGGTCTAAGCCTCCGCTTGCCAAATACCGGCCATCAGAACTAACAGCCAACGCTAAAACACTTTTACTATGCTTTTTAAGTCGGCCTCGTGGATCCTTGGCCCCATGACTTTTAAGAATATCTTCAGTAGGCCATTGGTACTTTTCAGTTTTCCCAGTTTCTACATCCCACTGTAAAATAGTACCTTCTTTGGATGCTGAAAAGCCCTTCAAGTCATCATCAGAGAGAGCTACAGCAGTAACAGTTTGTCGATGCTTCACTAAGACTTTAAATCCATCAGCAGTTTCTGGTTTTTTAAGCCTGACAATATAAGCATCCAAAACAAGGATCTCTCAATAACAAAGCAAAAGCACTCCTAAAATACTTCCATAATTATTTACAGGAAATTATTTTACCTGGAAGCAAGGACTCTCCTAACCCTGCCACTCTCCTCAAGCTGCTCCTGCTGCAAAATCTTGGCCACAAGCGAATCCCTCCCCTCTTCTTCTTCTTCATCCCCATCCCCATCCCCATCCTTATCTTCTTTCTCCTTCCTTGCTATAGCCCGCATCTTATCCAAAAGCTCCGTAGCCACCCTTTTTCGAATCTCACCAGGGGTCTCCTCATCCTCATACTTCTGCTTCTCCTCTCCACCGCTTACGTCAGAATCCCCCAGAATCTCAGCCTCCTCTGCAGAATCCCCTGACTCAATGTCATCATCGTCGTAGTCCATTTTCCGCCGCTTCTTGCTCTCCGTTTCAAAAAAAGGGTCATTGATCATAGAAAATTTCTTTCCCTTTGGGCCTCCTTTCGGGGCCGATGACCCCCTCTTCTTCTGTTCATTCTTGCTCTTCATGGTTCAACAATCAGAGATGAAGAAAGAAGTGTTTTAATTATTGAAAGAAGAAACAAAGGGTTTTTTTTTTTTCTTTTTTAAATGTGTTCTTCAAATTCCAAATAAGAAGAGCAACAAAGGGTTTAAGACTAGGGTTTTTCTGTATGAAAGATGATGTTATGTGATTGGTGATATGATCTAAAATATGGATCGGGTCTCGGTGCGGTTTGAAACTTGGATAGAACTGAAGCGGCAAAGCACACAGCTGCCATATAATAATAATAATAATAATAATAATAATAATAAAATTACAAAAATAACAGTAATACTTTGATAGTGGAGTTAAAATAAAATTTTCTATGATTTTTTTAGTTAATTTTTAGTTTAGTATTATTGAAAAAAATAAGATACATGACACTATTAAAAAAATTAAAATGAAAATGTAAGAGAGAAGAAAGAAAGACAAAGGAAAACAAGATCGTGTTGGCTTCAAAATAAGAAAAAAAAATCTTCAAAAAAAAAAATATTAAATGTTACTTTTTATATTAAAACTTCATATGGTAGTTTAGTTCTCTCAATGATGTAAATACTTGAAATAAGGCGTCAGTTTTTTATGTGATACAAGTTTTTCCCTATTTCCATCGGTTTCAAAAAATCATTTTCGTATTTCTCATATTTATTTCACAGAAATAATTGCTTAACAAAAACAAACTTCAGACTAACAAAAAATTAATTTATTTTTCAAAAAAAAATGTTTTGAACTTTTAAAAAAAGAAACTATTTTTAAAAACGCGAAAAAAATTTAGATACTCGAATGCAACCATATGAAAATAAGAGCATTCAAATGCCATCGTACAAAAGCAATCGCATTCGAATTCCACATTTTCTTTTATTATAAAAAATAATCAAACACAGAACAATTACTTTCTGTAAAATCATATATCAGTTTTTTCTAAAAAAAAAATAAGTATTTTTTTCAGAAATCGTTTTTCAAAAACTACTGTTCACAAAATAAACGAGCCCTAAAATGCTTTATAAATCCTCTTATATATTATACATCAATGCTGATATGAACTTGAAATTTTGGTCCCAAAAGTATTTTTAAAGTTTATACGAAGGTCGTGCCTATTTTGAATGTTAAATGTGTAATCGCTATTTGTTTAATCACAATATCAAACCATGAAAACTATTCTATCTGTAAAATAAAAAATAAAAAAAAAAAACATTGTGCATTAGAAATCCTTTTGGACCCTATTTATAACAAGAGCTTTGTTCATTGAGTGCATCTTTTATATCACTTAAAATCTAGTGCCTTATTTTCTTCTCTATTATTATTGTTTCTCTACAACTGGTACTGAAGTCAAGTTTTGTGATTCAGCGGAAGCGATGCAGGAGAAGAATTAAAAGTATTTGCAATCCAGAAGCTTGGTGCCCCAAATTTTGTGTGGTGATGGATGTGAAGGAAGAAACTACATATTCCGTTGCTTGATGAGAAACTTAGAATATGTGAGTCCGGATTGGAGACTTCTTGATAGGAAGGTTTTAGGTGTTTACTCGGTTAACCCTATCAAAATATCAAATTGCCCACAATGTGATCAAGAAAAAATCAAGGCAAAATTGATGACAGCCATATCTGAGTAACTTACGCAAACATGTTTGAGCGTTTACAAACATGTTTTTTAGTGTTAGTAGGTTGATTTAGTCACTCAAAGAACCGATTTTCAACCCAAGGCTGCACAGTTATATTTGACCCAAGTTCAATGATTTTCAACCCAAAGCCGCACAATTTTGCTAGACCAAATTTTCAAGCACGTCACAATTGATATCAACGCACAAATATTGTAATGTGCTTTCCGTTAGTTATTCTTTCTTTAATCGAAAGCAAAAAAAACGAGGATTTTTTTTTCTTCTTGCTTTATTTTTTATTAAGATATACAACACTATAACCTAAGGCTGCACTGTTTTATTAGACCAAAAGTTTCAGTGGTTTTTAACCTAAGGCCACATAGTTTTGCTCGACCAAAGTTTCAATCACGTCACAATTGGTATCAACACAGATATATATATCGTAATGGGCTTTCCGTTAGTTATTTCTTTCTTTAATCTGAAAGCAAAAAACAATGATTGTTTTCTAGCATTATTTTTTAGTAAGATATAAAAGAACATAAACCATGAATCATTGTTTTTTTATAAGACAATCACAGATGTTTTTAAATTTTATTTGAATTTAATATTTTTTTTACGATCTTAAGAACACTCTCTTAGAAATATATTTTCGTATATCAATTTAATTCATTCGATATTTTGTTCAAAGTTGTTTTTAAAATAATCAAATTTTAGTTGATAAGAAAAAAGAATTTCTATTTCTATCAATTGAACTAATTCTTACAACTATGTAGATAATTATTGATGACATTAAATCCAAAATTGTTTTCTTAAATTAAGGGATTAAATTAAAATTTTTTATTAAAAAAATGCTTGTAAAAAATTCTAAGAAAATTCTAATTCTTTGTAAACTACGATTAAAAAAAAAAAACTAAAAAGATTGAAGCCTTTATCCTTTTCCTTTTTCTTCTGTATAGGTATCTTTTTTAAATTTTTGTGATTTTAAAATTCTATGTTTAGAGAAAAAAATTAAGTAAAAAGAAAAAATCTTTGACCTATTGTCCTTCCATATCCCTTTTGTGTTAATGTGTATTTTTATCATGTGATTGTATTTAACTTAGTTTTTATGTTTACTACTTTTCGCATGAGACGTATTCATGTCAGAAAATAACACGAGAGGAGAAGTTGTGTCGATTGTAAGGCTTGTAGGAGATGCTGCCACTTTCGAAGAGTTGGTTTATAACTTGGAGTAGGAGCTGGTGATAGTATTTTTGGAAATGAAGGATCATAGGCAATGGTAGGGTAAAATATGGAAAATAATTGGTTTTAATAAAAGCTAACTGAGAAAGTCATGGTTATGAATTTGTTTTTAGATAATTGAATTTTGTTTTTAAAATCCAAAGCAAGAAGGCTCGTCACGCTGCAAGAAAAACTCTAGTTCCTCATTTACATTTGGGTTATTCACCATTGGCTACAAAAAGTACTGTTACAATTGAATGTGCAATTTTAGGGTAAGAGTAGAATTGAGCCTTGATAAGGGTGGCAACCTTTTGGAACAGCTGTTCTAGGGTTCTTGAAGCAGAAGAGTGCTTCCTTGAGTTCTTTTCCCACCAAA
>JBBYHK010000012.1:11660545-11682389 GCA_038382065.1 Adansonia grandidieri | reverse complement strand
GGTTGACGTTAACATGTTTGGCTTGGGGAGGTTTTGAAAATCAGTTTTTGATAGCCATTAAACATGCATTTTGACAAGGGGAAGACAACAAACATACAAGGGGATGGCACATAACATGAATAGGGATGCTAATTTTACCAATGGTCTAGACAAAGAATGTGTTATGCATTTTGAAAAAAAAATGTTATGCATGCTAAAAATGACAATGATTCGTGCAAGCTAATTTATAAATCTGCTTGAAATGTGTTAGGCTAATGATTCATACATGGATTAAGGATAATAGGATGCATGGATATGGCATAAAATACATGAGCAAGAGATATCAAACAAATGAGGATGAAATAAGGCATTTTGCACATCAAAGGAGCATTAAGGCATCCAAATCTTAAACTACCACAACCAAAGCCCATAATAATGCATGAAAATCCTAATAGGGTGATGGAAACATGGAGAGCTCACTAAAATGATGAAGACGCTGAAAAACAGAAAATGAAACTGATAAAGTAAGAAGTTATACCAACAAAACTTTAATTTTTGGCCAAATAGTTGGGCAGCAGAGATGGCTTGAATTTCCCTATTTTCCTTTTTGTTAATAAATAAGAATAAGAGAGAAATAATGAGGTTTTGGTTTTGGTATGGATGAGGGTGATTTTTAGAAGGTGTAATGTTTGGGAATGAGTGTTTTGGGGCTATTTTTGGGTGGTGAGTGAAGAGCTACGGGATTCTGGTTTTCTTGGTGTAGGAATGTGTTTTGGAAGCTGAAAATAAGCTGGAATCTAAAGTCCCTTAGCTGAGATGTAAGTGGTCTATTTATGCCAGCATTTTAGAGCCAAATTGGAGGTGTTTTTGGTCATTTCTCAAGGGGGACAAAGTGATGTCAGCTTGGTGGCTATAGAGTGGCTGTAGAGAGCAACTTGCTACCAATGTGATGGACATAGGGTGGCTGGTTTAAATATTAAAATGATTTTCCAACAAATAGGGTGGCTAATGGTGATCTTGGTCAACAATCTAGGGAGGAGTAGGGTGATCGTGTGACATTGACCTTTTTGATCTAATTTAGACTTTAAAAATGTTTTTGATTAACTTAAAAGTCCAAATTCGTAATTTGATATGGGTTTTGATCTTTTTTTATGCAAAGAAATGAGTTAAAATCGAGTTTTTATTCAATGGCGGATGAGTAAAAAATGCCCAAACAGTGAAAAATGGCTTGTATGTATTGATACATTCTGCAATGTATCGATACATTTGGTCCAAAAACCATGAATGTATCGATACAATGATCATTGTATTGATACTATGAACCATTGTATCTATACTGTAAACCACTGTATCGATACATGTTGATTTGTATCGATACATTTCTTTACAGAATACATGTTTTGGTCTTGGCATGGCCTAGTATCAATACACGAGGTCCTGTATCGATACAGAAGCTCATGTATCGATACATCTACATGCCATATCGATATAAATGGGGACATTTCAAATTTTTGGATCGTTGGAGCATTGTATCGATACATGAGAACCATATATCGATACATTCAAGCAAAATTATGAATTTTCTCGTCTCTTTTGTCCCCAGACACCTTGAACTACGTCCTTTGATGCCACATCTTTGGATTTACCTTTAATATGATGCATAGGCCTTCTTGACCTCCTCAAAATACTTTTTTGCCGGGCGATGATCTGACGATCATCGCCCCCTTTCACGTCCATGCTCCAGATTGCTAAAAAAAATAGCCCAGACAAAATAAGGTGTCTACAGAAATTTATTGATATATCTTTATGAATTTCATAAAAATAACATTCTTTTTACATTCTAAAGGTTTCCAATTATTCAGTTTGGTCGTTAAGCACTTTGAAGCTTCATTTTTTCTTTGCTAGCAATGTGTCGCCAAGTATTTGGCAGTCCTTTTCTGTTTTTTTTTTTTATGAAGTCACGAATTAAGCACATTTTGCTTTGAAAAAGGCCTGGAAAGAATTAGGTATCTATAATTATATAAATAATTAAATTTTACAGTAAATTTAAAATTTGATTAATATAGCTTTTGCCTTTTAATTTTTTCGATTAATGAAAAAATATTACTTTAAAGATAAAGTAATTCAATGTAAATTTTAATTTTTTATTTATTATCAAATAAATTCATTTAATCAAAGTCTTTCAATTCAATTAGAGTTCTTATTTAAAAATGTGATAAATTTTTATTATTTACTAAATTCATTTAACAAAAGTATTCTATTAGAATTAGAATTCTTATTTATAAATGTGATAAATCTTATTAATAATAAAAATATTTAAAATAAAATATTAGCAATATAATAAACAAAAATAGATATTTTGATTAGTTAAAATGATTTTTCATATGTGTACTTTTATATATATTACAGATATAGATATTGATATATTAATATTAATATTTGTTAGTATACATATAAGATCAATTTGTTATATAATTCATTATCAGAATATGATATATTATCATACTAATATTTAAACTAATTGAATCGATTCATGTTAATATATTATGATTTATATTATCCCTACGTATAAATATAGTTTTACCTAATAATAATTAAATCAAAATGGATAAATAATTATTTTGAATAAGAAATAAGGCTAACAAAGACTATGAAAAAAAATATAGTTATTACTCTAATGATGTAATTTCATTAAAATTATAAATATTTTTTAAAAAAACATGGTTAAAAACTGGATATATATATTAGACATTTAAATATTTTAATAATTTAGTTTTTGAATATTAATTTTAAACTAGTAATGATCAAATAAAGATTATTATTATTATTAAACTTTACATATATATATATATATTAAAATTTGAAGTAAAAAAAATTAGAAGTGAAGTTGATAATTACGATTTATTTTATAAAAAATTATTTAATTATAATTTGATATTTTTATTTTGAGTATTAAATTCATATTATTACGAGTTTATCATTTTTTGAGTTTAAATTTTTAATATTCGGTTTATTTTAGATTTAAATTATTTTAAATTTTAAATATTTTTTTTTTCAAGTTTAAGTTTTTATTTTTTTTCTTCAACTTAAATTTTAATGAATTCAATTCAAATTTTATTAAATAAATTTATAAATTCAGACCGATTTTGTAACTTTTGAATGTGAGACTCGATTCTTAAAATCTATGATCTCTTTCTCCTGTTTTCGACTCGTGCTTCATTAATATATATCGCATTTAGGAGAAATGTAATTATACCTTATTTTCATTTTTCAATCTTACGAAGAAACCAAATTAAAAAGAAAAAGAAACGCCAATTTGATTCCAGCCATTTCTACGGCAGCATTCCCCTTCCCCCCAGTCCCTCTGTTCTCTTTCTTAAAAAGCTAAGATCTGTTTGCTGGAATTGTCGGAAATGTTTGCCTCTCTCTACCTGACTAATTCAGCCCACAAATATTGGGCTTCCCAACTCTAAACTTACCCCTTATTCTTAAACTGCTCCAATTTTTCATTTTCTATCCCTTGCAATTGCATGGTTACCAAAACTTTCCTTTCCTTTGCTTCCCTTGGCTACGGTATCTGATCTTAATCCTTATAGCCATTGATTCTATTCATTTCCTCTCTTTCTTTCTTAAATCAAATGCTGTTTGACGACATATAAGGAGGAAAGGTTGTCGTTCTTTTTTTTTCTTGGTCTTCACCTCGATGCAATTTTCTTTTAATTATTGGATTCTCAATCTGATTTTTTATCTGAATCGGTTCCCTGCTTCATAATCCCTTTCTGGGTATTTCTAATTTTTCTTTTTTGCTGCTGGTTTCACCCTTGAAACTTCAATTATGATTTATCTTGCTATCTAATTTTGTGCTGGTTTTGGGTCAGTTTTGCCTTGAGCTAATTTGCTAGTAGCTTTTTTTTTTTTTTTTAATATATATATATATTTATTTGTTCTCTGTTTAGCTGGTTGGTATATTGAGTTTATTTCTGATGTGGGTTTCCATCATTTCTGCTAGGAAAATCTTTTTAATTCAGTTTGGAACTAAAATCATTTTCTTTGTTCATTCTAAATGTTACTATCGGCGAAAATGTCGCCTTGTTTTTATCTATTTCTAGTTATCATCATACTTTCACTGTAATTTGTTTACCTTGAAATTCATGGTAGATGGATATTTAACGCCTTCATGTTTTCCTTGTTCTCAATTTTTCTTTATGATAGTTTGATATCTGTTTAATGGAATTAGATTTTCGCCCTATGGAAAATTAAATCACATAGCAGAGTGGACATCAGATTGACTGGCATGTGAATTAGATCCTGAATTAAATCAATGGTAGGCATGAGACTGATGGAAGGTGGCAGTTTATTAGTGTCTTAATTCCATATTTCCAGGCGTACTGCTTAGATAAGAATACGTGCTATTGATGAAATGAGCAGAAGCAGAAAATGCAGTTCTAAGTGGGATTTAAAAGAGGAACGCCAATGTTCTCTTCAAAATGTACGAGAGAGTGGTTGGACTGCGAAAGCCTGTGTGTCTTTTCATGATAGAGAATTAGAACATGGATCTTTCTCTCCGGAGGTTGGTGGGGATGGCAACAAGTGGCCTGTTGTTGAAGCAAGTGACATGGTTAAATCTAAGCATGGGCTGCCTTCGAGGGAATCTAAGCATGGAAGCAGAGTTTGCCAAAACGATGATAACATCAATGTTGACAGTGTCAAAAATTGGAAAACTACTACCCCATTGGACGGGGAAGAGACTTACAGTGTGAAAATGTCACCAAGACTTGATGATTCGAGGCAACAAAATCGCTACCATTCTCCTGAGAAAGATGAGAGCAAGTCTCACAGGTTCGATTGTCTACTCATGTATCTTTTATTGTTGTTCTTTTTTCACAGTGTCCTGGTTCATAGTATAGCATTTGTATAACTGACTCCATCATACCGATGCCATGCCCTATATATTATGTATATGTACTAATTCTTCTATGTCGATGAGAAATGAGGATCACATACTGCTTCTTTTTTGTTTTTTCATTTACGTTGAAAATGTTTCTCTACACTAAATGTTCTAAATTTTGTGCCAATTAGTTTTGTAAATTTCTTCCTGTTGATTTACTTAAAATTTATGTTGTCACTGTGGTTGCATCTCAGCTTAATTTGTTGACCACAATGCTTTTGGGCTCTCTAAGTGGTATTATGGTTTATGGTTATTTGCCTGGATAAAAGGTTCTGTTTCCTCATCTTTCTGTACTGTACATCTCATGTCTTCCATTGAATACTGTTGATTTTTAATTTGTCTCCTAATCTTGGTTTTACCCACAGAAGCAGGAGTAGGAGCTGGAGTAGAAGTCGTAGTAGAAGCAGGAGCCGAAGTCCAGTTCATGACATTAGGCGGCAATCGGGTTTCCATGAGAGAACCAGAAACAGATCTGGATTGTCAACTCAATTGTGTAAAGATTTTATGGCTGGGAGATGCAGGAGAGGCAGTCAGTGTCACTTTCTTCACCATGATATCCAAAGTCATGAGGATGGTTGGGATAATAGACAAAAGAGAGCTAGCGCATCAAAATATGTTACTCACAATGATGATAAAGATTACCTTATTAAGAATGGAAGATCTACTGATTACTGTACTGATTATCTGAAAGGCAACTGTTGGAGAGGTGCATCATGTAGGTTTGCTCATGATGGTGTTTCTGGTGGCTTCAGTAGAGGATCAATAAATGAGATAAATAGTGAAAGGGAAAACAACAAGAGGAACAGAGTTACAACTCCGGAGCGAGATGGTGAGCTTGAAGCTCGAAGCAGTGATATTCCTTGTAAATACTTTGCTGCTGGAAATTGTCGTAATGGAAAATATTGTAGGTTTTCTCATCATGGTCAGGCACGTGCAAGTCCTGAAAGAAGGCCACGTGGTGATAGAGGTGTTTGGGGTCAAAGTTCTGTTAGTGTGGATAAGTTTCAAAATGGTGCAAAACTGAGAGATGTAGATGCTTCATTCAATGCGGAGAAATCTTGGAATGCTTCAAAAGGGAGTGATGCCAATGGGTCAAATGAAGCTGTTAAACCCTGGACTGGTCCAAAATGGAGTGATGCTGATGCTTCAATTGATGTGGACAACTCATGGACTGGTTCAAAATGGAGTGATACGGGTGCCTCCTTAGAGGCTACAAAGTTGAACAAGGACACAAATGAAAAAATGGGTGCCTCTGAACCAAGAGTTTCTGATTGGTCCGTGGATGAGAGATGGCAGCATGACTATCATGTCTGTGGAAAGAACAGCGAGAGTAATGTGCATTATGAAACGGTTGATATTGACAAGGATGATGGAATTCCAAAGAAGATTGAAAATGTTGGTGTTACTATGGCTGTGTCTGAGCCAAAAGGTGCTGAAGAGTCCCTTGTTGATATGGAAATGTCCCCCGAGTGGAATTACAGGATCCAGTCTTCTGTTAATAAGGAACATTCTCATAGTTCAAAATCCACTCCTATAGGCACAACTTTACCAGCTCACGAAAAGAATTTAATTGGAGAGGCCTCAGGTCAATTACATGATAGGCTTGCACCTTTGCAGCCAATGACATCTGAGAAATCTAATTTTCAACCGGACCACATGATGAGGGGCAGCAGTGCTATAGGATTGCCATGTGGAAGGAATGCTGTTAGTAGAAATTCTTCTATTACGCACGTTGATCTAAAATTTTCTACTGACATCCTTCCGATGCCAAACTTTGACCATCCTGGGCCAAGTTCAAGTTCTTTACCTTATTCAAACTTAAATGCAGTTGGACAATGTCAAGTTTCAATACCTTCTCTTGAAGTAAATATGAAAGTTCCGCAAAATAGCCTGTTGTTTCAGGAGGAGAAACCAAGCGACAAACTAAATATTGGGGATGCAAATATATTACATGGTAATTCTGGATCTCAGGCAACTCAGAACATGGTACGGAATGAACAGGTCACCCAACTTACCAATCTTTCAGCCTCTCTAGCTCAGTTATTTGGAAAGAGGCAGCAACTTCCATTACTTCATGCTGCTCTTAATGCCCATGATGGAATGCCGTTGACTTCTATTGCAAACTCTGGAGGACCTGTTGAGCCAGATTCTCTGCCAACCATACATCCACATCGAGAAATTACATTCCCGAAGAAATATGAACCTATATCTGATAGCATAGAGCCTGCTAAGAAGCAGGACAGAAATACTAAGCCTTTGGGTTTTTCAGAACATCCTGTTGCTCAGAAAAATACTGAAGATGGCAAACCAGAATTACCCTCATCTCTCGTGGATAGCACGAATGGTGGTGATTTTCGTAAGGATCACAGTTTCAAAAGAGAGTCTGATTTTGATAGCCATAAGCCAAATCAGCTGGAGCCTGTTGCAAGTTCTGAGGTGATAAAGGAAAATGGAGGAGTTGAGGAAACCAACAATGCAGAAGAGGAGAATAAGAATGGTCTGTCGGAGAACATAGATGCAGATGACAAAATGAGGGAGGGCAAGAAGAGCAAGGATGGTAAGGGAATTCGTGCATTTAAATTTGCACTTGTTGAGTATGTCAAGGATATCCTTAAACCAGCGTGGAAGGAAGGTCAAATTGGCAAAGAGGCTTATAAAAACATTGTGAAGAAAGTTATTGACAAAGTGACTGCTACAATGCAAGGGACTAATATTCCTCAAACGCCTGAAAAAATTGATCAATATCTATCCTTTTCGAAACCAAAGATTAGCAAACTTGTACAGGTGAGTGCAGCTTACTTTTAATTTCAAGGGTTTATAATTTTGGAGGGAAAAGAAAAATAACATATGACCTTTCAATTTTTGTCTTTCCCCTTTCTTCTCAGCATTTTATTTCTGGCCTTGGTTTGTGCCATCATTTGTCCGTTTTCTGTTATCACCCAATAACATGCTAGTTGCTAGGGTCTCTCAATGAGCTCCTGGTCACAGCAGTTGCAACTCATTGAAAGATGCCCACTTTCATGTCCATGGTTTAAGTTGAAAGACAATTCCTTTCCATAAATGCATAATTTACTGAACTCCCTACAATTTTTTTTTTTGTTCTGTTGCAGGCATATGTGGAAAAGTTTCAGAAGAGCTAAAAGAAACAGGGGGATCATCATGTCTTCTTGTGTTATTATTTTTACAGTTACATATCAAACTATCTTATCTTTCGTTTTTTGTCCCCTTTCTTTGTCCAGTGTTTTCAGCTCCTAGGAATGCTAACCTTTTCAACTTCTGTATATGAGTTTCATTCCTTGGAAGCAGGGTTAACTAGTAACTTTTAACTCTTATGTGGATATTTTATTGTGTCTGTATTAGAAGTTTAAAATATGATGTTGGCATTTCCTTCTGCATGTTTGAGTATTTGGCACCAGTAGTGATGATTCTAGATCTAATGTCTGACTGAAACAGTGATCATTTACTGTTTTAGCATTCTGCTTTTGTGTCAGGTGTTATGTGCTAAGTTAGAAATTCAAGACATTTTTGGAACTTAGCACCTATATGCTGCTGGTGTATGGCATTTTTATGTTTGTCAGTGCAGAGAGTAGAATTCTTGCCAAGGTATGTGTCGGGCCTTGGTATATGTCGCAAATGGGTATGTTTCTCATATGCGTATGTTTAATTTTTTAAAGTTTATTCATATATTTAGAGGATTTTTGGAAGGTCGTATCCTTGTATCCATAGTTAGATTGGTTGGACATAGGTACTTCAAAAAAAAAAAAAAAATGAAGAGTCCGAGTAATGTAGCTATTCAGATTTATATTACTACATACCTGCATTGCCAAGGTATCACTACATAAGCATCATGCAATTTCCCTGTCATAGCTTCTACAAAGCATGAAGAACATAATGATAATTGTCTTTACTACACAACTTCAGACAAGTAAAGCAACAGAAGCTTGTCATTGTCCATTATGTGTATCAATTTTCAATTACAGGACTCTTGCTGAAACTATATCTCTGCCTAATCGAAGGCTCCGACTATTGCTCTAAGTTATGCTTCGGTGCACCCATAGTATTACGTTTCCTATCGCGTGACCGCGAGTGGAAGCTGCTATTTATGCATATGGTTGTTTTGTGTGTTTTTGATGGGGCTGGCTTTGTGTAGCTTCCAACCATGAAAGTGCTATGGCTGAGCCATTCTGGATTATGCTGCTCTTTGTTTTTCTTTTAATGCCTAGGTCTGATACATATTGACATATATAATCCTTTTAGGACCTTTTAAATACTGTATAAAAATCTTGAAAAAATTTAAATATATTCGTATTGGACATATCCGTGTTTGATATCCTGACTTGAATCTAAGTAAACTTAATTTTAGACTCTCGTAATTTGCTTTGCGTTGAGCTCTTTCAATTTTTTTTTTTTACAAGGGTAGGATTCAACAAGTGCGTGCACACACACACACGTGTATATATGTATGTATATGTGTGTATATATGCTGCGATAGTAGATTGCTATAACGTTTGTAAATTTTGATTTTATTTTTTTTAGCCAACAAAATGCTTAAAAACTTTAACATTGTATTTCACAGGATGCAAAGAGGAAGGAAAGAGGGTGAAAGGAAAATTTATTTTATTTTTTTCACCATTTTCTTCGTTTGATAGGAAAATAAGTGAATGCAAGTTTTATTTTTTTTTTTCCTTACAGATCAATCTTGTCTAAATGTAGGAGAAAAATATTAATTCAATCTCAAGTAATAATTTTATTTATATGCTTTCATCTTTTATTTTTTTAATGACAAAGTACAACAAAAAAATATAAATTTTATTCTTTTTGTATTTTTTTTCTATCAAACATTGTAAGAGTTCCAAAGATTTCACGATGTGGTTTCAATTAGCGACCTGTAACAAATGTTTTTTTTTCCTCGATAGGGATTGTAGAAACCAGTGGAAAAAAACAGTAGGACTGGGTCAGCTGGATTGTGGAATCGGAAATCAACAGTGTGACTGGTTCAATGGATGTACGTCGCCGTGGAAATTAGGTTGGTTCAAGTTAAGTTTTGAGTTCGGGTTATGTTAAGTTTGAGCTTTTTATGGGTTTGGGTTTTTTAAGCTCGAATTAGGTTCAAGTTTTACTTTAATTTTTATTTTTTGGATATTATATTATTATATATTTTAAATATTTAAATCTAAAAATAAAAATTATTTTTAAGTAAGCTTTTGTATAATATGATACTTTAAATTATATTTATATATTAATATCAATATTTATTAACACTAAAAATATATAAAATTTATTTTTCACATAATTGGTTATGAAAAATATGTTATTATAATGATATTTAAATTAGTTGATTCAATGGACTTGAATATTCAACATTCACTATAATTTACATCAAAATGGCTATATTTGAAGTAGAAATAAGTTAAGGTTTAAGAGCTCGTGAAGTGAAGAAAAAAATACTACAATTTGTTGTTCAAATTATTTATCTTAATGATCCAATCTTAGTTTAAAACTAATTTTTTAAAAAAACCATATATATTTAAATATATTAATAATTTTTCATTTGAAAAATAAATGTTAAATAGTAAAGATCAATGAAAATAAATGATATAATGACTTGTAGACAAGATAATTTTAGACACGATATACTTATATAACAAGTGAATGACTCTAGATATAAGATAATATTATGATTTTATTGATTAATTAGTTTGTGATTAAATATAATAAGTACATAAAAAAAAGAAATTTGTGAATTCTAAAGAATAGAGATTATGAACAAACTGACTAAGTCCAAGCTAAAAAGAAAAGCAAACAATTAAGTATAATGTATTAGATCTCATATTAATTAAGTTTTTTCATTTATTCATTGTTTAGCATGATTGTTTTTAGGCTTGTAACTAAATAGTTAATATAAATTTTAGTATATTATTTTAAACAAATTTTTAGAATATCAATTATGCAAATAAATAAATAAAACGTAGCATTAAAATTTAAGGAAAATGAAATATATATTGTACATGGTTCTTTTTGATGGATGAGGAAATATTGTAAATTAGTAAAATAAGATGCAGTAGGGAGCTGGCGAATAGGAAGATTGGAGTAGATCTTGAAAAGCAAGTGTGATGATAGGTGGTGCTAATGAAAGCTATAAGTGACTCAGGATGGTGAAGGTTATAGCAGCTGCAATAATTATAGAGAAAGAGTTACAGTGAGAATTAGAGAGCTCAAGTTTGTTAGACTATCAAAAGATCCCAAATGAAACTTTTGAACTTCTATTTGAAGCCTCTCCAAAAAAGTTACTAAGGGTAGTTATAAGCAAAGTAGAAAGTCATCAGGGAACCACTCACATAAAAATGTCACAAATCATGTGGAAGAGAGAGCAAGGCTAGCGAAGCTAGTGGATTGAATATAAGTTATGCGGAGATTACACCAAATAATGTTTTTGTCATAAGTAGTGAACAAATGTTATGTGAGAACACATTTAATAATACATAGCCTATTTGATGAGCAATGGGAGCCCTTGTGTTCTTGGGAAAAGTTAAAGTTCTCTTTGTCTGAACCTCCAACTCATGCTCTCCAAACATTCAAGTAGTGGAATAAACCAAGAATCTTGCCAACCTTCCGAGGTTAGCTCCACATGTAGTTTGGGATTAGGTTTAATCTTATGCATAATATCATCATAAAAGCGGTATAATGATAAATAATGCAACAGAAAGTAAAAGCATAGAAACAGTCGGACTTCCTTATGGATTAATAGAGGTGATTATGTTAGTATATGCCCTAGAACCAATCAAATTGGGTGAGGCATTTAATAGTTAACAATGCAAACCAATCACTTTAGTTAGTGATTCAAGGTTTTACTTCTTGGTAGTGGCATGATTGAAAATCATGCAAACACTAATTGGACGAAACCTTTGAAACATAAGGGCCTTGCAAAGTTACTAATAAGTTATGATGATGAGATCCTTACATTTCTAAAAATGTTCTCAGTCATCGTATTGTCAAGACAAGGCATTAACAAAGCCCAAAGACTAGCATATGCTAAGCCTCGATGCATTTAACGCATATAACTCTTTGATCTCATAGAAGTTGAAGTATAAAGATACATGGGGATAGCTATACGTTCTTTTTTTATGGAAACAAGTTCACTAAACATGGCCTATATGAGAACTCCATTTGATATAAGTCACTCAAGTGCCTATGGAATATGTTTTGATGTGCCAATTGTATATATTAGTCTTCAACTTGTAATACCAAGCCGTCTCTATGAAGAGTGTCATACTTAGATTTATTTTAAATAGGTCCCCAATGGATGGATGCTTAAGATATGGTACATTGGGTATGACATGAATCATATGGTCGATGAATGAATGATCCAAAGAGTATTCAGAACTCTAGATGACATTGAAGACATATCTAATTTGTTCTTGGCTTTGGTTAACTTGATAAAGTCGTTGGCCAACACATAATGAATTTAGGAGAAATTATTTCTCTAAATTCTTGAAGTTAACCAAAAGCTACAAGAACTAATATGGATTTATATATAAGTAGACGCTGTACCATGCTCATCGTATTTCCAGGATATCTGATGAAAGGACCAAAGTACATTGAGGCTGGTTATTAAAAGGTTTTTAACTCTTCTTGCATACTAGTTGGCCATGATGCCTTGCTAGAGGCTCCTAAATTATTTCTCTAAATTCTTGAAGTTAACCAAAAGCTACAAGAACTAATATGGATTTATATATAAGTAGACGCTGTACCATGCTCATCGTATTTCCAGGATATCTGATGAAAGGACCAAAGTACATTGAGGCTGGTTATTAAAAGGTTTTTAACTCTTCTTGCATACTAGTTGGCCATGATGCCTTGCTAGAGGCCAATCTTAGTCTATAAATACAAACACACTTAATTGGGAATTATATTTATTGCTGTTATGATGGAAGCCTAATGGGTCACATGCAATAAGATGATCTATTAAATTAAAATAGGAATTTAATTCAGTACGACTTAATTAAATAAAAGGTACAATGAGAAGGACTTAATTGAATTAGTTTAATTAATTACTAAGGTCATAAATTAGATTTATGAAATGTAATTAGAGATGTCTTAATATGGTAATAAAGATGAGAATATCTTATCAAGATAATGTCCATTTATAGACATGGTTTGAAGGATAATATTAGATAAGGCCAAATAATTGTATTTGAACAAATTAAATAATTATTTGATAATTATTTAATATAATTTATGTGAAGTAAAAATTGTTTTTACTTGGATTAGAAAATTTTATCATGAATTAAATTAGATAACATGTAAATTTAAGGGTTGGGCCAAAAGCCCTAATTATCAAGTCAAAGAAGTTTAGTTATAAACTACTCCAAGTTGGCTTGCTAATGGGCTTGATACATGGAATAGCTATCTTTGGTGAGTTATTGGGCTAAAACATTAATAAGTTAATATTAAGATCTAATCTTGGACAAGCTAATTAAAATAATTTTAATTGGACTCCAAAAAACACTCCAAAGTGGAATATCTTCTAAGTATGTTAGTAATGGGCTCAATTGACCTTATAGTCAAGCCTAACCTAGCCAAGGAATATTTAAGTATGTTGTTAAGGCTCTTGGCTGATCATAGAGGATAGCAAATGCCCTAGGTGTTAACATTAATTTTCCCTAAGGGGGTTTGGCGTAGCCCTTATCTTTTCTAGGCTCTCTTTATGCCTTCATGCTTTTTCCCTTAATCGTTCTTGACACAATAAAGTAGAAAAATAATTTTCTAGCATTGAGAGATTAATTTTTCACAAAAGTGTGAAATTCGTCGAATCCAAAAATCCCTACTTCTCTAAACCTAATTGAGTCAATTTGTTTTGTTGTTGGTCAAAAAGTGTTTTTGATCATAACGAAAGATAGAAAATCAGTTTTTTATCCTAAAGGAATTAGTTGGGATAAGAAATTGTGATTTTTTATCCATTTATTAATAGCTACTTTTCTATGGAGCTATTTCTCTTTCTCTTTGGCGCATAGGTAAGGGAAACATTCCTAGATCACATCGGATCTGTACATATTAGCTATATATATTTTGGTTGAGGCTTAAAAAGCCTTATGTCTAGTACTAGAGAACCATTAAAACTCATGAAGGCTCAAAGGAATTTGTGTGGATCACCGTTAGAGGCAGAACACTTGGATTGCCTTTTGGCACAAAAAGAGGTTATAATAATCAACCTATAGTGCATTCGTGTAAGGATTAGCATGCTTAGAGTTATTAGTCTCTAAGTAAGTATGATTTTTATCAAATTTATGTTTTAAATTGTAGTCCAATTACATGTACATCTCTGCCTAAGATCATGAGCAATCTAGGTGTTTCTTTGTTTAATTCCATTGTGTGTGTTTAATTCTAATCAAATTCTTATGTTTATATTGATAAATATGAGCCTGAGATTTCTCTTTCAATTTGTATGTAGCAAACAATATTAAATGTTTAAGAAATTCAATCACTTATCTGATGGGGGATTACTTGACCAAAAGATCTTATATTCATGAATGTTGTGAAGTCCTGTACATGCCTAGAGATTTGTGGTTGGGCTCCTTGAGAGGTGGCTTGATATCACAATAGTTCAAAAGTCTTGCCTCTAAAATGATCCACGTAGATAAATACTAGAACTTTTTTGAGGTCTAGTAGTTATCCAGTGCTAGCTAGAAGGATTATGAAACCTTAATGAAAAGGTAAACTCAATGATTTTCTCTCTTATATGACCAAGAACAATTCAAAAAAGTTGTTTTCTCAAAAGGGGAGGCTAGAAAAATATTGTAGGAAGGTGCCAAAGAGGCCGAAATGGTGTTTTCCTCTTCTTTTGGCAAGCAACTATCTCTTTTGGTGTTGGAGAGTTATTTTTTCTTTTTCGATAACAATTATAAAAAAAAACTGTGATCATATTAAGCCTTGGTCATTCCTTATATCAAATAAAGTGAGAGTTTGTCTTTTGATCAAACTTCTAACCTTGGTGAAACTCTTTAACATAAAGGAGTTCTTATTTGATCATAAGGCTTACTATTGGTGACAATGGCCAAGACATTATATCACCATTATGGTTTGGTTTAAAACTGAGCTATGTTGCATTGGACTATTTCGATCTAGATTGACTTTCTTAAGGAGTTTTAATTCAATAATTAAACTTTTAATTTATCTAGCATAAATCATATATATATATATATATTTATTTATCTTATTTAATGTAATTATCAAATAATTATAAAGTAAGATAATTAAAAGGAAAGATAGCTCAGCTAAGAAAGGTTAGGGAGAGAAAGGTAAAGTTTGATTCTTAATCAAACTCTTAGTTTAGGTGAAACTTTATTTTCATGAAAACATGGAATAACCGTTAAGGCATGCTATGTCCTAATTTGGACATGTTTTTTAGGTAAGACAATCTTATTTACCATGTAATAAAAAGATAACGAAACTTAGATTTCTCAAATCTAATTTTATGTCGTAATTTAACTTTAATTGAACTATTCAATCAATTCCTCCATTTAATTTACCTTTTATTTAATTAAATTAGACTTAATTAAATCCATATTTAATCCAACAAATCTATCTTATTGTATGACAATTAGGTTCCCAACATGTTGGCAATAAGCATAAACCATAATCTATAGATTTACACATATCTTACTAGTTATGAGCATAAATCATGAGCGAGATCTAGTAACCTATCATGACCACCCAAATATTGTAGAGTCATGTGTGATCTAATCAAAACCTTTCAGTAACTAGCATACTAGTGTAATAGGATCCTATCACCAAATATCTCGAATTAAGTAAAAGCATGTTACAGTGTCTACCCTTGCTTTAATCTATGTTAGTTTTTACAACTCATGGTCAATGATCATAAATCTATGAGTAATAATTCCTTATAACTCACATTGTTTTGTTAAAGACCTTAATCTGATTAACCATAGTTAAGAACATATAGGATACATCTTTGAAGTAACTAGGAGTGATGAATCCTCTTTAGATCACTCATTCACCCCCATATGCTTCATGCCATACCAAACCACCCTTCTTTTGGCACTAATCAAAGTGGACATGTTTGTGATGATCTCTACTGGTATTATAAGTCCAAAAGCTATTTACACAACTAGCACGTAAGAACATTTTCACAGATACTTAAGTGAGTAACACCAAATGAAGTTCTAATATGGGCCATGTTTGATGAACTTGTTTCCTTAAACAAGCACCCTTATGCCATCTTAAGTATCTTGTATACTTCAACCTATTAGACTCACTGCTTACATTATAATTAAGAAGGCATAACATAAGTTGGTTTATGAGCATTGCTAATGCCTTGTTTTAACAATACAATGACCAAGAACATATTTAAGAAGTTGGCTTTAATGTAGAAGGATTTTATGATTATAACACATTGTAACTCCTTTGCAAGGCCTTTTAATTTTCATGGGCTTTATCTAATTAGTGGTTTCATGATAGTCAATCATGACACTAACATGAAGAAAAAACTTGTGTTATAATTAATGACTGGTATGTAGTTAATTGACTCTATATCTTATGTGCCAATCTGATTAGTTTAAGGGCATATGCTAACACCTTAGTCTTCATATAGTTCTGTATCATATTAGCTGCATTATAAGTCCTTTTTGGCACTTACTACATAAATGTCTAGAGAATGCTAGAGTGTTTCTTCTGAAGAGCGCTATTGCAAGGGCATTGTTGTCAAGGAGTGTTAATCTAGGGAACATTATAGCCAAGGACCATTTTGCTAAGGAATATTGTTGTAGGAAGCCTACCTGTTACCAAGGATTGTTGTCATATAGAGTAATGCTTACTGCTAATGAGTGCTGTTGCTAGAAAGTGCTATTACCAGGGAACAATGTTGTCAGTAAGTGTAGATGGCAAAGAACACTACCAATAAGTGCTACTGCTAGGCAGCACTGTTTCTAGGGAGCTACTCTCAAAGAGCACTATTGCAAGAATCATTGTTTGCTGCCATGAAGCGTGATTAGTAAAAAGTGTTACTATTAAAGTGCATTGTCTATAAGAGTTTTCCTTTCATGATATGTTATTAACCAATTACAAGTGTCTACAGTTTACCCCCAGCATGATATATTTTCTTAAAAAGGTTCATGCACTTAAACAACATAAAAATAATACTAAGCATGAAAAACATAACCTTAAAATTAAGAAAAATTTGGATTTTGAAATTGATGCAATTTTCTATTTATTTTAAAAAGTAAATAATATATATAATTTTTTGCACCCATCGTGGCAACTTATGCACTTAGCCTTATATCAACTCATAATAAGTCTAGTCCAAAATTAAGCACATTTGACTTAATAATTAGGTCTTTTGGCCAACCCTCATTTACATGCAAAAAAATTAATTCTCTATTAAATTTTTAGCCAAAGTATAACAATTTACTTCATATAAATATAATTAAATAATTATCAAATAATTATTTAATTTACCATAAATAATTTTTTGATCTGAAAACCAGGACATCCTTATTTACATGTCTACAGTTAAACATTATCTCCATAAAACATTCTTATCTTTGTTGGCACATTAAGACATCTTTAAATAGATTTCACAAACTTAATTTATGTCTTAAATAATTCTTAATTGAACTAATTCAATTAAATCTTTTTCATTATACCTTTTATTTAATTAAGTCATACTAAATTAAATCACGAATTTAATCTAACAAATACATTTTATTATGTGTGACCCATTAGGTTCCCAACATGTTGGCAATTAATATAATTAATTTTATTAACTATGTTCAAAAATCAAGATCAGAATCAGGTAACCCATCATAATCACGTAAATGTTGAAGAGTCAATGTAACCAAATCAAAACCTTTCAGTAATAAGCCTATTAGTATAGTACAGTGCTTTCACCAAGTATCCTAGATAAGCATGAATATGGTGCAATGTCTGCCCATGCTTCAATCTATGTTATTTCTTACAACTTATTGTTAATGATCATGAATCTATAAAGAACGATTCCTCATAATTCAATGTGCTTTTTCCAAAGACTTTAATCTAATTAACTATAGTTTAGAACAATTAGGATATATCTCCGTTGTCACTAGGAGTGGTGAATCCTCTTTAGACACTCATCTATCTATCATATGTTTCATGCCATCCCTAAAATCACCCTACCTTCGGCATCCATCCTTGTGGACCTGTTTGTGATAATCTTTAGGTATAGCACTCCTCATACAAGATGACCTAGTATTACATATTAGGACTATTATACATGACTGGCATATAAGAACATATTCCATAAACACTTAGTGACTAATACCAAATGGAATTCTAATATAGGCCATGTTCAATGAACTTATTTCCACAAAACAAACACCACCTCCACGAGATCGGTTGCTTACTTTATAACTAAGAAAGCATAATATGTGCAGGTCTTTGAGTATTATTAATTCTCTGTCTTGACAATATATGATACCAAGAACATTTTGAGGAACTTAGCTTTGTTGCATAAGGATCTCACAATTATAACCTTTTGCAATTCCTTTGTAAGGTCTTTTAGTTCTATGGGCTTCATCTAATTAGTGGTTTCATGATAATCAATCATGCTACTAACATGAAGCAAACCTTAAGTTATTAAGGCTAATAACTAGTTATGTAGTTAATTGACTGTATATCCCATATCCTAATCTGATTGGTTCAAATGTATATACTAACATTTGCTACCATCGTCAATCTCATCACCAACCAATAAATCTAAATGGTGATACAAGGTTTCTAACACTAGCATGATGAAAGGGAAACTAACATTCTTAGCGATCTTATGACCAAGAGAATGAATTCCTTTATGATTCTACTACCAAACACACCTTTAAATAAAACTTCTCGCTAGAATTTTAAAGGCTCATCTTTCTTTTTAATGACGTGTTAGAGACTGTAATGCCATGGAGTTCTTTCCCCTTTCCAAGATTATGTTACCAGCAAAGACTTTTCAATCTATTTGTTTTAATGTATAATTAAATCAAGATTAGCATCGTAAACAATCATTGACCTCGGTCACATCTTTCAAGTAACTATAATTTTGCCAAACTCCACATGGTAAAAGTAGAAATGTTCTTGTTTTGACACTTCAAACATGAAGGGCACGTGTGGTATGCATCCTATTAGCTAAGCATGCGCTTACTGTTATCTTAAAAAACTAATATCAAGTAATTTTAGGAGACAACGATATTTGGTTTCTCTTCATCTGATTGAGTAGACATCGAAGCTTCTAGGGTCTGCTTCTTATGGGAGCTTTGCCTAAACTTCTTATGTGACTTGATACAAATCATGCCATGTCATCGTTTTAGTTATCGCTAACCGGTTTATTATTTCTAAATAATAAAAGATTAAATACTATTACAATTACATAAATTTTTTACATAGTTACATAATACATTATGATAAGTCTATACAAAATAATATTACAACTTTTATTTTGTTTACGTAACTTATTTTCTAAATTACATAAATTTTTACGAAAAATAAGAAAAAGTGATAATACCACTTTTATTATGTTTACATAAAATTTTTACTTAGTTACATAATCTATTAATATAGTACAAACTAGAATTATAACTTTTATTATGTTTATATTTTTTTCTTTAAGAAAAATTAATGTTTTTTACAAGTTTTTGTTATAGGGTCTAAGTCCTAAATGTTGTTCTGATTATCTGTTTTTATTATGAATAGCCTAAAATTTTTGTTAGAGATAAAAAATGTGATAATAACAACTTTTATTATGTTAACACAATTTATTAGCTAAGTTACATAAATTTTTTACTTAGTTACATAATCTATTAAGGTGAGGCAGTACAAAATAGTATTAAAACTTTTATTATGATTACATTTTTCATTCAAGAAAGATTTTTTTAACCTGTATTATAGGGTATAAATACTAAATATTGCTACAATTAGTTGTTTTTCATTATAAATAATATAAATCTTCTATAGTTAAAAAAGTGATAATAACAACTTTGTATTACATAAATATATTATATGCTTCTGTAACAATTTACTAAAAGATAATAAGTATGATACAAGTTGTAAATCTTCTCAACAAAGAATGTCAAGTGAGTTATAACAAACATGATTTTTACAGATAATATATTCTATAATTTATAATAAATATGTTAAATCAAATTACACAAGTTTACTATCTAGTATTTGTAATAATTTTTCATAATATAAAATAAATTCGAGTGATATGATACCAAAAGTTGTAAATCACTCGGTTGTAGCATGAGAAAATTAGAAAAAATATCACCTTTACACATAACTTCTGTTGTAATTTCTCAACAAATTAAATAACATGAAAGAATAATAATTTATATTTTCATTATATAATATGTTTTTGTACACTAACATAAAATTTTACGAAAAGGTAATAAATCTATGTAATGTTAACAATGTAAGTTATAATATTCCTTAATAAGAAAGTTTAAGTAAATTACTACAATTATTATCTCTTCACATAATATATAGTGTAATTTCTAATAAACATTTGTATTTATGATGCAAAAGTGGGAAATTAAATTATATAAATTTTTTATCAAGTACTGTAATAATTTCAAGTATTGTAATTCTCCTAGAATCATAAAAAATAATATATGTTGTAACATTGAGAAAAAAATGATTGAAATTTTCAATATACAAATATGTTATTTGCTACTGTAATAATTTATGTAACATGAATAATATAAAGTTTTAATTCTTCTTAACAAAGAACTTCAAGTAAAATATTTTCTTTACACATAATGTTTTATGTAATTTATCTGAAATAATTGTAATAATGATAATATGTGCTAAGTCAAATTACATAATTTTGGTAGCTGATACTAGAATAATTTCTGTAATATATAACAAATTCAAGGAATTTTATAACAAAAGTAGTAATTCTCCATGAAGTGAAAGAAAGTTATAAAAATATTATTTTTGCACATAATTTATTTGGTAATTGTTCAACAACATAATCTATTGCAAGATAAGAAACTTGATAATACCAAAATTTTACATCTTATTTTATGATTTCGTGTAAAATAGTAAAACTATTATAGTACAGCATAACAAATTTATATAATTTGATTTTATTATGAAAATTGAAAAAATATATGGATATTTGAATATTATAAATATTTTATTTGAACATCCCCTCTAATAGGATGGACCAAGTATACATTAGACTTGTTTAAGGTCAAGCTTGGACATGACTTTTTGTAATCTTGGTTGGCTCATATTTCTATTCAATAATAAAAGAAATATTTTTATTTAAATTGAATTATAAAAATCTATAAATATTAATATAAAATTACTTTTAATATTTTAATGTTTTTAATAATAATATGGGCTTTTAGGCTTAGGCAAAGCTTAGGCAACAAATTGAAAAAAATCCAAGTTGCAGCTTGACCAAATCTATGAATAAGTCTAATGTGTATTTTTTTTTAATATTATTAATTAAGAAATGACAAGATATCTTATGCATAAAGATAATATTTGTTAAATTTAATTATACTTGTGACAATTTTATTAACTTTTTTTATGAAATTACTTGATTTTACTAAAGATTACTAAAATTATTAGATTACATAATAAAAAATTATGTGATCAAAATTATATAATAATTATCAACAATACTAACTTTTTAAATATTTTGATGGAAAATCATTTTAAAAAAATAAAAACAGAAAAAAATTTTATTTAAAATTTTTAAATAAAATAAAACATATAATTCTTTTAAAAATAAAGAAAATTTTCTTTCAATCGAATACGGTCCGATTTAGTATTACTATTGACGTAGCTTTTGAGGTCAAAAGCAGTGTTTAACCACAAACATAATATTAAATGGGTTAAAAATTTTTTGTCTTTTGCAGTTAAAATTATGGTTTA
>JBBYHK010000012.1:11614736-11645443 GCA_038382065.1 Adansonia grandidieri | reverse complement strand
TAATCGGGCCTATTTTTTTTGTCCAGGCCCATTTTTCGGGCCTATTATGTTTGTCCAAACCCTCCCAAATTTCGGGCGGACCTTTGGGCTCGGGCGGGTAGCCCGGCCCTTGAGCAGGTCTAGTTCTTACAAATAATACTTATATTACATAAATTATTAATTTATTTTATTATTTTATTTCATAACTTGTAATTATATTTGGATTGTGATAAAATATGCAAATACCATTTGGTATGTATAAATTGATTATATTCTTATTTTTATTCTCTTATCTTTATGTAAAATAATATAATAATTATATATATGCCTGTTATAATAATTTTTAATATTTGATTAATTTAAATGTCTTAAATTGTTATTATAAAAGAAAGAAATCATTTCCGTTATTTTGTTTATAACTTGCAGAAATATTGATTTGTAAAATTTTATATAACCATCGTTATTTTATTTATAATTTTTTACTTTTCACTTGGGTATGATAAACACATTCGTAATTATCATTGTCAAAGATCGAAGATAGTTTTATTTCTTTGGCTAGACCTGAATAAGGGAATTGAAAAAAACAAATTGTAATCAATTGAAAATTCAATATTCAACCAAGTGAACGTTTAGAAAAAAAACTCATGTATGATTTTGCAAGATGTTTGAAATTGACAGTTCAGTTCAATAATCCTCAAAAATTCAATAGTAAAACACACAGATATACTTTTCCATATTTCTATTTATAAACATAAAAAATTTGCAATAAAAAAAATAAGTCATAACCTTGTTGGTCGAATCAAAATATAGGACCAAAATTCCATGTATAATTTTCAAATATACTTTGCAAAAAAATCTTTTTACCAAGCAAATATTTGAGAGGGATATTTAAGAGCATTTTTACTTCCATTGTTGTAGCTCAAAATACCGTATGATCTCAATAACAAATAAAACTACATCCAATAGAAAGAAATAAAAAGCATCCCTGGGATTGGCAAGGATAATGGGTTAATAGGTTAACTTTTATTGATTTTTTTTTTTTAAGTTTAATAGGTTGAAATTGGGTATAGATAATAGGTTAATGTGCTAACTTTTATTGGCTTATTGGATGTTAGGTTAGTTTGGTTAAAATTTTATTTGGCAACAACCTTATTTTAGCCATAATTTTACTGACTTTTAGATGATAATACTTACTTGTTAAAAAATTTGTTAGTGATATGCACTGAATAAATAGATGACACAAATTTTAATAGTGATATTTACTAAAAAATTATTAAATGATAATAATTATGTAAGTAAAATTGATACTTGAATTTGAAAAATAATTCAATTAAAAAAATTCAAAAATCGAGTAAGAAATATAATATATATTTAAAATATATTTATTTTTATATTTCAATATAATTTTAATTAAATATGACTTGAGCAAATAACTTATTTAAATTTAATTTAATTTGATTTTTAAAATTGATAAATTAACATAATGATCTGAACTTATGTAAATCTAATATCAAACTTGATTGACCCAAATCAAAATGACCAAACTTGATGAATCCAACCATTAAACCTACTTAACTAAAATTCAAATTTAAAATGACTCGAACCCAATTTAACCTAAGTGTTAGACCCGATTGACCTGAATCCAGAATGATCCAAACCCAGTTAACCCTAGGTTAAACCCGAATGACCCGAACCCAAAATGACCTAAAACTGAAATGACCCGAACCCAAAATGACTTGAACCTGAAAATAATCTAAAAATTTTAAAACCTAAAATGATCTAACCCAAAATGACCCAATTCGAAACCAACCCCAACCTACCCAATTGATAGGTCTACTATCTTCGAGGAGTCTTTTGTAAGTGGATGGTAAAACTTTTTGTTTCTTTGAGTTTATCGAAGCACTTTCAAGAATAGTGGAGCTGATAAATTTTGGGTAAGGAGTATACAATGAGAGTATCAAGAGTTAAGGACTTTAACCCTGATAAAATTGAGTTTTACAATCATGAGTGGGTTGGTTTTTGGTGCTATCCTTGTTGATGTCTTCCTACTGGGAATCCGAAGTTAGACAGGATCCTGCAACTTAAAGAAAGTCAGAAGGACGCTGAAGTTTGTACTCCGGAAGCCCTCTCCGTTGATTAAGTCAGAAGGGTGTTTTATGTAATGGTGTCTAAATGTCTTTTCTTGAAGTTGGAATGCTTACCTGTGAGTGGGCTTGCCCTTTTATAGGATTCATGGCTCGGTCAGTCGGCTGCCAATCAGGGTGTCAACTCCGTATTTAAGTTGCTGTCAGTGAGGTCAAATCGCTGTTAGGTGTGGTTAGGCGATCACCATTTTTGTTATCGCATGCGGTCATCCAAATGGAACTGTGATCATTTCGACGGTCGTCATATGCGGAGGTATAACAATTGTCCCCCCCAGGGTCCAAAAAGGCGATCATAAAGTGACCTAACATTTTGGACGTGTGTGATGGGGAGTTGGCACGTGGCCTGGGGAGCCTAACGTGCGAAAGGTGAGAAGGCACAGCTGGCAGTAATGGTAGCAGTAATGGCAGGGTAACATAAGGGCGTGGAAAGAGGGAAGGAATGAGAGGAGAACACGTGTCCTGACAGGGGATTTAGAAGGGCATATTTTGGAGGATACGAAACGACGAGGGGAACATGTGTCAGTGTAGGGCAGAGTGTCAGGGTGGCGCAGTTATAGTGCTGAATAGGGTTGTGACACATGGTGAGGGGAATGGGAAGAGGCAAGAGCGTTCAAGTATATAATAGGTGAGGGGTTGAGGAGGTGCTCCACGTTTTATGAAAAAAAAACAGAGTAAAGGGTGAGAAAACTTGTGCGAGGAGAAAGGGTAAGTCGTGATAGTTGAGAGAGCAATGGTAAAGGGTCAATCGTTGTGTTCTAGCATTGTTAACGACTTTCTGTTGTTTGGCAGTGATCGTGGTGGTAGAGGTGCGAATAAAAGCGCTGCGAGGAAAGAGAGTCGTTGTTTGGTAAGTGCTGGTGAATTCTTGTGGTCTTCTTTGTTGGTATGTTTGGGTTAGTGGGTTGTAGCTCATGGTAAGGGGTGAGAGACTGTTGGTGAAGTCCGTGGCGAGAAAGGGAAGATTGGAGGAAGTGGGAAACGAGGTAAGGGCGATAGTGGGGCAATTAAGCTAGAGAGAGATGTCTGGTCGCCTAGTGTTGGAGGAGGAGGAGGAAGATATGAGAGGAATGGTCGCTGAACAGAGAGGAGATCAGAAAGATGAGGGGTCAAGTGGTGAGGAGGTCGAGGAGGCGGTTATCAAGAAGGAGGTTGAGGGGGCAGTCACTGGGGAGGCGATTGAGGAGGTGAACGCCAAGGTGGACACGGAAGTGATGGATATGCATGTCAGGGTGGTGAATATAGAGGTAGTATAGCAATGGATGTGTGATAGGGGGTCAATCTGGAGAGGTACCAGATTGCGAAGGTGGGTCCACAGAGGTAAGCAACATTCGCCGAAGGGAATAGTGTGGCATTCTACTTACACATTTTGAAAGCTGGCTTCCATTTGCAGCTGGAGCCTTTTTTTGGCGAAATGCTGAAGGCGTATAATTTGTTGCCCAACCAGTTGAAACCAAACAGTTGGGCGATCCTGCTAACCTATTTTTTGGTGTGCAAGGAGAATAAGTGGCGACCATCAGTTGGGGTGGTGAAGGAGCTCTATTTCCTGAAACGGGGGAGCCCTGTTTTTATTATTTACAGTTGAGGAAGGGGGATAGGATGGTGGTCGACCTGCCGTTGAATGCGCATATGAGGCGAGATCAATTCTTTTTGGTGACAAAAAGGGCGAACATGGAATAAGAGTTTTTGGTGCGGTGGGAGAGGAAGTCTAGAGCCAGTAACGAGAGAATTGGCTTGGAATCCGCGGAGAAGAATCAGGTGCTCTTCTTTAGAGGTAGATGTGTGAGTAGCAAAATTTACTTAACATTCCGAAGCATCCAAAGAGAGTGCCTGGGGCAGGATTTGGAGGACGTGTCAGACAAGGCTAGTGCGTCCCATTGGTTGATGAAGGCGGCGACGTTTGTTGTAACATCAGAGAGGTATGAGATGGATTAGTATATTCAAGTGTTAAATTGGCGTGTATGTACGTTGAGCAGAGGTGCTGACATGTGATATCGTTTTTCATAGGGAAGCATGTACTAGAAGAAGGGATAAAAGATGCGAAAGGAGGAGGGGGTGCTAAGGAGTTAGTGGTGTATGATGTGGAGGGTAATTCAAGGGCGAGTGGAGAGGAGCAGGAGGGTAATGTAGATGGTGGTGATGGCCAATCAAGTCAAGGGATGGAAAAGGGTATTTGTTCTAAGTACTCGTAAGTATGGAAAGATGAATGATGGTACTGACCTGATGTGTTATCTGCTGTGCAGGAATAGACCCGGTTTAGGCAGCACTGGCAGAGAGGGTGGCTAGGCAGGCTACTGTAGAAAGGGCGGCTGCGCGTCAAAGATGAGGGAAAATAAAGATGGGCAAATGAGCGGATGAGAAGGCAGGTGCCACTACGATTACCGCGACCGTTGGTCGCCAAGATGCATCATTATCGATGACGACGGTGGCGGCTACCACAGTGCTTGTTTCGCAGCCTAGGGCGGAGACTGTTGGGTCGAGTGGCGAGCCCATTCCTGGGGTGACCTCACAACCTAGTACCACATCTGAGAGGCTGCGAGTGAGCCGTAGGGGGCCCAGTGCAAGTGGCCCTGGCATTTTACGCAATAGCAGAGTGCCAGACTTCGAGGCGGCTCTAAGATGGTCGATGAAGGGAGTAGCGGCCAGCGATCGGGAGGTACTATAAGGAGGAGTCCAGCACAAAACCTAAACGCCGCGATGATAGGGCTAGTGAAGGCACTACACTGCCAGACGGCTTATACATGCCAGATGGCAAATTGGCAGGAGAAGTTCAACCTGCAAGCATCTAAGATTGTTGAGCTGGACACTCAGGTTGGGAAGCAGAAGGAGGTGAACTCTAAACTGGAGGCATCCCTGAAGGAGATTGAGGAGAGGCGTATGACAAAGATAGCCGAATTACTGCTAAAAGGTGAAAAGGCAGAAGCGGCTGCTATTGAGTCAGCGAGGAAGTTAGAGGAGCACGATGCTGAGTTGGCTTCTGCGAAGTCCATAGTGGCTGAATTGGAGGGTCGTCTTGGCGATCTGCAGGCTCACCATGAGGATGAGTTGAAGAAACAGCAGAAGGAGATTTTTGACAAACTGTTTCCTGCTGTGGATTCATATCGTCACAGCGCTTTGTATAGGGTCCAGTTGCTGCGTGGGCCCTTGGATTTACGGGCGATCGACTAAGGGCACCTGTATACGCCTCCGAAAGACTTTAATATCTTACTCCCGAGTCAGCAAGAAGTGGATACGGGGTGTGTGAAGGATGCAGCCTGGATTACTCTAGTGGCTGAGAAGTCTGAACGGGGAGTTCTGGTGACGAGGCTGGTGCCCAGACCATCTCATCGACTAGGGACGAGTAGTGGGTCAAGTTGTAAATATGATGTTGTAAATAAATTTTTATATGAATAAAAATGTTAGTGTTGTGTGTATAATATGTGTAATTGCTTATTTGCTTGTGGTTACATAAGTTGTGGTGTGTGTAAGTTGGTTTTGAGGTTGTAGTGCATTTGTTTGTGTTAGAAAATTGGTAATCATAATGTGCCATGGTGGCATTTATTGTAATAGATAAGAGACACGTAGTGGTGGCGGTTGCATGGTAGAAATGAAGGATTGTGCCTTGGCGGCGATTACTTATTTTAGTAATAAAGGATCGTGCCCGGGCGGCATTTGCTTTGTAGCAATTTTAAGAGTCATGCCTTGGCAGCGAGAGCCTTGTATCAAGTAAGAGTTGTCGCCTTGGAGGCGATTGTAGGAGAGTTTTGCCTTGGCGATGATTGCTTTGTAGCAAACAAAAGATGGTGGATCCATGAAGTGTCTTTGTAAGACAAAGGTTTATAATGGCAACCAAAAATTTTGGTAACAGTCGTGCTTACAAATAATATTTCTTTAGATGGGCAGCGTTCCATGTGCTAGGAATGGGGCGTCCATTTAATGTATTTAACTTGTAAGCGCCAAAACCTAGGACTTGGCTGATTTGATAAGGTCTTTCCCAGTGTGGGGAAAGTTTTTTTCGTTCTCCTACTGGTCGACTGGCTTCGCAGTTTCGGAGAACTAGGTCACCCACCTAGAATTGACGATTACAGACTTGTCAGTTATAATACTTGCTAACTTGATGTGCACAGATAGCCATGCGGATGGCGGCATCTTCTCTAGCTTTCTCGAGTAGGTCAAGGTTGGCTTTGAGATATTCAGAATTGAGCTCTAAATCGGGGTATGCAGTGCGTACACTATGGACTCCCATTTCGACGGGCATGACGGCCTCTGTTTCGTAAACAAGGCTAAAAGGAGTAGCGCCGGTCGCCTAAGTTGCAGTTGTCCTGATAGCCCAAAGTATACCAGGTGTTTCGTTGGCCCATGCACCCTTTGCATCATCCAATTGTTTCTTTAGAGGTTGGAGGATGTTTTTATTCATGGATTCAACTTGGCCGGTTGATGTTGAAGCGTGAACAAAAATCATGGAGCTTGTCGGCTGTTAATTACTTGCCATTGTCCGTTATAATGACATGTGGTATGCCAAATTGACAAAGTATACAATGCCATAGGAAACTTTCCATATTTCGGGCGGTGATGGTGGCGACTAGTTCTGCTTCGACCTATTTGGTGAAGTAATCACAGATGACCAATAGAAATTTTCGTTGAGCGGTCACCAGAGGGAGTGGACCCACTATATCGATGCCCCAAACACAGAATGGCCAAGGACTGAAGATCTATTTAAGTGCTTCGGCTGGTTGTCTAGGAATAGGAGCGAAATGTTGGCATTTATCGCACTTTTTGATGAGTGTAGAAGCATCTTTTCTCATTGTGGGCCAGAAGAAACCTTGTCACAAGGCCTTTAGGGCTAGCGATCACCCGCCCATATAGTTTTCGCAAACGCCTTCATGTATCTCTTTCAAAATGTAAGTTGCTTTGGAGGGGTTAAGGCACCTGAGTAATGAAAGAGTGAAGGACTTCTTGTATAAAAGGTTGTCGAGAAGTGTGTACCTGGATACTCTTTTTTTCAATCACCTTTTCTGCACCGGGTTGCTGGGAGCGTGGTTATCTTTGAGAAAGGAAATAAATGGTGTCATCCAGTTCTCCTCGACGTCAACCGCAATGTGATGGACGTATTTGTTGTAATTGGGTTCTGAGAGGCTTTCGAGGAGAATTTTGCCCCTAGTGGAGATGTCAAGGGTGCTGGCTAGTTTTGACAAAACGTCAGCCTTGGAGTTGTCCCCTCTGGGTATCTGTTGGATGGTGATATGGGCAAATTGTTAAGAAAGGGCAGTGACAACCCTGTGGTATTTGGCAAGTAAGTCATCATTCACGTCGTAGAGGCCATTCACCTGGCTGGCTATGAGCTGAGAGTCCGTGTGGATGACTAAGTGATTGACACCTAAGGTCTTAGCTACTTTGAGGCCGGCGATTAATGATTCGTATTCAGCTACGTTGTTAGAGGTGGCGAACTGAAAGGAGAGGCCATAGTGCCATTCATGACCTTCAGGGTCAAGTAGGAGTACTCTGACTCCACCTTTTGTCTTTTTCAAAGATCCATCAACAAAAATTTATCATTCGTCAGATTTAACCCTCGGGGTGGGTCAGTAGAGTTGCTGAGATGATCACCTGGCGAAACTGGTTCTAGGTTGTGGTCTTGCGATTGAAGAAAGGAACACTCAACGATGAAGTCGGCGAGCATCTATGCTTTGAAAGTTTTGCTAGGACAATAGGTGAGCCCGCATTCGCTAAGCTCAGTGCTCCAACGGATAAGTTGTCCGACGGAGTCGATTTTGGCGAGGACGTCTTTAAGAGGCTGTCAGTGAGGACAGTGATTGGGTGTGCTTGGAAGTATTGTCTCAGCTTTCGTGCTGTGATGACAAGTACAAAAGCCATTTTTTCCAGTTTGCTGTAATGAAGTTCACCGACCTACAGTGCTCTGCTAACATAGTAGGCAGGAAACTGATGTCCCCGTTCTTCTCAGACTAAAACAGCAGTGATTGTTTCATCTGACGCAGCAAGATAGACAAAAAAGGGTTTACCCAACTTCAGACTGGTGAGTAAAGAGGGAGTGCTCAGGTATTCTTTGAGCTGGTCAAACGACCGTTGGCACTCTGCAGTCCATTGGTACCGAGTCGCCTTCGAAGCAATCGAAAAAATGGTAAACATTTTTTTTGCAGATTTGGAGATGAAACGGTTGAGCGTCGCTACTCACCCCGTTAAGCGTTGCACTTTTTTGGTTGATTTGGGCGGGCCCATTTGCAGGATTGCATTGATTTTTTCAGGATTAGCTTCAATACCTCTGGAGGAGATCATGAATCCCAAAAATTTCCCTGCGGACACACCAAACACACATTTTAAGGGGTTAAGTTTTATTTTATAGTTACGGAGTATGTCGAATGTTCCTGAAAGATCACTGAGGTGTTGGTGAAGAGAAGAGCTTTTGACGAGCATGTCGTCCACATAGATTTCCATTGAATGCCTGATTTGCCCTTTGAAAAGCTTGTTGACCAAGCGTTGATATGTGGCACCCGCATTTTTTAAGCCGAATGGCATGACTTGATAGCAAAAGGTACCGTCTTCTGTGATGAATGCCATTTTTTCTTGGTCGCAAGGATCCATTTTGATTTGGTTGTACCCGAAAAAGGCGTTCATAAAACTCATGAGTTTCTAGCTAGCGGATGCATCAACTAGGCGATCAATACTGGGAAGAGGGTAGCTGTCTTTGGGATAGGCTTTATTCAAATCGGTGAAGTCTACGCACATTCGCCACTTCCCTGAGGCCTTTTTTACCATAACGACGTTGGTGAGCCAGTCTGGATATTTAACTTCCCTGACATTGTTGGCGTGTAATAATTTGTCAACCTCTTCTTGGATCGCATGGAGTCGTTCTGGAGTAAATTTGCGCTTCTTTTGTTTGACTGGTATGGCTCGTGGGTCAACATGGAGTGAGTGCATGATAACGGTTGGATCGATGCCAGGCATGTCGACTGCAGACCAGGCGAATACGTCAGCGTTCCTTCAAAGGAATTTGGTGAGGAAGTTCTTATCTTGAGCGTCAAAAGCAGAGCCAATGCCGGTAGTCAACTCCGGATCTGAGTCATAGAAGGCAATCTTTTCAGTATCCTCAGTCGGTTGGGGCTTCTGATCATGGAAACCATTTCTGGCGTCTAGTTGCTCTAGGTCGATCGCTTCTGGTTGTGCTGGTGTAATAGTATGAACCGATGGTCCAGACTTACTTTTTTGGATTGCGGTTGGGTGGCGTATGGCTAATTCGATTGATAACAGGTGGCATTGTCGTGTGGTTTGTTGGTCGGAACACATATATCCAATCCCCGTGGGTGTAGGGAATTTTATCGTTAAGCAGTAGACTGCGATGACCATTTTTAACCTTTTCATCAATGGTCGACCGATAATGGCATTGTAAGCAGAGGGCTGGTCAACAACAAGGAAGTCGACCAAAGCGTTTACGGTGTGTTCCCTATCGCCCGCGATTGCTGGGAGCGTGATCATCCCTTTGACAGGTATTGGTTGGTTGGCAAATCTGTACATTGGGGATGACAGGGTTAGGTCATCCACCGTAAAGCCCATTCGACGGAATGCGTCCCATTGTAGAATTTCCACAACACTTCCATCATCAATAAGGATCCTGTGGACTTGATAGTTACCTATGGTGGCAGAGATCACGATAGGATCATTTTCGCGATCTGATAGGAGCTACGAATCATCATCGTCAAAACGGATCACCCAATCTGTTTGCTTAGCACGTTTGGATGCTACGACGATCGCCATTACTGAGCGGAGGTAGGACTTTCGTTTTGACTTGCTAACCGCCCAAGCTTTTGCTGGACTGATGATCATATTTATGATGCCGGTAACAGGCCGTTTGGGTGCAGTCTCCCTGCGCTCATTTGGGGATCGAGTGCGATCCTTAGCGTGTAGTTCCTTCTTCATAAACTGCTTAATTGCTCCCTTCCTTACTAGTGATTCAGTGGCATTTTTTAAGCTAAAGCAGTCTTCAGTAGTATGCCCGATGTCGTTGTGAAAATTACATTGCCTTGTAGGGTCGCGCGTACTGCGATCACTTCTTATTGGAGGCGGGCGCTCCAAGAGCCCTTCCTTCATTATGGTGTTCAGGATTTGAGATCTGGGAGCCGTCAGAGGCGTGTAGGACTCGTATTTCATATGCGGAGCAGGCCATGTTTGCTTCCTAGTAGGGCTTCGTTGTGAAATGGTGGCTGGTGTTTCTTTCTGGGGTAGATTATTCGGGCGGTCAGCAAACCAATTAGACCTTAGTCTGCGACCTACTCTTTCTTCGCGGTCCCAGGTGTCCGTTCGTCAACTGACGATTTCTATTTCTTCTGCTTTCGTGTATTTTTACGCCTTTTCGTAAAGCTGGTATAGCTTTGTAGGCTGGGCATTCGTTAAGGCATATTTTAAGTACTTATGCCGGATGCCAGTTATGAAGGCTTGGATGGCCCACTCGTCATTTAGGTCCCGAACCTCCAGGGCGGCCACGTTGAAACACTTGACGTAATCGCGGATCGTCTCGTCATTATTTTGCTTGATCACCATTAAGCTGGCAAACGTTCTGGTGACTGTTCTGTAACTACTGAAGTGGGCAAGAAAATGTCTTCCCAGTTGGTTGAAGTTGGTAATAGATCCCGGGTTTAGGGAGTACCACTAGGTTCGAGCCGGTCCTTGAAGCGTTGTCGGGAAGATGCGACACTGGATGGCATCTGGCACATCATGCAGGTTATGGAAAACGTGAAAATGATTCAGATGGTAAGCCAGATCGATTTTACCATCGTAAGTGCCTGGAAAGACTTTGACTTTCTGAGGGACCTGCACCTGGCGGATGCTAGATGAGAGGGGGTTATGTTCCTCTAATAGCCATTCTAAGTTGTCTCTGCGCGGCTCTCGAAGATCCTTGATTTCTTGCTTCAAGGCCACTACCTGTTGGGCGAGATCTGAAGTCGATCCTGACGGGTGATGGCCACTAGTATGATAGGAGGTTCTTGCATCGTTTGCCGTTGGTTTGGCGTAGAGCAAGAGCTTTCTACTACCATCGGGCGAGTTGATCGGTCGGTTGTAACATGTCGCTCTTGCATGTCAGAGTTTAGGTTGTTCGCAGTGTGTTGGTTTGGGCGGTCAGTAGGTTGTGTGTTTTGGCGGTTGGTCTAGGAGTTGACAAGTTATGCCAGTTGGATCTGAGATTGTTGGATGGCGGCCAGTTGACTAACGATGGCTTAGAATTGGGCTTGGTAATGCGCATGATAATCTGGCTGGCTAGGTGGTGTGGGCATACTGTACTGAGTAAAAAGGGGTAATGAGGCATCAAAGGGTGCGTGTAGGGTATTTGTGGTGATCATGGTCGCTGGGACCGTGGTGCTAGGGCCAGCGGCCTGTCCTAGGTGTGGGATAGAGGTGGTCAGCAGCGGGATCAATCCCAATAAATTTTGATAGTATGTTAGTGGCAAGTGAGGCAGCCATGAAGGTAATGAGATGGGTGTGTAGGGTGTTTGGGTGTTTGATAAGCTGGGTATTGCTGGGATTGCTGGAACTTCAATGCAGTTTATCACCTCGGTGGGTGACGAGGTGTTTTGTGGGATATCAACACTCCGGTCGGCCATGGTCTTTTTACGATCGCTTTCCCATAGACGGCGCCAATTGTTGATGTCTTCCTACTGAGAATCTGAAGTCAGGCAGGACCCTACAACATAAAGAAAGTCAGAAGAATGCCAAAGTTTGTACTCTGGGAGCCCTCTCCGATGATTAAGTCAGAAGGGTGTTTTATGTAATGGTGTTTAAATGTTTTTTCTTGAAGTTGGAATGCTTACCTGTGAGTGGGTTTGCCCTTTTATAAGATTCGTTTGGGGACATTGTGTCAGGTGATTTAGTGATGATGTGACCATCGTCGAGCAAGGTGTCAGGCTATGATGCCTAGTGGTCGGTTCAGTCAGTTGGCCGCCAATCAGGGTGTCAACTCCGCATTTAAGTTGCTGCCGGCGAAGTCAAATCGCTGTCAGGTGTGGTTAGGCGATCGCCATTTTTGTTATCGCATGCGATCGCCCAAATAGAACTGTGATCGTTTCGGCGGTCGTCATATGCGGAGGTATAACAATCCTAAATGTGGTTTCAAGCAAAGTCAGGATGGTTCTAATGCCCATGGGAAAGATGAGGAAGGCAATGATCAAAAAATTAAAAGATGCAGAATCTAAGCATGGGTGACAATGTAGTAGTTGACATCGAAGGTAGGAGTGATGGTGATGGTGATGGTAATGAATTGAGGTTTGCAAGGATCAATTAGAGTTCACAGAAGAGGGGAACAGAAAATTGGGTAATTGATTGATCTATCCTCGACTATAAAACTAATTTTTAAAATAATGATGTTTTAAAATAAATTACAAAATATTGTTGTTTCTTCACATTAGAAAATGTCACTTTGATTAACTTATCTAACATGGAAACATTAAAGATAAAAGCATATCCAGCGTAGAAACATAAAAAAGATACGTATCTTACATCGAAACATTAGTCAAACAAAAATTTTTATATTAAATTAAAGATATCGAAAAAATTCACATAGGATAGGTTAAAGTGCTCGACATATCCTACCAAGTCCCATCAAATTCAAAAACCTTATCTTTGACCTTCAATTTGACTTTTGTCTCGGCTTAATTCTATGAACTTTGAATTGCCTCTAATGTGTTAAGAGTGGTACCCATCAAGACGATTCCAAATGCAAAAGGTTACTTAAATTTTATTAATTGAGGCCCAAAATACTTAGCTCGTATTTAGGAAATCAGATATAAATCATTTTAGGACCTCGAAAAAATTTTGTCTACAGGTGTGACTAGGAAAATTGACAAATTGCATAGAGTGTTTCTATAGGGTGGGAATAGCAGGGAAAGAAAAAAAAATGATGAAATTGAGGGGAGAGTGTGTTCGATTAAAAATAGGGGAAGACTTGGTGTTTTCAATTTAAATCGAAAAAAATTATTCTTTATTAGCTATGGAAAAACTAGCTGTGCAGAAAATTTATTGAAAGTATAGGTATGGAAGTCAAAAATGGAAGCTAAAGATCCTTCCTAAAGTCCAATGTTTTCTTTGGATGCTATATCTAGACAGGATTCCTGCGAAGGAGTTCCTTGTTAATAGTAGTTTTTTTCGATTCTTGTTAATCAAAGAGTTTGTCCTTGGTGCTTTCTAGTGCCTTTCTCTTTCAATCATGGAAGTTGTGTGGGTTTCCCATATAATTTTTCCTCGTTTATTGTGAGCAACATGGATGTAGGAGTATCAACACTCCAACTTGAATTACAATTTCGGTGGGTGGCGATAGTCATGTCTTGCACAAGATTTGGTAGGGTAGAATACATTATCGGTAGGAGGCCTCGGAGGTTTTAGTAGTAGTTGTGGTGAGCACCATGAGGTAGGTGTTGCTGGCAGCAATTAGAAACGAGAGGGATTGCCTGGGTTGGCTGTGAGGGCAAAGCTATTTTTAAGTGTTATTGGCGGGTTTTTAGTTGGATTTAAGGGGCTGAGGGCGTGTTTGTTCAAGATTATAGCAAAGACATAGCTGTCAGTTTTCATAAATGGCATCAAATTTTTTATGTCTTTAAAGTATAATGAAACTTTGGAGGCTTAAATCTCATAGAGGAGGCAAAATAGTTAAAAGGCATCAAAGTTTGACCTTCTGAATATGCTTTAATGCTTAAATCAATATTCAGAAAAGAAGAAAGGCAAGGTACAAGAAGATTAGAGTGTTTATAGTGTAAATCATTTGTCAGCCTTGATAAGGGCTATTTATACATTTTTGGGCATCTGGGAGGTACAATTTGTTATCCTTTAGTTCGGGTTTGCTTGTCAACAATATAAGTGACCTCGCAGTAATGATTATAGTAATTGGAGTTCATGTGGTTTTTTAGGTGCCAAGCAATATGATTTTTAAAGAGCAAAAGATGCCTAAATGTTTCTAGTGCTGGCTTGGGTTATTGGACTTGTGGGATTGAGCCATGGATTTGTTAGGCTTAATAATCGATGCTTTTGCATCGAAACACCTATTACATAAATTTTAATATCATAATTAGAGTAACTAATTTTATCATTATTATCATTTTAAATCACATAAATTAACGTCCTCGTTTATTCAAATAGATCCTTAAATTTGTTCGGTGTTTACTTCCCTAACTTGAATTGTGGATATTTACATTCGAAGTATTGTCTGCTCTGGCTCACCAAGCCTCACGGTTTTATCCTCAAAGAGCACTTCTTGCAAGTATGAGTTTAAATTTTTATTTATGTATTATGACAAATTTTCAAATATTTCAACATGAAATTGAAATGTTACAAAAATCTTTTGCTAATTCTAGTATTTCTTTTGGTCATCGACCCCAAAAATAAAAATAAACAATTACCTTAGAAAAATCCAAAATGTTGTTGTTTTTATTAGGTAGTAGATATTAAAGTAAAATAATTGGAGATTTTATCAGCGAGTCGTAGGAAGGAAGAGATTGAGTTCCACGTTGTGTAATTTACTGTGCTATTTTATTCTTAGCTAATCTGTGCTAAAGCATATACTGTAGGATCTTTTTCTTTTTTCGTTATCTATCTACTCTATCTTGGAAGTGTAATTTATATTCCCAGCCAATCTTCCAATATTATATATATATATATATATATGTATGTATATTTATTTATTTATAGCTACCGATATTTAGATGTTTAAAGAAACAAACAAACAAAGATGAGTTGCAAAACTTCTGGGAGTGGATTTTGTTGATCTAATCTTAGATTTTTTTTTTTCTTTTTTGGTTTTCTTTCGTTTGATTTGCCCATTTCTGTAATTTTCTGCTTAAAGTTTTTTATATATAAAATTAAAGCAGCATTTTCCCTTTCCTTAAAATCTGGATTTGAGGAAGACCCATTTTCCTCCACTTTCATCCAGAAGAAATAAAATAGTTTTATATGAGATCTGTTTGTTTCGGGTGTTTGAGTTGAGAAAATAAAAAAAGAAAAAAGGCAAATTGTTTGATGATGTCTCAGTCTGGTTCTGGGTTTGAGTCTGAGTCTCAGACTAATTCGACAATTTCTTCAGGTGTTTCAGCGGAGCTTAAGCTGTATCAAGCTTTCATATTCTCTGTCCCCATTTTTTTTGCTTTCATTCTGCTCTTCTTGTTCTATTTGTTCTATCTTCGACGCCGGAGAGCCGATTGGTCATCACTTAGAATGAGGACCTCCCCAGGCCCTGATTCAGACCTCTCCATCTCCATGGTTTGACTATTTATTTATTTATTTATTTATTTATATCAAAATGTTTTTCCAAGTTAATAATGTTTGCTAGTGGTGGTTTTGACAGGCTGAATTGGGGCTCAAGAAAGAAGTAAGAGAGATGCTACCCATCATTATATACAAGGAGACCTTCTCTATCCGAGACACTCAGTGAGTTACCATTCTTTTATTCTTCATTTCATTTCAACTCTTTTTGTTTTATGTTTTTTTTTTCCTTTAAATCACCGCAGTTTCAAATGGAAAATAAGTTGCCAAAACTTCTTTTGATGAGCAGTTTTATGGTATCCGATAGTTTTAATCGGTAATGTTCATGCCTAATTAATCTTTGGATTTGGGAGGATGTTTGGTTTGAAAAGATATAATTTCTATGGCACTTGTGATGGACTTAGAGTGAAATGGAGCAGCCAGCAAATAATGATTCATTTGATTTTCTCAGCAAGAAACAGTTAAGTAAGACTGGAATGGAAAACTTATTGAGAACGGGCAGAAATGGTTTTTCAGGTGCATTTACCAATTTTTGTTCATGAAAGCATTTAAGTGAAAACATAGTGCCTATGAAATATAGAGTTGGTTATCGGTTGGCTAAATGCTCAAATTATAATTCATTGTTTGTACAAATTTTTATTTTACGATCTAACCTATTGTTTTGATCACTTTGGGATCTTAATTTGAGATAGATGATAATTATGCCTTTGATACTGGAACTTTAATCAAATTTTTATTTAATATCTGAAGTTTAGAAATTCGCAATTATGTAGTCGAACATTGCTTGCATCTTTAGTTTACATAAAAGAATAACACTGTTTGCCAAATGCATAAAGTGTCTAATAAAATTATGACACATGGCATGTTGACATGGCGTTTTGAGACATTTGGCTTGTTTTTATTGATAATTTTTGGACAAAACATCTATTTGACAAATAGTGTTAACTGACGAAAGAATGTAAAGTTCTAGTACCTAATTTTGAATTTTTCAAATGTTAGATACCAAAAGATGTTGACTATAGTTTGGATAAAAAATTTGTGATTAACCATTTTTAGATTTATCTAATAATAATTGAGGAAAATTGATTTTTTTTGGGTTGGAAATTGATGATGTAAGTTTTGAACTCCCGATTACTAATGTAAGGTGGTGATTATTTTGTGAGATTAACAATTGAATTGGTAAACTTTTTGCGACATGGTATTTATGTGGCAGATATTATTCCTATTGATTGTAATCACAAACTTCTGCTATCAATTCTCTTTCATTAGACAATCTAAATAGTTACAGTTCAAATTGATCAAAATGATCAGAAGATCCTCAAAATGGAATGTTGTCTAATGTTAAATGCTAATTTGGGCATTTAGCCATTATCAGTTCGATTAAGCACGGATAAATAGGTGATACATACAAAGGGATGAAACCAAAGTTGGATAAATGATTTTCATAGTTGCATAAGATGGACACAATCTAAGTGTTTAGCTTTTTTTTGTTCTTTCAAAAGTAATACAATATATGCCCTGATATAAGCTGACTTCATTTAATTAGAAGACAATCATGTTCAGTTGTAGAAAACTATAAACTTGGAGCTAGTTTGGTGATATCAACTTGATTTTCCATTGACGAGATTGGAGTAATTTTGACAAATTATGCAAAGAATATGAGAGGAATTCATGTTAGTTTTTGTGGACGAAATTTTGGGATTTCTTGAAGCAAATTTAAGTTTCAACCTTTCTGTTTACCATTTTAGTATGAATTAATTTCTTGAAATATGGTAACAATGGTCTCATCTTTATTAATTCACTTTCAGACGTTGAATATCTGAATTTCATCTCTCATAAGTAGCGCTTATGTAAGCCGTATAAAATAACTACATGCATAGACACTTCCAATGAGAATGACTGTTAATCCAAACTGATTGCCAAGTCTTTCTTGCGTAAGATGTCCTTTGATGCTGTGAAAGTGCTCTTCTCTATAATTGAAGAGCACTTCTCTCCGAAAGCTAGCTAATTGGTTTTGCTGGATCATCTGCCCTGTGAAAGTCATTCTTCTCTTAAGTCAATGATGACTATTGGATTAGCATCATATATACCACAGAACTAAAGGTTGCAGTCTTATTGAATCCACTAAAATCTATAACTGATTAGGAAAACAGTATGCATAAAAACATGTGTTCTGGCCAGTGCAGCTCAGAAATTCAGACTCTAAATGAAAAAAAAAAAAAAAATACAGGCTTTTACCTTCAAAATTTACCTCTTTGTAATACAGCATCATCTTTGTTATTGCAGATGCTCCGTATGCCTTGGGGACTATCAAGCGGAGGATAAACTTCAGCAGATACCTGCATGTGGCCATACATTTCACATGGACTGCATTGACTATTGGCTTGCTAACCACATCACCTGTCCACTGTGCCGTCTTTCTGTCCTTGCTTCTCCTAAGGCTTCTGATAAATTGCTTGTTATTCAAGCTGCAAACAATGTGGAGTCATCGCATACAGTGCATAGCAATGGATTAGCTGTTCAACGAGTGTCCCAACATTGTGAAGAAACACAAGGCTTACAACCTTCTGAGCCAACAGTTGGAGATGCAAGAATTTCCCAACACAACAGCTACGAACAGGAATTTGTGAATCAGGGAAGCGAGTTTACAAATAGAAATACAAGAAATGAAGCCAGAGAGCATGAGTGTAGCAGAGGAATATCTGGTAAATTTTTTACTACTGACTAATTGAGCCAATCTCACAGTTTTACCCATCGCTGTTTGATGAATGTTGCCTCCAATTTATTTCTTCAAATGCAATTTAAGAGAATTTTAATTTTGATAAGTTCTTAGTTCCTTAATTTTTTTTTTTTTTCAATTGTCTGATGGCTGATAATCGATGAAACCTGTTCATGGCATCACATTACAAGAATAAATGAATATTTCTTCAGTTGGTAATCCAGTTTTTTGTTGTAGCAGGTTGATATTTTACATGAACTGAGGCCAACAAGTAGACATTGTGGTGACTCCATCTGTACCTTTTTCTAAGAAGCAAAGGAGTTATCAGAAGATTCTGACATAATGAACTTCTGTGAATAATCTGACCAAATTGTACTTTAAACAAACAAATCACCAAGCTGATGCTTCTTCTGACATTGCAATCCCTAGGCTGTGTGCAACAGCTTAGAAGCAAGGGTTCCATGGAAAAATGGATGTCTGTTGACTTCACTTGCTGTGTTTAAAGGTTGTTCTAAAATTAATCATGCTTTACCGGAAATCAGTAAGAATGTATAACTGGGGGGGGTGGGGGGAGCTCATTTAAGTAAAATTTTGTAGGAGGGAGTCTTTTGGAATTGGAGCCTTATGTATAACTGGAGCAGGCTATGTTTGAGCAAAGGATATGAAGGCCTTTGCTTTTGGGTCAATAGGAGGAAGAAAGATGGCTGTCTCTCTTTACCTGCAAACTTATGAAAATTAGTCAAGAGCGTTCCTTTTCTTTTTTCTTTTTCCCTTTTTCCCCCTTATATTATGTGTATAGAATATTTTAAAATTGATAAAAAAAACAGAAAAAACACTAGATTGGCTTTGTTTTTTGTTAGTTAGGTGTTCCAAATCTTAATCAGATGATAGGAATTGGAGATTGATAAGAAAACAGAGGTTCTGATAGAATACCAAATTTTATAGTCAAAAACTTGAAAAAGAACTGCAATCTAAAAAAGATGAGAGAATCCATCCAAGTAGTTGATCTCGTCTTTACCACGGAATATGGTAAGGATTTTGATTGCCCGGGGAAGAATGTGAAGTCGAAGTTAATCCCAGAAGGACATTGCGAAGCTCCAAGTATATGGCCAGTCAAATCATGTCCTCTGATAATTGATGAGAGTTGTCATTGCCAAACAAGAAAATTGTTGCAATTAATGTGTACAGGTACAAGATGATTTGAGGTTCGAATAGCTAGAAGAAGAAGGGTTAATGGTGGTGGAAGATGAGAGGAAGAGTTAACAGGAGTGCAAGTCACTAACTTGAAGCTAATAAAAGTAATGCTTGGTATGTTATGTATCTTATAACCAAACCAATTCTATTAGTATTATGAGATACGCTAACACATTCAATCCACAGTACTTCCAACTTTTGCAAAAACAGGAGGCTGTTGTACCGTTATATATTTAATCTTCATTCGAAGTTCCTTTTCGTTCCAGAAGAAATCTGGGCAGACTTGGTATCTTTGTTCACAACAATGAGGAAAAATTTAAGCAATAATAATAATAATAATAATAATAATAATAATAATGGATTAGATATCTTCAATTTTTGCAATATCCATATTTGAAGTTGTAAAACTGTTTTAAAATCTGAATCCGTATATTATCGGCTTTAAATTGCACATTGTTATCCAAATTCGAATCCAAAATAAGTAATATTTCTCGCCAGATATTTGAATCCGCAAAAAAAATTCAAATTTTGAAAGTTAATTTCTTTTTAAAAAACTTTAAAATTAAACAAAAAAGTTAATTTTAATTCAAAGTCACTTGTAAATAACAACCAACAAATAAGTTCTAAATTAAAAAAATAACAACTTAGATAACAAAATAACAATTCTACGATACAAAAAAATAATGATACGAAAAACTAATTTCATTAATTAAAAATATTTATTTCATAAATTAAAAATAATTAATAACGTAAAGTATAAAGTAACTTTGTAAAGTTAAATTATTAATGATATATACATACAACACATATAAAAAAAATTATCGTTAATCATCTATTATAATTACATATGTGATATAGTATATTTTAGTTACTTAATATGGTAGATTATAATATATACCATATAGTATTATATTATATCATATGTTATATATTAATTTAAGTATTACATAATGTTATTATAATACATTATATAATATAATATATTAATATTGTTGATAGTATTATATTGCAAGCATATAATACTATTGATATTACATAAATTAATAGAAGTTATGTAAATATATTATCATAGTATTATTTATTATAAGGGGAGAGATCTACTTAACACTAGTATATAGTAAAATTAGTTTTACAAACTTTCATAATTCTTTATACAATTTATATTTATTTAATCCGAACATCGTATTCATATTCTATTAATTTAAATCATGCACATCCAGTTTTGAGTAAATTAAAAATATCTAATAATTTAGTTGATGTTAAAAATTTTTAACTATTAAATATATACTAAAAAAATAATATTATCAATTGATATGATAAAGATATCAAATCGATTAGAAATTTTATATACATGACGAGTACAATTATATTGTTAAATCTAACGGTTGTTTTGTCAAAATATTTGTTTTATAAAAAGCTATGCAAATGTTTAGTTTTACACTATTGTAAGTGGATCTTTCCTCTTGTTATAATTTTATATTATATTGAATAATGTTATATAATATATAATATTTAAATATATTATTTATATATAATATTATGTATTCTAATTACACATAATTATATGATTATTGACATTGTAATATATAATATGTTGTTATATTATAATATATAAATATTTAATAATCATATATATAATCTATATTATTACAATTATATATAGTATATGATTAATATATAGTGTATCATATATAATAAGTCTATAATTAGATTATAATATCATACATTTAATAAAATATATCATATTATGTTATATGATAAGTATATTTATCTAATTAGAGTAATTTAATTAATTAAGTTCATTGAATTGTCAAATATTTTTTAAAAAATATGATGTATCTTTAAAATTTAAAGGTGTTTAACGTAATTAATTAATTTAGTTTTATAATTAATTTATTATTATATTTTATTTATTAAAACTTTTTCAAATTATAATTGCACTTATATATAAATTAATTTTAGTTGCATATCATTTCAAAATCCAAGACTAGCTCTTGGTAAAGTATCTAATGATTAAGCTAAAAAGTCAAGATTTGAGTCTTACATTGAGCATAGATTTTTTGCATTTTACAAATGCAAATTTGAATATTCGAATCCATTATTTGCATGTCTAATGTGGATTGGAATAATGAATATCTGAGAGTTCATATTTGCATTCGCTCTGAATCCATTGTAGATGGTAATTATAATACGAATCCGCAATATCTCAATTCGCAAAATACGAATTAGATAACTGTAAATATATGAATCTGTACTATCTATTGCCATCTGTAATAATAATAATAATAATAATAATAATAATCATAATAATAGGACAAAGGTAAGTGGCAAGGGAGTAGGCTGTGAGTTTTCTATATTATCTTATATAATTCAAGCTTCAATGGATCTCCGACATAAAAAAGGAAAAAAAATTAATTTATTTATTGTTACTACTTTTTGTTTTGAAATTGTCAGATTTTAATCTAAATTAAAAAAATTAAAAGTTTAGCACTTTACCACGTCTTTTGAAAATAGTTTCATTTTTCTTGGTCAAATTTTGCATTTCATCCTGACCAAAAGTTCAGCAGAGACCACTTTGTGTCATGACTTGAACTGTTCTCTGACAGGGATGAGTGAGAGAGGCTTGCAGTTACAGCTGCGGTCACCTGAAATCTTCAGTGGAATCCAAACATATCTGATGCATGCCTTTCAAATTTGTGGTGAAGATGCACAACATGGCAGGCAGGTCTTTGGGTTCTTTCCGGAGCATTGTAGCGCATCGACCCGAGGATTAGTATTTGATGATCGCAAAAACATTCTGTTTCAAGTTTCCTCTTAGAGCAGCCATTTTAACAAGCTTCTTAAAAATAAGAAGTTAAACCAAACAGAGAGAAAGAGCCTGTAATGTGTTTGTAAATTTGAGAGACAGAGAATGGTAGAATCGAAGAAGACATTCCACATTTAGTTTTTGTTGGTGAAGACAAAAACATGGGTTAATAATTCAACGATGAGTGTTTTGTTTCACATGGAACAGATTCTTTTTTGCACCTTCCCCATGCCCATACCATTAACTTTACATAATCATATACATGAAAAGGACTTGTTTCATTGCTTAGAATAATTTCTACAAGTAATCTCCTTAATTTCCTTTTTAAAAGTCTTGACTTAGATTTCCAGTCTTATTTACATGCGAACAGGTGGTTAGTTAGGTAAGCACGTGAGAGATCATACATCAATCAATCGAGTGTATGTACAAGATTAAAATTGAAGAGTTACCTTTTTTTTTTTTTTTTAATAATTGCCATGTAATGTAATAATAACGTATACATGTATATAATCAAGTAAGTTAATAGCAGCAATGATTAATCAACGAATTCTAAGGAGACAGAAGGTGGTGGAGGACCTAGGGTTGGTCGGTGGTCTCGGAATTATAGTCCAGCACTGCGCTGCAATCAACAGAATCATGGGCATGGGCTCAGACATGTCTCCCCAGCACCTCACCCTCCAACAATAATTGAGAATCAACTCTCTCCCCATCAATTGCATAAAAAATCTCCTTTATAAATAATATAAATTAATTTTTAATGTTCAACTCATTCATATCCAATTCATCCCTATATAAAGAGATATAGAAGTTGTTATTTCTGCAGTAAACAATGAAGCATTGGTGTATCATCTTATTATTTTGTCTCCTCACAGCAGCTTTCAGCCATCTCTTTTCTTCTTCTTCAATCTCCCTTAGGGGAAACAGATCACTGAAGATGTCATTGCCTCACCACGAAAACAGATAAACTAAAGCAAAGGTAACAAACATTACATAAGTATATATCATTTTGGTTGTTCGGAAAATTATTAAGTGTGAGGATGGCAATGACATTGGAATTGAACAACGCATGCAGATGGTTGAAGAGGATTGGGGATTAATAGGGAGCAATGAGAATATGGATAAAGAAGGGGTTCTTAATTACCACATTGATTACCATAGAGTCAACACTCTTCCAACCCCAACCCCCAAGCATCCTAGCCCATAATTTTATGTATCTATGCCTTCTTAATTCACTAAGGAAAGCAAAGCAAAGCATGTAGCTTCAAATAGTTCTTGCTTCCACCAAGCTCAGGTTTTGGCCTTTGATATTTATCTTTAAATGTTAGCCCAGTTGTAATGGAAAATTTTCAAAAGCTTAGAATATACCTACTTCATGTTATTATTATTATTATATGTTTTAATGTTAAGATAGAATGAAATTTTATTGGGTGTGATAAAGTTATCTTTCGTAGACTCAATCGGTTTTTACGAGGTTCACTTAATTAGTATTTGTAGACATTAATTATAAATTTATTATTTATTATTTCAAAAAATTTTTATATTTAATGTATTACTTTTATCAAATTCATGAGAAAATAATATATTAATTACATTTTTCTTTTTCATATATATTACCTTACCTAATGCTACTAGAATCTTGCTAACATTTTCCTCTTTTATTCAAGCACGAAAAAGTTAAAATATAATACATCCTATAATTGGTTCACTTTCTCCTTATTATTACTTATTTTTCTTTATTTGCTTGTTGCTTAAGATTTAACAATAAGTGACAAGAAAAGGCAAAAGTAAATTTACATCGTGTTTAATAACTTGAAACCTTCTCTTCTTCAAGTCCAAAAAATTGTTAGAATATTTCAAAATAAAATGAAAAAAATAAAGGATTAATTGATTAAATAATTAATTAATGAGAAATTAGTACATAAAAAAAACTATACAATACTTTGCTTTGGTTTCCAAGTTTATGTAAAGATTAAGAAACTTAGTTAGAGAAACTTTACATGTGAAGGGATTTCAATACTCATTCTTGGATTTGAACTTCATGAGTTTTAGAAAAAACAATTTACTTATAATATTTGACACAAGGGATTCGTATACTTGTTTAAATGGATTTGAATGCTAGGTTTGAAAGGTGTCTGTTAAATTTACAAAGTCCAACTCATTTATTTAAGGGTTCAAAGATGCTAATTCGAATTTTGTTAGATTCATCTATAACAATCAATTTCATTTCAAAGTCATTCGTAACTTTTCAAAAGTTGCTCTTTTACTTATAAAAGGTTACTAATGGCACCTTTTGGGTTCCTAAAGATGAGAACTCAATGAAAAAAGAGTTTAGTTAATTAAACAACACAGTTGAAGAGATGAAACTCTTGATTAAATTTTTATTCAAAAATTCTCAACAAAGAGATACAAAAAATATATAAGAAATTAGATTTTCCTAAACCATTCTCTCTTCCCTATCATTTTCGATTAAAGTAAGCCTCTTAAACTTTTGTTTATATTAGAAAACTAAGTATGACCAAGATAATTTTGTCATTCATTAGAAGTATTTAATGGTTTTTTTTTTAAAAGAAGTATTTAATGGTTTGATTTCATTGGTATAGAGTAATTTCAATTGGTACAGAGTAATTTCAAATATAAGCTTCATTGATCCTATGGCTATTGACAAACTTTTCTTACATACCATATATGGTAGGAGCGAAATAAACCAAAATGAAAGTGGCATTTGTAATAGGCTTTGAAGAAATGTTGTCTCTTGTTATGACATTCTATTTTTACACCATTTAACTCTCAAAACCATCAATCTTTAGGGTTTATTTTGTGATTCTCTAAAATTAAAAATTTAAGGTACTTTGAGAGATATGACTCAAGAATTTCAAAAATTGAAATAGATTGATGAAGCAAACTTTTGATGTGTCAAAATTATCTATGAAATAGTAATGAACACCAAAGGTCCATGTTTTTTGAAATAGTAGCGACGTTTTCAAAACAAACACCCCTACAAAATTATTTAGTAGGGTTTTGGCAATAAAATGTTGCTAAATAATTCTTTTTAGTGGTGTTTCGAGTTAAAGCACCCTAAATACTTTTGAAATTAAGCAGTAGATTTTTTGAGCACCAAGGTATTTGATGTTTGTTTTTATCTAGTGGAATGTAGTGTTTTGTCAAAAGTGTTTAGCAATGTTTTAAAGAAAAAAACCATTGAATTTTCTACATTAGTAACGTTTCACAGCGTAACCACCATTAATATTACATATGATATATACTTTATTTATTTAAAAGGCATTTATCAACTTTTGTCAACTAAATACTACAAAACATGAACTACTTGTTTTTGATTTATATGCATTTAGTGATGTTTTATGTGATAGCTATTAACTTTGTCACACCCTAAACCGACACATAACGGACGCTGCACATCTGCGAGATCAAATCTCACAAATAGGTAAGGCAACCAACTAACAAAATGGAATTAAAATATATATATATATATATATGTTTAGAAAATAAAAGAAATTGAAATTGTTTAAAAATCGAATGCAATAAAATGAAATTTATAGGCATAACAAAATTTTGAAATAAAAGTGCGAAACCTTTAACAGTCTATTAAATAATAGTCTCAAACAATTGTAGGTTTTTTTTTTTTAAAAATGAAAGTCTAAACAAATATATACTAAAATTAAAACATCACTCCCCGATATTTCTGCATGTTAGTCCATATTCAGAACCTGTAAAATATTAAAGAATATAATGAGTATAACTACTCAGTAAGCAACTAACATTCGTTCAGTTGGGTTAAACATGCTAAAAAATTGTAAGGCCAAAATAACGATTTGAATTAAGAAATACAAAATTTTGGGTAATCTTATATTTGTAAATAACTTATTTCAAAATAATATTATGACAAATATATTTAAATGAAATTCTTATGCTTAAATCTTTGAAATATATAATCTAACTATCTACCTTTATAAGCTAAAGACAAAAACCGCTATTCTAAACTGATGGCATAGTTCAAAATAAAAACCACTATTCTTAACTGGTGGCATGGTTCAAAATAAAAACCATTATTCTATACCAGTGGCACGATTCAATACAAAAACCACTACTCTTAACCGATGGCATGGTTCAATATGAAAACCACTATTCTTAACCGATGGCATGGTTTGGAACTGGTTCCTAATCACAAGGTACATGTCAACATGGCCAACAATTAACCCTTATTGGCAAGGTTCAAGCATAGCATATCGGGAGAGCATCCAAAACAAAAAAAATTAGATTACCCATAATGTAATACGTACATTCGTTGTATTTAGAAACAAACACATTTTATGCACAAAAAACTTCTCATGCATATATCTATAAATTATCAAGTAAACCGTTTAGCAAAATCATAGCAAAATTACAATCATAAAAAGAAATATACGGATAAATAGCACAACATTTTTCAAATCCAAATATAAAACTAAAAATTTCATGCTTAACCCTATTTACTAAAACATGGGACAAAATAACATATTTTTGCATATATGATGTAAAAATATCTAGGGTTGATTTTGTTAAAATAAATACTGAAGGAATATCAAGTCACTTATCTGATTCACTAAATTGACACTTAAGTAAATCATACAATTCTTCTAAAAGAAATATGAATATCTAAAAATCAGAATTTAGCAAAATTTAAATTTAACAATGGACAACTTTTCATTGGTTATTCAGAGACATTTGTGTAGTGTGGCAACCTTCCTTACAAATCGAGATTTTCTTAGTAATAAAATATTTAAAACTACATAAACTTTAAAAACTAACAATTAAAAGATAAAATTAGTATCAACATAAACTTTATGAAAATATAATTAACTCCTAAAAAATTTTCATATTTTGAAAATAAATATATAGAATTCTCTTAAAATCTAGTAAAACAAAGATAATTTCATAAATATGTATTTAAATATGTAAAAATTCACTAAAATTAGTAAAATTGAGATTAATACTATTTTTAACTAAAAATATTTTATTTGGCTGAAAAAGATTTTACAAAATTAAAAATGAATTTTTTTTTTCTAAATTCTAGAATTTAGCAATCTATGATTATTTGGCTTACTTGAAGCCATTATAAAACCAAATTCATGCAAACACTGATATCGTTTAAAAGCACAATTCAATAGTAGAGACGAAATACTATAATGTGGAATTTTATTTTGACAAAAATAGTTTCATATAACCTAAGTTTAGGGTCTAAACTTTAAAAATCATCCCAAACAATTTAGAATTTTCTAGGTTTTGAGATTAGCTGACTCAATTAGCCTACTTTAGGGCTTCAGTTCCTTTCACATAGAACTCGTATAAACAAATTAATTGTACCATTTGAAAGTTCACATTTTGTACTATGAAATCCATCTATGTTTTGCCATAAATTGTCACCAGCAAATGGTTTTCTGATGTCCCGAATTTGGCTCGTTGGAATAGTTGGAAAACCCAAATCAGTAACCTTAAAAAGTTATAACTCATAAAATACTCAACCAAATAAAGTGCCACACCAGCCATTTGAAAGATCTCAACTAGACCTTTCATCGGTACTCATAATGTCATTGGAAAGTCACCAAAAAGTTGTCAAAATTTTTAAAATATCAACTACTTCAAAATAAAAGCATGGGTTTTATGAAAATTGATAAAAAATATAATAATTTCACAAAAATTAAGCAAAATCTTACCTAAATCCTTGTTTTCCACAATGGATTTGCCTTTCTTTTTCTTCCCTAGGGTTAGACTTTTTTACAACCTTATTTGATAAAAAGTAACATAAAACCTTGTAATCCTAGTTTTTTTCTTTATTAGGCTAATAATTTTAGAAAATTAAACTGGGCCTTAGTACAAAACTAAAATTGGGCTAACTATTTAATAAAATAACAAAATGTATTTATTTTTATGGGCTTTGCAAACTTACAATTGTTAAAAGAACATATGCAAAACATAGAGTTCTGTTAAGGCTGCTAAAAGAAATTAAAAACCCAGGTTTCCCCTTTTTGCAGAAGCAAACTTTTTTCTCTGTTCATCTCTTTCTTTAGGCATCTTTTTCTCTCTCTTCATCCCTTTCTCTTAATTCCTTTGAAGTGCATCCTTTTATGATATACTGACTATTAGAGTTTATCAAATCAATTGTTTTAAATATTAATATGATAATATGTCATATTCTTATAATAAATTATTTAACAAATTAATTTTATATAACAAATTAATTTTATTATATCCTTTTTGTGTTAACAAATATTAATATAAACAAACAAATATAATTAAAAATGTCCTATTTTATCAAATTAATAATAATTTATTTTTGGATTTAGAAATTTAAATTATGCAAAAATCATTATATCATAAAAATAATATAAATTCTGTTTGAACTTATCGCAACGTATGCCGGGCGGATCCTCGCGGATCTATGAATGCGTATGACTTAAAATATTTTTCTAACTTGGAATGTCTTTTTGATCGAGACTTTTCCTTTGGCGATGTGATGAAATGAGAAGTATGGATTCATCATTTGTGATACAGTGAGGGGGACCATAAGATGAATCGCTCATCTTATTGGTCTCAGATGACCATCACAAAATGGCGAATGCCTAGAGTCACCATCGATCATTTCGAGCTAGGCATGATCGGATGCCTATTGAACCTATGTTTTGAGTTATGAAACTCAGAACATTGATCCCGTGGTCTACATAGTGCAAAGATTCACCGTTTGGGTTCGGGAGTTGGTTACGCGCGATGAGGTACGAACCTCTTCGCTATGCCCGAAATCGATACCTTACTAGCTGTCTCTTATAACGGTTTCAATTCTTTAGATCTTAACTTGTCATTATTTCAATATAACCCTTTTTAATGCATGAATCTTGTAGAAATAATCTAGGTTTTGATAAAAAATAATCTCATCTACGCCCTGGACAGATGGGAAATATAAAGATTTTCGATAAAAATGACCTCTGGATTTTACTTTGAAAATGAAATGTTCCACTTTGGTCACTGGAGAGATACCCACGTGGAACATTACCTTTAATTTTGTTTGGAAACATTTTGAAAACATGAATGGAAATAATCACACAAAGAAGTCATGTTAGTAAGGCACTAAATGAAATAACATAACATGGATTATTCAATACACTGATAAAGAAAATGGGTAGACTATTGAAATTTATCTCTCTATTGGCATCGATTATCTAAGAATAACTGAATCGACAGTTTTCGAGATACATATAGGTTTCTTGATTAAACAAGGTTTGTTTGACACATTCATGAGAGTCCAAGAATGAGAAAATTAGCTGTAGTTCGAAAGACAGGGTTAGAGTATCCCTTTGAAAAGGTGGGGTTGGAGTATCCCCATAGACAACAAATAATTTTGATAAAGAAGGATTTTTAAATCTTGACAATTTTGAAAAGCGGGGTTGGAGTATCCCATCGGAAGATCGGGTTTGGAGTATTCCCATGGATGACAAATTATTTTGACAAAAGAAGTTTTTTTAGTCTTGATAATTTTAAAAAATGGGGTTGGAGTGTCCCTTCAGAAAGGTAGGGTTGGAGTATCCCCAAAAGTGATACGTTTGACACTCTTTAGAGAAGTCAAGTTGGAAAACTTAAGTTGGTAACAACCTTGTGAGTTAGGGAATGTAAGAGCCTTTCAACAACTTTTGGCAAAAGAAATTATTGTGAATGAGGATGGTAAAGATGTAAAATGTGTACGTGCCTTGATACGAGCCTATGGGAGGTCAAAGCATATTCTCGAGTCTAATCCGGTTGACATAGAGACATTCGAATGCCTCGAGACGAAATCGAAAAAACAACTCAATTTTTAATCAAAATTGAAAAATAGGGGACAGCATCGTGCTATCCAGCTTCCCGACTTTATTCTATATTGGTTTGAAGGCTTTAGAGGGTGGGGGAGATGCCGTTAGAAAGGTAACTTGACGAGGACCAATCTAAAAATGTTCTCGATATCCTAAAAAGTCACTTTCTAGGAAAGTAAATTTTCAAGTTCAGATTTGTTATTCTGCTGGTAGAGCATATGAGGGATAATGTGTGTCAAATTTTGAAAAATCACCCCAGACGCATTTGGTATCAAAAAATTGCAAGTGATACCTTTCTGAAAAGGGAATTTCATGAATATTTTAAGAAAAATGTTTGAACAATTTGGAAAAATCATTTAATGGGCCTGAATAGCCCAAACAGAATACGTGTTTGGATTCTAGAGGTTCTGGACAGTTTAGATTTGAAAAATCATAACTCTCACATTAGGAATGATCTGGGGTGAATAAGACACCGTTTTAAAGATAATTCGACATGATTTGAGAGAAAAATATAAGAAAATTCATGAAAAATCGTTTCAAATTTTAAAGTGATTTTTTAATTTGCAACAGTTGTACTGCCAGCAAAGAATAAAGCAAAGCAGGGGATATTTCTTGTTTTCCTTTTGCTTACGGGTCTACACTTGAATCATTAACATTCAAACATCCATGACTAAAGCGAAAGAGTGGAATGAGCATCACAAACTCATTTGCATAGCCTCGGAGTAATTTGGGACAATGAAATAGTCCGTTAATCATACCACTCAAGGTTTTGACTCAAAAACAAGGCACAAACATTTCGGGGA
>JBBYHK010000012.1:11588245-11614636 GCA_038382065.1 Adansonia grandidieri | reverse complement strand
TAATTGGGCTATTAATATATATAAATATATAATTATTAAATATTAAATATTAAAAGTTCAGTTAATTCGGTTAATTCGGTTATAATTTTACTAACCGAAAATTAACCGAATTAATCAAATAAACCGACATAAAAAACTGACATAACCATCGAACCGATTTAACAAAACTGAATTAATTAAATTTTATTGATTAAATCGATTAAATCGATTTGAACCGACTTATGCTCACCCCTGCTAGTTACGTACAAAACTGCAAATGTGGTTTCCCTATTATCATTTTGACGTAAATATTTCCTTCTGAATAAATATTTGTTTTCATGATGCGGGAATTGTAATTCTTCCATTGTTTTTTCCCTCCTTTTTTCAGAAAAGAGATATACACAGAATCACAGCTTTAGACAGAAGCAACAGGCAATTGGATGATTGACCGTTGACCTCCCGCGTTTCCTTAATTTCCCCGTTCCGTATCTGCCATTACGGACCTTCCCGATTGATAACAACAATATGAATGGTAAACCTCGTAGTTATCTTCAAAGTTTGAGGGTGTAAAAGTCATTTCGCCCTTCCTTAAAATTATATAATGGAAAGTACAGCTAAGCTAAGCGGACATAATAATTCTGCATTTAGTGAATCCCATTCTCAGAATGCGCGTGGATGGCCTGGGCCACCAGAAAATCTGAAACAGTGGGGGAGAAGAAAGGGGGAATAGAAAGAAATAGGTCGAGGAAAGCGGGGCGCGTGATTGCAAAATTTACAATGTAAAGTGGTGGTGGGGGCAGCTATGTTTATAATTTATAATTAATTGAAGGGTCTTTCCTATTTATCTTAGCTTTTGCTTTCTCTTCCCTCTCAATTCTCTCTCTCTCTCTCTCTCTCTCTCTTTGACCTAAACCTAATTCTTTGATCACCGCTAGCTACCAAGCAGAAGAGAGAGGGTGAAGAAGAAATCAAAGAACCAGGTAGCTAGCTAGAAGAGCTCATACGTTGCTTTTGAATCTGATTGTTGATTTCATAGTAGAAGAAAGAGAAGATGAGTCCAGCTAATTTGGCAGGGCAGTTTGGTGACACCACTTATACTAAGGTGTTTGTGGGAGGGCTGGCATGGGAAACTCACAAGGATACCATGAAGAAGTACTTTGAGCAGTTTGGTGACATCCTGGAGGCTGTCGTCATCACTGATAAGGCCACCGGCAGATCTAAAGGATATGGATTTGTACGCTTCATTCATTCCTTTATTCTCAGCTTTTTCTTTGTCATTTCTTTTTAAATACAACTCCATTATCCACTCTTCATATCATATTTTTGATCACTTCATCTTCAAGTAAATGAAAGATCTAGTGACTAGTGATGGGTTTTGAACAGAATGAAAAAAATAAAAATGAAACAGAATTGTTCATTTCGTAATAATTAATGAAGATGATGAGATAGAGTGTGCTTTTCTGTTTCTGTTATTATCGTCATAGGTAACGTTCCGTGAACCGGATGCGGCCATGAAAGCTTGCTTTGATCCTGCTCCTGTGATCGATGGGAGAAGGGCTAATTGCAACCTTGCTTCTTTGGGTGTTCAAAGATCCAAACCCTCTACACCAAAGCATGGTGAACCGCTTTCTTTTTCTTTCTTTTCTATGTATTTGTTTCTAAATGATCTATGGTTTTATGTGAATTTATTAGGTTTTGTGTGTGTGTGAGTGTGTGTGCTCGTGTGTGTGTATATATGTATATATCAGATCTGTAGTAAAAGATTAATGATGTCCTTTCTTTCTTTCTTTCTTTCTTTCTTTCTTTTTTTTTTTAATTTTTTTTTTGTTTTGCTTAATTGTTGCTTATTTATCATCAAGTTTAGTAATTGATTACAATATAGTTAACGTTATCAGTAAAAAAAAAATGATCTTCAGGGCCCAAGCAAATATTCCGTTCTATGAGAAAAAACCACAAAAAATACAGCAACGAATATTCTTCAAAAAATGGAAAATGATGCAGCCTTATCCCATAACATATATTACATGCGTATTGCTGCGTGCGAAAATTTACTATATTCTGATCAACTGATATCTTCTATTGGAACATTTGCAAACAAAAATGCATGGAAAAAAGAAAAAAAAAAATAGTGGTAGCAGTAGTAGATATCAAAATGTTTCCATATATTTGTGGTTGTCATTAGGACATGCAATGCGGGAATGCATTAAAAGGACCAATATTTTAAGATTATATTGTTAGTTGTTTTCGGTTAAAAAAAGAATGAATGTTAATAATTTATTTAATAAAAATGAATGCGTGTTGGATTGCAGGGAGGAATTTTAGGGTAATGAGCAGTTTTCATACAGGGTTTGGAGGTGGAGTAGGAACAGCAACAGCTTTTGCTCCAGCAGTATCCTTCCCCCCTCATTATGCCATCCAACAAGGGATTCCTTGTAATGTTTATGGGTATGCTTCCTTTTCTTCTTTTCTCTTCTCTGCTGTATATGCTTATGACACCCCCAACATCATTAAACTAACAGTTTATATTTGGATACATCTCTTTCTCTAAGAAAAGACATAGTTTTACCATGAAGTGGTACACGTGAACAGTATATAAATTTATATCATATAAATATAAATCTTTTAAATTAATTAATTGAGCTAGCGCAGCTATAAACCACCCTCTCTTTTCCATTTTCTCTCTCTCCAACAAACCTAGCTTTTCCATGTGTATTTTTATTATTAACTAGCATAAATTATTCATTACTTCATATGATGGAGGTTTTATCTTTCTCTAACTTCTTTTACATTTATCTTTTTCTCTCTCTATATATGAGGATACAATGATGACAATTCATGTGATGTTCTGGATGTACGCATGATATAATACATATATATATATATATATATATATAAAGGAATGTTATATAAGCATGATAATGATGACGTGTACATGCACATGCACATTCACATGCAAATGCACATGCATACCCAAGATGTACATAGGCAAATTCCATTACGCTGCTTTGATTTAAAATGTTTATTCTATTTCAACTATGATTCTCTCAAGATAATTTTATTTCCTTCCACACACTTTCAGCACATTCACATTCACATGCAAATGCACACGCATTCCCGAGATGTCTATAGGCAAATTGCATTTCGCTGGTTTGATTTAAATGTTTACTCTATTTCAACTATGATTCTCTTAAGATAACTTATTTCCTTCCACACACTTTCAGGTACTCTTCATACTCGCCAGATTACTCTAATTACCCAACGGTTCGTACAGATTGCTCTCTCTCTCTCTCTCTGTCTCTCTCTCTCTCTCTCTCTCTCTCGCTCTCTCTCTCTTCTTTGACAAGTAAATATTTATCCTTTTCTTCTTGCTTTATCTTCACCGCACCTTAGGATGCGTTTTCAAGCTTACCTTTTTTCTAGGAGACAATGACCTTTTACTTTCCTCAATGCTTCTTTCTACTTCTAAATTCTAATGCTTATAATATACGTTCATTTATTAACTTCCTTCCAAAAGGAAAATTAAAAAAAAAAAACTTATCTTAATTGTATTAATTAATAATTAATTTTATGATGGGTTAAATTAATAAACACTAGAATCAAATAATAGCTAGTCATGGCATGGCCAAGCTAATTGACCTTATATATTTAATTAAATTAAGTCTATCGTTGGTCTAGCAGGCGTGGCGGGCGGAAGTTAACTTTGTTTAACTTTTTCGTGATTCTCTTTTGACCATTAATATTACCCAACAAAGTTAAAGAATGACAACGGAGTGGGGGTGAAACATGTTATATGTACGTCTTTCTGGCTGGGTCACAGCCTTTGTCCTGGTTGGTCCAGCCAGCCTAGCAAGCATCAGCAAATTGCATTTGTATATGCATACAGCTGTGATGTCTTTGCTTTGTCTTCAACATGTTCATCATTAGAAATTGGAGCTAATGGTCCATCCCTCAGTCAAACTTTTACTGTCTTCTAAAATTTTGTGCAAACTCCAAACATAGAATTAGTATTTATTTATATTCATTCCTAGCTAGGCTTGCCAATTGAATGTTGTCACCAACACAGTTATTATGAAGCCCAAGGCCGAGTAACTCGATTTTACATTTAAATTATTCATGGCCATAAAGCATGCAGGTGGCCAGATGTAGAGACAAATAATATTAACTGCTTGCAATTGTTTTGTTATGGTTCAGAGTTACTATAGTTTGTATGGAGGGGCCACTGCGCAGTATCCGGTGTACGGTGCTGGACAGGGTGGGTTGATCACTGGTGCAGGAACAACATTCTACCCCTATCTTCAATTCGCAGACGGAACGGGTGGAGCCACCACTGGCTACTCTTCTGGCCAAGGATATGGCGTCCAGTATCCACACCAGCTCTTTCAGTACTCAACTGGGAGTTACCCACAGCAGCACTATGGTGCAGCCATGTCTCTTGCACCTACTCCACCGTTACAATCAGGTTTGTGCTACTTACTTAGGCTTAGTTTAACATTGTTGTAAAAAAGGTTTCGGTTAAAAAAGTTTGAATTAAAAACATAAGATAAAAAATATATTATTTAAAAAATTTTAAGTACTTAACATTACTGTAAAAAATGCTTTAAGAAGTTGAAATCTTAAAAAAATATTTAAAATAATAAAAATTTAGAGGTATAATAATAATAAAATCATTTCATTCAAAAGTTAATTTTTAAACCATAAAAGCTTTATTGTTTTCTTTATGTTTTGTTTGGGTTGTTAAAATATTATTTTAAACACAGAAACTAAAATTTTTTATCTGTTTAATATTGCATTTAAGATGGAAAATAATTTTTAATCTCAAAAACAGTGCTAATAATAATACTAAATGAAATCTATAAAAATTTCTCACTTTTATTTTTATCAAACAAAGCTTAAAGCTTAGCTGAGAGTTTTCAAGTCATGGATCAGCCTCCGTTGTCGGCATAATAAATTTATTACTTTATAATTATGTATTCGGTGAAATATGTTACTAACGTCTTTGACAGTGTGTTTTGCTGTGCCACAGGCGTGACTTTGTCTCTTCGTGCACCAGCACCTGCAATTCCCCATCGTTAAGAGACTCATTCCAAGCTAGCTACGATCCACAATTATTCAGCTACTTCAAATTCTCTGCCTTTAGTCTAACCATGGTTCTCTTTTTCCCTCTTCCCCTTAACTCAAAGCCCATGCATGCTTGGCATCTGGGCCTTTCACAGAACAAGCCCCCCGTAGGGGCCTTAAATCACCTCCGAAATTGGAGGATCATGCATGTTTTTTTCAATTGCATCTTTGTCAAACAAGGGTTCCTTGAAGCGAGCCAAGGCATTTTTATCTAAATGCCAACTTCAGCGACTGGATCAGCTAAGTTGGGAAAGTTTTTGTACTAAAACAGACTTTTTGCTACTTTTTAGCCTAGGCAAGGCTAATAAACATAAAATGGTTTGCAAAAACTGTAAATTCAACAACACAAAAAGCAAGCCTCACATAAATGGCTAATCACCTCTTGACAATGAGGCAGTTTTAGCAAAAAATTTGCGGGTATCGTATGCCCTAAGTTTTTTTGTGCATTGACATCTAGGCATAGGGTTTTAAAAATAGGAGAACATGTAGTCATATTTTTTATAAATGCTTTTCTTTTTTTCCAAAAACATCATTTCAGATCTTATTATAATATGTTAGAAACAAATTAAACACCATCTTCTCTTAGGAAAAGGGAAGATATTGTTTACTAACACTTGTTTCTTGTAAATTCATTGTGGCTAAACTTTGGGAGTATTAGCCCCTTTTCGTTAAACTATAGGAGTAAGGAAGGTAATTAAAGTTAGTGTCTTGCATTTAGCTTTTATAATGTTTCATCATGAAAAGTGACTCCATTAATGGATTTGGAGCTCAGATCATTTGCATATACCCTGGGAGATATTTTGGTTCCTTAGGGTTCTTCTCTTCTAACTTACCAACCATGGTTAGGACTTAGGTAATCCTCATCACTCTCTCGGTTGATCGCCATATTTCTTTCCTTTCCTGCCCCTTCTTCCCCCTCTTTCTCTCCAACTTTCACTTGGAGCCGGAACTTGTCACTCTTTATATGTATAAGCCTATGCGTTTGGATTGTAACTTAGAAGATGATTCGTTCTTCCTCAGCCATGATGGTTGAGAATGAATGAATATGCTACTTACTACTATGCTTTAATTTCAGACTCTTATGTCCTTAATCACCAAACTATATATGATATCCTAATCTTCAAATTTTGTCGTGTTTAATTATTTGGCTGAAATTATAATTAGTTTACTATGGCCACTATTTCTTTTCAGTTCAACTTTTTTACAACACAAATTAGTGCCTTAACCCAATTTACCCGTAAAAAACCGCTCCCTGTCCTTCCTATCAACCGCATAACTTAATATCAAGTCAATGCAAAAAAAAAAAAAAAAAAAAAAGACATTTTAAACATGGATCAGATCAGCTTCGTTTCATCCCCGACAATTAAAGAAGAATATTTCTCTCAATTTTTTTTATGTTTCTTATATTCTTTTGTTTTGATTAGTTACTGTACAAAATTTAAGGAAATAAAAAACGATCAATTATTGTCTAAAAGAGTCAAAAATTACTTCTAAAAGTTTTAAGAGGAAAAACTCGTTCCTAAAATCATTCTTTAAAATTATTTTTGAAAAGTTTTAGAGACGAGACTATAAGATTAAATGAAATACACAAATCATTTTTCTCTCATCGTTTCTATCCACCACCTCTTCAAATTTTAATTGTCTCATATCATTATTGATTACCTTCAATTTTTTTAGTCTCCCATTCAATCTTTTACCCTGTATAATGTAAATTTGTTCAATCCTTCTAATATTAGCATCCTATGAGGTCAAACCACCATAAACGGTTTTCTCTAATCAACTCATCTACAAATGCTATCCCAACTTGGAGACAAATATTCTCACTTCTAACTCTATCATCTTAGTTTCAGCATGCATCCATCTTAACATTCTCATCTCAGTTACACTCATTTTTTGTACCCCCTAACATTTATAGCAAAGTAGGAGGAGTCCTCTAAAGCTTTCCTTTCAAACTCAAAGGTATATTTCGATCACACAACTTTTGTTGTATTCTCCACTTAAGCCACTTAGCCTTGATCATATAGTTAACGTCCTCGTTTTTCTGAGTAATTGCCCGTAGATACTTAAAGCACTCTACTACTAGTATTACTGATCATCGAATATGACAATGTCTTGATATTCTTTCTTTTACTAAACATGCACTCCATATACTCAATCTAAACCTCCAAACTTTTTGTGTTAGTTTCCACAATTCTAATTTGGTATTAACCACTTCTTTTGACTCATCCATCAATAAAATAAGATATGAAAATAGTACATACGAAGGTATCCACTATAAGAAAATTGATATTTACCAACACTTTTTTTAGGGTTTATAAAAGTGCTCCAATTTCTCATTTTACTTTTTATTTTTCCCGGCAAAAATAAAGTGCCTTTGATTGCCCAACTTTTAAAGACACGTTAGGCCCATATTAAAAAAAACTCAAAAACATTTTAAACCCATTAATTTTTAAGCTCTGTAGCATGGACCATTAAGCTTTCAACAAAACTAAGCATAACATTCGAATATAACCCCATTAACCTCTCGGCAAAAGCAAAAAACAAAATCTCAGGTTCTCAAGTTTTCATTTCTTTCGAGAAAAAAAGTAAAAAACCTAACATTCTCGGAAAATGCCCTCTTCTTCCAACCTTTCTCAGGTTTGATCTTTATTTTTTTAGTATTTTTCAGATTCGTTGTTTAAAGTTCAATCAATTTTTATATAATTTTTATTATTTTAAAATTGCTTTGAAATTGCTTCTAGGTTCTTTTTTTCTTTATCGTTGGATTGAAATTGCTTGTGATTGTTTTCTGTTTAGAGTGATGGATTTGCTTTAAAGAGTGATGGATCTTGTCATTTCTTATTGTTATCAAAATTAACCATGTAAGTATATGTATGACAATGAGAAATATAGTGGTAAAGTAGAGTATCGTTCTTACGAGGAATTGATACTAAATTTGTTAAGTAGTAAAATCAAAATAACTTAATCTTATTCAAACAAACTATTAAAAATTATAAATTGAAACTAACTATAATAATAATAATAATAATAATAATAATAATAATAATAAAAAATAATTGAAGTCTAGAATTATAATTTCCTTCAACATTTTATTTGAGTAAAATCCTACTCTCTTAACTTGGCTAATGATAATGAGTTGTTAACTTAGAGTTCTAATTTATTTATAAGTATCTTCCGATGATCTTATAAAAATATTTTTCTTAATCAATTTACTATATTCCTATGCAAATTGAATTAAAAGTAACTCATTAAGCCTAGATTCTAATTTGGTTACATACAATATGATCATAAATTCCTATCTAACATGTAGATCAATTCATCTTAAAAGATAAATATAAAAATATGCCATTAAATCCAAGTCTAAATACAAAATTCTCTTTTTTAAGTTCATTAAGATTATCAAATCAATCTAATTGGTAATCAAACAATTAGAAGTATTAATAACAAGATTGAACAAACAACTCAAATATCATTAAATAAAGAAAAGAGAATAAAATAATCCAAACTATATGTTAAGTTTCATTGCAACCGTAGAAAAATAAATCTGTTCATAATAAATATATAAAATATAAAACGAAGGAGTTTCACCACAAATATTACAAGAAAGATAAAAAGAGTAAAGAGAAAAAAAAAACTAAGATTGGTTGGATCTTTGATCTTCAAGTTTCTCCAAAATCTCTCGAGCTTCTTGAATATTATGGTGGCTTCTCTTCTCTTCAAAAAACTAAAGAAAAATAAAATCATATAGCATCTAGGATCTCCTTAAGTATAATTTTAAGTGTCCTATTTATAGGCAAAACCATGAAGATAAAAATTTGGTGAACATATTATTTTTGGAAATTGCCAAACTTAACCACTTTGCTTGATTGAGTTCACTTTACTTCTTGATGAAGTTGTTGCATTTTTGGAAACTTCTTTGGGTTTTGACCAGCAAAATATGGAAAGAATTTAAATAACCAAATAATTAAAATATAAAGAAACTAAATAATACTAATTAAAAACTATTAAAAATAAATAAAATTTAAATAAAATAATACTACTATAAATAAAATTTAAATAAAAATCTCTAAGACTTAACTATTTTCAACTTTTGCTTTGATTTTTTAAACTTCTAGTGATGTACCTCTTTGTTTGTTTCAATTATGTACCATCTTTTTAATGTAGGTATTATTGAACAAGTATTTGAACTAATTTTGGAGTTTTGCTGTTGAACTGTAGCCGTGCCAAAATATTAAAAGGTTGATCTCTCTCCATTTGATCATGATTTAAGCATTTAAACGATAAAAATTATAAGTCATGTACTTTGATTTTAAGACCAAATGGATGGGTAATATTTTAGTGAAATTGCTTTGTTTCGCACTTTATAATTAGTTATAAAAAATCTAGTTTCAAATCACTTCATTAGCTGTAACATCCTAATCCCACATCGAGAATCTTTGAGGATCTGCCATGATATATATGTTGAGACTTAAGCTTATACTTGCGAGAAGCCTTTTGGGGACAAAACCGTGGGGTCCAATGGGCCAAAGTGGACAATACCTCATAGGTTAAGTGCGAGTCTCCACAAATGGTATCAGAGCGCAATCACCAGCTGGCGGGAGCTAAGTGCTACACCGTGAGAGCCACCTCTAGAATCCTGCAGGAGCTAAGTGCTACACGGCGAGAGCCACCTCTAGAATCCCAACGGTTGGTGTGATCCTAGTTCTATTTGTTTCGTATTGATTCTGTCTGTTCCATATTAGACTTGACAAAGACGTCAAGCTTTAAAACGGGGGGGGAGTTTGTAACACCTCAATCCGACATTATGAATCTTTAAGGATCTACAATGATATATATGTTGAGACTTAAGCCTATACTTGCGAGGCACCTTTTGGGGACAAAACCATGAGGTCCAATGGACCAAAGCGGACAATACCTTGCAGGTTGGGTGCGGGTCTCCACAAATGGTATCAGAACGCAATCACCAGCCGACGAGAGATAAGTGCTACACCGTGGGAGCCACCTCTAGAATCCTACGGGAGCTAAGTGCTACACGGTGAGAGCCACTTCTAGAATCCCAACGCCTGGTGTGATCTTGGTTCTGTTTGCTCCGTATTGATTTTGTCTGTTCCGTACTGGGCTTGACGAGGACGTCAAGTTTTAAAACGGGGGGAGTTTGTAATACCCCAATCCCACATTGGGAATCTTTGAGGATCTGTCATGATATATATATTGAGACTTAAGCTTATACTTGCGAGGCACATTTTAGGGATAAAACTATGAGATCTAATGGGCTAAAGCAAACAATACCTCGCAGGTTGAGTGCGGGTCTCCACATTAGCATGTAAGGTCTATCTCATCATCCATTGAAAGAACTGTGTATTTTAGAAGTTTTACTAAAGGAAAAAATGATGTGTGGAAACTTTCCATTGTCTTTCTATCCATTGTCCCTTGAATGTTATTTCCATACCAAATTATCTTTTTCCATACCAAATAATTAAAATATAAAAAAGTAAATAATATTAATTAAAAAGTATTAAAAATAAATAAAATTTAAATAAAATAATACTACTATAAATAAAATTTAAATAAAAATCTCTAAGACTTAGCTAATTTAATATGAATAATGAGACTAGTAATAACCCTAAAATAAAGTTATCTCTTATTATTTTTATAAATTTTGCTTTAGTTTTATTTGATTTTGCTGTTTTCTACAGTTTATGTAAGATATTTTCAATTTTTGCTTTGATTTTTTTAAAATTCTAGTGACGTGCCTCTCTATTTGTTTCAGTTATGTACCATCTTTTTAATGGAGGTATTATTGAACAAGAATCTGAACAAATTTTGGAGTTTTGCTGTTGAACTGTTGCAATGCCAAAATATTAAAAAGTTGATCTCTCCATTTAATCATGATTTAAGCATTTAAACATAAAAATTATAAGTCATTTACTTTGATTTTAAGACCAAATGGATGGGTAATATTTTAGTTAAATTGCTTTGTTTCGTTCTTTATAATTAGTTATAAAAAATCTAGTTTCAAATCACTTCGTTAGCATGTAAAGTTTATCTAATCAACCATTGTAAGAACTGTGTATGTTAGAAGTTTTACTAAAGGAAAAAATGATGTGTGGAAACTTTCCATTGTCTTTCTATCCATTGTCCCTTGAATGTTATTTCCAAATTAGCTTGGATTTTTAAATCATATTTCAGGTTGTTATTGTTTTGTTGTATTTCATTTTCCTTTTGTCTATTTATTTTTAGGTAAAAAGCAAATTGAAAGGACCTATTTGTTTTCTTGTCGTCCCTCAAGAAAAATAAATAAAGCAAGCCTTTTTTATTTCCCTTTTACAATCAGTTAAGATGACTTGTTTATACATCTGTAATCAACTACTTTTGCTTGGTATTTACATTATTACTTGTCAATGCTTTTTTATATATATTTTATCATGCTTATTCTAGAATATAAGTCTTGAGTCTTTTGCATGAAGAAGAGCTAAAAGGAGCGGTAGTTATTATTTTTGCAAATAAGTAGGTTGGTGCTATTCTTCTTCTTAGGGCTAGTGTAGAACTATTTTTTTGCTTTTCTTATGTGTGACGTTGAGAAAAAGCTGATTGTGGACTTGGAATTAGAAGCCCTTATTGATAAAGGAAATATATGCAGTTGCTTATGCTTAATTAGAACCATAAATTTGAGAGCGAATTTGTATTTTGTTTACATCATGTGTAAATTATACATGAATATATATATATATATATATATCTTTTCATGAGCTTTATTGCTCCATTAATAGTACTAAACTTGTAATCCAAATCCATTATTTTATTAGCAAATATGCTGATACAACCTCGTGAAGGGCCTACATGGCCTAATTTTTTTTCCTTTTTTTTTCTAATGTGAAATTTTACTTTGTTTACATAATATAATCCTATTTTAGAGATTACAAATATTATCTTCAATGAGCTTATATATCACTTTAGTTTAAGGATGACAATAGTTAAGGTATAAAATGGGTACTCAAAATTAGTTGATCAGTTCAACTAATCTATATATGACTTTTGGGTAGGTTATGAGTAGTAAGTTTATGGTATCCTCATTCGAACTCAATAATTAGTAATAAATTATGTTGTCTTTATATTATTTTTTACAATTTACAAATTATTTATTAAAATTTATAAATTATTTAAATATAAAAATATCTTAAATTTATTGATTTAATTTTAATTAAGATATAAAAATAATAAAAAGTTAACTTTTCAAGCTTTAATAAGTATTATTAAATGTATGAGTACATTTTATAATCGAATTTAGATTCGAATATAGGCACCTCAAAATTAGTGGGTACCATACTCAGTTGTCATTGTTACTTTAATTCAAACTTCAAACCATGAATTCTTAAAACATTTATAAGATTTTCTATTTGTATTTGCAATATAATTAGTTGTTTTCTTTCTTTTACTTACCCATCATTAATCTACAATATTCTAAAATAGAAGGACTAATCATTTTTACTTAAAAGATGAAAATACATGTGATTTTTCTTGTTTATTTATTTGTTTATTTTTTAAGTTTACTAGTTGGCTTAAAAGAGACATGGAGCAGTAGTAAAATAAGACACACTAGGAATAAAGGAGAGACAGTAGGAAAGAGGGGGTAGCTTTAACAATCACCATCTTTTCACCTTGAAAATCTATCAGTTTCTTTTTGGCTGAAACGAAGGATTTAGGGAGGAAAAGTTAACAAAAAGAAAGGAAACGAAAGACCTCCATAATTTACTAGTACTAACATTAATTAATTAAAAGACTTTTGATCTGCTTTTGCTTTGGTTGTTGTGTTGGGAGAATAAATGAATTTTTAAAGAATAACAAATTAAAAAAATGACAATAACAACATTACAACTTCAGCCTCAGCCTGCTTCAATAGTAACTAAATCAAATGAACATTTACATATGCATATAATGCATGATCGATTGGCCTTAATCTTTATTTTGTCAATCTACTCAATTAATTGGTCGCTACTTTCTTAAACTTGGGTTGCCATATATATATATATATATATATATATGTACACACTTAAAATCAAATACTAAAAGCCAAAAGGGTTGTCAATCGAAGTTTCAATCTATTATTCCATAAAAATTCAGATGATAGTGTAAAAATTTTGTTGAAAGTCTAATTTTTAGTCATATGGACATTTTGAGCTATTAATTAAATAAAAATAAAATTTAATATCAATGTAGGAACATATATATATATATATGCATATGATATAATTTGTATGTTTCTTAGGGTGTGACAAAAGTTTTTTTAATATATTTAGGTGGATTATGTTGTATTACATTCTGATTGAACATAATGAATTTACCCTAAATTTACTCTTTCATTCATATAATTTCAAGTTACACTTTCACCAACCGGCGTCTCTTTTTTATCTTGTGAGTTTTTTCTATCTTTCCCACTCTTCGTTTCAATGAAAGTTGTTTGAGCCAGAACTTTTCATAAATGTTGATGGTTCTATATTAAGATTTTTATCATGCTACAATTCTTAAAAGTTATCCTTGCTATATTTTACGTTGTGTTCTCCCGCTTCATTGCTTGCTGTCTTGTTCCATAAGTACTATAAACATCAATAAGAGTTGGATTTAAAAGTCTAAATTCAGTAGTGAATATGTGGGAAAGGGTTAGTCATTTTTTAAGATTTGCATTTGAGAATGCATGTCGAGATGGTACGATTTTATGTCCATGCATGAAATGTGTCAATTTATATTGGATGCTGTTAGAAGTTGTACAAGAGCATTTGCTTCGTAATGGGTTTTTGTCCAGTTATTCTAATTTAGTTTTTCATGGTGAAACTTCAATTTTGGCTTACTAATGTCATTTACCTAAAGGGATTTTTCAGTTCAAAAGCTCCCAAGAAAGTTTAGGAGTTGATGAAAATGAAAATTTTATTTATTTGTTTCAATTTTCTAGTAGAGGGAGTGATAGTTAACAATCCCAAAAAGACCCAAATGTTAAAGTAGCTAAATTTACAAGCTATTAGAGGATTATAACCAAGAATTGTACCCGAGAGTAAAAAATTATCTAGATTATCTATCATATTAGAATTGTTTTAGGTAAAGGTTTCTGTGGGTAAAGTAATGAGTCATTCAATATGCCTCTCTCACTATTAAAAAAGGTTCTTCTTAAAGGTGAAATGTTGCCTGATTCCTATTGTGAAACCAAAAATGTCATTAAGGAATTAGGTCTGAGGTATAATAAGATTCATGATTGTCTAAATTATTGTATGTTGTACTTGGATGAGAAAGCAAATGAAAACTTATTTTTATGTGTGTGGTGCTTTTAGGTGGCTGCAAAGTGATAATGATAATTAGGGGAACGATTTTAGTGGAGAGAAGGAAAAAAACATATGAAGGTGTTACGTCATTTTCCTTTAAAACCTAGACTTAAAAAATTGATTGTCTCCAAAAATAGCCTCTGCTGTGACATGGCATTAGGAAGGTTGTATTAAATATGGAAAATATAGGCATCCAGCTCATTCTCTTACTTAGAAATCTTTCGATTAGTGGTATTTTGATTTTGCCTTAGATCCTTGTAATGTCAGGCTAGGCTTGGCTACTGATAGATTTAATCCATTTGGGATAATGAATAATAAAGTATAGTGTTTGGCCTGTTATGGTGATACTATAAAATTTGCCTTTTTTATTGTCCATGAAAGTGTCAAGTTTCATACTTTCCTTAGTGATTTTTAGTAAAAATGAACATAGAAATAATATTGATATTTACTTACAACCTTTGATAAAAAAAATTTAAAAAAATTGTGGGAAGTTGGTGTAAACACCTTTGATGCTTTTGTTGGAGAGAATTTTTCAAATGTGTCCGAAATGATTTTTCAAATTTTGACACACTTTAATTCTCATATGCTTAGCCAGCAGCGAAATTAATCCAAATTTAAAAATTTATTTCTCCGAAAAGTGAATTTTTGGGATATTGGAGATATTTTTAGATTGACCCTCGTCGAGTTAGCTTTCTAGCGGTATCTTGTCCACCCTCTAAATCCTTCAAACCGATTTAGAATAAATTCGAGAAGCAGAATAGCGCGATGTTTTCCCTTGTTTTCGGTTATGGTCAAAATTAAGTTATTTTCCCGAGTTTCGTCTCGAGACATTTGAATGTCTCTGTATCAACCCGATCTGACTCGAGAACATGCTTTGACCTCCCATAGGCTCGTATCAAGGCACAAATGCATTTTACATCTTTACCATCCTCATTCATAATAATTTCTCTTGCCAAAAATCGTCAAAATGCTCACACATTTCCTAAATCACAAAGTTTTGTCGACTTAAGTTTTCCAACTTGATTTTTCTAAAGAGTGTCAAACGTGTCACTTTTGGGGGTACTTCAACCCCGACCATCTGGGGGGATACTCCAACCCCGTTTTTCAAAATTGTCGAGATTGAAAGATCTTCCTTTGTCAAAATGATTATCCACGGGGATACTCCAACCCCATCTTTCCGAGGGGATACTCCAACCCTGTCTTTCAATTGCAATTAAATTTTTCTCCTTCCCGAATTTCCACGAATATGTCAAACAAACTCGTTTAATCAAGAAACCCAGATGTATCTTGAAAATTGTCGATTCGATTATTCCCAAATAATCAATGACAATTGCAAAACAAATTCCAATAGTTCATTCATTTTCTTTATCATTGCATTGAATGATCCATGTTATGTTACTTCATTTGTTGCCTTACTGATATGATTTCTTCGTGATGATTGTTTACATTCATGTTTTCCAATCATTTCAAATAAAACTAAGGGTAATATTCCACATAGGTATCTCTCCAATGTCTAAGGTGAAATATTCCATTTTTCAAAGTAAATCCAAAGGTCATTTTATTGAAATCTCTATATTCCCCATCTCTCCGGGGCGTATATAAGATTAAATCTTTTTCATCAAAACCTGGATTTGTATTTCTATAAGATCCATGCATTAAAAGAGGGTTATATCGAAATAGTGACAAGTTAAAATCGAAAGAATCAAAACCAAGATAAGACATAGCTAGTAAGGTATCGATTTCGGGTGTCATGAAAAGGTTCGTACATTATTGTGCGTAACCAACTCCTGAACCCAAATGGTGAATCTTTGCATTACGTAGACCACGAGATCAATGTTTTAACTTTTGTAACTCAAAATATAGGTTTCAATAGGCATCTGATCATGCTTAGCCCAAAATGATCGGTGACGACTCTAAGCGTTTGCCATTTCGTGATGGTCATCCGAGACCAATAAGATGAGCGATTCGTCTTATGGCCCCCCCTCACTGTGTCATAAGTCGAGAACCTATACTTTCTCGTTCTCATCATGTCATGAAGGAAAAGTCTCGACCAAGAAGACATTCCAAGTCAGAAAATATTTTAAGTCGTACACACTAATAGATCCGTTAGGATCCACCACGGGGTACGTTGTGACAACATCAATTCAGCTTCCAAACCAAAAGGCAACAAACAGGTAACAATTATGCTTTTTGACTTTTAAACTTGTTTGTTTTCTTCAAAAATAAATCAAAATATTGATGGAGACATAGGATACTTGTATGGCCAAGACAGAAAGCACATTCATTTTACATGAAATACTAACAATGCAAAGCATTCAAAGAACAATTTTCTAGCAGAACTTATTGTTGATACTAGCGAGATTGTTAAGATGTTCTGTCATATGATTATCTCATGTAAAGGTTGCATGCATATTCAGCTCTCTTGTTCTTTTAAATAGGATTATGAAACTGCAGTAGAGAACCAAATTCTCTTATACCATATTGTGATTTTTTTAGCTTATGGTTTAGTATTGTAAATCTCTCTGCTTATACTTGTTGAACTTATTGGTAGTTTGATGTTTCTACTATGGGTTTTTGTTTGTTTATTCAATATGAGTTGAAATTTTAATATAAAAAGTTTCAGATGCCTCGAGTTCATAGTGGTCAATACATGCAAATAAATAAGGGAAGGTATACCCTTTGGAAATTAGATGGAAGCTTTTTATTCCCTCGTTTTTGAATAAATTTGATGTGAACTTGTTGTTATTATTATCGGTATTTTTTATAGGGTTGATTTATCTTTATTTTTAAGAGGAAAATTGTACCCTTTTTTAGGTCCAAATTCTGCATTTGGTAACCTTATTGCAACATGCGGCATCATGTATGCAAATGCTTAACAGGTTGATTTCTCTAAAGGGCTCGGAAGGATGGAAGCTTTGTGAATCCAGTTTATTGGATTTGTTTTGTAAAGCTGCTAACTTTGATCATAGATGTTATACACTTTTAGTTAACTTTATTCCAGATGTTATACTTTAACCATAGATGTTATACACTTTTGGTTAACTTTGATCAAATTTCTTAAGGGTTGTTTGACATGGTAGTTTGTCTCCAAAAAGAGAGTTCCTGTTACAGTTTGGATTATTTTCTTTAATATGTTAAGACTTGAAATATTTAAGCCTTCGGTTTAATTTAGAAAAGCAAAAGAAAAAAAAAAAAAAAAAGGACTTTCAACGGTAGTTTTAAGTACCAGCAAAACTCATATTTTTGATCTGCAATATTCAAACAAATGGAGGCTTTCAGCGGCATTGTAAGTGCCTATTAAAGTTATTTACTTGTAACGGCATTTAAAAGTACTAGAAAAGATATGGCCAGGAAATACAAGACATATTTCAGTGCCAATGGACTGACCGCCAGAATGTTTCACAGGCAGTCACCTCGTCAGTAAGTCAATCAGCAGTTAGATAATTGCCGGTGAAACTATTAGCGACAGTTTTTTAGATAAGCGCCAGTGAACCTAACTTTTTTTTTTTTTTTTCTTGTAGTGATTTCATCTTGAATGGCTTTGGATATCTCATTCAATACCATAGAAAACAGAAAAAGAAAACGTCGTCCTTGACACACTCGATTCTTATTGAAAACTCATCAGTCAACCCACCAAAATTCTTAGAATTTTATGAATTTCGACACATGCCTTTTTGCTTGTAATTTTTTTTAGCATCTCATTTATATGAGAAAATTTCATGCATTGCATGAACAATATTATGAATTTTCCTTTCCAATCCATTTTTGTTGCCCTCCTAACATGTCATTTTCTTTTTACAATCACTTGTCATCACTTTAAAAAGGTTAGAGCATGATTTGATACTCAAAAACTATATCACTTCTGTCAGTTTATAACTGAAAAGAATAAAAATTCACAATCAAACATTCGATCAACGCATTATCCGTCAACTGAGATTATATACTAACATAATAAAATTAGCCAATTGAAAAGCATTGCATGTCATACTAGTTCTTTTAATTTTTTTTTTTTTTCAAAAAACATTTTGAAAGTTAAAATAAAAAAAACAATGAAGTATTTTAGAATTAAAAAAAAAAGAAAAATAATAAAAAATCTAATTTTTTGTGGAAAATATAGTAAAAAAAAAAAAAGAAAAAAACCTGCAAGAACATCAAGGAAGAAAGGGGTACAGATGGGAGGAATGCTCAGCCAGATGCAGATGTAGATCGGACCGATCTTGTGTAATTTCCAAGCTACAGGCATCTGGTCTTGCACCCAAGCAATTGGCTTTCAAGGGGCTTTATTGCATTGGGTTTGGGAGAATTTCACCAAAAACCTCTAATCGGTAGGCTTAAATTAAATGCATGAAGAGTAGCTTAAATTAAATTACATAACAAGCTAAACCCAAGTGTCTGTTCATTGCCAAAATCTGTTTCACTTCTAATCTCAGAGGACTCAATCCTTCCCAAACAAAATTATAGCAACATTATGCTATTTGAACCATGTCTGCCCCCCTAACACAGCCCTATAGCACAACAAGAGCCCTTTAGCGTTTTGTTTTGGTGACAAAAAGCACGGCCCTATAGATCTCTACAACAAGTCCTCGTGATAAAGATGAAGGCCAAGCCCAAAGCGTGCACAAGCTCGCCGAAATGCCATGGCCTCAGCCTTTTGTACAGGATCTCCATAACCAGGATCATCCACTGAAGCAGTCCCTGTAGACTCTCGATATATCTTGCACAATGATGTAAGTAAAAAGAAAAAAAAGTTCAAGTCATCAGCTACTCTTAGTCAAAAATAATTATAAGCTATTAAGTAAAAGAATAGAAAAGAAAAATCCACCCATCAACGATCGAATACAGCTTAAACTACATTTTAACAACTCTTCAATACTTAACTTCAAACAACTCCTTTGCACGTTTTTGTAAGTCTATTGAATTTGTTCTATTCTACATAACAGCATATCCAGAAATAGAGAAACTAAATGGAAAGACAATAACAGTCATTCACTATGCAGATGTAAAATATTCATATAAACTACGTAGATATTCTAGAAATAAGTTTACATAGTGATCTATATTCTTTTCTTATAAAGCTGTTATTGCAATATGTAAGCTTGTTGGAAATAATGACTTCGAATGAAGCATCAAACTTATCAAGTTAAAATTCTATTTACTGCTCCCAAATTTTGAGGATTTTCAGGTTTCAACTCTTAAACTAGTCTACTGAAAGTTTTTCCCATCTGGGACTATACAAGCCAACTATATAAAAATATTCAAGCTAAGTACATAAATAGACTCTGTTTGGCAAAGAGCACCTTAGAGATAAAACCATCCAAACAAAGAAACTTAGATTTCTGTGTTTATGGAATTCAAACCAATCTTATAAAGTGCCAAAGAATAAGAGTAGAAAATGACTAAATATGACTCAATGACATGTCAACATGTCATTTTCAACTTGTAGCACAATAATCTGTCACTCTAAGAGGTTTAACTTCCAGAAATTTAGTCCCTAATAAACTTGCCTTTAACCTTCTTGTTCCAAAAAGATTTATGGCCTGTCACAAAAAGGATAATCTTCTTAATGTGTGAACGAGAACCAACTATTTCTCCTAATCAAAGATGCGACCTGTGACCACGCTAACCAACTTGAAACCAGGGATCCATGAAGTAGTCCGTCCACTCTTAAATTAAATCTCTATTTTCTTTTTTTTTTTAAATAAATAAAGAAGAAAAAGAAAAGAAAAACCATATCACAAGAGATAGAAAAGTTAAGAGTGTCCAGCTCACTATTGAAATCACAATTATATCTTTTTTCCCCTCATTGAAGAGCAAAAATTCTCATCACTATTTTTAGATATTGGATCATCTTGACTATAGGGAAAAGTAATCATGCTCATTTATAAGTCCATTATTTGAATAAAGAATATCATTGAAATTCTGACCTGGGATCTTTCAGCAATTGATTTAGTAGTTACTTTTCAACTAAACAATTCTATCAGCTTGCAGTGGAAAAGTTATTAAGGGTTAAAAAGGGGAAATTCAAAGTCATTAAACAAGCAACAGTATCGGTTTTTGAGTGAAACTAACAGTATCATAGCATATATCACATTTGGTTGTTGCTTTTCCTCTTGCTTTTTGCTTCCAGAAGCAAAACAAAAAGAAAAAGTTTTTGGATGCAAAAACAATGTCTTTGTAGAATTATCAATGAGAAGCTTGCTTAAACAATAAAATGCATAATTCTACCATTTGAGTAAACTGCTGATTTTATTATTACTATTACATTTTGATTTATTTGTCAATTTTTAATCAATTATGATTTTTCATTTTATTTTTTCCTTTTTCGTTTGCTTTATATGAACATGTTAATTAGTAAAAAGCAAGCAGTATAAGCAACAATCAAATAGAGCATTAGCTATTTTGTGTTGGGAAAGCTTGAATATTTGGTTCCATTTGGCCTTATCCTCCATTGAGTAAATGGCTAGATATCTGGAAAAGAAAAGTGATTCTTAGCATGACTCTCTAAGTTCTCCAAAAATATCAGACCAGCCACACACACGCCAATACACTTTAAAACCATGTTATTCATTTATTTCTTCAATTATTTTTACTTCAGCCCAAACTTCAAACTTTAGTTTAATGACAATGACCAAGCTCAAAAAGACAGCAAAAAAGAAGCAAGGCCAAAACCGTATCACAGAAAGGGGGGAAAAAAAAGCAACTTTGATAAAAAGAATAGTACTCATCCTGTTAAAGGATAAAATAATCAAAAATATTATTGATGAGGCTCCATTACTATGGTCTTGAAGCAACTAAATTCTAGGACAAGTGACCATTGCCAGCTTATCCAGAAGATTAAACACAAAACCAAGTAAAGTGTGTTCACTGAATTCAGCAAAAAAAGGTAATTAATCAGAAGATGACAAGGTAAGAAGCATTTGGAAAGCAACTTAGTAGCAAGATTAATGAAGAAGCACGTATGCCAACTATCAAAAATAAGTTCACTGCATGTGTGGTATTGTGAATCATAAAATGGAACATATACCTCAGCATCCGTCCCATAGATTGTTACGCGGTAGACAACTGATACAGACTTCCCATCAGCAGAATAAGAAATATTACGAACCTCACCAGACCATTCTGAAAAATAGGTGGAACACTAAAGGCAATTAGTTATAAAAGCTAGGGAAACCAACGAAAGTAAGAGATGCAATTCCTTCAACCAGAATAATTACGTCTTAAAACAAACCTGGAGCATGCAGGTTCATAATCCGATTCACAATATGCCTGCAAAGAGCAAGAAGTTATGATAAGAAACCAAGTAAACAAAAACAATTGTTGCTGAAATGCCATGGGAGACCAAATAGACGGAAGGAAACCGAAGACCATGCTGACTCACAAAGACAGACAATGCTAAGCAAAAAGAAAGTAAAGGTTTTGACAAACTTTCTCAGACTAGAGCTAGCAGATTTCATGATAGTAAATACAAAGCATGATACAGAAAGAAAAATCATGAGCAATTTCATTCTATGCTTCCAAAATTAAGTGCATAAAGTTATACGCCACAGCATAGATATGCACAAATATCATCATTAAATTAAGGTATATGCCTCTAATTACAACTTGTTTCTAAGGTAACAAAGAGCATAGCATACACTGAATAATGAAATTTGTGTGGTTTTCATTTGAATGCACCAGTTTGCTCGGTCAACAAGCGAACAAACAATAGCTTCAAAACATGAAATGTCATTTGTAATAGAATTTTGCTGTAAAATTCATTATCATTCGATTCCAAACTCCAAGCACTAACAAAATTTTGAAACTTTCATAGCTAGCTCTTACATCAGTAAAAGAATAAATCCGGAAATTTCATTAACAATTTAGACCCCTTATGGCTAACTTGCAAGTAAAACTGTTCATCTTTTTAGGCCTTTTTGCTACCAGCTTTCATTTGATTTAAAAAAAAAGGAAAATCAGAGCCTTTCAATTATGTTTCTCAAAAAAAAAAGGATGAACCAGAAGCAGCTTTAGTAGCGCTTGATCACTGAGAGGCACGAAACTAGTACAGCCTAAAATAGATAAAACAAGACAAAATTTTAGTAAATAAGGAGAGAAGAATGAGAGTACCAGGGGATGTATTTAATACTGAAGCCATCTTCGCTGCGGAGCTTGACAAGGGAATCTGGGACTTTTTTGTTGAGCTCTTTGAGAATGTCGGAGAGTGGCCTGCTAATTCCTGCGGTGGGGATGGCGTCGTCGTCTTCCGACTTTGTTGAGTAGGATACAAGTCGAATGAGTGAAGACAAAGATTTCGTCAAAGGAGAACATGTCAAGGGTGACCTTGCTAGGGTTTTAATTGCCATTGAAGAAGCCATTATTTTTCCTTTCCCTCAAGGTCAACCAACTGAGAGAGAGAGAGAGAGAGAGAGAGAGAGAGAGCACAGCAACAGCAACAGCAATGTCTAAAAGACCAACACCCCCGTTTTGCTATTTTGCTGTTTTTCAAATTTTGGTTTTCTACAGGGGAGAAGACTAAGAAGTAGGAATGGGCTTGGGTCCTTTGATTTTCGGCTCAATCAATGTAATTTATATATAGGAAATCATTTTTGGGCTTTTCTCATCACAAGGCCCACATGTTTTTAAAATACTGTATACGACAAATTAAATAAAACAAGATATAATATACAATTTGAGAAGAAAAAAGAAAATGACGCGAATATATGATTAATTCACCAAAGTCTATATAAATAAATTATTAACGTATTAAAATTTGTATAACATCGAAATAAATAATATGAATATATAGATTGCTACGTCTATTTGCAAGCAATAAGCTTTAATTAGAGGTAGGTTCCTTTTAGATGGGTTCTGAATAGGATTGATATTAGGTTCATTAAGATTTAGATTATTTTAAATTAAAATTTATCTTAAGGATATTCAAATTGTTTTAAATTAGATAATTTAAATTTAAATGGTTTTAGCTTTAAAATTTTATTTTGGTTCTTTCAATTTTTCCCAAGCGAGGTCAAATATGGGTAAGATTTGAGCTTTTTTATATTTTAGTATTTGTACAATATTATTATATTTGATGTTAGATAATTTTTTCAAAAAAAAAAAAATACAATTTGGCTACTTAAGATAATTAAAAAAATTCTCTTCCTTGATACTTCCAATTGAAGTAGGTATATGTAGATACTTATTTTTTGTCAATAAATTATGATGTAGGCACAACTCTTATAGACAGTGAACCCTAGTAGCACCATTCCTTGCCAGCAATACTTATAAGAAGTAGGTAGTGCTCCCTTGCAATAGTGCTCAGGTAGTGCTACCTGATAATAGTCCTCTTTGAGAGTAATGTTCCCTAACGATACTACGCTCTAATAATAGAGCTCCTAGGTAGTAGAATTCTTTAACACAATGCTCCTTGGCATAATGCCAGTTGGCAACATCACTTTCTAGTGCAATGTTAATTGCTAACAATGTTCCTTGGCAATAGTACTCCGTAGCTTAGCAATCCTTAGCAATAGTGCTTTTCTACAACAACACTTCTTGACAGCAACATCCAACACTTTAATTCTCCAATGCTCCATTACACCAGCATTACATTCCTATAGTGCTTTAGTGCTCCACTCACTTACCACTCATTCGTTCAACACTCTCTAGTCACTTGTGTAGCATGTGACAAAATGATTTACAATACAACTACCACGATCCACAAACTGGATGAAACTTTTGAGCTAAACCTAGAAGGTTTTTAAGATTCTTGAGTTTGCTTTACTCTTTGGTGAAGAGTATGGCTTGAAAGCTTAGATATGGAAACTATTAAAAAATATGCTTCTTAACCTTTTCCTATAGCATAAGTCATTCCCTTTTTCCATGGAACAAATAAAGCTCTTTATGCTATCACGTATCCATTCTTCATTCCCTATGACTAAAACACTCCTTAATGTATATCCTCCACGAAACTCCCATTTCACCCACTATTTTTGGTAACCTCCCTCATGTTAGTGTATGCTTTTGAACCAATCGGAGTAGGACATTAGGATACATAGTCAATTAACCCCATACACGTTACTAGTTAAAGTAACAAAAAGGTTTTCCTTCATGTTAGTGGCAAGATTGACTGTCATGAATATACTAGTTGGATAAAGCCTATGAAACACAATAAGTTATGATGATGAGATCCTTATGCATTAAAGCCGTCTTTCTAAGCCATCTTATTGTTAAGATAAGGCATTGACAATGCACTAAGACCATCATATGCTAAGCCTCCATGCATTTAATATGTGCAACACTTTGATCTAATAAGTTAAAATATAGAGATACTTGGGGATAGCATATGAGTGCTTGTTTTATGGGAACAAGTTCATTGAACATGCCTCGAATGCTAATTCCATTTGGTATAAGTCACTAAATGTCTATGGAATATGTTCCCATTTGCTAATCATGTATAATAGTCCTTAGAATTATGATAACACGTCATCTCATATGGGAAGTGTCACACTTAGAGATCATCACAAACAGGTCCATAACAAATGGATGCCTATGGTAGGGTGGTTTTAGGTATGACATTAATCATATGAATTATGGATGATTGATCGAGAGAGGATTCACTACTCTTAGTGATAATTGGAGACACATCCTAAATGATCTTAACTATGATTAATCAAGTTAAAGTCTTTAGCTAGGATAGTGAATTATAAGGAATTGTTCCTCGAAGATTCAAGAACATTAACCATAAATCGTAAAATCTAATATGGATTGAAGCATGACTATACACTGCACTATGCTCTTACTCATTTTGGGATATAAGGTGAAAGGTTGTACTACACTATTATGCGAATTACTAAAAGGTTATTAGTGAGGTTACATTGACTCTTCAACATTTGGGTGGTCATGATAGGTTACTAGATCCTGCTCTTAATCTATGAATATAATTAATTATGTTCATTGCAACATTTTGGGAGCTAATGGGTCGCACATAATAAGGTGGATTTGTTGGATTAAATCTAAGATTTAATTAACTATGACTTAATTAAATAAAAGGTAATTTGGATGGAAGACTTAATTGAATAGTTTAATTAAGATTTATTTTAAGATAAAATTAGATTTGTGAAATATAAGTTTTTTTGTCTAGTTATGATGTGACAAATAAGATTTTCTTACTAAGATAAATGTCTAAATCAGGACATACAATGTCAAAGTGGATAAACCTTGTCCTAGTTGGAATAGGATTTCACCTAGACTAGGAGTTTAAGTGTGAATCAAAATTTCTATCTCATTTCTTGGTCTATTAAATATTCCTGTGATATTAATTATTTGATAATTAATATAAACAATATTAAAATTAAGTTAAAATAGTTTAAACTAAATTAAAGATTTTATGGAGATGAAATCTATAGGGATGCGTATATTAACTAATATTGTTCCCAATTTATTTATCTAATTTTATAATTATTAGTAATTATATTTATTAAATAAATATTATTTATTAAGATAAAATATATGGAGTTTGGACTATGGAATTAAACTCATGGAAATAATTCTTTGCCCAATGATCCCCTAAATTATGCTAACAACTTGGCCTATTGGACCAATTATGTTAGGCCAAATTCCATGGCCCAATTTAGATAGGGAATTCGGCCAATGCATGGTGTAAAGGCTGATCAATTGAAAACATCTAAAATAAGGTGAAAGTGATTTACTTGATTTAGGAATTTTAATTAGGTTAAAACTTTTCCAACTAAATCCAACTAGGAGTTAGATTGAGCTAGTATATAAAGACATATGGATTAGAGTAAGTATGATGATTTTTAGCCTAATTTTGAGAGATAATTTTTTTGAGTTGAGAAAATAGATTTTCACAAAATTGTTTCTTGTTGCCACCTCACTAAGTTTTTTCTCCTTCATTTTCTTGGTTTTTGCATAATGTCTACCCTAGAATTGTTCTTGGTTGGTTTTGATTAAAAAGGGATTTTATTTTACCCTTTGGTTAAAGCTTAAC
>JBBYHK010000012.1:11572906-11588145 GCA_038382065.1 Adansonia grandidieri | reverse complement strand
ATCTGCATCATTTTTATCTATAATAATAATATAATAATAAACACGGCTTGTCTAAACTTCTAATTTCTTTCTCTTCATAACCTCTGATGTTTATAAAACCTAGACATTTGTTCTTCTCCTACCTAGTTTAACAATTATAATAATCTATGAAATTAGGAAAAAAAAAAAAGTCAAAACTGATGAACCCCGTCAGATTATTTAACCTAAATTTGATTCCAAATGTCTTATCACGTTTCTTTTGTGAATTCAATTTCCTGCTTAGCCATACAGTTTCAAAGTTTCTTTAACTGTTTTATAACGCATTTCAAGTATCTAGAGTCCCCTTAAATAATATTTATATATTTGCTTATACTTTAAAAACTCTTTTAGGAGCATAGTTGCAAATCCTTTCAACTTATCATTTGATTATTGCTTTGTTTCATGTATTTAAGAACATTTCGGAAATAATAAATCATAAATATATAGTATTGATGTCGGAAAATGTGTTTTTAAAATCATATGAAAAAGTAATTAGACTCTCGTAAAAGTTAGATATAATCCTTCCTTTGTAAAAAACTCTGAGGTGCAAAGATAATAGACGATTTATCAAAGAGACTTAATCTAATTGGTTTATAGAGTCACACTTAAAAATAGTATTTAACGAATTTAAAATTTGCATTTTAATGTCTGTAATCTTTTTTATTATTCTGAGTAGGATTTTAGGGTATGAGATTTAGAGAAAAGATTTGAGGGGCAAATGGCAATGACTCAATTTGTCATTAACATCTAATAACGTTGTGAACTGAAATGGTTTTTTGAGAAAAGGAGAAGCTTTCTCATTTCTTGTTTTTTTTTTATGAACAATTAATGTGTTTGGCCGCTGCTGTGGAATAAAACAAATTGATTAAACTAGAGGTTTTGATAGGGACAAACTGATTTGTAGAGACAGGTTAAAGTTTGTTCTTGGCGCGTCCGAAATGAACCAAGGTACTTCGGCAGGTTTTTAATTTCTTAATCTGCTACATCTCAGGAGCTTTGAAGGGTGAAAACTGGAAATTGAGCTTCCGATATTAAATTGGGATATTCAAACTTTGTCTGGATATGATTTTCAATATTTGATGTAACATCAATAATATTAATTGGTTTCAAATTCCTTTTAACTAATTAAAATGTAAGAACAATATTTAATTTATCAAATTATCGACATTTAAAAATCTTGACACGGATTTAGAGTTGAGGAATGGGTAAGTATAGTTATTGATTAATAGTAATTGTTTTTCATTGATGCTAGCTTTCCAAATTGAATCTAGCAGAGTAGCAGTTGAGCCCAGTTAATACAGAAAATGAAGCTATTCCCAATATGAGTAACTGTTGATATGGCGATCTATATTTATATATGCATTGTATAGATATTTATTTTCATAATTATTTTAAAAATTATCATGTCCGTCGTCCGAAAAGATAATGAAAAATATGGCAATGCAATGCATTTTCCGAAAAGATTCCAGTTTAAAGCATTAAAGCTATGGAATCCAGGATCAGATCTAATCTTCCAGAATTTTATCTTATTTTTTTTGCCAACCATCTTGCCTCCTTCAAGAATTGCACTTCTTCCCTGTACTTTACTAATCTTGGAGGATAAATTTGGCCCTAAACTCTTTCTCCCGATTTCCAATCTTTTCCCACTTCAACAAAGAAATTGTGAGGCCCAAGCAGCACGTTACGGGGCCAAGCCCCGGCATGGGCAGACATGCGAAGGTTTCTTTGCCAGTTCTCAACCTCCGACCAGCTCCCTCGGGCTCCAATGGGTCACACTTATCAGACTCTACAACCCCGAATCGCTTGCTCAGCTCACCATCGGCAAGTCACCAAAATCTAACGTCGATCCAACCAACCACATGTTAAAAAACACGACATAAAATAGTTTTTTTTTTTTTAATATACAAAAACTGAAATTTGGGATTCTTAAAATAAAAAAATAAAATTTCATTGTATCAGTAATTGCGACTAGATCTATCCAAAACTTGAATGTTTACATAGGTTAGGCTTTGAATAATTTTTTTTAATTCAAATTATTATTTAATAATAAATATAATTTGTTATTTTTAAAAAAATAATATTTATTTAAATTTAATTTAAAAATATAAAAATAATATTTTAATAATATGATAAAATAATATTTAATATAAGATAATTAAAAATTTTAAATCATAACCTGACCAAAAGCAATATTATTTAGACTGAACGCTTATGCTGTGGGACCAATTGAGAAGATCAAATTTAAGGTCTTGAAGTGTAGAGGTAGGCTACAAGAATATTTGGAAGGCTTTTTTATTAAAATAATATTAAATTTTTTTATTTACGGTTTTAAACAGTTTTTAGATTATTTATCGAAATAGGCTAATTTTCTAAAATCACTGAGAAATCGAGGGATATGACCCTTTATTATTGGAGGGTTTTGACCCTCTATTATTAAGGTCACTGGTTTTCTTACCCACGACCTTATCAACTGCTCAAAGCTCTTGATAGAAGGAGCTCATTATAAAAAGAGCTCTCTCGATTCTATTCTCTTCATAAGAGAATAGTTTTACGAAGAGAATAGGATTAAATTAAAGTGTTATTGAATGTTAAGTAATCGAGTTAAATAGCTTTTTAAAAGGCATGATTTAACTTTATTCGTAAAAGTAATTTTTGATATGATTATATAAATTTTTGTTTTTGAAAAACAAATATACTTTATTTTCATTTGTAAAAGTTCATTCGTCTTGACTATAGTTAGTTATACGTAACATTTATTTTTATTTTTATTTTTATGTTTGATTTTTTAGATAATTTATCTTAAAGTGATACAATTTAGTTTGATTGTATTAGTATTTTTAATTGTAATATTAGGATATTGTCAATTTTTATTATTAAATATAAATTATTTGGTAATGTTTGAAGTGATTTTTGTTGTAATTAAGTTAGTTTTTTATTTACTTGATGATTGCAATGAAAGAAGTTGAATTTAAGTTTGAAGGGATTAAATCATTTAAATATTTCAGAGGAATGACATTTTTTTTTGTAGAAATTTAGTTTAATTTTTGCTTTAAGGTTAGGTAATGATAAATTTAAATGAAAATTTTTCTTCTAGGAAAATTTTTGATTAATTCAATGGCATCATCATCATCATCATTATTAAGATTACAAAAGTATCATATGTCATTAAGGGTATTATATGAGACACTAAAATTTTGTTAATGATATATTTAAAATAGTATGAATTATAAATATGACAAGTAATGAATTAATGACTTTTTGAACAGGGTACTTGGTTGGAAAAACGATCGCGAAAAGTATCTTTTGAACTATCGAATCCATTAATTGAAGACTATTTAAGAAGAACCAGATTTTACCAAGCAGTCTTAGTGAACGGACGTCAATATAAGGTAGGACTAATACATGTGTTAGTTGAATGATGGAAGCCTGAGACGCATATATTTTATTTTCCATGCAGTGAATGCACAATCACCCTAGAAGATGTTGCACTTCAACTGAGTCTACCAATTGATAACAAGGAAGTAATAGGGGGAGCCTGTTACATTGGGAGGCTTTATTTGAATAATTATTATGTGTGATCCCTCCAAAAAACTTTATTCAGGGCTCAACTAGCAAAATGATTTAGCTGATAAAAATGTTTCATAATATCCCTGAACATACAACTGAACAACAACAAGAATGTTGTATTTCAGCATACATTTTATGCGTCATTGGCGGAATGTTAATGCCCAATCGGGTACATCTAATGTATCTTCCACTTTTGACAAATTTGAATAGAGTAAGAAAGTATAGTTGGGGTTCTGTATATTTAAGGTTCTTGTATAGGGAACTCTACCGTGCAATATTTAGGGCGACACATGACATAAGTGGCTGTTTAATATTGCTGCAGTCATTGGCATGGTATTGGCTTCCATTTCTTGCACTGATGGTTAGAGAAATCATGTATATCCCCTTGCGTTAAGGTTTAATTTATACTTGGATAACTTCTATTTGCATGCGAGTTATTAATATGTTATATGTATCTGAACAGATGATGTGGACTGAAGCAGTTTAGTCATACAACTATAGATGTACAAAGCACTAGAGCACGATTGGATCGCATAGAACATAATAGGGTAAATTTTGTAATAGTTAATTTTAAGTATGTGCATTTTTAAGCCAACGTGAAGCATATGATTAGTAATAATTTTTGTCTATTTTTTCACAGTTTTCATGGAGGCTGTATATTGCAAATGAAATTGTGGAATGCCTCCCATCAGAAGCCTTTCGAAATTTTTGTCTTTTTCTTCATAGGTTGCCACTGCCCAATTATTGTTTCCCTGTTTAAGGAATTAAGTTTCGTTTTAGTCTATGTAATCAATGCTATAGCGAGGGGAAGGTTCCCCCTAACTTCAAAGAGGATGAAACATAAATTCAAAGAGTATAAAAGTGAAGCTGAATCGAGGAAAGATAAGTACATGTGCTTTCCTTTGCAATCAAACAAATCTCCATAACTAGTTGTTTTTAAGTCTTTTTGCTAATCTTGTTGCCATTCCATAGTTCATCAATTTGTTCAGTGGGTTTCATGCCCTTTTATGATAAACCGTTTACAAGCGATGGCTCTGAAACCCTTTACAATGCTTTAACCTTTTTTAGGACATTGGAGATCATTTGAGGACAAAAAAAGAGTTACGAAAATATTAAGACTCGAGTTCCTTCTTAAAAGTGTCTGCATCAATTAATTGGACCAAGGTTTGGATTCATTAAACTGCTTTTATCTTTAAGAAAGAGAAAATGATACTTTCCTAGAGTTGTTGAGAGTTCAAGCTGCCGTAAATACTGTTAATATAAAGAGTTGATAAAGACAGGAAATGATAAGCTTATCTGTGAGAGGTGGGCGTAAATTTCTTGTGATTACTATTAAAGTTAGTAACAAAAATAACTGCAGAGCATGAGAGTTCTCTAAATGGACTCCGACATGAGCTTCCAAATGCTAATATTTATTCCCCGTTCTGCGTTCGCATACGTAAGATTCTGGGTAAATAAAGTTCATAATTTAGTCCATTAATAAAATTATCTAGGGATCCAAGTGTACGGTCAGATTTCTGTCAATTTTTTTTTCTCTTAATACATTTTTTCATCATTTAAAATTATAATTTTCACAATCAATGAATACATCATGCAAAAACGAACATTAATGATGAATGTATTAAAATATAATGGGATTGGATCTTAAGCCCCAAGTCTAACCCGAATGGGCCCTCTCAAGTCTATAACTAAGTTGGCCCGGTCCATGATTATTGTCCAAAACAAAGAGTCTATAATCACTTGACGTGTGTATTAGTCGTTTCATTTCTTCCCGGGAAATCGCTGCGCTTGTGCTTTTGAAAAAGTCAGGCAATAGCTTCGACTTCCATGGTAAAAGAAAACAAAAATCTCCAATTTCGTTGATCTTTTTCTTTGTCCCTTTTCCCCTTCTGAAATTCTCAAATTGTAATGCATTGGGTTAGTTTTTGTTAATCAGATAAACGATATTTATAGCAATGGAAACATCGATACTTTCACCAACACAGAAATACGCAGCCTCAGCTCTGTTCGCTCTGGCTCTTCACCATTCTCAGGTTCACCAAAAAAAGCTAATAAATCCTCTCCTTCCTCTAAACGAAGAGCCAATTGGCGAAGGTGCGAGCACCAATAGCACCTTTTCGGTGTCTGATAACCCTCAGCTTTGGATCCATGAGAAATCCGGTTTACTTTTGCCCGTCTTCAGGTATATATGTATAATCCCCAGCTTTAAATCCCTGATTTTATCTCTTCTTTTTTTCTATATTTAATTTATTTGGAACAAATTTTGTACGGATTAGGTTGATGGGAGTGGACGATCAAGCTTGGGATGGGCTTAAAGAAACTGCCGGAGTATCTACTCAAGCGAGGCATCACGTTGGATCTGTATGTTCCCTTTTAATTTTCATATTTAAATCTTCGAATTATGAAAAAAATTGATTTTTTTTGGCTTTATTCGTTGAGAAGCTTTTGATTTTGGTACAGTTCTTGACAATACTCTCAGAGGAAAATGATGGGGTTTCTCCCGGAGTACGAGAAAAGGAACTTGCTTTACTTAAGGCTGTGGATGCTGCAATGCTTAGTATAGAAAGCTCTCTTGTTGCCTCTAAGGATATTGATAGGAGTTGTGACTATGAAACTAAGTGCCGCGAGAGGTGCGGTTATCCCAAGACAGAGTTAAGTGATGCAGCCATGGATCCTAATGGAAGAATTCGAAGGACTACTCTCCATATATCCAATGATGAAGAAGATATGGATGAATCAGGAAGTAGAGTTCCTGAGAAACCAATGGAAGAGGGAAAACTGCTTACAGAAGAAAGGAAAATAACAGTTCTTTATGAGCTTCTTTCATCTTGTGTAGCTGATGATGTCAGTGACGATGGATCAAAGGGCTATGATGCTAGGCACCGTGTGGCTCTGCGTTTGCTAGCTACTTGGCTCAATGTCAAATGGATAAAAATGGTTCGTGTGCTTAAACTAATCATTTTTTTCTTCTTTGTAATTCCCGTTTGATTTTTAGGTATCATTTGGTGAATGGCATTTGGTTGCTAACAACCCAAATCCTGCTAGCAGTAATTTGTTTGCTACATTTTAACCTTTTCTGTCCATTTTTAAGGAAATTCCATTTTCTAGGAAGCTATGGAGATAATGGTTGCTTGCTGTCTCATGGTTCAATTGAAGAAGGAAGATGCAGAGGAAGATGAAAAGAGTAGGACAGATGATTGGAAACGTTTAGGCATGATTAGTGCTGCTGCTTTAACAGGAGGAACCTTGATGGCCCTTACTGGTGGTACGAAATTCGTCAGTTTATAGTGCATAGCATATATATATATATATATATGTTTATATATCCCTCAAGTTTTTTTCCCCGTTTCTTAGGATAAGCAAAGTTATAAATACGCCGTTGAATAATCTCATAATAGGCATAGCAGCCCCAGCTATTGCACAAGGATTAGGTGCTCTGGCTCCTACATTAGGCAGCATTGTTCCTGCTGTTGGAGCTGGTGGATTTGCCGCTGCCGCTAGTGCTGCAGGATCAGTTGCCGGTTCAGTTGCTGTTGCCTCATCATTTGGAGGTATTGATCGATGGGGCGTTGTACCTGACCTTATGTTTAAGTTTAATGCTATTTATTGAGAACTTCTAGAGCTATAGTGCTTATGATTATAACTGAAGTAATGTATTTGCTGGACCCACTAACTTTCTATTCATCCCAGCTGCTGGAGCTGGTCTTGCAGGAAGTAAAATGGCAAAAAGAATGGGAGACCTTGATGAATTTGAATTCGTACAAACTGGGAAAAATCATAACCAAGGGGTGAGTTTTCACTCGTTTATTTAAATTTTTAGTTTTTGGTTTGCCTAGATTTGGCAACGTTATCACTTACTGGCTCATTTCATGAATTTACTTGCTGGTTTTAAGTAACTGCATTTTCTCAGAGGCTAGCAGTTGGGATCTTTATTTCTGGAATTGTATCTGAGGAAGAAGATTTTTTAAGACCTTGGGATGATTATAACGATAACTTCGAGAGGTGAGATGTTAAGCAAGGGTTGACTCTTGCTTTCCTTGTACTTTGTGTTTAATTTCATTTCCTTCTTTTCGCAAGGTTCAACGTTCTGCGTCTTTCTTTTCTTTATGTCCCCCTTTTTTTTTTTTTTTTTTGTAATTTAAAACCAACAACTCATTCAGTTTTCGGACATTTTATCTTTTGCTGGTGTAATCCTGTTGCTTTTCTAACTTGATAGCTATTGTTGTTGGTCACTCTGAAATGAAATAATTCCATTCTTAAGGACAATGGAAATGGATTTTGTATGTTCAATGAAATTTTAATTAGTTCTATATTGGACATTCTGTGTTTTTATTGATTCTTGTTCTGCCTGTCGTGTGATGTAGTCCTCAATTTTCTCGAAGCTACCCCCCTGTCTTGATAGTAAATTAGTCTCAATATTATTGTTCCAAATATGTAGGTATGTGCTGAAGTGGGAGTCCAAGAATCTGATTGCTCTGAACAAGGGGATACGGGAGTGGCTTACTTCAAGTACTATTTTAACCTTAGCCATCAAATTTTGTGAACTGGCACAACATTTTGATTGAAAACTAGCCGCATTTTGCAGGAATTGCATCAAACATAATGCAAGGAGGAGCCATGCTTACTGTATTAAGTACATTACTAGCAGCACTAACTCTGCCAGTAGCTTTGGTTACCGCATCTGATCTTATCGACAGTGCATGGGCGATTGCTGTTGACAGGTTATCTTTACTTCATTGGAAAGGATAACCTTAAAAAGTATAATCGAGATGGATGATGGTAGAAACTGTTTGACATCTTGATTAGACGTATATACTGCATGCACCATCTGCACTTTTGTCAAAGACATTTTAACCTGCATCTTAGTTTCCTTAGTCTTTAAATAATGCCACTGATTTCTCTCCAATTTTTCCCCTAGGCATTCTTGGACTCTTTGCATCATAGTTGTCAATTCCCTGACCTTTTGTCTATATTGCCTCAGATCTGATAAAGCCGGAAAACTGCTAGCTGAATTGTTGCTGAAGGGACTCCAGGGAAACAGGTAGCCGCATATCATTTCAAAAATCTGATCTTTTTTGCACCTTGACACTAGTTGAGTTGTATTGCCTTCGTTTATATATTCTTGTTACAGACCCGTGACACTCGTTGGTTTCTCATTGGGTGCCCGAGTAATCTTGAAATGTCTCCAGTGTCTGGCTGAAACAAAAGGAGATAATGGCGAGATCACCAATCACCGTGTTTTTTTATCATTTTAACTAGTCGGTGGGGTTGATTGTTTGCTAAGTTTTCTCTTCAACCATATTTCCGCAGCCGGACTTGTTGAAAGAGTTGTTCTTCTTGGAGCACCAGTTTCAATAAACGACGAAAAATGGGAAGATGCCAGAAAGGTATTCAGGATTGCTTTCATCCACTAATATTGTTCTTTCCACATATATTGTTTGATAGATACCATTAACTTAAGTATCTGCTTGATCTACTCCTGGTTTGCAGATGGTGGCAGGAAGATTTGTCAATGTTTACAGTACTAGTGATTGGACACTTGGAATTATTTTTCGTGCCAGGCAAGTGATCAGTCTACAATTATCATGTCATAGAATCAATGAATCATACAGACTTGCACCATTGGCCTGTGGAACAATTTTTTCCTCTTTATTTTTTTGGTTATCTATAATTGTCCAAGAAGAAAATGTTTTTATTGCAGTCTTGGTAGGGATCATAATCTTGCAGTCACAGCTAGCTCAAAATGTGGACAACACTTAGCAATTGTTTAGTAACTTGTACTATAAAATAGTCAAAGAAATAGGATTCTCTTCCATGGATGATGATGATTTTTTAGGTTATCGGACTGTAACTTCCTCTTTAATTTTGGTCTTGTTTCTCAATTTCCTGTCTGCAGCCTATTTTGCACGGGATTGGCTGGAATTCAACCTGTTGATCTTCAAGGGATTGAAAATGTAAGTGGTCAACTTTCTTTCCTTTTTTTTTTCCTAGTTCCTTTTCAAATTCCCATTGCATTGATTTTAAAAAATATATGGATTTTAATCGAATTTGTAGGTTGATGCAACTGAATTGATCGAGGGACACTTTTCTTATCTTTGGATGACAAAGCAAATCTTGAGACAGCTTGATTTAGACAACTATAATCCTATTTTCCCGACTAGCCAGGCCAAAACCCAGGAAGAGAAAACCAAACAAACGTAGTTTTCATCTATATGTTGGCATTTGGCAATGGCATTCTAGGCTGCCCCAACTCAAATGTAAAAAGACAACTTTTTCTTAATTGATTAATCTACTGATTATACATAAATTAATAAATAAACCCTGTAGCCAAAATCCTGACGCCCTTGAGTGGTTTCCCAACTTTCTCGTTTGATCAATCATTGTGTGTCTCGTCGTTTCAGTTTGATTGAGAATCAAGCAAATCCACGTTAGGAGTTAGGACAAGCACTAGATGATGGTCAAGGAGGCCTACTTATGTTACCCAGATTCAGACGAGTTTCAATGAACCTTTCTTTTTTAGAGTTTTGAGTTTTTTATATATCCTATTTATATATATTTTTTTAGAGTTACTAGAGTTTCTAGGTATACTTCTACTGCAATTTAATTACTCTCGTGTAAATTTTATTTATATTGGGAAAGTTTTCGTTTTTTTTTCCTATTTCGGTTCGAAAGTTCCCAATTTGTAGAATGAAGCAGTGAAATTGTAGAATGAAAGTTTCCAATTTGGATATTATATATATATATATATATATAATATCCAATGATTTGGCCCTTTGAGGAATGGTCGTCCCTATCGGGATAATGGCAGTCTGCTTTAGGACAAAACCAGACCATCCCCTTCCCCTCCCCCTCCTTGTCCGATCCCGTCATCAGTTCATCATAACTATCTTCTTCCCCTTGTGCCTCGTTGCTGAAAATTTAAATTACGATTGCAACGTGTATAATTATGAATTTAAAAATTTTTATTATAGTTAATTATAATGAATATTGATTGGGAATATTGATAATGATTGAAAATTGAAATCCTAAAATAATAATCATTGCTTTGATTATATTTAAATCTTGCTTCTTACTGTGTTTGTAAATTTCCAATATGATACATCATACATCTCCCCGACCAAGAGGGAAATTAATAGTTCCCTTGACTGTCTGTTGTCTTGCAGTTTTCAGATATCGATATGTCATTTACTAGATTCCAGTTTAAAATTGGTCTAGCTTTTACTATTTTCTGACAGTTTGTAATCTTCGACTGAAGATGGGAAAATTAGTACAAGGTAAAAGGTGTGAAAATTTTTCATTCATATTTACAAAGTACTTGCATTCTGGAAATACCCAAACGGAGAAAAAGAACACAATACTACAAAAAAAAAAACCTGCCCTGTTAAGAGAAAAATAAATATCAAACTGATATGGGAAGAGAGAAAATGCCAATAAAAGACAAGGATGGGAACTTGAGCCTCTTGTCAAACTATAAGAGAACATGAAGCCTTTGCAGTTTGAAGATCTGATCCTACCAAAGAGATCTAGATCTTCTTGGAGCCAGTGGCTGGAGGGATGATCTGTGGAACTGTAAAGGCGTCATCTGTCAATGTCCTGTCAGCTTTCTTGCTTATAATTGCTTCTCTCTCCTTGAACCCAATTTGTCCTCCCATTGGTGAAGTGTTATATTGGGGAGGATGTAGGGAAGATGGCGATTGCGGCACCCAAAGCCCTAAACTTTCTGGTGAGAAAGTGCTCAGATTGCTCTCAAGCTCGGTATCAAAAAATGGCAACATATCATCATCACTCTGACAAAATCAGACCAAAAAAATTATTCAGATAATAAGGAGGAAGGGAAGAACAATAGATCAGTGATGGATCCATGCAAACCTTACAGAAACCAAAGGGGGGTGATGAGGAATCAAGGAAATCTTCAACGTGCCACCCTGGAAGCATATCGATCAAGTACTCAGATATGCCACTTGTTGAAGCACCCCCTTCACTTGCTAACCCGTTATCTCCACTGCCCTTGTTAATTACTGCTGCTGCTGTTGTAGTAATGGAAGAAGATTTAGCAACTGAAGATGGATTGAAATTCGCTGGAGAGACAGCGAAAGGATTCTTGACCAATGGTTGAGACTTGATTTCAGGAACAGAATCACCATCGTTGTACAAGGAAGGCATGGAAGATGAAGAAGAGGAATTGTAGAGAGCCGAGACTGCAGAGAGTTCAACACCTGTTAGAAGAAACCTGTTATGCTTCTGGGTATGTTCGTTTGCTGAGTGAATTGGAACATCACAATCGCTGCATAGAATTGCCCTGTCTTGTTGACAAAACAAGAAGGCTCGCTTCTCCTAAAACAACCCAAAATCAATCAATCAAAACATCCACTTCAGAACAATTCAACAAATTAATAAAAAAATACAAAATACCTGACAGATATCGCAGAGAGGGACCCGTTTAGAAGAAGGTTGGAGAAGGGAAAAACGGTGGTGTTTAGAAGCAAGCTTGTTGGCATGGTGGACGCGGTGATCACAGACGTCGCAAAGGGCGGCCTCGTCTGCGGTGCAGAACACGGAGGCCTCCTCTTTGTTACAGACGTCACACTGAATCTTCATCTGTTTGGTGATCTTCTGCCTCCTAATCCAATCCGATCACTTTCTATTCCTGAAAGAAAGAACTGTGTAAAGAGTTGGGGACGTTAGGAACCCCCAAAAGAGTTGGAAAGAGAGGGTTGTAAGCGTATGTATCAGAGTAAATTGCAAGAATAACTTACTTTGAGATAATGGGGATTCATATTTCCTCGCTGTATAGAGAGGCAGACAAGGAAATATGGGCAGGTTGCTTCACTATCTATGGTGATTTTTTTTATTATTTTTTATCTTCGTTAAAGTGATAACTTTTTTGGAAGTGGAAAAATACGAGTAGTAATCTTCACTCTTGGGTACTTTTTCCCCGCCATGCACTACCAAACCATTAAAGAAAATAGCATAAAAATGGTATAAATTATTTTAAATTTATGTATTAATTATTAAAATATTTAAATTTATATAAATATAAAAATATTTTAAATATAATTATTATATAATAAAAGATAAGATTAATATATAAAATATTTTATTCTCAAATAAATTTTATAAGGTAAAGTACAATGCTAGCTAATATTGGTTCCTTTTATGCCTTAAATGAGTTGTATTTTCAAATTAATAGTCTTTGGATAATATTTAATATTTTGTTAAATATTTTATTGTGGACCTGATGTGAAACCTTGTATTAGTATCCTTTTACTTTTCAATTTCTTTTTCGCATACCAATTAGGCCATTACTATATTCCTTTCATTATTTTTTTTTCAGTTAAATGTTTTGCATCATCATTGTCGTCAGCTAATGGAACTTTTTGTGCTTTTTTGTTTCTAAACAGAAAGGGTTTAGTTGATTTTTAGTGACCATTTTTAATTCCCATCTACCTCATTATTATTATTATTATTATTGTTAATTTTAATTTTATTATTATAATATTTAATTTTATCATTATAATAACTGATATCACTTTATAAACTGTCAAACTATTCTTACCTTCACTGAAATCAATTTTATTCTATGTTCAAATAGACCAAAAAAATTATGGATTATACCCACAAAAGGCGTTAGAAACAAGTGATGGATTGGATGGATATTATGTTATGGTGCAATGAGGGTCGGGCATAGGTATAATGGTTTGGTTAGGTTTTGAAAAAAAAATTGATTAATATAGAGTATTATGATTTTTTTTGGTAATTAAATCAAAATTGAGTTGAATATTACATAAAATTAAATTGATTTGAATTTAAATCTACTGATTTAGATTAATTCGATTCGTCGATATTTTAATTTTATATTTTATTTTATAATATTTTTAAATTTTTTTCATTAATTTAAAAATAAAATTTTTGTTTTTATTTTATAAACAATTAAAAATCAATTAAAAATTAATTTAAAATAATTATAATTTTTTAACTTATAAATAAAAAATCAAACATAACGTTACAGTTGAAATAGGCTTTCGATTTTTTTTTTCTATGAAGGAACAGAAAGAAGACAAAGCAACCTTTCTTTCATTTTTTTTTTCAAGCTTTTAAAAAGAATATAAAGGCTTTTGCATGTAGAAAACTTGAGAGAGAATAACATGGCCCGAAACACAGGAATATTATCCATAGTGGGCGTTATCAATCAGTGTCACACTGTGGACTGTGGAAGTGATAAGACACCAATAATTTGCCCATCCCTTTCAAATTCGATTCCAGTACTGTTCACTTGGACTGGAATTTGGGTCTCATTGAAACCCCATGATTATAATAATATCAATCATACATTCATGCATGTATTGTAACTTCACATTTCCTTTTTTGCTTTTCTTTTTCGTTAAAATTTTATTCTCAGGGTTTGTTTCATAACCCAAATTTTAGTATTAGTATTTTATTGCAATATATAAGAGAAAAAAAAAATCCTCAAAAAAGGCTCTTACTAGATTACCAGACAAATTCTTTGTATCCAAACTAGTATGAAAATAAGGTATACTCATGTTCATCGTAGAGAATCAAAGTTTGATTCTATATAAATACATTTTTGAAAAAAAATGTAATCACAAACTTCAAACAAGATTGAAGTCAAGATCATATAAAAATGAATCAATAGTTTTACTAATTCAACCTATTTTTGGTACAAAGAGACTATAATTTGGAAATAGAAAAAATACTATAAATTTAAAATTCAAACATAAAACATATTAAATATCAATTTTTAAATATGAATACACGAAATAATTGGATTAAACTTTAAATTCGTTAACTTCACTTAAATTGACATAGTGGGTCAAAGCTTGAGCCCACCAGGCAACATTGAACCTAATCATTACAGGCCGAATTTCTTGGAAGCTGATTTATGAAAGGAAACGATCCGAACCAGATGACATTGTTGCTATCACCACGGACCCATTGGATAGACTTGATTTTGCTGTTCAGAGTCTGTATTGAATGTTCAATAAGCCCAAAACTTTAAAACGGTTAAGATGTGCGAAGTGTGATCGTAGCGTAAAACTTAATTCCAAACGAATTTTGGGAAAAAAAATTCAAAAAAATCACTAAAAAGGAAAAAAAAATGTTAACTTTTGTAGTTGAAATTAAAGTTTTGAAATCCAAACTAAAAAAAATTAAAATTTTAGATGCTTTTTTTGGTTTAGAATTGATTTTTACTATAAAATAATTTTATTATTTTTGCATCTCTAATCTTTTTATCATTTATATATATATTTTTTACATTTCAATTCACCGCAATACTAACATTCAAAAATATAAAACTATAATTTTAAAACAATATTAAGTTTGTGCAAAAGTTCAGTACTTGGAAAGTGACAAAGAGTTACGAGATCTAATTCCCTTCCCTGACCCCGAGATAAGTAGCATCTGTCATGCAACGCCCAATTACACCAACAATTTGCTTTAAAGGGTAAAACCTAATGGCCTATACATTTCAGCCTATAAATCTTCTCAATCATGTCCATCACATGCAGAGGCCGAAGGGGACACCATAAATTTCAGCATATAAATCATCTCAATCTTGTAAAGTTCACCAAATCTTCCCTACGGCCCAAAACGGTAGAATTGTACATATTCTGCAACATATATATATATATATA
>JBBYHK010000012.1:11531720-11563513 GCA_038382065.1 Adansonia grandidieri | reverse complement strand
TATAATTTCACCTTAATAATTTGATTTAATTATCTTGGTCCATTTATTATCATGTGGGCCACATAAAGTCCAACATTGGTGTCAAGTTTTCCTATGTCCATTTCACGATGTGATGATATCCCATGATGTTTTTCATACATCATTGGATATATATATATATATATATATATATATGTAAATTATATGTATATTTCACATAAACCGATAGAAATAATGGCAAAATTATAGTATATTGACAATTGCTAGCTTGAAGTTACAAATAGTAATAACACAAGTAAATTAATACCCGTATGACCAAAAGAAAAACATTAATTTAAAAAAATTAAATAGAGATTTGAAGTTGCAAAATCATTTTAAGCAAGGCAATGGGTAAAATACCCCCAACTACCTTAACCTAGTGAGACAAAATATATATGATTTGTTGTTTGCTTTAGAACCCAAGGCTATTTCTCGACCTTAAAAGCTGCCCAAACTTAATTGATTCTGTCTGTATCCTACTATTAACTTATGTTCTGTCGTTTTAGGTACTTCTTTAATAATTTGCAGCAAAAGAATTAATAGGATTAGGATTTTTAAAACCTGCCGTTGTTTCAAATAAGTGCTCGATTCTATATGCGTTTGGTAAAATAGTTAATGAGTATTAATTACCAATTGAGTTCACGACAAACTTAAGTTTGAATTTGTCAAACTTGTAAGTATCTACTTGTTACTTATCTCTAATGAAGCATTTTAAAATGTCTTTGGAGCAGATTGATTAATAATCAATTCAGACTCTCCAATCCCATGTTATCTGTTTTATTATTTGATTGACTTATGGATTTTACTAGTATGTGTCTTAAGGGAATTTAAAGTTAATTTTTAATTTTTGCAAAGAAAGCCATAATTTGAAAATAAAAAAAGATTGTAAATGCCATGGTTTCAACTTCGATTCTGCTAAATGATGGTTCTTAAAATAGCTAAGCTCTGAGTTTAAGAATTTAGAGTTAGTAGATATACTAATATCGCTATCAAATATACTGGAAATGGTTAAAAAGGTTGTTAATTATTGTATTTAAAACAATATTATTTCCATAAATAATATATTAACTCATTTAAAAAAAAAATTCTAAAGAGCATTAGTTGGCAAAACCACTGGCATTTTTTTATCATCAACCTTTTACATGATTGACCATTATATGCTTAAAATTTTTTTTTTCAAGTAAGACTGTAACAAGAAGATAATAAGAAAAGGGGTTGATTTTTATCTTTAATACAGTACCATACTATATAATGATCATTTAATATACATATATACCGCCCAACTTTTACTTTTAAAATTTAAAATTTTGATACATCTGTATGTGTTGTATTTTTTACACAACTGACAATAAACAACAGTAAGCAAGACAAGCATAGATAAATTACCAGATTTGTCCCATAAAACCATAAAAAAATTTATAAAAAAAGTTGGGAAACCTTAAACTTACCTGCCATCAAACGTAATTTGATGTGTGTCTAAAGGTATCCTAGTTTGCGTAATTAGCAGGTAAGATCGATTAAACCGATTATCTTCCTCAATTGTTTTAGTAACAAAAAAAAAACAGTCAAATCACAAGATTTTTGTTTCGGACGGGAATCAAACCAGACAAGACGCTTTGTTACTTTTCAACATTGAGACTGTTGAGAAAGAACTGAGATGATCAGCTTAGCTATTTTTGAATTTTGACAGTAACTATAAAGCCCTTCAGCTGATCAAAGCTAAACTCAAGTTTGGCGTACTGTTGTAATGGAAACTTAGCGCACTCTTACACGCATCGAGGGCTTCACTAGGTGGAATTTCAGAACAGGTCCTATGAGGGAGATGGCTATAAATTCCGGCCATTTTCATTTCATTACTTAAACGAGGAAGCAACTGTCGAACAAGAAGCTCGTTTCACTTTCCCCGTCACTCGACGTCTGTATTTGATGCCCTTGCATTTCTTTCCACATCGCTGGTTGCGGGGTTGGTCGGTTAATCGGAAAACAAAAACAATTGTTACACTTAACATGCATCATGTGATTTAGTCTAACAATTGATTCTATGATGATATTGCTGCTACTCAGTTCATGGTAGACGATGAGAAAAATTAGTAATTAGCAAGAGCCGAAAAGTTAAAACATATTTACCCTACTCGAAAGAATAGTAATATGCAATAACCGGTTTTAACACCTATGTATTTATAACCTACATCAAGGCCAAGTGTTTTACCATGAAAAAGAGAAACAATCAAGGGATTCAGCCATTGCCCTGCTCCAAAGAAATATCATACATTACCATTTCATGTATAGATTGATAGAAATATCATACATTATACCACAAATAAGCAACAATTATCCCTAGCATACAATCATTGATGATATCCATAAGAATAAGGTAGTTCAGTTTCAAGCCAGAGCATATCTAGGAGTCTTTTAAGTACTCTAATGGCATAAATCTGGAAATATAACTTAGAAGTGGAAATACTTGATACTAGAGTTACTTATAATTTATTTACAAGGCAATGCTACTGTGACTTCGTATGCAAGGCAGTCACACTTGAGACCATGGAGTCCACTCCACAAACATTGTGACCCCTGCAGATCCTGTAATATCCATCTTCTCCCCAGTTTTCTCCCCATGAATTCTTTATGATCCAGAAAGGCTTGTCCTTAAAGCGGATCGGGGCATAACCAGCAGCTCCATAACCTACGAGAAGCACTCCATGATCCAAACTTCTAAAACAAATGTATGGGCATGAAACTCCTCTAACATATGTCTGCATGAAAGCCGCATTGATACCAACTGCAAGAACCAAAAGCAAGCATATTCAGATTCAATCTAACAAAGCGATTCAGATTCAATCTAACAAAGCAATGATGATGCACAATACTCGAAAAGGCATCAAATTTACCTGCAAGTGGACCATGCTTCACCAAATTTGCAGCGATTTGATCCTCATCAACGGAAATGACACTGAAATTAGAAACAGAGGCAGCGATTTTGGTCTTGTCAAATTTGCAGGGACCACGGTCCTTCCCAGTGTAAGGATAATCCTCCTCTCTCTCAAGTCCACCAGCCTTTAGAGTGTACTCAAAAGCAGTGGTCATAAGCCCACCGTTACACCCTGAATCACACGCACCGTATTCTTGTGGATCACACTGCAAAATACCCAATTCTTATCTTTAGTTGTTGAAGTGTTGTAAGCAAGTAGCGGAAGCAACCATTAAGCAAATTTACTACTGAAATTGCAGCTAAAAACCATTTAAATTTCCTCAAATTTTGAAATTATAGAAAAAGAAATGATACTTTGGGATCAATTGCAGTTCTCTTAAGACTTAATTAACATTTTTAACATGTTTCACTCTTCTAAAGCATCAATCTCTAGATTTGTAAAGAAAAGATAAAACAATCAAAAGCTGTAAAGAAAAGGGTTGAAACCTCGTGATCACAATCAACAAGTTGCTGCTCACTCAAGCTTACAAGCTCCCCTGTCGCCAAATAATGGGCTCCCTCCAAAGCTCCTGTCGTACTAAACGACCAGCATGATCCACACGCGCCCTAAATATCAAAAAATAAAAATAAAGATAAAAATGATCCTAAATAAAGAGGAAATTTTAAATGATCTGTACAAACGGATTATCCACATAATTAATTAAAATTTATTATTACCTGGTCTTTAACGCCAGTAACGGCGCCGTAATCGCGCCAGTCCAGGTTATCCGGTAAGTTGTCGGTCGGAAGGATAGGAGCCTTTTGAGCATCGGCTGGGAGCTTGAGCGGTTTCAAGCCAAGGAACTGACGGCGGAACTCCGATGGAGTTAAATCGAAAAACTTTGTGACGCCGTGGACGGCGCTCGAGTCGAGGAGCTGATGACGTTTGGCCCGGAGTAGGTTGGCCTTGAAGACTCCCAGTCGGTAATCGTGGTCCTCCTGGGTGGCGTAGGTTTTCCCGTACTTGGATTTGAACAGCGTGAAGTGGTGCTCGGCGTTCAGTAGGTGGTCATCGGAATCTTCCTCGACACTACCGTCGGATACAACTTGACGGATCAGAGGATCCTCCGTGCTAGCGTCGTCGATAGCGAAGGCGAAAGCAACGACGGACGAGAGGAGGAGGAAGAGCAGAGAGAAGCGGACCATCTTTTGGAAAGGGTTGGCGGAAAGAGCTTCCTGAAGGGGAAGATGTAGAGACAAGCATACTATAACAGTGGTTCACAATTTATTGTTAGTGGATTGGATGAATGATATTTGGACACGTTTCTCTTTTAATTCGCTGAAATGGAAAATATCTCCTTGAAGATTTGACTTTTTTTTTTAAGTTTTTTTTTTTTTAATTTTCCCCCAATTATTGTAGCTTAGCCTTTTATTATGATAAAAATACAAAGGGTGACATTTTCTGACACGTTTGAGCCAATTATTCCTTGATATTATTATCCATTTTATTATCGGATGTGGGTATTTTGATAAATTTCACCAAAAATTTTCATTAAAATTTCAATTAGCCATATATAGATTAACGAGAGAGTTTATATTTAAAGTAATAAAAGTGTATATATTTATATAAAATTTATAAATTAAATTATTTTATTTTATTAAAAATAAAATTTTTTATATTTATTTTTGAAAATTATTATAAAATAATATAATTTAATCTATTAAAATAATATATATATATATATTATTAGTGCATCATGTAAAAATAACCTTAAAATTATCTGTCTAAGACTACAAGTTTATGAAAAGTATTCTTTACTTTAAATTTTAAATTGATTAAATTAATTTTAAAGATGAACTTAAAATTATTCAAAAATAAAAATTTGAAAATATTTGTGACGGTATAAAAGGGCACACACATTAAACATACAAAAATATGGATTTTTTTTAAAGTACCTTTTTTTTTTTATTTTTTTGTTGCATATGAAAACCTTTTGCTGTCAATTCTCTATTTCAATTCAATTTACATTTTTTGTTTTGGTACAATATCTAAATAAAGGCCACGGTATAAGATTTCAATCTTTGTTTCTCTCGAACTTTACTCGCAATCTTTTTCATTGTCTTTTTCTCCATATATATATATATGTATATATCTCTTCCACCACCATAACCTTGCATTTATATCTTGTTTTTTACTGACTTCACAAATATTCGTGTACAAAATACAAACTTTTTTATTTCTCCAATTAGGATGAACCCTAGTTTGATACGGAACATATAGAGCAAAAAAAAGTAAACACACTGACCGACAAACGAATATTTTCTTGAAAACATCATTTTCTTGTCACCATTATTTTTGAACTAGATTTGGTCATCAATGATGTCATCTTTAGGCAAAAATAAATCATAAATTATGATTTTTTATTATGTTATTAAACGCCTTTTATATATTTGTATTAAGGGTGTACATTGAAAATAAAAGAACCTTTAGAGATTTAAATTTTATATTAATTAGTTATTATATTTTAAAGTTGATTGTGGCATAAATTAATTATATTAAACTATAGCTTGAAAATCTTTCTTTACTCCTTCCCCTCGATTTATTCTTTTTGTTTTTTTTTTTCTTCCTTATTGATGTTTTTATGATTTCTCACAAAATTTTTAATAAATAATATATTTTAAAAAATATATATTTATTATATATTATATGTTAAAAATATGTACATTTAATTCGATAAATAATATGCATCTTTTTATTTATTTCGGCAATCAAGCGTGGGCCGAAATAGACATCAAAGAATATAAGAACTCTTTATCGGGGCCTTGAAAGCCGAACTTTCCCAAAGATGAACCTTGGAAATAAACCAAGATCCTAAATGAACCAAAACCTAACCAGTCCCTGAGTTCATGAAAGGCCTAAAAACCCAATTATATCTCTATTCCTGAGGCCAGTAGGCCCATTAAACTTGCCTTTGCTTTCATTTACTAGCTTGAAGACAAAAGACCGCATTTGCCTTTCATCACTAAAAACTGTTCATTGCGTGGAAATATATCCATATATATATATATATATATGCACCTCAGTACAAAAGGCTTGAAAAGGAGTTTCCAAAAGTGAACAAGACAGAGACACCTTGGTTTATTGTTCTTATGCACTGTATGAGCCATTGTTCGTGAAGTTCAAGGTTGCTGTTATATTTGCTGGATGCGTACAGATCTCTAACAGCATGTTCAGTTCTCGTTGTTCTCACATAACTATTCTATTACAGGATCATTTGGCACGCTACAGTGAAGCAGCTATTTGATTTGCACAATAGTCAATTTCAACCTTATTTCCCATTGTCTAGATTAAAAACATATATCTAATAACTAATTAGTCTTAATTTCTACCATCAATTAATTCTTATGTTAATTAGTTATCCAGATAATAAGTAGTCATCTTCAACTCTACTATAACTAAACTAGTTTAATTTGAATAACATTTATTGAGGAAATATTTTCTAAACAAGTAAATATTTATATGGCCTACTAAATAATCACCTAGGCGACATTAGTTTCCAAGAGTATAATTTTGTTAAAGCACCCATCTGCTCCCTTGTACATAAACCATTGAAGATGGAGGAAACCTGGAAGGATTAATGACAGTATGCAAACCGGTTCTAAGATTTGTTTCCTTGAACCAAAATTTTGGTAAGTGATTATCATGTAACACTATTGGTCTAATTGAACAGGATGCTGGGACACAGCCAAGCTGGTCTGCTTATCACGAAGACAGATGCTCAACAGATATTGGATTTGGACCATTTCAGCATCTGCAAATATTACGGTCATTACTATTGGTGGACAATTATATTCTACGACAAAACATGTGTTTGCACTTGCACATGTTGAATTTTTTTACGAACATTTTAGTTTTATACTTCGACATAGATGCTGTCTGGCTGAAACAGCGCGATATTTACAGAAACATTTAAAAAAAAAAAAAAACATAGAGCCCACGATAATTAAACCCAGAAAAACCCATGTGGTTTTAATGGATATTGCTATAGAGTGTACACAGTAGGACACTGCATAATTCTATATTTCTATTTACACATTTATATATATGCATTAAAGACTTTATAACACGTAACTATAACAGCTAGCTAGCTTAGGTTTTTTACATGCACCACGGGGATTGCAAGGCGTCCCACCCAGTTGCTTCCACAAGGTTGCTAGCAAAACTACTGCCTGGATCATCCATCAGCATCACTGGAAAATCTAATGACATAGCAGTTTCTGCCCAAATGGAGTCATCTAAAACAGGCAAGTTAACACTCATATTCTCCCAGAACCCATCGATTACATCTTCATTCTGCTGACCAAGTTTTGCGTTGTTCTCCGCCGGCAGGTTCCCTTGAGAATCAATGTTCTCGTTGGGGAAAGACATGACTGACTCATTGTTGTACACTGGGGTTATATCATTGACCCTAATAGTTGGGCTATTTGATGAACTCATACCAGAACTATTCACGTTTTGGGGCTGGTTCCCTATTGGAGCGACCTGCTGAGTATTAGCTGAAGAAGGTTGAGACTGAGGGTTGACACATAATTCTGGCAAATTGAGCTTGGCATCCGAGCCGTAGAGTTTACGGGCGGCAGCATCATAAGCCATTGCAGCTTCGTGGGAAGTGTCAAAAGTACCAAGCCAAAGACGAGCTCCACGATTTGGTTCACGAATTTCAGCTACCCATTTACCCCAAGTTCTCTGCCTGACACCTTTATAAGTGCAGAGAGCATTCTCCGGACCTCCCTTTCCTCTCATGCACCCTTTTCTCGAGCTTGCTTGCGCGGGCTTCTTGGCTTGTTTTCTCTCTCCAAACCCACCCGTGACTGATGTTGACATAGTTCCAACAGGAACCAGGGGAAGTAAAAAGTGAGGAAAGTGATTGATAAGCACATCGCGCAAAAGGATTTAGTGGTATTTATATGACAGAAAGGGAGATAAGGGCTCAAATGGGGATATGATTAAGCTTGGCTGAAACGTGTCTTAATATGGGTTTGGCATGATACTTGGCAAGGAGACCCTGTTAGCTCGTGTCGACAGGAAGATCACTGTCGTTTCTCATAGACACACTTGGCCCCAAATTCTTGTCTGTACAGAAGCTCATGTGGCAAACAGTGAAGGGAAAAATAAAGAAAAGAAAATGTAGTTTGATTTTGTAAATTCTGTGGGGGAGAAAAAGAGGAGGACAAGTATGGATAATGGTCAGTTTAACGATGGAACGGCGTGTATCGGTGGGTGATAAGAACGTCAACATACGAGGGATCTAAAAGGAGCATATGACTTCGTACACTGAATCTGATTTGGAAGTCAATATGGGACCCATACTGGTATTACTTTTCCAATGCAGATCCCTTCGTACACTGAATCTTTCCGAGGCAAAGTATAATACGGACTCGGGATGCCAACTCGATTGTCTCCATTCTATTCTACCTCGAGTTGTTTGTCTAAGAATTGATGGATTAGATCACAAAAATTAAGTTCGAAGCACCCTTTCTGAGGCCATAAAAGTTTGAGGCCAACATTTTGTATGGAAGAGCAGACATCAAGACCAACTTGGAATTTCAGATGAAAATCCAACTATAGGAATCCAGCATAATTCATCTCTAAGTCCAATAGTGCAGGGCCCTAGATTTAGCAGAAGCAGCAGGTTCGACTACGAACTTGGCCCTGCTTGATTAAACAAACTTTTGAATTGTTAGGTTGAATGTTATTCGAATTCAGATATAAGTGTTAAAAATGAATTTATATTTGATATAGGTATATTTAATTTTTTTAAATTTTTTTAAATATTTGAAATTAAAAGATTTGTGAAAGTTTATATCCCATACTTATATTTAAAAATATATAGATATAACCATCAAACACAAGAGTTCAAGAAAAATAAAAGATCAAAGGTTACATTAACAGGAGAGAAAAGAAATGGCAGTAAAGAATAACGGGAAGCAAGGACCCAAAATGTCATCATATATTCATGAGCTACAATCAAAGGAATCTCATTGTATCTAATCCAATTAGATCGTCTTGGAAAACTGGTATTTTCATGAATATATATAAGAACAAAAATGTAACTAAGATTAGTGCAAAATCTTTTCATTATGATGATTTTTCCCATTAATCAAATGTGGCTGAAAGTCTTAGCACTAAAACTCATATATCTTTAGCTAAAAGAAGAAAAGAACAAATTATATACAATAATGTATGATATCTTAGACCAAAAATAGTAATCGTGTAGGGTATAAAATACGATAGTCTTAGCCTCTTCATTTATCTGAACCGTTAGTTATAATATAAAGTTACCGAAAATCCTTTGGACTGATCCATAGTTTGAAGGTCTCATCGAAGAAAAGATGATAGCAATAAGCACCTGACGTGAGTAGGCATGGCATTGCCGTATACTTAATTCAGAGCCAAAAAATCTGGCAGTTTTTCTGAGCTTTGAAGAGTCAATCTTGTTGCTCTACAGTGTGTGGGCCAAGACTGTTTCAGTTCATTTAGCGGCTCAACTCAAAGCTTCAGTTTAATCCAATAGCAAAAGATCATTCATGGGGAATTAGCGAGTTTTGGGCTTTGGCGTGAACCTTCGTTAATATGACATATTTCTATTCTGGGCCATTGACAACATCATAATCGTGCGCCGCATGTAGTTGTCATGCTCTTTATCCAATTTCTTTAGAAAGGAACTGAATTATTATCACTGGCAAAGAAAAACTGTCAAAAAGCTTAAATAGCAAAACGGAAGCAGAAAGATAGAAAAGGAATCTGCTTAGCTGATTATCAGCTTTGAAGGAGGAAGGACTCAGAGGGCAGAGCAATGGCGGAAGAGGGACAAGTGATCGGCTGCCACACTGTTGCTTCATGGAACGAGCAGTTCCAGACAGCAAACGCGTCCAAGAAACTGGTAGAAGATCTATTCTTTCTCTCAATTTCCTTAAAATTTCTTTGCTTAGATTGCTTGGGAAAAGTGGGTTTTGGTCACTTCGTTCGGTTGTACTTTGTTTGTTTGACATTGATTTTTTTTTTTTTGCCCTTTTTCTGATGTCCCAAATGTACTTCAGGGAATTAAGTGAGCAAATTTTGTGTTAAATAGTGAAATTGATAGTAAAACTTGGCTTGATTTCTATACAAGGTTTAGATTTTTGGCTCATTGTTTGCTTGATTCGATCTTAGATGGGCTTGAAAATCAGATCCCAATCATTGATAGTAGACTTTGTTTGATTTCTATACAAGGCTTTTTTATGCTGTGTTTATGATCAATTGCAAACTTGCATCATAATTAAGATTTCCCTGGAAAGACGGTGATAGATTTCACAGCTTCATATTGCGGGCCATGCCGTTTCATTACGCCAGTCCTTGTAGAGCTTGCTAAGAAGCTGCCCAATGTCATATTCTTGAAGGTGGATGTGGATGAACTAAAGGTAGGATCTTCAAGCCTTTGCTTAATTTATCAATGTCCGACACATTTTTTAATATAGGTACAGGAATATGACTTTTCAAGTACCCTCCAAATACATAGAAAAACCTAGAAAATATTAAATATATTTGTGTTGGATACATATCTATATTCGGTGCTCGCACCCAAATCTGACTTACATAGCTTACTATAGTTTGTAATTTAGCTTCTGATTTATATTAACTTGACGATATTGTCTTGTATGTTGCAGACTGTGGCTCAGGATTTCGCTGTGGAGGCAACGCCAACTTTTATCTTTCTGAAAGAAAGCAACATAGTTGACCAAGTTGTGGGTGCAAGCAAAGATGAATTGGAGCAAAAAATAACCTTGCATACGTCGAAGGCATGAATCAACCTCTAATTGTACTCTTTGAATCCTGAACTTGTTTCTGAAACTAGTTTACTTGATGGATCTTAGAAATATCCGTCTCTCGGATCGATAGTAAAATTATGTTCTTGTATTTTGATTTTGATACTTTCTGCTTCTGTTCTGTCCCTGTTTCAATATGATAATATGAGATTAATCTCATGTTCAAATTCTATGTTTAATCCGTAATTTCATGCACAGGAAGACAAATGTAAAAGGGTACCATGGCAATTAGGGAAGGCCATCATCCCTTTCCCATCTCTCCTGATTATAAAACCCACTGTTTTATATACAGATTGTAGATAACAAATCTTGGGTTCGATTCTCTTTAGCTTATGTAATAGTTATTTCTAATCACATTTATTTCAAAGAATAGCACTAATAAACATCACAGTGGAGTTGAGATTAATTGTACAAGAATTCTTATTCGGCAGATTACAAAAGCTACACCAAATTTTCTTACCAAATCTTTAGAGATGCATGTACCTATCTACACCACTCTATTTGTATGTTACAAATGGGTTCTATCGTGACAATGCTTTATCAGTTATTCAAACATGTAACACAGAACCAGACATCCCTAAGTAAGATCTCAAGGCTTGCATTTTTTTTTTTTTACATTATATATCAAGCGAGCCATCTGCTAACAATTAGGACCCCTTCCATAAGCCTGGAGATGGACATCCTTCACAAAATCATGTAATATATGGGGATTTCCAAACCTTTCTTCTTGTTGATTCCCTGGTTCCATGCAATGGAAGTCCACTTTGTTGTTACCTGTCTTATCGGTCTCTCCAGACATGGGAAAGATATTATTTTCATGATGCCTTAATCCAAGTGCAAGTGCCACTTGACCACCAACCGAAAAACCGCTCAATTCTGTTAATCATACATGGCATCACCAGTCATAAGGGTGCCATGACCATGCTGGCTGGATGGGATTACTGTATCCAGATAAGGATTATTGCTCTCCATGTTACTCATCTGGTCAACTTATAATTTCATCCGGGTTGGTGAGCAAGTATCTCCTATAGATACATTTTGAAACATTGATTTTGCAATATGGCTGTTCAGTTCTACATCTTGGATATGATCAGGTTTCATGTGTTTGAACTTGTCCTGGTTGAACAGTGTCAGCATCAGCAACGTTGGATGTCGTACTCTCTTGCAATTCTTCCCCCCATCCTAGGATGCTGAGGAATTTTCCCTAGTTGCTTTGGCTGCGAGTTCTCTGGAAGATTTGCCGTGCGAGTCCATTTCATCAAACTCTCCCTTGTACATCTCCTCAATCATTGGCTTCCAAAGACGCACTCTCACATTAATGAACTAGGTTTGCAACCTGCTTCAAACAAAGCATTAGCAATATTGCTTGTGAGTCTAAAGAAAAACACATTAAATAGATGAATGAATCATTCAGTATGATAAATGAGCGAGGCATGCTGCTAATTAATGATATACAATTTTTTGGTAGGAGTAATACACGAAGGTTTCGATTGGCTGGTTAGACGATAAGTGGCACAATGCATGTGAATGATACAATATGTAAACGAGGATACTAATGATTTACAGGTCAGATAATTGCATTTCATCTCTTCACCTGGTTTCTGGTAAGACCTGCCTGTTTTGCAAGCATGATTTTCTCTGAATCCTTTGGGTAGCTGGCCAACACCAAAATCAAAAAGGTTTAGTGAACCGAGGCTCTTTGTCAACAGTACACCAAGTAAAATGGGCACAATAAGAATCCAAGCACAAAGAGATGCAGAAAATGCTCAAAAAGCCAAGCAGGATTGAAACGGAGCTTTCAGGAAGCCCTCTTTGAGGCCTCCAAGGGTTTCGCATCACACCAAGTTGCTGAAGAGCTCTTTGTTGCCTGAGCTGATGATCCACGTGGCGGAGCTGAGGTATCACTCCTCCTTCATCGTTTGATGAATTATCTTGCTCTCCAGGGCTTCTCTGAGTTGATTGAATTTGACCTGTGATTACATCACGCAAGCAGCAGAAGTGACAGGAAATCGTCTGTAGGGCTAGTGCAGTGTATGGTTTAGGCGCCCACAACCAGCTACCATGTCGAAAGCAGACACCACAATTTTCATTTGATGGTGATATTGCTTGTATCTTCCATCAATATATAACAAAAGCATGACCATTAGCAATCCAAAACAAGTACAGCTCAATTACAACACCTATAAGATAGTTTCCAGAATGTGAGAAAGAAGAGAATAATGTAATCAAAGGGAGGCATGCCAACCAAAGAGATTATTCAAACCAAATGAAAATTAGAAAAGGAACTGCATGACACAATGGAAGCGGATGCTCACCTCATCCAGCATGGACAAGAGCTTTGTCTTCTTGTTCTGCAAATCTTGTCGTTCTGTAGTCGATATCTCTGAAGAGGAGTTGTTAACTTTCTCACTAGTTCTTCTGACATGCCATTGGACGGACTTGCTTGAGAGTTTACCTTTTTATCCAAATCAGGATGTTTCAAAACTTTCCGTACAGTAATCACTTCATCAAGCAACTTTTGAGCCACCTTGAGATATTTGGCGTTTAAACTAGTACTTGCAAAACTTGATTCAAATTGATATATATATATATATATATATATCCCAATGCATCTCTTTGTGACTTATTGAGCCCTGAAGGTTAGACAAAGCATTCGTCCCAATTGCATCATTTTTGCCTCCAGGAAAGCCACATTTCATGTAATGAGAAGTTTTCAACTCTTCGGGAACTGTCCCCTTTCCCGAAAATGCAAGATGACCACTAAAGAATAAAAAATAAACCTGTATAGAAACTCCAGACGACATCTGTGAGCCAAGACTTAAAGATAGTCCATGTAATTGAGAACCCACAACACTCCTTGGTATTGCAGGGGAATTCACTGCAACAGGGTTGCATATTCAATTGCTTGTTGTAATGTTTAACTGCCCATGAACAGATTGAAAACTCACGGTATTACTTGAAGGTGGAATGAATGACATTTCATTTCCATCACCAATAGATGGAATCCAAATACAGTTCTGTCGAGACAAAGAAGTCCCAGCAGAAGAAGCTTGGTTCAGATATATTGTTGAGTTAATATGATGGGAACATGAACCAAGGTAGGAGACAGGCTTTTGGCCCCCCAAATGTGCAGTTGATAAATTGTCTCCTTGATAGCTACAAGTTGGACAATAAGTAGCCATAATTTGCTTCCTTATGTCTGGCAGGAGAGGAATGATAAAGGGTTACCAGTCTCCAAAAGTCAAATGATTGCTAAATATGGCTACTTCTCAATAAAACAATGATCAGCTACTAGATCCTGATAAAACAAAACCATAGCAACATATATTAGAATTCTTTCAATGTTGCAAATTCTATAGCAACAAATTCGAAGGCGGATCCTTGCATCAATGTTCTCAGCTCATGTAATCTCAGCCAAAGAGCTTTAAAGTTTTAAAGTGTTGGCCCATGGCATGAAAGTGCAGCAACAAGGTATTGGCTCAAGTTTTAAAGTGCCTTAAAGTTTAAACAGAATCAACTGTGAGAAATCCCCGACAAAACAAAACCCAAATATCTACCAACTATTTCTATTTTATCCAGACACTTATCTCTGCAAACAGAAATGAAAAAGCTAAGAAACATAGTTCAATATATAAAAAACAAAAAAAAACAAAACAGTAGTTACCTAGATATCGTATTAAGCCAAAACACAAGATTAACCCCAAATATTATCTCAACAAATGCACAAGGCACACCAAACATGTAAAATTCAGTAAAATAAAAAAATCTTTCATCTTTAGGATTATTTCATTTTTTTGTTCTATTTTAAGCTTCCTTATCTTTTGATGAAGACCATCCCTTAGTTAAATTCATACAAACTTGCACCAATTCGATTAGAGTTTATTTATGTTTGAGAGTTTCTTAATTATGTTCTTTTTTCAATTGTAAGTGTTGGTTGAATGTTTAAAGAATGCATTAGTTTTTACTATTATCTTCTAAGTTAATTATATCAAAATACGTGTCGGATAGAATGCAAGTTGGTATTTAAATTTTTTTTATTATTTTTAATATATATATATATATATATATATTTATATATATAAAGTAAAGGCAGCTTTAAAATACATACAACTCTCCTCACTCAAGAAACCTCGGAAAAGCCCAAAACGCAGCATCTTAAAAATCAAACGATTTCGATATCTCGATCAGAGACTGTGACAATGAGCGATGGAGAAGACGCCGTGCGACGCCGAAATGCGATTGCAGAGTACCGGAAGAAACTCCTTCAACACAAAGAGTACGAATCCAGGGTTCGAGCAGGTCTCCTCCTATCTGATCTCATTATCCCCATCATCTAACCATAATCTGCGGTTCACTTTTCTCTTTTCCTTGATCTGCGTTTTATTTTGCATTCGAATTATCGTTTTGTTGTTTCCCCGATTTAGGATTTAGGCTTTTGCTTCGTTTTGGTTCCTTTGTCGGTTCACGTTCTTTTGCTGTAATTGATTTAAAAATACGCTGCTTTGAAAGTTTATCTTTTTGTTTGTGTTCTTTGTAGGCTTGAGTAGGTAAAAATTGGCGAGAAAAGCTATAAGCTTTGATTGCCGCGATAGATAATTACTTTGTTTTCAATTAAAATTATGCTTCTCAATATCTTCGACTTAGGCTGGTAATTAATTTTTGCATTTTTGTTTTACTTTTGTTGATGATGAAATTGGTTTTTTTGAGTTTCTGAGAAAATAAACGAGGAGAAAATGCTTCTGGAATTGGCTATTGCATTGTGAATTGATTGTTTGAAGACCAAACCTTTATCTTTCTGATTAATATTAGCTCATATATAAAATGGTTTTTGACTTGTAGTTATTCTCTTTAATGTTCAGTTAGGGAGAATCTGAGAGCTGCTAAGAAGGAGTTTAACAAAACAGAAGATGATTTGAAATCTCTTCAGAGTGTTGGACAGATCATTGGAGAAGTTCTCAGGCCTCTTGATAATGAACGCTGTAATTACTCCTTCATTTATGTTTTCCTTTTAGTAGAATTGCTTAGTTTGTCATCTTAGTAGTTGCATTTGAATTTTGGGCTGTTTGTTGATTCTTGTTCTTTAGAATTGATAACTAACTACATAATTGGATGTTTATATGATGTTTCAGTGATTGTTAAAGCGAGCAGTGGCCCTCGCTATGTCGTTGGTTGCCGAAGCAAAGTTGATAAGGAGAAACTGACTACGGGAACTAGAGTGGTTCTTGACATGACAACACTTACAATCATGCGGGCTCTTCCACGTGAAGTAAGTTATTGGCATCCTATTTAGTTCAGCTGTATTTATGATTTAAAAGTAAGTTTTCTTTGCAGACGTCTGATATCATTGTACATCTTTGGATGACAGGTTGATCCAGTTGTTTACAACATGTTGCATGAAGATCCTGGTAATGTTAGCTACTCTGCTGTTGGTGGTTTATCTGATCAAATTCGAGAGCTTAGGGAATCCATTGAGCTCCCTCTCATGAATCCTGAGCTTTTCCTAAGAGTTGGGATTAAACCTCCCAAGGTGATTATTGCTTCCTATCTCCCCTGTCTCTCAATTCTGGAGTTTCTAAGAGTGTTCTTGTGTATATATTAATGGGTGAAGCGTGCTGTGGTGGAGTAATGTTCGTTTGAGAATCGTTTGAAGTTTCTCACATTCATTGCAGGGTGTCCTCCTTTATGGACCTCCTGGTACCGGCAAGACATTGTTAGCCAGAGCTATAGCAAGTAATATTGATGCTAACTTTTTAAAGGTCAGTATTTTCTGTACCATGTGCCTTACCTTTGTTATTTTTCTTCGGCATATTATCCTGTCCTTGAATGAATGCATTTTCCTTCTCATCTGAATTCAGGTTGTTTCAAGTGCAATAATTGACAAATACATCGGAGAGAGTGCAAGGCTGATAAGAGAAATGTTTGGATATGCACGTGATCACCAAGTGAGAGCCTTGGAGTTTTGATTGTTTTTTTTTTTTTTGCTTCTTTATATCTTTTAATAATATCATTCTTATGTTTGTTTCTTTTTACTCAGCCTTGCATCATCTTTATGGATGAGATTGATGCCATTGGTGGACGCCGTTTCAGTGAAGGAACAAGTGCTGACCGTGAAATACAGAGAACACTAATGGAGTTACTTAATCAGCTTGATGGATTTGATCAGCTCGGAAAGGTAAATTATTTTGTTATAAACATAGTTAAAGATTGTGATTTGAAGCAAATATTCTTGTAATTTCAACTGCATCCCTACATGCCATCGTTAAGTTGTTTATACTTTTTTCATGGTTTGCTTTTACATTATTCTTGCACTTCCAAATGCATCGTACACTGCTGCCTGGTATACAGGTTTGCTTTTACGTTTGCTCAAGTGTGAAAAAATATTATCAACTTAAATTGTTTTGCGTAGGTTAAAATGATCATGGCTACAAACCGACCTGATGTTCTTGACCCTGCTCTTCTTCGTCCTGGGCGGCTAGACAGGAAGATAGAAATTCCATTGCCTAATGAGCAATCAAGAATGGAAATCCTCAAGATTCATGCTGCTGGCATAGCCAAGCATGGTGAAATTGACTATGAGGCTGTTGTTAAACTTGCCGAGGTTAGTCTAAGGTGGCTTGTTTCTTATTCATGCATGTGATCCTCATTACTAATATATAGTTTTTGTCACCATTGCTTTAGGGTTTTAATGGTGCTGATCTACGAAATGTTTGCACGGAAGCTGGAATGTCAGCAATTCGTGCAGAACGTGATTATGTCATCCATGAAGATTTCATGAAGGTAGAACCTCAAAACTTGAAAGACTGTCTTCTTTATTTGGCTTATGTGGACTACAACTTTCATGAATGAATTTTTTTTTTCTACTATTCTGGCATAACTATTGGGAAAAACAAAGTCGAACAACTGGTGATGATGTGTTTACTTCTCTGTATGTGATGAAATTGCAGGCGGTAAGAAAATTGAGCGAAGCCAAGAAACTGGAATCTAGTGCTCACTACAGTACTGATTTCGGGAAAGACTAGATTTTAGTTAGCTTTGGAGTCCTGGGCAGTGCGTTATATTTTTCGATGTCAAGTCAAATGTTCGCTTTATTTATCAACATGTCCAAGAAATTCGGAACGATGTATTACAGCTTTCATGACAAAAGATTTGCACACAGTGTGGGCATAATCACAGCTTGATACCGTCGAGACAATTGTATCTATGGAGCCTTGCCTGTTATATGAAATTGAATTATTTCACTCTGGATTATTGAATGACTCTCAGCTTTAATTTGGGTTAGGATGATAAAATTATATCTTCTTCATGGATTCTGCATTGATCCGATTCTGCACTGATCCGCCTGAATGAAATTTTATCTTCTTTTTTTTTTTTTTCAATTTTTTTTTAAAGATTTGTGACAGTGTGTCGATATAGCAAAGAATAATTGAAAGGCAAAGGACAGTCATTTTCCCAATCAATTTAGTGCTTCATTGAGTTTATCTGTCAATGGCTGAAGGGGTAGGTTCCTTTCACATCAGTCATCCAGAATTGCAAGTAGACATAGAAAAAAACCCTAGGCAATTTATCAGTTACATCTTTGCATGAAACCTACAAAAAACAAGCTTGCTTGCTACCTAGAGATCAAGACAATAACTTCATTACCGAGGACTTCGAACTCTCAAAACCCCCCGGGCCACCATTAGATATCTTATTACCCAAAACTACACATTTATATTCTGATCTAATTCAAAGTTGGTCATACTCATGCCCCAACCAGCCCTAGGCTATTGGGCAACCAAAGAAGTAAAAATCACTAACGAAGCATGAGTCATAAGATAGGTCAATGCAGGAAATTTTCTATGGCTATCCTTTTGATAGTATTACCTTAAAAAAGGGTGGAGAATCTCTAACTTAAGAAGCTGGGATTTGATTGCTCTGGAACTTGGATGCCTGTCACGTAGAGAATACTTTGAGCTTTTCTCTTAAACCCTTTGGAGCAAGGGAAAGAACTGCATATTTACTGACAGTGATGAACTTTTACGATGAAATGGACAGGCCCCTCACCTCATGCCACTACAGAAGGGAACTCAATCTTTTCGATATCTTACCCAAAACCCCTTCTTCCTCGCAGAATCATTCTCTGATAGTGATCTGCCCCATTTGGACCCGATTGAGAAGTGGCGTTTCAAGAAAGGCTTTGCCAAGAAGCTTCTCCGGCTTGAACTGGGTTCCAACTTTGGAGCTTTTCCTTCTCGTTTGGCACTTTGTTGATGGTCCAAATCATCACAACCACCATCAACGAAACTATCTATAACTCTATTCTTGAATAACTTAAGATGTTTTGCCTTCAACTCTGCTTTCAAAATTTTTCTGGACATCTTTGAGACCTGCTTTTCTCCAACCATACATATGGGGCAGGCCGGGTCATACCTGTCAGCCTCTGGTGTCAGCGTCTCCAAGCATTCAGCATGATAAACATGTCCACAAACAAGTACGGCTACCACTGAAATTTCATGGCCGCTCCATGAGGATCTCTCAGCCAAAAGCTTTGAGCAAGCCCCACAAATTCGCATATCTATAGGTGGTGAATATGAGAACCTGCTGCTACATCCACTTATCTTTCCATCACCAGAACCCAAGTGTTCACTGTCAAAAGACCACCTTTCTCTTTGAGAAGAAGCCACAAGCTCAGAAAAAGTGCGCATGGACCAGCCATCAGAAGAGCCACCATGAGATCCAGCAGTCAAGTCATTGCTACACATGGAGAGCAAAAAAGAAGACCTTCCTTCAGACATTGAATAATTATTTGGTGATTTCAATCCCAGGATTCGACTATCAGAGACCTGCCTCAATAGCCGATGCCCAGGTGAATGGCGAGCCCGTCTAGATGGTGTTGAGTTGGAAGGAAGTAACTGAGCACGGCTAGACAAAGTATCTGTAATTGGTGGTGAGAATGGCGAGGGAATACAAAATGATAGCTTTGGTGCAGATGAATCCACAATATCTGGCGATTCTGTCAAATTCTTTGCCTGAAAGACAATCAGAAGGGCATGTTAATCCATCAAAAGGGGTAGAATAGGCGCTAGTACACCCAAAAGATAAAAATAAAATACACAAAAGCATAAAAGCTTATTCAACCAAATCAAACTTACCTCAATGGAATAATTGCTTGCCCTTGATATGTCTGCAGCAACAACAGAAAACAATATCAAACACAATACAAACAAGTAAAAGAAAAGAGGGAACTGACTACAAGCCATATTACTCAAAACTGCATTGGGAGAACAAAGAACAGAAGTAGGAAATAACAGAATGCATATAACTAGCAAATAAATAAACATAATGTTTTATGTTCATTCTTATGATACTGATTACGATTACTCAATACCATGCAATCCTGCACGCTAAAGTTAAGGCATTATCAAATGCCTAGTTCTTAGCTTGCAGTAGCTGGGATTACAAGACTATTACAGCCTTTCGCATACAAATTAATAGACAAAATTATATAAATTACATAATTTCCAAACAATGAACACATAAAACAAATTCTAGCAAAATTTCCTGAAACCTCATGTATAGTCAAGATACCGACAGCAAAAGGGTATGCCTATATGTTATTTGAATTAGCAAGTGAATTTACCTGAAGGAGGGGTCATCATATTCCTATCCATATCTTCATGGATTGGTGATTTTTGAGAAGTGGGTGTTTCATAGTTCTCAATCTCAAGATCACCTCCTTGACCAGAAATATTACCTCTATCAGAGCCTAGTGTCCCTTTTATCTCCATGCTAGCATTTCTGCTGGCTCCATTAGACACCTGATAAGAAGGCTCTTCAATTTCACCGGCCAGACAGCTTCGATTATCCCGGTGGAAGCTCCATGATGGTGAACATGTCACATTTCTACGCAAAGTCTGGCCTCCAGTTCTCTTTGGGAAGGTTCTATCCCTTGCAGCTATACAACATGCTGACCCCATGATCACTCATATACCTCAAAAAGAATAGTACTACGAATTCGACACCACTGAATCAAGCAACAAAAAATGACAGCTAAGTACTGCACAGAGGGTCGAGAGCAAGAATTTCCAGCAAATTTTTTTTTGAAATTTTCATTTCAAAAAAAAAAAAAACAACAGCATAAATTGTAGAATTCATAGTTAAAACTTTTTGTTTGATACTCATAGTTAAAACTTGAAAAGATAAAACAACTGAAACCAAATAAACAAACTCAAAACAAAAATACTTAAAGCTAACCACACTTGAGTCTCAAAGTTTAATTTTTTTAAGTGCATTTTTACAATTTTATTTCATTCCCCTCATTATTCCAAGATCAAAACCTAGAGTAAACTTGCAGCTAAATAATTTCTTCTTTTTTTTTTTTTAAAAAAAAGGATGATTAGTTTTAAAAAATAATAGCGTAAAATCTGGCTATTAGAAAGCATCTTCTCAATTAATATGCATATACCTAGTTTTCCCCAGATTTTGAAAAAAAAAAAAAATTTAAATTAAAACATTTAATTCGTGAATGTTTACATGATTAAAGTCTTCAACTAATATAAAGCAGAATTTTATTTTACTTTTATAATTAAAATTTAAAAGAAGCAAAGAATCATCGGTTCGAACATTTACTGTTCTACCAAAAAAAAAATAAAAAGGCTCGAAAGTTAAAATGATATCTGAAAAAGAAAAGGAAAAGAAAAAGCTTCAACTAGGGCTAAAAAATGGCTGCGTTTCGTACTCCAGTCTCTGAACCCATTTCAAGTTTTCAACAGCCCGAAAATAGCTTCCATGCCAAAAAAAGGTAAAAATAACGATATAATAATTAAATAATAAGAAACTTACAGATTCAATAATTAGGCAGCCATGGAGCTGAAAACAGAGAAAAAGAGATTTGAACGGCGTCGAATATTCCGGCGACGATCAGAGAGGAAGGGAAAGAAAGGGGAGGGGACGCTTACGACCGAACAATGAGAGAGAAAGAGGGAGTCAAGGGCACCGATTCGGAATTGTGCCACGTCTCTGTTTGTGCTTCCTTTTACGCTCCCTTTCTTTTTGTTTCTGTTTTATTTATTTATTTTAAAAAAACGCGTCCTATGTGCATACATCCATTACGTGGATGAAAATTTATTTTATAAGAAATTATATATTTTTTAAAATATTTATTTTAAAAAAATTATTTAATGAGTAATAATTTTTTAAAAAAATATTTTAAAAAAATAAACAAATTAGAATAGAAAAGATATGAGTTATTATTTTAAAAAATAAATTAATTTTTTTGGAAATATTTTTTTATAAAATTAAAAATATAAATATCTTTAAAATTATATTATTATTTTTTATTATTTTTACATTTTATTTTTTTAACTGAGTTGATGTTATTTGATGCAGTAATATCAAACTTAATTAGGGATAAATAGATATATATTTTGAATATAAAATATAAAATATAATTTTTTAAATATATAAATAATTAAATATATTTACATTAAATATATACATACATTTGATACTTATTTCGAATTTAAATATCATTATGAGAATTGCTTCAAATCTAAATGTTCATGGATCGTTTCGATTGTAATTCAAATTTTTTAAATATTTAATTTAGAGTTAATTTGTAAATTAATTTTATTATTTAAAAAAATTAAAATAAAATTTTTATGATTAAATTTAAATAAAAATATTTTTTATTTATTATATAATAATAAACAAAATCATATCTATTTAAATTATTATATATAGTCCTTAAATCGAATCCATTAAAAACTAAACCTATCGGGTGGGTTCTCAGCACGGAAGTTCCCTTTGCCTTATAATTTAAAATTGCAAACAATAATAATAATAATTTCACTTTTTATGATTGAAAATTTGATTCATTATTTTGATAACATCCAGCCATCTCCTACGTACCTTTCTTTTTTTCTTTTCTTTTTTTTTTTGTAATTTTGAACTTTGGTAAATGGAATTTGATAACGACCTTTGACTGAGCTTCGCTTCAGATTTTCTAAGACCGTTTTGTCCTTTCTCTGTTCCTTTGTTTAGTGAATACATCTCCTTACTATTCATCATCCAACCAGCTCTGATTAATTTCATTACCGCGGAAAAACAATAATTTCTACGAAAATTTCGTCAACATAATTTGTTTTTCTTTCTTTTTATGTTCGTTTATTAAAATTTTAAATAAAGTTATAAAAATAATTTAATAAATTAAATTCAGAAATAAATTTATTTAAGTTTAAAATAAAAATAAAAATCGCCAAAAAAAATTATTTATAAGCATTTTGTAAACGCGGTCAAATAAAATTTTTGCCCCTACGAAAACAATTATTGGAGATAATAATGATTTAGGCAGAGTAATTGGACCAAATGGACCACGCTACTCAATCCATTATTTACCGACATAAGTCAGACTGGAACTGAATTTATTCACGGCCTAAGCCCAGGGGACAAAAGTTGTTCTTAAACCCTTTTTTTTGCAAATTTTCACGTTGGATTCTGACCCATAAGTAAAATTCAAAAAACTTTTGTTTTTTTTTTCTTAGCTCATCCTTTGCATTTGGATTCACAAAATGGTTACTAGGTTTTTACATTCTGAGTATTGAGGTTAATTTACCATATAGGTTTTGTCTTAGTTGTTTCTGTTCCGGTTTGAAGTTGTACACTCCAAATTTTTTTTAATTAAAGTATTCGAATATAAATATTAAAATATAATCATTTAAATATATAATAAAATTAAAAAAAATTAAGCGTACCATTTAACAATCACCTAATAATCCAGGTAACCTAAGTTTTCACAATTACTTGTCACTGGAAATGGGATCTAAATAAGTAGACATGTTCCACAAATGGGTAGTGCAGTAATAACCAACGTACGTGATTTTAATCATAGAGCGATATAGGCATTGTAGCTGATATTACAGGTTAAGAGCCACTTATAAAAATGTGAACAATATTGAACCAGAAACGCAAATGATTGTACTGGTTATAGAAATTTTGCTGCGATGGAGGATATCCTACTTAATCTTTAAACATAAAATATGCGTGCAGATAAGGATTTGGGATGTAGACATTCCTCAATTAGCAGGAAGATATAATCCATAATGGGAATATATGTTTGAAATTTCCTGATATAAATCTATTATCTAGGGAAACACTAACTTTCCATGTTATTTCAAATTATGTTTGTTTAGATCGTTTTGAGTGGATGGGATCTTGTGGTTGCTTTCGTAAAATTTCATACGTGGTTTTCATTGGGCTTCAATAAGATAGCCATCATCCTTCCGAAAAGGATTTACCCCTCCCTCCATGTCTGTTTCTCTGAGTACATGGCTTATTAACCGCAGATGGCGGTGGAAGACTTCAGCATGCCTTCCTTATTTAATGCAACTTCATGAGACATGGATGTATGCTGAGACAGCATATCACCTATACCCTTTCTTGAATCCATTTCTTGGAGCCATTGGAAGTTTGCCAAGATGGTTTCTGATGGCATTTTCCTTTTTGTTGCATATCTGGGGGTGGTAGGGAGGAAAGAATGGCCTCAGTTTTCCTTTTTAGATTTCATGCAGTGATTGGCATGTAATTGGGACCCTGAGCCGGTGTATGCCACTTGTAGTTTATTGGGCTAAGTCGGGGAAGCGCTTTTAGACGGCTGTGCCATTTGTACTGTTCTAGAGTGCACAAGAATGCAGTTGCTGTTATGTAAGCTGACATTCCATTTGCATGCGAATGCGATACCAGATATATATATATCCATATTGCATATGATTGAGTGAAATCATATATGGCAGAAACTTTTTCTGTAATTCCGTCATATGTTGTTTATTTTGTATTTAACTTTTCAAGCAGATATGAATGTTTTAAGTTGAATATCGCTTGGGTCAGGTTCTGTAATATAAGAATCATTAAGTTTTATGCAGAGTAGGATACATATCCAAGCACCTTGCCCCACTTTCCAGCCCCACTCCCCCAAATGAGCCTTTTTTTCCCTTCATTTTCTCTAGTCAAATGATTGATTCCGTTCAGCTTTTGGTTACCATTAGTGTGCTATTCTCATTGCCCTTTCCAATAATGATGGTCCTTTCTGATAAATGTTACTGTGAATGATGGTAATTAATGCTTTGAATAGATGTTTAAGCTTAATGTCTGAACATGCTTTGCTTGTCTATTTGCTTTCAATATTCTCTAACGGTTCCCAGGTGTAGCTCTCTCTCCTCGATACATTGCTGAGGAAGGCACATCATTGCTTTCTTTCATAACTAAAATCCTTCTATTTTATAAGTTCTGTGAAATTTATAGGCCTAAAATTGACATGGTAAATGAATAGAGTTGCCAACAAACTAGAAATTTCAAAAGTTAGCAAAATACTGCTAACTTAAGTATATTTAGATATCAAACGATTAGCAAAATTGAACATTCTTTGCTGCCTGAATCCAAAAATGCAATATTTGACAAAAGAAGTTGCCGGTGCGCAAACTTTTTACTTTTCTTTTGAAAGTTTCATTGCATGAATAGAAGTCATAACTTGAATCCTTCTTTGCAGCACCAGAAGGGATAACATCAGATTACTGTCCTGAACAACTTCTAATTTATATTACTCGAACTTTTCATTTATTTTAAATTATTGTATCTAATACATATTCAAAGATAGTTATAGATATAATCTTTTAAATATATAAATAAATTTAATAAAAATTAAAATATTCATATTAAATACATAACTATAGTTAATACTCACTGTAAGTAAGCTTTAATCTCCCTATTCTATTCTGAAAAAGAAAGAAAACTGAAGTGATCCAACTTTATGGTTTGGATTTGAAGTGATTCCATTGTAACCTACCAAACTTACAGTAATGCTTGTCGGAACCCCACTTCCCAAACTTATGATTTGAGGTGATGCAATTCTAGCCTACTAAACTTTGGGATGAATTAACACAATGTTCCTTTGCATTCAATTATTTGGATTTATTTAATAAGCGTAGGTGGGAATTTTGTCATTTCAGTCTTACATCATGTTCTCTACGTGCCTTCCATGCCATTCCATCAATAAAATAAAATAAACAAATTGGTTGTTCACTTCTTGTTAAATGAACAAATGTTTTTTTTTTTAATATTCAGACATAATATCTGTTTTTGATATATATATATATATATATTTGAATATAAATATAAAAATATAAATTTTAAAAAAATAAAAAAAGAAAAAATTTCAATTATTGATGGATGTAAGTATATAATGCTTGAAGTATTTATGTGAGAGATTCAATTCAATTTGGCCAACAAAAAAAATAGCCAATGCCCATCATGTTGTAGCTCAGAATGAAAAATGATTGGGAACAGCTGACGTCATTTTGGGATTTTAAATTGTTGCATGATTCGAAATTTTGTGTTAATTTTTGCTGCTCTGTCTTCCTCTTCTAATTAATTAATATTAACAAGTTTTTTTTTCCAAGATTGAAAGTAAACAAAATTAAATTTAAAAGTCATCGTTGCTTATGTTGTTGTTTTTTTTTTTTTTTGGTTAACTGTTCACATCTTGAATATCATTCAAGTAATAAATAAAAAGCCAGTTACTACTGACTCTTCCAATTAAACAAAAGCAGAAGAAAGTGACCCCATTTTCTCAATTGCTTTCATCATCTCTTTGGTTATTAAACTAATCCTCTTTATGCCTTTTTTTTCTTTTTTTCTAGCATGCAACCAAACACACAACAAAGTCGATCGAGTTTAGGGTTGGATTCGAATGGATATTAGTATAAGTTTACATGGATTTAGATTGATATATATTCAAATTGAATGAATTAAATTTTTAACTTTTTACAATCAAATGAATTGAGTTGTTTAAATTCAAATCAATTTCATCAATTAATTTGGATTTGGATTTGGATTAAACGATGCAACAAAAGAGAAAAAATATTCTACTCTCAATTATGATAGAAAAAAGTAGGGAAAAAAAAAAGACAAAATTACAAGATCACAAAAGAATACTTTGTTCGGTCATAATAGCTTATTTCCATTGGAAAAAGCCTTAGAGAGTTAAATTGTTGATACTCCCATTTATATATAAGTTTATATAAAAATGGTTTATATATAAAAGTTCATGTAGGAGTATCACATCATAATCCTTTTTATATGCATTGTAATCTTATGGTAATATCTAATATCATAATTTTTATTATATATAATCATATTTATTAATTTCATGAATAAATTAATTTTTTTCTAATCAAATTGAATCGAGTTGAATATTTCATTCAATTTAATTGGTTCCTATGCTAATTGGTTCTAATGCTAATGCCAAATGATATTGTTCCTTTACTTCCTCCTAGAGATATTCTCCCTCTACTAAAACACCCCATCATCCACTTAAATTCACCCACTTTCTTGCCTGTCCTTTTGTAGCTCCAGATTTAATTGGTGTAATCTCCATTAGCATTTTATTTTTTCATGCACTATAAAAGCAACAACATTTTCTATCTCTAGCCATACAATGAATCAATAGATGCATGGGAAAATTAAGCCCTATTTAATTCAAGTTGGCTTGTTTCTAATCCTTTTTGCATTTGTAGCAACTATTTGTTCAGCAAAGTAGGATCTTATATAAGATTATTTTATTCTCCAAATTTATGTATTTGGTAGAAATTGAAAATGTATAGAAGAAAAATGAAAAACCTTAAAAACAAAAGAAGGCCAAAAAAAGTAAAAATACAAAGAATTTTGTAATATTAACCAATGTAACTAATTAAGATTATATTCAAAAAAAGAAATTTATGACAATGTTTATAAATATTTGTTAATTGAAGACCTTTCTCTTTATTTACACGAATGAGATTGATATTACCTTCTTTTTTTGGGGGGGTCATGTCTTGTATTAAACAATAATAGGCAATTAAATAAGATACTCTAGGCTAAGATTAATAGTTGAGAGTTGAAACTTAAGAACCGGCAATTAGATTAAGTATTGATAAGTAGGATAGCATCTCAATTAAACTAATATCTAAATGGGGGACATGCCAGCCCACACCATTGAGTTAAAGGTTCGACTTTAAGTAAGTACATATCTAATGTGCTTAATAATAACTTTAAACAAGTATAATTAAAAGATTGATTCAACGATTATTTTGGATAAGATACAAAACATGATATGAATATGATATAATGTCTAAGTGGGAGACATGCCGGCCCACGTCACTGAGTTAAAGGTTCGACTTTAAGCAAGCACATGTCCAATGTGCTTAATAATAACTTTAAAGAAGTATAATTAAAAGATTGGTTCAACGACTATTTTAGATAAGATACAAAACATGATATGAATATGATATATTTAATAAATATGAAAATAAAATATGGTATGCTTATATTTTATGAGAAAATCATATTTTTATAATTGAAAATATCTAAAACAATGATTTTTCTTTACAGAAGATTTATTTTTAAAAATTAAAAAAAAATAACATCAGAAGATCTATGCATTAATTCAATAATCATGAACACTAAATCCTAACCTTTAGCAAAAATGAAAAAAAAAAAAAAAAAAAAAAAAAAAAAAACAATGGCTGTTTTTGCAAAGTGATATACAAGAATCAGTAAACGGTAGAATGGGCTGATCTGATCACTCCTCTTATATGTTTTCTAATTTATTTTCTTCCAATATCATATATTATTAGTTAATCTTATCGTGATCTTGATAAAATCTAGAGCCAAAGAATGCACTCCTGATCAAGCCAAGATTTTGCTGTGTTGCATTTGGAATAAAATGGATGGGCTGAACAAGCAACTGTTGCGTTGCGTTGGATAAAAGGTAACTTTTAAATTTCATCTAATTAATTCGTACAATAAATTTTTTAAAAATAATATATAATAAATTTAAAATTTAAATTACAACATCTTTGATTTTTTTTAAAAAAAAATGAAAGATAGCCCTTTCGTGCATTAGCAATTATTAGCCACTTTTCTTGACAAAAAAATAGGGGAAAGAAAAGGGAGAGCAATTGAATTATTATCACTAGGATACAAGAACAAAAGACACCATAAATCATGACTTTTGTAAGAAAGAAAAGGACACCAAACAAGGTGAAGGAAACTAATTATTAATAATATATATACTAATGTAAAACGTGGGAAAGGACCACATACATCCACAATCCTTCACACCATATTTTATATCTGAAATCCCCATTTACAAAACCAAAAAAAAAAAAAAAACTCTCATAAGTTTAGATCTTAGTAAGCATCCTTTACTTGCTAGTTGCCAATTCTCTTACCCACTCAATGATAAAACCCAGCACCAAAAGAATGTAACGACATCCATAAATTTGACATTTTTTTTCATCCATTTAGTAATGATGATGTTGATGAAGATCATGAGAATCGGTATTGAAAGATGTCCGCAGATGCCATGATGGGTTGGTTAAGATAAGGCAAATTGAAAGGGTTGGTGAAAATGTCAGGGCTGGTTTCAAGACCCTCAGTTTCATGTACCCCAATGCTTGCTGTGGGACTACTGTTGAGATAATTGAGGATCTCATTTAGAGAGTCTAGTCTTTGGCTTAGTTCCATCATCTGAGCCCTCAAAACTGAGTTCTCAGCCTCGATGTTGAGATAGTGGTGGGTGGTGAAGTTGATGCTTGTAAGGATTTGATTATTATCTTTCCTTAGCTGTGCCACTTGGTCCACTAAATCATCTAAGTGCTGCTGTTTTTTCATCCTGGATCTTCTTGCTGATTCTCGGTTTGATTCCATCCTCTTTCTTTTTCTTTGATCCATCAAGCCAGAATTCTGAACCGGAGTCGAACCAGGGGAGATGGAATCTCCACTAGACGAAGCCATGTTATATTTACACAAAAATCACTGCTAAAACTTCAAAAAAAAAAGAAGGATTAATCTAACCTCAAAGACGACAGGCCCCTGATACTGGTTATATATATCTTTAGGTAATCTAGGCAGTTATTTATTTGATTTATTATATTAGAAACTGAAACGCAAGCAATAGAAGTTTAGTTCTGAAAAAACATAGAACCAATAGAGGAAGACAACTGAGAAAGATTGAACAAGATGGGTCCTGCGTCTGAGGGAGGAATTTATCATAAACCCGGATCGGAGGATTTCACTGACAACTGGAGACATGAATCTCAAACATCAACAACAACAACTTATGGAGCATCAAGATTCACAACAGAAAAGGGAATAAACGGAAAAAACAAAAGGAAAGAAAGCTTATTTTTGGCAGAAAAATATCAAGAACAAATTTTTTTTTTTTGGCTGGAAGAACGGAGTTTTTTTTTTTCAAGATTTCGAATTTATGGGTTTTTTGTATAGAGTCTAGAATCCAAAGTCTAACAACCAAAACCCCGCATAGAAGGGCCAGAACCTAGTAAAAGCTTATGAAAATAACAGAGAAAAAAGGTTGAAAAAAGAAAAAAACCAACAGAACCTTAGTTGTTGAAGGGGAAAGAAAAACAAGAAGAGGGCGGAAATAGCTTCAGTTCTATAAGGGGGAAGAGAGCAGAAGGCGGAAGAGGTTTTTGAGAGAATTGAGAAGGCATTTTATAGAAGAAAAATGGGAAATTTAAAATAATAATAAAATTAATTAAAAAGCGAATAAAAATCAAAGTGCTTTGGAATCTCCTCCTTTAGAGTTGAAGATCGGGCGATTTCCAATATTTTTATAAACATAAATATATAAATGCATTAATAATTATATAATATAAATTAATAATATATCATAATTTTTTTAAATATATAATATTTTAAATATAAAAATATAAAAAAATATAAATATGATGTGATTGGCATGTGTACGATGAAATTTTCGACAACCGTCCAAATCCAGCTGATGACCAAAGACTTACAAATAATAAGAATTATTTAACCATTACTTATTTCAGTTATTTATTATTTCTTTATATATTTGCTCTTTTTTAGTCGGACTATCGGTGGTTGTACTATTTAGAAATAGTTGCCTCTTCTTGCTTTTTTACCTCACTTTCACCGCCCAATACCAGAATTAACCGTTTAAGTTCAGCACAGTTGCCTTTTTGACATGTGGCCTTACATGACCCAGAAGAAATCTTAGGGATGGAGGTGGCATTTTAAATAATAGTAGGGGTAATCTAGGTATTTAGAAAAAGGTCAATAAAAAGGGAAAACAAAATTCCTTTTAAGCCTTAATTAAGACCTACCAACAACCAGCTTGGACCACAAGACCAAAAAGGCTGCACTGCCCCAGCCTTAATTGCAAAACATGATAGGGTGGGAAACTATGCTATTCAATTTTTAATTTTGATTATAATATTTGTACTTAAAATATTTTATATTTAAATATAAAAATATATTTTTTTAATTATATAAAATATTTAAAATATTAAATTTTTTATATTTAATATATATTTACATTCAATATAATCCGAAAATGATATAATAGCTATTTATGACATGTTTTAAAAGTGTTAGAAATTGGACAATCTAGAACATCTTGTTATTGTTAGTCTGCAGGAAAGATACATTGAACTAATATTTGCTAGAAACAGAGGAACAAAATTTCGTCCAGTAAAAGTTCAAAAAATTCTTCTTAAATCATTTCTGGGATTTGTCCTCTGGTGCAATTCTTGTTCCATTTGATGCAAAAATAAAGACTCCAAGTCATTTTAATGCAATTGTTAAAACCACCCATTCCAGCTGCCAACCTTCTTATGGGGTTGTAAGAGATTTGCAAAATCTTCATCCTTATCTTTGTTTGCGAAGGACCAATGAAAAGAAAAATGATCTACTTTCAACTTGCTGTTTGAAAAAAAGATGCAAATAAAGGCTTTGATAAAAGGGTTACATCACGTAACAATTATCTATATCTAATTATTTATATATTTATATTATATTTATATATTTTATTATATTTTAATTATATTTAAAATATTATATATTTATATAAATTATAATACGTCAATAATTTAAATTATATATTTATATTATATAATATCATATTTTAATCATTTTATACATATTATATTTACATAATATTTAA
>JBBYHK010000012.1:11512084-11522704 GCA_038382065.1 Adansonia grandidieri | reverse complement strand
TTTCTTTCTTTCTTTCTTTTCGAAGGTCATATCATATTGAATTTGCATTTTGTTGAATAATTAGAAACGTCTTAAATTTTTTTTTTTTTTTCTTTTACAATCTCCTTAGAAGCAATATATATATATATATATGTATGTATGATCCCTAAAAACGAAGCTTTTCTTCTCAATTTTTTCATATAGATAATATTTTTATTTAAAAAAATCATAATTTGTGAATAAAAAAAAAGATTAGAGATAATAAAATTTGAACCTCAAATTTACTTGAGATTATTTTTTAAAAATAATAACTACATTCATCAATTAAACTAAAACCTTAAGTTCATTTTTTAACAATCCATCAAGAATTCATATTGGAAGAACCAAGGATGAAACTTTGGTCAAATTGGTCTTTTTCTAGATGGAAACTGGATATGTACATCATATCACATTCCAAAAAGAAAAGCAAATGTAAGCAAAAAGTGTTTGAATCCTTGGGCTGACTGGCTGACTATATTAACAAAATAAACTAGCAAACGAGTGGGTAATCTGCACCATTAGTGTTGGAAGATCATGCATTCATTGCACCAAAGCTATTAAAAAAAAGACCCTCTAAATATACTATAGGAATATAAAGGAATCAGGCATAATAAGGAAATATATATTTATATATGTGGGGTTAAGTGGGGGTGGCTGATATAGAAAACAAGCAATGGCCCCTTGAGTTGGATTTTTTCATGTCATTGCCCTAAGCTAGAGAGAAAGCATATATCCTGCTGTGATAGTGCCTTTGTCTTCTTCTTAGACATAACCTTTTAAATCTTATAAAAACTTTAGACCCTCTTTTAAAGGGCTTCTGTGGATTATTTTTTACTAAAAAAAAATTCAATATCTATTAATATACATGAGGTAAAAAGCACAAGAAACAAAGGAGGTTGAACAATTGAAATGGAAAAGGAAACAGAAAAGGAAAAAACTTGTGCTAATTATTAATAATTTATTTATTTATCATCAATTAATCATTTTTCATATATCGTATCTTATGTTATCGAGTTCAAAATTTTTAGATTTTAGCATGACAAGGCAAAGTAGTTTGAATATAGAAAAGTTAGTATGAATTTATCTAATATATTATCTAGGATACGGGTAAGTGTATGAATTTCGATATCTTCGAGGAAAGTGGATGTTTGACCCTTGACCAGTTGACTGGCTTACTTTAAAAAATGGCGATGTCATACATCACTTGATCTTTTTGTGTTCAATAATCACTAATTAATTACTATACTATCATTTACTACCCTATGCTTAGTATTTTTTTTAAAATAAGGTCGAAAGACGTTGAAGGCAGGCAGCTGAAGTCATACACCATTTAATCTTTTTGTGTTTAATAATCACTAATTAATTGCTATAAAGTTTTTAAATATATATATATATATATATATTCTAAAACTTAATGATCCATCATTAATCATGCGGGTCTTTGTCCATTTTACCGTATTGATGTTTTCTTAACTAAATAGTTTTGCATTGCTATTCAAAATTTCTATCCAATTTCTTAACTTTAAGTACCAATTACTCAGAAAATTTTCTTATAGATATATTTACTTTGTTCATGCTTCTACAATACTAGCTATTACTTTAATTTTGGTTATCATTTAGTATAGCACATTTTGCTTGTATCCAGTTCAACATTAAACAGGAATGATCACTAGCACACACACACACACAAACATGAATCTGCTTAATTATTGTAAGTTTGAAACATATAATGAGCTTGCCTTTAACCATAGTTTTAAAAGGAAATGAGAGTTTGATTACTTTTGTTATGTCTTTTTGTTCTTTTGAGTTCTGTTTTATTCTCGATTTAAGGGACATATCTCCGCATGATTCATCCCTTCTTTTCTAGAGCTAAATATCTTTAATGCAAAGTGGCATCCAAGGTTATCTTTATTCTCAATAATGATATAAATATATATATTTTGAGATTCTTAATTCATTATTGATCTTTAAATTCTTATTTATTTAATTCACCTAAAAAGATATTATACTTTTAAGTATTTTCAAACACGTAATTTTTAAAAATTTATTTAGTGTGCATGTAATTTAAGCTAATATTACAAAAATACTACTACAAATTAACCAAATAATTACTATGTAGCTGGCCACTTTTAATGTATACAGTTTTTCACTTTTTCTTTTAATTGAATTATGATATAAAAGCAACTTTTATGAATCTTGGAAGATAGTGAAACTAGGAAATATGTAAAAGACAACAGAGAAGGAAAGAAAGAAAAGCTTTCTTCCCCTCTCTCTCTCTCTCTCAATAAATTAAGAAGAAAAGCTTTGGAAGAGTAAAGGAAGAAAAAGACCTTAAAAATTTTTAAGATTATAGGGTTTAGGAAAAGGTTTTTGACAAAAAGTAGGGATAAATAAATAAAGATGTACAAGTGATGCAAGGTCTAAAATAAAACAGATAATTTTATATATATGATATGATTATATAATATAAATATAATAATAAAAAATAATTAAAATATAATATAAAATACGGTACAGCATACTTAAAAATCATATAAATATATATATATTACATAATATAAAATATTAACATATTAAAATTTATATAATAATATATAAATATGATAAAAGAACATATATGATTAGTTCTAAGAGTAACATCGGGTGGGCCAATAAAAGGGCAAAAAATAGAAAGCAAAGTTAAGCTTTGGCTAATTCCAATGCCAAAGGCAAAGCCGATGCCCAATGCCCATCTCACTCACATTCTCCTCGTCGACATTTCGACTGATGTGAACCTATGTGGGTACAGTTCAAATTGTTATACTTCTTTCACAGCTTAATTAAATACACACTTAATCTACTTATCCTAATTATATATATATATATATATATGTTCATACTTTTATATATGCTCTTATTATATCAAAATTCTACCTTGCATTTTAAATAGTTAAATTATGTTCTAGTAATTAAATAAATTAATTTGATCGTAAAGATATAAGTAATTTTGTTAATATTTGATCAAATATATATAATAAAAATAATTATTTTATATACTAACAACGAAATAAAGAAATTTTATAAACGAAGTCAATGGAATAGCACATGTTCCATAGAGATGATTACAATTTGTAAGTTTAGTGGTGTGTTTTTTTGTCACTATAGTTTACCTGAACGGGGAAGAAAAGAAATGATTGAAAAATTTATAATTATTATTCAAATATTATATAATAAAAAAATGAAAAGACAGAAACAAATCATAAATTTAATATAAAATTGAATTAAAAGTTAAAAACTTCACGATTATTCCAACATTTATTTTATCATTAAATCAAGATTTTACAAGACAATTAAACATTAATTCTGGTATGTTTTGCATGTTTGACAAATTAGATTGCACGTAATACACTTCTTACATGGGTTAAATAGATTAAAGACAAAAATTAAATTTAAATTAAGACCCTAAAGAAAGTCAAGACCTTCATACAGTTATAAATAGATATGTGATAATAATGATAAATTGGGGTTTTCCTTTTTTTTTTTGGATGATATTTTCAATTTCATTTATATATATATATATATACATACATATATATATATATATATATATCTTGCTAAGGTATATATATAATTTGCAACATTTCCTGCATCATGTAATCATAACAAATTAATGCTTCTTTTTATATCATGATGGTGACAAAAAGCCTATTATTTTCACGTTTAACTTCATATTCTTTTGCCCCCAAATAACAAAGGATAAAATCTCACGAGAACCGTAATTATCTATAGAAATAATTTTTGGAGTGAATCCATAAGTATTTTAGACAATTAATAATACAAATGTAGAAAACATGACTGCCATATATTAATTATGATTTATACCTAATCATTCAGTCAATAAAAATAAAACAGCAAAATCTTAACTTTTCTTACATAAGTACAAAAAAGAGAACTGTAAGCTATACGGGGGGAGAGGGGCAGAAATTGGAATCACAACAGCATTAATATATAGGGACAAGGAATTGTATCCCATGGATATCTTTATTAGTATCCTATTTCTTAAATGCAAAGTTATCAAAAAGGCACTCTAAGAGAGCTGAGGTGAGTAGGGGCAATAGGTTTTAAAGAAAAGCTAGTAGGAAGAAAATTTGATAGGGTTTCATAGGTTTCGGTATTTATTTCCTTTATATCAACCTTGAGCATGGGTATATACATGTTTGTAGCTGTTTTTAGGTACAAATTAGATGCCCTCTGGAGTTTGATAGAACTATAATGAAGTTGGGAACTCGTTAGATATCTTTCATATATCTATTATGCCAAAAAAGGGACTTGATTTTAGGCTGTTTGGTCGGACCTTTGGCCTAACAAAAGAAAAGGGATTGCCGACTATTCGTTTTTTCTGTCTATGTATATAATGATCATAATGGAATTTGTAAGAATTTTATTAGTTAATTTCTTATATATAAATGTCCAAGGGATAATATACTACTCCATAAATATGGTTGTAAGACATGGGAAATTCCGACTAACTAGCTAGTCTTCAATAAAATCATAGCTATATATATAAATATATATATGATGTAAACCTTATCAAATTGGATTTCAACCACACAAAAATCCATGAATGGTAGCGAGAATACGTGCAAACCCACCAGCATCAGGTAGTGCTAATTAAAAAGAAAAAGCTTCATGTCTAAATTCCCAAAGTAACCCAAAAAAAATAAAGGTTATACCAAATAGCACTGGACAGTGTTGGAGAAATATTGTGCACTTTACAGATTGCTGATTTTATACAAAGCTACATATATATATATATATATATATATATGTATGTATGTATGTAAAGGCCTTTGAATATTTGGGTATGAGAGAGAGAGAGAGAGAGAGAGAGAGAGAGAGAGAACATGGCCAATGGCCATGGCATGGCATGGCTGCTATCATTTCTCTCCTGAGACCTTTGTTGAAGGCATTCAGGGATCTTAATCATAGCTTTTGGGAAGTAAATAATCATCTCACTGTAATTGCAGTGAGTGCAATAAAGCATTTTAAAATAAAAAGAGTTTCTTTTTTAAGCAAAATCTGATATTGAGGGGTAGCTGCAAAAAAGTTTGCCTGAAAAAGAAAAATAAATAATCAAAAGTCAGAGAGAGAGAGAGAGAGAGAGAGAGGTATGTAGAAGGATTATTCAGGCGCTCTTTAATTCTTTTCAAGACGACTTTAAGATGGAAACTTGAAAGAGTAAAGGGGAAATTAAAACTGAGAAAAGTTGCTATAAGCCTAAAAGCAAACAAGGTATGTTGTGGGTGTCACCTGAACTGTTTTCTTCGATTAGAGTCAGAGATTCCTGGAGCTAGCAAGCTATTGCTTAGTAAATTTTTAATTACACAAATCTTGGGATTTTCAAGCCCCTTCTTCTTAATGGAGTCCGAAAATGTCCATCATCATCACCAACACCAGCTCCAAGACCAGCTGCTAGTTGGGCCATCTTCTTCTTCTTTAACTATCTCACCCTGTTATGGAGTTGCAAGCGCCAACCCAACCCCAAGTGATATCACCTTGTAAGTCAACTCTTCCTCTTTTTCTCTCTCTTTCTAATTAAGCTTTCTTCTGATATATTTTGCTCTTCAATTGTCATGAATTTACTTTAACTCCGGAATCTTTCTTCTTCTATTTTTCCCTCTTCTTTTCTTTTCTGATTTGATATGCATCAATCAGAACTATGTAGTTAAAATTTAATTGTTAGATTTATTATTATTATTATTATTATTATTATTATTATTATTATCATTTGATTTTCAGGAATATTTTCCTTTTTCATGTATATTGTCTTTGGATTCCTAGAACTTGCGGGTTCACAAAGTACATACAGTATATCACATGATATTCCACTCTTTTAATTGCTTCCCATATCCTCCACTGTCTTGTTCTCTTTTTCTTCATTCATTTATAATCTGGATTTCATTTTAGGACATCTATACCTTGGTTTTTTTTTTTGGCAGGAATACCAGTGAGTTCAATCTAAATTATAATGGGGCCATGTTACTGTCAAGGCAGAAAAATAAGATTTTAGCATCTCCTTACAACAGTTCCATGCTCCAAGACTGGACTAACAATGAAGGGAGCTTCACCAGTACCCATTCTTTCCATGACCTACAGCTTGCCAAAATTAAGGAAGAGCTCTCGGAACCTCTCACAAGATTCACCGATGAAATGCTAAGCGACATTTCAAGCGTGGGAAACTCTCATCATCTGCTGCGTCCTATTGCAAAACCAGAAGATTTGCATGATCTCAGCGAGAAACTATTGCTCAAGACAATATCTTCTGGTTTTCCAATGTTTTCAGCAGGATCAGGTTTTTACTCAACCACCCAGAATTGTTCTATCCCTGCAGTAAGTACTTCTTTACCAAGTGGAAGGAATTTCAGCCAGATATATCCTAGTATAAATATTTCAAATTTGAACCAAGCATCTCCTCCAAATATCTCAAGTTCCTTTGACACGAACTTGAAGGCCTTGAATCTCTTAAGCCCTCAAAGATTCAGCGGCCGAAGCAGTTTTAGCCACCCTTCACATGATCGTAATACTAATCTTAGTATATACAACGAGAGCCCTTCTTTTAGTCTTCATCACCGCCATTTTCAGCGGTCAAATCAGAGTCCAGATTATAGCCCTAGTAAAGTAAGTTCTCTCCATTCTTTCTTGCAGGTGCATTCATTTCTGCCACAAACAATTCCTCAAGTACAGAACATTATTGCCAGTAGGCTTCTATTGCATGAAATATTTATGTTTTTTGTTTTTTTACATTGAACTTGTACCATGCGTTGCAATAATCTTGTTAGCTCGTAGTACAAAAATGAATTCTGATCATAATATTGGATGAAAATCAATAAGCTAAAGTTCGTAGCCGATCCATCATATATAAAATTTAGCTGTTCGGTATCTAATTCATTATCAATTTATCATGTGTAAATGTAAAGCATAATTGCCATCCCTAAATATACAGTCTAATACACCATTAATAGGTAGTTGAACAACCTCAATTAACAAAAATAATAAGCAGAAGAATAGGATTAGTCAAGTACTTTCTTAAATAAGGAAAAATTTGAAAAGTTAAGACCTTTATTCATAAGTTATGCCCACTAAAAGAAATATTTAGCTATCTGATCTTTTGGTAAGCAATGGGGTATCTTCAACTTTAATCGTTTGTATGCAAATATCTTTATCAGAACTTCATGCCTCTTTTTCTTTTTTTTTTTTAACTGCTTTTTAATGATCATTCAACTGATGATCCTACTCTTTGCACTTGAAAGATATCAGGCTTTTCCACTGAACTAACAGAGGCAAAGAGGCCGAGCTATTTACTGGAAGCGAATGCAACAGCAGGTGCTGCAGCGGCCAAGAAATCTCGTTTGGAGTCACGCTCTTCCTGCCCTCCCTTTAAGGTGACCTAACTAAGGACCAACAAAACTTAATTTTGAGCACATATATGTATATTTGATAAGCCATAATTATTATTAATAAAATCCAAAAGGATACAAAACACCAAGCTAACTGCCAGATTAGTAAAAATCTACACTATATTGTTGTACAACGCCAGGCCACAAATTACGATCCCCTAAAAGCTATAGACTTAATAAAAAAAATTGCCAACCCTACTATGGCCTCCAAACATCCAAGCAATGAATTTGGGCAAACTTCTGTTTCTTGACCTTTAACTGCTACAATCTCATCTTGCTCCGATTTTACAAGTCCTTCACATATTAATAAACCCCTAAGCACTTCTCATCATATAAAAAACTTTGCCAATGCTTCAAAGACGCATGCCTTTAAACCACAAAGCTGCAAGCAGAACTCCAGAGACTAAATACTGATGCCAAACCAGCATCAGAACCTTCCAAACCTGCTCACCTACAACCTTGGATTTCAATTTCCTTAGAGTCAAACAGCCAACTTCTAGCAACAACAACTATAATGCCAAAGTCTGACCTGTCATCAACCCTGGACTATAGTTCCTAGACCACCCGCAAAGCATTATATCTGCAATCTCAAACTCCTTAACAGCTCTTGAAGAGCACCTCCTAAAAGACCATCATGATGAAAGAAGATATTCCACTGGATTGAACCACCATGATGAATCCGAACAATTGTTCTTTTACAGACCAATCCTTCTAAGCAAAAATCGATACAATTCTAGTTTACCATAATGTCCCAGAAGTATCATAAAAAAAACTAACCACTACAATTTTAATGATCACCAAAAGGATATCGGAATATTATTTTGAGCACATATATATAATTATTAGCCATGGTAGCTAACTTTCGAAGACCTGGTTGTAAATTTCACGGTTTTCCAGCCTTATGTTTTTTGCTTTCTATTAAACAGGTTAGGAAAGAGAAATTGGGAGATAGAATTTCAGCTCTCCAACAGTTGGCGGCTCCTTTTGGCAAGGTAAGGTGTTTTTTTAATTAAAATATTCGTATTCATCTTTATATATTTGAATATAATTTTTTTAAATAAAAAAATTAAAAATATTTATATGAAACTCGTATGAATTCAATAATAAATAAACAATCACGTAGTACCATTACTAATAAAATAAAAGAAAAGAAGGAAAGATTAAATATTAGTTTAAGGTTTTATGGTAATTAATGGAAAATGACGTGTGAGTTTGCATGTGTTGTTCCGGGAGAAAACTATAGACAGATACAGCGTCCGTACTGATGGAGGCCATTGGATACATCAAATTCCTTCAAAATCAAGTGCAGGTATTCTCTCACTTTCCCAAACATTCTGCTTGCATTATTTATTGTTATATTTTTTTTTCTGACACATATCCTTAGTTTAGAGTTCAGACCATACTAAGTAAAAAAAAAAAAAAGTTCAGACCATACTTTAACATCGCATCTGCTCAGAATTCGCGTGGACTTGTGTCTTTTTTATAATATTATGTAATTTTTTAATATAATATATTTATATTTACAATAAAAATGTCAGTTTGTGCATGAATATATATGTGTATATATAGGGCATAATGTATTTTTCTTTTTGCAGGCATTAAGCGTTCCATATATGAAGTCATCTCGCAGTAAAACACCCAGATCCAAATTAGGGGTAAGAAAAACCAATCTATATTGCCGATGGAAAAATAACTTCATTTCATGTCATGTCATTAATTGAATATATCGTATCCGAGCTTTTGTCTTATACTCACCGTAACTCAAAGTTCATAGATTTTGGAAAAATAAGGGAGACCGGATCACTTCAATTACTGAACTTTTAACGTTGAAATTCTTGTAATTTTGATATTTAGGGTTCAAAGATGGAGGGCGCAAACGAAGAAGAACCAAGGCGAGAGCTCAGAAGCCGAGGTCTATGTCTAGTGCCATTGTCGTGCATGTCTTACGTCAGCAACGTGACTAACGAGGGCGGTGGCGGCATTTGGCCACTGCCCAACTTTCCCGAGGGAATTTAACAGCTGCTAGCTAGTTACCTATGTGGAGATATTAAATCATGCGACAAATTTAATAATAAAAATACTGATTATTTTCTAAGCCCATATATGTATATGGTTGGGTAGGAGACAATAAATTCTAGCTTGGTTTTAATGGAACAAATTTGGTCATCTTGTTAAAATTATAAGATTCCAGGATGGACCAACTTTGATCCATTAACAACATTAATTCTTGTACCTTTTTAATATATATATATATATATATAGTTTTTACTTTTTGAAAGGGCTTCTTTTGCATTGTTTTCTCATTTACTGCAATTTACTAAATAATTTGTTAAGTTAAACCTTACATGATTTTTTTTTTTTTTTGTAATCTTTGTACAAAAGAAGTTATGATTTAAGAATAAGGTAACGGATTACAAATGCTTGAATTCAAAATTTAGACATATGGTAGCTTTTAAAAATAATTATACGAACAAATTTGACTAAATAAATACGCATTATTGAGGAAGGATTTATCCTTCAAATGTTCATAGTTTTATTATATCAAGGGATTTAAATTACAATTGCTAATATATTTTTAGTCGATTTGTGTTATCGTAACTGGGCACGTAGTGAATGTTATCTCAACCAATATGTTATAGTAAATATCAATAATGAATATACAATAAAAAGAACCAAAATTATAAAACAATGATATTAATCACAATTTAAATCCCTAAATATGTACAGGGAAGTGAACTTTTTATGCCGATTTCTTGGCTAGTTGGAATCGTCACAACAGTCTTGACTGGAATGGAAAATCAATGGTAATAATTATTTAAAAACTCATTTGAATAAAGATTGATCATAAATTTATTTTCAAATATGCATTTCCAAATGTAAGGATAAAATGGTGCAAGATAGTGTATAGTCTTTTGGACTGGATTAACTTCATAATTTGGAAGCCCACAGCCAATACCTTTCGGCCCATACACAAGTATTATTATCATTATTATTATTATTATAAATGTACATTGCAAAAGTCGAAAAGATGTGGCCAGAGAGTATCTGTCAATTCGTCGTATCATGATTTGAACAAAGACTTTGCCATACATTGTATTCACAAGCCAAATTTCGTTGGCTATCTATCCATTTTAGTCTTTTTCTCTTTGAAAAAAATTCCTAGATT
>JBBYHK010000012.1:11494161-11505938 GCA_038382065.1 Adansonia grandidieri | reverse complement strand
AAAGAGCAGGTTATAATTATAAAAAGCGTCAAGATAAAGAAGCGTTTCATTCCTTCCGTTATTTTTGCATTTATTTAAAATTTTATTATATAAAATTATTTCTTTGTCAGTAACTTCAACGCAAAAAACACCTGCCCTTGATAGCACAGTAAAATTCAAGGCATCGACAGAAACTCGTAACGCGTCAGCAAATTCCCGCCAACACGACAACGTTTCATTACGCCACCTGTCAGACTTTTCAAAGTGGGACCCCTCCAACCTTTTCAAGCAATAACGCCCCCCCCCCCCCCAACAATGGCCCTCTCTATCCCCGTCCCATCCTTCTCTGCTCTCCTCTGCGTTTCGTATCCGCTCCCTTGTCGTTTTCTAATATTTATTTTTGTTTATGTGTATCTATCTATAAAGCTTCAGCGAGCACATCAATTCCGAAGATCGAGTTCTCTTAGCAACCATTCTTTTAGATCCCAATAGTACTGTTTTATTCTTCATTACTCTCACTGATATCGTTTCTTCTTAATTTCTTTAATTTTTATAAAATAATCTCATTCGCGTTCTTGATCGTTGGATGCACTTTTGACTCCTTTAAGCATGTCCAGTCCTCTCGATCGTTTCGCAAGGCCTTGTATGTGAATTTCTCTTCATTGTTCAAATTCTTTGCTTTGTTTTTCTTAAATGAAATTCGTCGTCTTGAAACCATTTTGTTCCATCAGTTATGAATTCTAGGGTTTATTAGTGTCTCAGTTGTCGGTTAATAATTTTATACTTTATTAGTTTTCTTGATTGTTACTTGCTGTTACTTTCGTTTAAGTCTGTTTTTAATCAGAATTAATATTTCAGAGTGTCCATTTAAATTCTGCTTTACTGCATCATCGATGAACTTCATTTTTTTTTTTTTTTGATTATGTAGATTTTGAAGGTAGTAATGATGAAAGAAAAGATAGGAAATCGGATTTCGAAATCTCTGAAGATGACAGGAAGACTAGAATTGGGAATCTAAAGAAGAAAGCAATGAAGGCGTCGAGTAAATTCAGACGTTCTCTTAAGAAGAAAAGTAGTAGGAAGAAAAGTGATCTATCTGTTTCGATTAAGGATTTTCGAGATATTGAGGAGTTGCAGGCTGTTGATGCTTTCCGTCAGGCATTAATTGCAGAGCAGTTACTGCCTTCAAGACATGAGGATTATCATATGCTACTGAGGTAGGTTGCAATCTTCTTTTGTTTTATATATGAAGAATTGCTTCAACAATTACTGTATAGAGATTTTTGCACTGGAAAATAAGTTATGCAAGATTGGTTTTACTCTGTGCTTATGGAAAGTTATGTCTCTCAAATAGGTGTTTTCTTGCAGATTCTTAAAAGCAAGGAAGTTCGATATTGAAAAAGCAAAGCACATGTGGGAAAATATGATTCAATGGAGGAAGGACTTTGGTACTGATACTATTTTGGAGGTGATCTCATCTTATTGCAGGAATGCTCCGCATCTTCTGTGGGATTTTTGTTAATTACTGCATTAGATAGTTGATTCTAAGTTTTGAGGACATAGGCATATGGCATCCTTCAATTTTTCCTAGTTGTTTATTCACTTATTGCTTGGTTTCAAATAGATCAATGTTGACTCTAAAAAAAAAATTGTTATGATGATTTGATCAGGATTTTGATTTCACTGAGTTGAATGAAGTGTTGAAGTACTACCCTCAAGGTTATCATGGGGTGGATAAGGAAGGAAGACCTGTTTATATTGAATTGATAGGAAAAGTTGTACCTGACAAGCTCATGCGGGTGACAACCTTGGAACGATATGTAAGGTACCATGTGCAGGAATTTGAAAAGTGTTTTGCAACTAAGTTTCCGGCTTGCTCCATTGCTGCAAAGAGACACATAGATTCCAGTACAACTATTTTGGATGTTCAAGGCATGGTATGTTTTATGTTCTTTATAGTTTTCTCTGGCATCAGTTTATGTTTACCTTGTAAAAGTTTATTACATTTGCATCTCGCTTATTTCCCGTCATGTTTCCTCATAGGGTTTTAAAAACTTTAGCAAGTCTGCACAAGATCTTGTTAGGTGGCTGCAGAAGATTGATGGTGATAACTATCCCGAGGTAGATTGTTCCAGTTGCTAATGTGCTCAGATATTTTGAGAAAATAGCTTGTGTTTTAAGTATTGATAGAAATTTGTCAGGAAGCAAACCGAGGTTATGTCTTTGAAATATCTTCCCTGTGCAGACTCTTTGCCGAATGTATGTCATTAATGCTGGTTCGGGATTTAAGATGGCCTGGAAAGCAGTCAAATCTTGTCTGGATTCCAAAACAGCTAGTAAGATTAATGTAAGTTCAAATTTTTTATGTAGTTTGGTTTTTTCTTTGGTATTCGTTAAAATATGTACTCTTCTCAGTTAATAGAAGCTACTTTATTTCTGAAAATTCTCTCAGGTTCTGGGTAGCAACTACCAGAATAAGTTGCTTGAAATTATTGATGCAAGGTAATTTGCATATATGTTGGTTAACTCACATTTAGTTGTACTTCCAACTAAAGTTTTTGATATCAAGTAAATTTAGTGAGTTACCGCAGTTTCTGGGCGGTACGTGCACCTGTGCTGATCAGGGGGGTTGTATGAGATCTGATAAAGGTCCATGGAAAGACCCCAACATATTAAAGGTCTGATTACTCTGCCCTGATTTTGTGTTCCCTTTCTTTTTCAGTGTTACCTCTTAATATGTTTTGATTAATATGATTGAATGTCTTCATTTAGATGATTGCAAATGGTGAAGCACTATTTTCCAGACGGATTGTGACAGTTTCAAACAGTGAAGGAAGGGTAAGTGCCTATGATAAGCCATGTGATTCTGTGATATGGTTCACCATATTGTCTTTCACAGTGCATATCATGTCTTCTCAGCTTTGAGTTTTATATTGTTAGAATTCAGTCAGATACTCTCTAATTTTATTTCTGCTTTTCTTTTCTTTTTCCATCCTGGGTCAGATAAAGAGTAGCGACACATCTGCAGCCGAGTCAGGATCTGAAGTGGAAGAAATTGCTTCTCCTAAGCCAATTAGAAGCTATTTACATCCAATATTGGCTCCCGTGAGGGAAGAGGTATGTGCTTGCAAATTGCAATGAAATTAAGTAGCATAAAGTATTTCATTCATTGCACTCCAGATTTATGGTTTAAAACATCACATAAGAACAGGATAGTCCTTTCGTCTATCCAAGAGTGCTTCACTTGCAAGTATATGTGTTGATGCTTTGCTCATGGTATAACATCGTAATATCGTAGGCGGTTATAGTGGGAGTATGCTTATGGTCTCACACTATAAATTCTTAAATATTGAACTCATAACGCCGTACTATGATGTTTGTGTAGGCTAGAATGGCTGGTAAGGCGATTGCTGTTGGTGTTTCTTCTGAGTATGATGAATATGTGCCCATGATTGACAAGGTTGTAGATTCGGAATGTGAAATACAAGTGTCCCATCAGAGTCCATATACTTCTGAAGGTTAGCAATATGAGCTGTTTTTAAAAGCTGTATTTTTACGCAACCAGTATGACTGGAGAAACTTCTTTGCGTACTGCATGTCATCTCAATAAGTTGTTTTTATTGCAACTTTTACTGCAGGATCATCCTGCATGTAAATATATCCTTAAAGCCTAAATTATGTGCCTTCTAAATGGTCTTGCAACCGTGTTCATATTCTCAAGCAAGACATATTGCATCAACGTCATGGTCTATTGAGAGATCATCAACACCCAAAATAAACAGAATGTTGCCAGGCTGTGCACGTCTCTCTTCTCTCTTTCTCTCACTCACCTTTCAAAGCTTTTAGCTCATCATAGCAGATTTAATCATATCATGAGTCATGAGAACAGTCTAATCAAAACCAAAGCTAGATTATTTCTCGCTATATTTTGAATATATCTGACTTTCATGAAGTCCACTGGCTTCACTTCCAGGGACTCCTATGCCAGTGTTAAAGCATACACCAAAACGACTCTATGGTCATATCGGTGCTCTAGTTCTTGCCTTCTTGACCTTTCTCTCTTTCATCCGAACAATGGTGTTGCATCTGATGAAGAAGCCGAGTGTAACTAATTTGAGATGTAGCATTCCCGAACAGCAGGTTGAATCAATGTACAAGGAGGAAACCCGTCCTCCTTCGCCTGCTCCAAGGTTTACAGAGGCAGACCTCCTATCATCTGTCGTAAGAAGGCTGGGTGATCTAGAAGAGAAGGTTGAGATGCTTCAGTCAAAAAGATTTGAGATGCCTCATGAGAAAGAGGAGTTGTTGAATGCTGCTGTTTGTCGTGTGGATGCATTAGAAGCAGAACTAATTGCTACGAAAAAGGTAATTATCCTCGATTCCAACTTGAGTAGAGAACCGTAGATGATTTCTTTGATGCCACCTTATTTGATTTAAGGTTTGATATTGTCCCCAACTGTCATGCTTCTTTATTAAATGACTCGAGCCTGACATGATAGAGCTTGTTATTTGATTTAAGGTTTCTAAGATGATGCATTCTTTCTTACTTCTTGATGGGAATTTTTCGATATTTGTGTAATTGATTGTGCTATTATACATGAGCAGGCTCTTCATGAAGCTTTAATGCGGCAGGAAGAACTCCTTGCATACATAGATAGTCAAGAAGAAGCCAAGTTTCGGGTAAGCCAAAATATATATATATACACATATTCGACGTTCGTTCTATACATGCAATCTGATTGATTTTAATTAATTAGATAAATGATTGTATGAGTTGTTTGCTTGGTTGCATGATGCAGAAAAAGAAGTTTTGCTGGTAAGATAAGAAAAGAATTGGCGTTATTTGGATCAGCATTCAATACTTCTATACTAAAAAAAGGATGGATAGCAAACTTTCTTGTGGAGGGTTTTGTGGATATTTCCTTTCCCGGTGTGTGATATGTCAAATAATAACAATAATAATATCAGAGTCAGAGTCTGAAACGGAATGCCATATAAAATAAAATACCGTACCACATGCACATACACATACGCACGCATAGGCGCCTAAGTTTGTGCCTTTGGACCGGTTGGATGGTTATTGTTTTTGAGGTTTATTAAACATTTTGATTTTGTGTTATCATAGAAATGATGCCACGTTTTCATATGCTATTATCATGTCGGCTACTTGGAGATTGGGATAAAAGTATGTAAAATAAGGGTTTGATGCGTTGAGGGTCCAAAACCTTTTTTTTTTTTTATATCAAATCAATAAATTTTTTTATAGTTATATATATATTTTTCGTTTTGAAAACCTTAACCAGACATGCACTATTTAAGCGTTCTTATAAAATAAACAAAATACTAATTACTGATTAATATGATAGTTATAAAAAAGTATATTTATTATTATTTTTAATTTAATAAACATAATATATTAAATTTAAAATTATTTAAAATGATAATTAAATAATCATTAATATCTATAAACGCACTTTATAAAATAGATAGATAAAAATATTTACAAACTAGAACTGGTTTTTTTTTTAAAAAAAAATTTTAAGAAAAATAAATAAATAAAATGGGTAGCGGACGCCGGTCCTTGTACATGGGAATTGATTATTTCCACCTTAAAGCAAAATAGTTTTTGCAGAAAAAAGATAATTTTTTTTTTTTTGTGGGATAAAGCCAAAAAGAGAATGTAAATAAATTATAAATTTTCTATAAAAGAAAATTGGTTAATAACATGAATTTCCAACTGATGTGTCTTGGTTCTTCACCATACGCAAGAGTAATATCTTAACCTCATTTAAGGTATTGTGTGTGTGTATATATATATATATATATGTGTTATTATTTGGTTAAATACCATTTTAATAAGTCTGTGTAGCGAAGCTAAGGCAACATTCGGATAGAAAACCTGCATAAAATAATTATAGGTTAGTATATACATGCCAGAATTAATCCAGCCAGCCTTACAACCTTACCCCAATTGGGAGAGAGGCTGCCCCTTAATCTAAAGGCAAAGGACAGGGTTGCCATTTGTGATTGATCTGCCGTCATTTTAAACTTCTGTTCTGTCTTCTTCCATTTCAGGAATTGTTGGAAGATCTGCTACACTAAACAGACTTTGCCATAGATAATTTTAGGTCTCACCAATGCCAAACAAATGATATGTACTAATACTTGTGCCAGACAGTTCGGTTGTATCCAATTTTTTAGTTTAATGATTACCTATATCTGGTTTCCCCATAATACTCTTTCAGATTTGATAGAATGTCACTAAAAATAATATGAATATAATATAAATATATAAATATTTTAAAATTTATATATAATTAATTATTAAAATATCAAAATTTATAAATATAAAGTACCTTTAATAAACAATTATAATATAAAAAATAATACGTATATGAAACAAACATGTTATCAAGTTTAGGGGAGCTGGCTATATTTTGGTTCAGGTTGGTATTTAAAAAGAGAGCATATTACTTATAGAAATTATATTATAATTAAATAATCAATATTTAAAATTATGTAAGATTTATAAAAAAATTACGTGAAACTCATACTTATAGGTAATAAATTTTTACATAATTTTTAATTATAATTTAATAATTAAAGTATTAAAATAAAAAAAATTACAGGTAAAACACCCTCTTCTAAAAAAGAATAAATGTGGGGACAAATATTTAATGTTAATTAATTTTTGTTTCAAAATTAAGTTAACTTGCAACATGGATTAGGTTTTCGTCTTATTCCACTGATCATGATGTTGACTTGATCAATCAAATAATGCAATTAATTTATTTGTTTATAGACCCTATTTTGTTTTTTTTTTTTTTTTTAAATTGTGACCGACACAAGGTAATCTAGTGGTCTGCCCCTAATCCGAGTCTCCTAGATGTTTCTAAGAATTTAAATATAAGTAAATGAATTTCTCACCTTTTACTGAAATCAAGATTTGTAAAGTTCATTAAAACAGATTTTATTCGGTAATTGATACATAATTTTCTGTTAAAAGAATAAAATTCAATTTATTATTATATTGAAAGGTTTTGAATAGAAGAATACATGACCCAAATCGAGTTAGGAAGTTACAATTTGCCTGTTTTCAGAGAAATAGGGGGTCTTCCATTTCCATGAAAGCAGAAGTTACATTTCTCTAATCAAGGATGAAAATCCTTATATTATATAGTTCAAAGTCCAACAAATTTTTTATAGCATTTGTAATAATTTCAATGCTATAGGTTTCCAATTCCTGAGGTTATTTGACACCGGAAAATTCAAAAGACAGAAAGGGTTGCAAAGTTCCCAAGCCATGGATGTTCACAACTAATGATCAAATCAATTTTGATAGGAGTGAAGCTGATGGATAGTCCAAAATAAAACGATCATGTTGAAATGTGGCATTCATTTATTAAAAAAATGAATTTACCGACGGATTAATTTAAAAGCTCTAAAATTACATCAATTATTTTAGACAAAAAAGAATTTAAATATAATAAAAAATTAATATAAAAAATTAATATAAATATAAAAATATATTAAAATTTTTGTAATATGAATGATTGGTATGTTAAAATTTATATAAATATATTATTTTAAATATTATAATAATATTAAAGAATAATACGTACGGATCAAACGAGGTTCTGACAATGAGGAAATAATTGAGAAGTTTAATGTTTACGTGCACCAGTTGGTGGCAGTGACAAGCTGAGAAACAGCAAAAGGAAAGGAAATGTTGCTGGTCATGGGTGGCTAGGCTTATTGGGGCTAATAAACAAGGGGAAAAAGAAAAAAAATCCTCTTTTATCCCTTTTTTATTGCAGGAACAAAGTGGATAAGAAAGAGAAGGGCACTTCATTACAAAGAAGCCTACCTACGTATAAATACAAAATAGAAATACCCCACGGCGGCCCCCACAAGTCCCTCGACCCCCCACTCATAAGGCAAATGTTCCCCTACAGCCACCGTCTATAGGCCCCTAAACCATTATTGCCTCAAACCTCAACCTCTCTGTTCTTTATCTAAGTGGGTCCGTGTGTCAGGCATGCACTGAAAGACCGAATAAAAAACCGTGTCTTATGAAAGATAAATTAGATATAGCCCGGCAGGTATAAGCATGCTTCCTGAATTGTACTATTGGTCTGGTTTCAGAATTTTCAACTTAAGTGATTCTAAATACTGAGTTCTAATCATGGGAAAATTAAGTGTTTGACCTTTTGACCTAAAAGAAAGAAAAATAAGAAAAATGGAATTACTAGGAGAAGAGTTGTCATTTTACTTTAATGAAAAATACCGGTTAATTAAAATTTAACCAAATTACATGCTTATTATTGTCATTAATTACGATAAATTCAATAATAAAAATAATTAAAATTATAAAATAAAAATTATAATAATAAGATACTATCATTATTTAAATTTTGCAAAACAAAAAAATAATAATAAGTAGGAAAAAGTTGATGGTGAGAACTTTATCTGGAATTGCAGTAAAATGGTATCCTCCTTTTTGCTCTAGGAGTATCTAAAGTTTCTCCAAGCCCCACTAATTAGTGTAGGTAATGATGATAAACCCGATTAAAAGATGGCATTAATGTAAAACTGGTGAGTTTATTGGTAGAGGGCGTTCTTAAAGTAGAGCAAAAAGTTATTGACATTCCCGTGGACGATTTCAAGCTTTTTGGGAGTAAATTCCATCAAACTTTCTAAATTATTACTCCATTATGCAGAAGTAAAGTGCTTTTTTTAAATAGACAACTGTAAACAAGTGTGTTATAATAATCAGATCATAACAGTGTAATTTTCATGATTGGCTATTCATGAAGCAAACGACCGCCCCTTTCTTTTTTCCTTTCTTTTTTGGGGGTTGGGGGGGGAGAGGGGGGAGGCTTTTGACGTATTTCATGGCATTTTACATTGTTTGCTTTTCATTGTTGCAGCTTTTGGGTTTTTGGGTATTGATTATTAGTACAGAGAAAATGAAACAGTCAAACACGAGTTAGAAAAAACTGAAGAACGAAAATGGAAGTTGGTGGACTCCAGGAAAATCACATAGTTTACTGAAATTGGAATGCAAATCTATGTTATAAGCATGAAGAATGAACGACTCCTCTAACCATATTTTGCATGAAAGCTGAAGATTAATATGGCTGAGAAATTTAAATAGCATTACGTTCCACTACTTATTAATTTTGTGACTTTAGCTCTCTCCAAATATCTCCAAATCTGCACCCAAACCAACTCAGCTTGATATAGTCTGGAGCTTTCTTGCCCCTCGATTCCATAGCTGCTACTTTGTAATTTTAACCCTTATGTAAACTTTTACTTGTCAGAATCTCCTTTCATTAAAATGCACTCTCATTTTTTAACCAAACAAAAATATATAACCAGAATGGCACATGATTCTGAGTCAACTAATAAACTCAGCAAAGCAGATTCAAATTTCTTTAAGGAATGTCCAATTCAAAGATCACAAGGGGGAAAAAAAAAGCAATAAAAAGACAAAAACAAAGGAATATAAACAGTAAAAAAGGCACAAGATCCCATAAAACTTAGTTATCTTGGTCTTTATTCCCACAAAACTAGGGACATATTATCGCTGTACATGTCAAACAGTAATCATTTTACGATCCCAAAAGCCTAATAATTCGAAAAACGAGATAGATTTTTCTTTTAACTCATTAGTTTAGTCTAATCTCTCCTAATTCTTAGCCACAATAGATTCTTTTCTCCAAGTATGATGGGCAGTATTTTCTAGCATCAGAGTTTTCTTTCGTTCAGCAATGAAACTATCTATTATCAACTGAAACTCTTCACTGCTCATCTCATCCATTGATTTACGCGGCTGCTCTATACCTGAAATCACCAACTTTCTGCTGCTAATAGCTGTTTCCGATCTTCGGAATTCCCGGGGCTTTTGGTTTCGAGATTCCGAAACCATGGATCCAGTTCTTCGGTATTCCTTTTGTTTGACTTCAGTTGAAGAAAACTCAGTCTCAGGCTTTGTCTTTGCCACTGTACGGCTTGTCGTAGGTTGTTTAACTGTTGAAAGGGAAATTTTTGTTTCTGTAACTGCATCAACAGTCGTACGTTGCTGCTTTACTGGAGAAAGAGCAAACCCATTTTCCGCCAGGACGATTTGTTTGTCCACCACGGACTCCTCCGTGGCCGGAGAGTAGGATTCGGTGGCGGTAACGTTGGCAGATGTGGGTATATTCTGGCGAGAGCTGGCGTACTCGTCGTAGATGTCAGGGATGGTGTTGGCTTGTTTCTGGCTATTTTTTTGGCTAGACAAAACATAAACGGCAAAGATGATGATGTTGACAACGACGAAAGTGAAGAGAGGCTCGTTAAAAGTAGAAACAAAACGGCGGCGAAAATCTCCAGCAGCCTCCACGGTGTCAGGAATCAACGTGGGGAACCAAGACCATAACAACAAAAACAAAGCCAACAGAAACCCGACTAAGCGAAGACCGATCCTCAACTTCCTCTCCATGTTGTATCTCCATAAAGCATCTTCTTTCTCTGCCTTGACATTATCAAATGCAAAGGAATCCATACTTGTTTAACAAGAAAATGAGGGTAATGAAGGAGAAGGTTTAAGGTTGCTTTCAAAGGGTTATTAAAGAAAAGAAAGTTGAAAAAAAAAAGGAGTCGGAAGCTGGTATCGTAGTAGTATTTTTTTGGGCACTAAATAACTTTTGCAATGGGGCTTTCGCAGCTGAATGATTTAAATAGATTCGTAGGGCTTTATATATACCTGAATTGTCCGATGCTTTTGCATTATATATATATATATATATATAAGAATCGAAATGATTATTGAATTATGTAAGGTACTGGAGAGAGAGTGAATCGGACGGAACTGGGACCGAACCGTGGCTGACCCACTCGTGGGGAGAATGGAGGGTTGAGTAGGTTAGGTACTGCGCAGACTGAAGACATGGTAACGGACGGCCTCAAAATTAAAAATAACATATATATATATATATATAAATCTGACACGTATATATAAATTATTAAAATTTAAATACTAATTGTGTCGCATGTCCGTCTTTCCATTATAAAAATAGAAGTTGTTCGTCTTTAACACTTTCTTCCTTCATATCTTTTTTAAATTAAATGAAAATTAAGAAAACATAGAAATGAGAATTAAGAAGTGTATTTACTGTACATTTTCTAATCCTAATGAAGCATGAAAAGGCCCGATATGGTCCATTTAGATTAGTTTGAGACTTTGAGATTTTGACATTAGTCTACAAATTAAAGCTGTTTTTCAACACATAAGTGCGACTTTTTGTTTGTGCACTTAGTGTAATTAGGTTTAATTAGGTTTTGCTTTATCAAGTTTTGAAAAAACATTAATTGGTTAATTCGATGTTAAGAGTAGTGTAGTAAATTGATTAAATATCATGAGGTAATTCAATTAATTAATATGATCATGCATGGACTAATGCACAATAATTCACCTTTGTTTTTTTTCTTTTTTTTTTTGGGGGAGGCGGGGGTAAAAGCATTAATCCATCACATGGGTTACTCTGCTTTTCAGAATTGGCGATGTATCTCAGATTTATTCTCATTTAAATCCTCTTTTGGGACGATTGAAAAGCCTAAAGAAAAAACACCCTTTTGGCCTTACATTGGCCATAAAAATCTCAGGATTCACGAAACTCATTTGGCTAAGATCATTGTCCGGAGAAAAGAAGATGAAAACCAGTAGTCATGAAAGAATTCCGAACTCAACTGCTTACTGTGTAGTTTTAGGTTATCACATTCGAATTAATTAATAAAATCCTAAAAGAAAATGA
>JBBYHK010000012.1:11460684-11490699 GCA_038382065.1 Adansonia grandidieri | reverse complement strand
AACATAAACTACATTTCTACCCCATCCCTAACAACCAACCTTGATGCAGCATCTAGGTAGTTCTCATCAGGAACCATGTAACAAAGTAGGTAAACCATTTAGCATGTGTCTTCTCAATGCCTGCTGTTATTATTTCTCCACCGTCTTGTCGCATCGAAAAATCAATTTTGTATTGTATTATGTACGATTGGAGAATCATTCTTTGGAAAAATCATATGAACTATCTTCCTCACTACCCGCTGCCCAGACTAAGATTCTTTCCTATCGTGCTATGGGCTTTGATGCTTACGCGCACCTTAGCACGTGAAATATTGCCTTCCTAACTAAGCTAAGCGGAGCTCTTGCCCTGTTATATTGTTCGGTCATCCCTTCTCTAACACTGCGCTAATAAAGCACGGGGCTATTAAGATGTAGAATATGTCCCCTACACTCTTTCAATCTCTTAAGATTTGGAATCTCAGCCATACTCCCCATCCTCCATTGAATTTGGTCTATCTTTTGATTCTGATCATTTTTTCTCCATCATACAAGATCCGTGCCATTTTCACTTGTAGTTGCAGCAGCCGTTTTGCTTTATTTTACGAAAGAAGGAGTGAAAGCCATTCGACTGGTTGGAGAGAAGTGAAAGCCACTCAACTGGTTGGAGAGGAGCGAAAAGCCACTTTTTCAAGCTTCCCATTTGCTGATCAAGTGAGTGAGGTCAAAAAACTTCCCAAGTCGGGGGGTTTATTTGGACATCTAATCCATGCAGGTATGCCAAATGACTTTCTCTTTATAATGAGGAAGGGAAATGGAATTTATAGGAAGAAACCTCTGTGATGTGGTATAAGATGGCCAATTGCATTAAAATAGCGGCTAAAGATGTTTTTGGAGAATCTAAGGGTTAAAATCACCACATAAAGAAAGTTGGTGGTGGAACCAACCAAGATGAATGTCGTCCGACCTAACCTTAGACTATTTCTTCCTGACCTATTTGACTTTTTGGCTGCAGTTATTTAGGTGGTATCCCAAAATTGAAGAGATTGAATTCCTGTCGGGAACACATGAAACAAAGATATGAACTAGGTAAATAGCAATGGAAAAGAGATGTTTCCAATTCATCAAAATCAGAAGGTTTCTCTACATCCATATAATCTACTAAAGTAGATCAGTATTGCCCATATAATGAAAGCAGATCTTGGTCCATGGAGTCCCAAAAAGGTAAGAACTCCAACTTCTCTGATGCTTCTTTGGCCAAATATAATATACAAGTGGGACTTGCACTATGAACAAGCTGTGCAAAAAACTGCTTTATTTTTTGGTTCCACAACAACTTGGGCGAAATGGGGTTCTACCAGGAAACCATGGATTTTTTAGTTTTCACCATTGGTTATTGGTCGAGCCCCTGGAATGGAATAAGATAAGAATCTTTGGAGATCTTTCCTCTCCACTTACTCGATATACGCTTTCCTTCTGTAGAAGACTTCTGCCAAATGGCATAATTATCCGATTTTTTCCTCGATCTTTAAAGAAGACTGACTCCTCCTACTCCTCCTTCTCCTTTAGGATAGGATCGTTGTTGGTCCTTCTTTCACTAATGATCTAATGATCTCACCATTTTCTAGTAGTTCGCTCGAACGCGTGAGGGACTATCCTTTCTATCGCTTATGCTTGTTTATCACTCTTAAGACAACGATCTCTCTCTTCTATAAAGTGAAGTAAAGCGCATGGCACTGAAGTGAAGAAAGCTCAATAACCACACACAAACATGATACAGGGCATAGCATAAATGAGACCATTGATAATTTCATAAAACATATATGCTTAACCTTTCTCGATGCTTTTTTTGGGGTAACTCACCAATCGACCCAGCAGTGATCGATGATAGAATGATACGAACAAATCAAAGTTCTTGGATTTGGTAGTTCTCCATTAACTTTTTTCTTTACCCCTTTGCATATGTTCCTAAATGGCTGTGCACCTCTAGATGGGTAGGGGCCAGCCTCCCACTCTCTTATGCAGCTTTTATTAGCTTAGTTGAGTTGGGTCGATCATGCAATAAGCCTCTCTCGACCCTCCCTTTCTTATACATCTTTATCAAAGTCTCTCACCTTTTGAGATCCGGTCTATCATCAACTCAGTCAAATCTTCTTGTTTGCCTTTTTTGATTAGGCTTCCTTTAACGGGTTTGATTGACATTTCGTGCCTCTAGCCCTATTGAATTATACCTTTTATCAGCTGGTTAGATAGCGTAGTAAGGTTAGAGGGGCAACTAGAAGAGTTGGCTCCATATTTATATATATATATATTTTTATTTGATTGCAGTCTCTGAAGTCCTTCTTGATCGATGGTCCCTATTAGCATTAGTGCCAATTAACAGCCATTTTTTTTGGAAGGTGAGGTACTCATGTGTGATCACAGATTCCACGGTAGTAGTAGTTCTAGCTCTACATTAGGAGCACGGGGGCCTATCTATCTAAAGGAGGTACGGACCCTTCCCGGTATGATGCAATTAAAAAATGTAAGCCCTTGTATAGGTTGGGCTTACGTTTTCTTACTTTTCTTTGTTGAACCTTCTACGGTCTACCTTCTTTCTCGATATCCCAATTCTAGCGTTCGTTAGCAGAAGTAAAGATAGAGGGAGATAGGATTTATTATAACATTTATGTGAAAATAATAGAAGCCGCTATAAGGGGAAGAAGCAAATCCTACACCTTTACCTGCGAAGTGCAACACTCTTGCTTACGAAAGACTACTTTCCAAGCGAACTACTGAAGACAGACTACTAGGAGTGGGAATAAAGCTCCAGCCCTTAGCCCTGAACTCCTTCAATATCGCACCTACTACCAAAGACTGAACCAAAGAAGGGATGGGATAGACATAGCCATCTCTTCCTCACCCCGCAGCTCAAACTCCGCATCCTGATCCAGATCCAGCTACGGACTTACTAAAGCTACTACGCATCCTAGTATTGGGGGAAGGCATCTAGATGCCTAAAAAAAGGCATATAAGACTGTAAGAATCTTTCTAAAGTCAAAGTAGCAGAAGACATGAAAGTCACTAAATGACGCTTTAAAACTAGTCAATGTGGGCATAGAAACAATAAAAGAAAAAGATCGAACCAGCAAGAGTAATGTCTACTTATACTTTTGAGAGGTCCACTTATGCATTTGAGAAAGTGGAATGCATTTATTGATATCGCTATCGAAAAAGAAGGGATTAGCTTGATTCATGTGGATGATGCCTATAGCCCAAGAACAATTAAAAGAAATCGATGAATGTGCTCGGACCAAGCAACAAATAAGCGCTAGCAGATGAGATTGGACCTATAGACGAGGCACCAAAGGAAGAAACAGGCAAGACACTCTTGTTGGACAATAATGGGTCTCAAAAGCCCATTTAGAGCATTTGAATTGGAACCTTCTCGTACAAAGACCCAAGACTCGTTACTTTCGATTAACCCATCGCTACTTCCGGCTGTTCCCCTTCTCGTTGGGTAACTGGCCCATTCTTAAACTTGATAAACTCTTTTCATGATGAATTAAACTTCGTTCCATGCCCCGTTGCTTGTCAATCACATCAAAAAGTAGTTAGGTTGATGAGGACCTCTTTCAGCAAAGAATTAGACCATAAAGCCCCAACTAGGTACTACCACTTATAGGAGTCTTCTTTGCTAGTAGAATGCCTCTTACGAGAAGAATGAAGTTGGTAAAAAGTGCTGGAGTTCTCTTCTAGAGTTCCTTCATTCCAGTCTGCCAAAGATAAGAAAGAGATTTGATTGCCTTATTCAGCTTCCCTCTTCTCTCTTCTAGGCTTTCGATAAAATGTAGCAATGTACTGATGGGATGAAGTACCAAAGCAGGAAAAGCTATGCTCCTGGCTAACATATGGATACTAAACTTCGTTACGCCGATAAAGCTAATAACATCTACCCCTTGTAAGGCCTCTTAAAAGCAGAACCAAAAAGAGTAGTGAGGGAAGAAGAGTTAAAACCTGACTCAAGGCCCAGTAGATCTATTCCTGCTACCATACATACTTCCCTAGAGGAAGTTGATAAGAAGAGGCTGTTATAGAATTAGCAGCTATTGAACACCTATCCGTTGGAGGAAGGCACTACCTACTAGTAGGTAGTAGTTTGGCAACTCTTATCTTATTAGTAGCGGTTAGTGGGAAGAAGACTAGCTCTAGCTTGAAAGCGTGAACCTAGCTTGTGTAGCCTATGCGAAGCAAGCCTACACTGGTCTGGGAATCGGCAAGAGGTCTTGGATTCACCATTGTAAGGGCATGGCATTAGATTAGGAAAGGGCCTAAGCTAAGCCCTGAAACCGTAACTATGGCTATGTTCTCAGATCCATCTTTTCTACCGTTTAAACATCTACCCTCTTTGCGACCTTTACAGATGCTAACAATCGCAGCTTATTCAGTTGGAGCTATTCTTGTGACAAAAGAAGGAAGAGCCTTTTTCCTTTCTTTTTTGCCTAGAGCCTATGGGAATGCTTAACTATTCCTTTCATTCATTTGGATTTCCACACAAGTAAGCACGAGTGAAATTAAGCATTGAGAGATTCTCAAAGCAACAATACCAAGCCAGGGGTTTCCCAGTCTTAGACTTGGAGGCTATGGATAGAGAGAGCTCCCTACCCCAATATTCGATCGACAAGCGGGGGAGGCAAACCCAGATTGCAGCAAACGTCAAATGCATCATGAAAGGGTTGGAAATCCTTTCTCCACCGATCAAGTCCTAGGACTTGGCCGGTGATAGACCAAGGGCAAGGGCCTCCGGTGGGAACCTTAAGCCTATCAGCTTTAGATCTGAAGTAAAAAATGAAGGATGAGACCTCCAAAAAAGGGAGGCGGGGATCACTTCTAATAGGCATATGCTTTTAAATCTATATTTTAACTCTCAACTTTCGCCACATAAGAAAAAAGACTGTGGTTCGATTCCACAGCGTGCTTATCCCATCAATTAATGAATCGTTTCCTGCTGCACAGAAATAAAAAAGAGGCTTGAGGTTATGTTATAGTATAGATAGGGAGTGAAAGTTCATAAAATTACTTGGGATGGGAAAAAGTGGTTGATGCTAAAAAACACGGGGTTCATTGAAAGTTGGACATTTGAATTGACGTCACCGAAGGGAAATTGGACTTGATCTCAAAATAACGGGGTTTAATCAAACTTTAACTTAGTCGATCGACCTCACCGACAGATGATCGAACGCCTTAACTAGTCAAATATAAAGATCTTTAAGTCAAAGAGTGTCAATAAAATTAATGCCTGTATGGTCACTAAAAAGTTAACTTCCTTCGACAGTCGGAAAGTATCTTAGGCGGTCTGAAGATACCAATTTCGCAGGACTGCAGTCCAACTCAAGGCTAAGCTTTACGGTCCTTCCACTTTATCGATCAACTAACCGAACTCTTGAAGACAAGGAAAGGGACTGATTCACAGAGGAGTCCGGCACTGACCTGGATAGATGATGCCCTATCGCACTCCCTTCTTTCCACTATCAATCAAATTTATTAAAAAAAATGAAAACAGTCAAGTGATGCTTCTCTGTTATTGTAATTTTATAGCAGGGAGCTTGGGATGGGCCTAAGTAAACGCCAGCTAGTGTCTTATAGCGCGCTCCATTTTGGTATCTTTCACTTGGAACAAACCTAGTCAGCGAAATGGATACAAAAAAGGTGGTAAGTTTTTTCTTAATAGAGAGTCATTTCCCTTAGTGACTCTAGAATGGAATCAACCAGATCTTAACTTATGTTATTTTTTGTTGCTCTATTTTGAAAAAACGAATGTCGTATCTTGCTTCTCTTGTGCCCTATCTTTCTATCATAGCCAATTTTTTCTTTTTAACTTGAACTATGGTGCACGACCTCCTTTTACTGGAAAAACCTCTATTGGACTGGGAAGTAGCATAGGAAAGTATGAAACGTTCATTTGCTAGTTAAATATATCCTTTGTAAAGTGTATTCATTCCTTGGCAGTATGTCTCTTTAAGAAAGTCTCGGGGCTCCCAAGTACATGGTTGTGTAGGTGTGTGCTGAAAGCTCTTCCTTGAATGCTAGCCTCTATCTTAACCCCCTTTCCATATCTTGAAGAAGATATGCAAGCAAGTCATCTGTGCTAATAAATTTTTGCCTTTTATAGGTAAGACATGGGGGAAGAAGCCAGCTTAAAAAAAAATTCTCATGTTTATCGTTCGAAAGCTAAGTGTGCCAAGCCATATAAGCAAAGTCCCATTTATCAAAGAAGAGAGCTAAGACAAGCTTAAGTTATCCAGGATAAGAGAAGGTTCTATCCTAATAAGCTGGGATAGGATCGACATCAGATAGAAAGGGCTCCAAGAGGCCTAGTCGTATCATCAGGAGACTGATCCTATTTAAGATGCTAGACATTGCTAATGTTGCAGGATCAGGATTCATAGCAATCTTTTATGAATCTATGATCATTGGCTATGGGTCCCAAAGGTCTAAAAAAAAAGTAAAAGTAAGAAGAAGCAAGCAGTAAGGGGTGATCCAGACCTGAACTAATTGCCATTCATTTGAAGGCAAGGTGAGGACAAGCCTAAGACCCTGCCAAGAACTTGCAATATGATACGAGCTAAGCCGTGCCAAGAGCTGGGGTAATAGGGTAGGATTGAAAATTCTTTTATTTTTTACAGAGTTGTTTGAATGGTTTGAAAGCTAGTCAAGTCGGCAGTTTCCATTGTTTTTTTTGCCTAACCAAGCACATAAGTCCTGCTTCTTATGGTACAAAAAAGTCTCTTTTTATAAGGATTTAAGTCAATTGATTTTTTCTAATTGGTAACCTTGAGCCAAAGCATCTAAGGTAGGTAGGGGCCTTGGGGAGAAGTCATCTACGTCTTTCTTTATTCCCGTGCTTTAAGTTCTAAGTTCTTGGATTGGATCCCCCCAATCTGTAGGTACCCAACGATTTAAGTTTTCTTTTTGAAGGAATCTAGGGATTGAGCCAAAACAAAGTAAGACGTGATTCCTCTTCTCTGTTTCTTATGGATTGCGCCTTACGAGAGTACCACCGATCGAGAATGGTGGAAGGTGCGAGATCAGATCGAACCTCGTCGACCCTAAAACTAGATAAAAAATGAAAGCTTCTTTACCGAACCAATTCCTTTAGGCAATTTATAAGAAGCAAAGGCTTATAAAAAAAAGTGAGTTCAGAATAGAGAGGCTTCGTGTCTTTCAAAAGAAGGGGCCTACGTAAGACTGATAAACTAATTTTAGCTTCTTAATTGAGAAAGTGAGTGGTCGAGAGCGCAGATGTACAATAAAAATGATCATCCCGGTATAGGGGTCGCTAATATCGGCGACTGAGTCAAGTATTCTTTTATGCTTTCATATGCATCTTGGCATGCTTGGTCTCAGATAAACTCTACCCTTTTTTTCATTAGACGAGAAAAGGGTTGGCACTTGCCTTATATATTGGCGATAAACTTGATTATATAGGCCAACCGTCCTTGGATGGAAGCCTCTCAATTCCTCGATATTAGTAGGAGACGGCATCCCCAGTATGTCTTTTGTTTTGGTGGGATACACCTTAGTCCCCTTCTTTCGTACTATGAATCTAAGGAATTTCTCTAACAATACTTCGAAGAAGCACTTTATAAGGTTCATCTTTAGGTTGTGTTGCCTAAGCCTAAGGAAGACTTTTCATAAATCTGCCAAGTGGTCGACTCTTTTACGGCTAGGTCATCCACGTAGCATTCTACGGTTTTATGTAATATCTCTCTGAAGATTTGTGTCATAGACTGTACTTTGTATCTTGCATTTTTTAACCCGAAGGGCATGCCTATATAAGGTAAGAGTCAATGCTGAAAGGGGTGCAGAATGGGCGAATCTGTAAAGGTCATCCGGGTGCTTTTCCTTCCTACCTAATAAAGCCGATGTTGTGAAGCTTCTGCACCTCTTTCTCTATCTTTTTCGTGAGTAGAGGGTGGAACCTTCTCTGTGCTTATTTTATCGGCTTTGTATCTTTCCAAATTTTGAGCTCATGGATGGCGATGGGTTTTTTCCCTAGCATCTCTACATAGTAGAACGCAAACACATCACGAAACTATTGAAGAGGTTGGGTATACTACATCACTTCTTCAGGAGCAAGGTGGGGGCATTGATGAATATCGGGTGTGGTTCATCGTCTGTGCCAAAATGGATCTGCTTGACTTCATCTTCCGTGGGAGGAGCTAAGGGGGCTCATTTCTTTCTGACATTGCACATGTTAAGGCTTGGAGTTGTTCTTCATCTTCTTCACCTGATTCATCACTATCAGAGCTCTATTAGTAAATTAGGATTGCTGCGAAGTTTACTGCTACTGCTAGAGAAAGGAAATCATCCAGTTCAACTTCAGGGTCTTAGCCTTCTGTAGTGGATGACTCATAAGCTTCAAATTCTAACCTATCTCTCATTCCATAATCTGGGATGTACCCCAGGCCGTACATTGAAAAGCGGATAGCCCTTCCTTCTTTTAATGTATTCTTTTGTGCTTTCGTCAAGCCTCTTCTGCTAAATCCCCTTCCTTTTTTTTAGTTCGATAGGATTTTCCAAGTTATAGCCCATTTTTTGCATTATCTTATTAGCAATAAGGCCATAGTTGGAAAAGTCTAGCCTCCCTTCTATAGCAATAGGCTCCACCTTCGAAGCATATGTTTAAGTTGCCCTGTTTTATATAAAGGGCCCCCTGCCCCCAGTTATTAGTACCACGAAGATAGTTCCCCCAGGTTTCTCAACTGACGAGTGGCACACCAGAGGTGATAGTGGAAGACCTACGCCTACGCGCATTGCCTGTTTACCCTATTGGGCCTCTTCTTCACTATCAGATGTGACGCTAATAGTGACCACATTAGATGAGCTTTTCCTATTTTTAGCTGCCTCCATTCTCAAATAGTACCGCTATTACCCTACACGAAGAGAGTAGATGAAAAAACCAAAATCAAGGTAATGGGATACTCCATCGCTATAGATTACCGATACTTGGCAAAGTCCACTCACTATTAGCTCGAAACAATCTCTTCACTCGTATAGTAAACTGCGCTCCAGCTATTCAATGATCTCTGTGACTTGGCTATCAAGGTCAGTCGTTGAACTCCTTCAGCCATGCAACACTATGCAGAATTAAGGTTTTTATTCCTCGCCAAGGCTTTCACAGCATCAGCCCTAACGAATTCAGTGAAGAATATTTAATAGAAAAATGCCAAGAGTTTTTTATTCTTCTTCAACCTTTCTTCGATAGGCATCGTACCCTCACCTCAGGTTATAATTACGTAATTGGCCTAGTTAGAGTTCTGACTATAGCTACAACCTATCTTATATTTGGGAGAAGTGTACCGCCTTCGATCAAACTAGAAATATCATAAGAGAAGAAAGATCGTAGCGTAGAAAAGAAATGACGTTTTGATTCGAGGCGGATCCCTTTTTTGTTTATCTTTACGGGTTGAGTAAACAAACAAATAAAAAAGCTTTCTCATTCTTTTTAACACACTCTAATGACAAAGCGTCCGTTCACGTCAAGAATAGAGGTTTTTGATGTAGTTGCTATCTGTTTTCTTTTTTTTGTTGAGATTGGGTTGGTGTTCAGTTTATCGCACCGTGGGTACAAGATCGAAAAGAATGCATTGGATGGATGCTTAGGCATTGAGAAGGAATGATGCTTTCAGAGGCGAAAGGCCATAGGGAGATACCGTTTATGATCCATGGATCTCCGATTGGGAAACCGTATCCAAGCTTCATGGCTTGTCTGCACTCTTTAGACTTTTAAAACTTAGCGAAATGAAGCATTTGAATAGCTAAAGGAAGGGAAATCAATCGAGACCCTGTTAGTAGCGATGAGCGAGAGCGGATTGGGGGTTTGAAGAAAAAACACAAAGCTTCGTTCCTCAGCAAAGTGTTCACTTCTTTTTCACCAGGTTTTATTCGATTTGTTATGGATTGGATGATGGAAAAACCAGCAAGCCTTTTGACTTTTTATTTAGTACAGGGTGCAGTGAACTATAATTGTGAAAAGGTTAGAAGATCTAGCCAAAGAAGGTGATAGCCCTGTAGATTCGTTCCCATGGTTCGATCTTTCCCAGTAAAACATGGCGTGTTCGAATTTTGATCGCTTTTATGGGAGAAAAGGGGACCACCCTCTAAGCCTAAGTATTCTTCAATGACCGATAGCGTACTAGTATCATGAGGGAAAAATGAAAAGAACCCTATTTAGGGAGTGCAATAGAGAACCTAAGATCCGATACGAATAATCAATCGAAGGAGCGAAGCTTCTAGCCTTTACTTGATATTAGTAAAGTGCACTTACTCTAACGACATACCTTTTGCATGATGGTTTAGCGAGGAAATAGGAACAGCGGCTTAAGCCATTAGGTATAGGCGCTTTCCAGAGGTGGAATCTTCTACTTCTTCCTATTTGACCCGAAACCGATCGATCTAGCCATGAGCAAGTTGAAGAGAGCTCTAACAGGCCTTAGAGGACCAAACCTACGTATGTGACAAAATACGGGGATGACTGGTGGCTAGGGGTGAAAGGCCGACCAAGATCGAATATAGCTGGTTTTTCGCGAAATCTATTTCAGTAGAGCATATGATGTCGATGGCCTAAGGTAGAGCACTCAATGGGCTAGGGTGGCCCCATTTTGCCTTACCAACCCCAGGGAAACTCCGAATACAGGCCTAGATCATTTGTACAGACAGACTCTTGGGGTGCTAAGATCCAAAGTCGATAGGGAACTAACCCAGATCATACGCTAAGGTCCCTAAGCAATCACTTAGTGGAAAAGGAAGTGATCGAGCGATGACAACCAGAAGGTGGGCTTGGAAGTAGCCATCCTTTGAAGAAAGCGTAATAGCTCACTGGTCTAACTCCATGGCACTGAAAATGTATCAGGGCTCAAATGATTCACTGAAGCAACGAGACCTTGAAAGCTACTTTTTTAAGTGTTAGTAGCGGGACGTTTTATTAATCGGAGAAGGAATTTGGTGACAACACCTGGAGATATCAGAAGTGAGAATGCTGACATGAGTAATGAGAAATCCTGTGAAAAACATGATCGCTTGCCAGTGGAAGGCTTTCTGCATTCAGTCAATCTACGTAGAGTGAATCGATCCGATGGAAACCCTGAAAGGGCTACCGTCTGATGGGTACATGAAAGTGACAAAGTTGCTTTGACTACAGAACCATTCCTGTCTGTTGGAGCGAATTGGATGATTGGGTCAAGGGCTGCCCCCTCTTTTCCTCACTTTTCTTTCCCTAATATGAACCTTAAGTCATCAAAGCCTTTCTGACTCGGCCTGGCCCGTCGCCCTACGCGACTAGTGCTTCAAAAGGTGAAACTCTCATCGTAGTTTGGCGACCTGGGCGAACACTTTTTGTTATCTAAAGGCGAAGACTCTGAAGTGGGGGAACACTTGGCCCAGCGGGTGAACATGCCGGGCTTCAGCTCTGCGCACCTGCTGACACCTTTCAAAGCACTTTTTAGTATGTGCTTTAGTTTTTGAATATGTTGTTCAGCATCACGAGTCTACAAGCCTTTCTTATTTCAGTGCTCACCTTTTGAATATTCAGTAGCGGCCTTTAGTCTTTTGATTAGAGTAGGGGTCGCGAGAGAGCAGAATGTACCACCCTACCGTGGTCGTGAGTCTTTTATAGTCGCGACTGTTGTCATAGTCAACAAGGTTGAAACTTTTAGGAAAAAACTTTGAATTGGGAGGGTGATCCTCCCGGTGAATTGACCGTACCCCAAACCGACACAGGTGAACAAGTAGAGTATACTAGGGTGCTTGAGAGAACCATGTCGAAGGAACTTGGCAAAATGACCTCGTAACCTTAGGGGAAGGGGTGCTCTCCTATCTTTCGATTAGGAAAACAACACATAATAGGGAGTAGCGACTGTTTATTAAAAACATAGGACTCTGCTAAGTGGTAACACGATGTATAGAGTTTGACACCTACCCGGTACTGGAAAGTCAAAAGGAGAAGTGTTATAAGCTTTGAATGGAAACCCCGATAAACGGTGGTAGTAACTCTAACTGTGTTTAGGTAGCAAAATTCCTTGTCGCATAAGTAGCGACCTGCACGATGGTGTAACGACTGCCCCGCTATCTCTGACATGGACCCGGTGAAATTGAATTCTTCGTGAAGATGCGGAGTACCAACGTCTAGACGGTAAGACCCCGTGCACCTTAACTATAGCTTCACAGTGACAACCTTGATCAAATGTGTAGGATAGGTGGGAGTTGGTGACACACAACGACCAATCCTGAAGAACCACTCTTTCGTCTAAGAATGCCTAACCGCCGCATCGAGAATTCGGAGGGGCGAGACGCTACGAGGTAGGTAGTTTATCTTGAATGGATGTCTCTTAAAGAGTAACGAAGGTGTACAAAGGTAGGCTCAAGCTAAGATTTTGCTCGTGAGTATAATGGCATAAGCCTACCTGACTGTGAGACTGACTGGTCGAACAGAGATGAAAGTTGGCCATAGTGATCTGGGCATCCGGTGTGGAAGGGCTCTCACTCAACGGATCAAAGCTATGTTGGATAACAGGCTGATGACTCCTAAGAGCTCTTATCAATGGAGTCGTTTGTCACCTCGATGTCGACTCATCACATCCTGGAGTTGAAGAAAGTCCCAAGGGTTCGGTTGTTCACCGATTCAAGTGGTACGTGAGTTGGGTTTGAAACATCATGAGATAGTTTAGTTCTTATCTACTATTAGTGTTAAAGGGAGAACTGCGAGGAGCCAACCCTAGTATGAGAGGACTGGGTTAGGCCAACCTATGGTGTGCCGGTTGTTATGCCAATAGCAGCGCCAGGCAGCTAAGTTGGTATGGAAGAACTGCTGTATCGCGAGAAATCCTTCTCTATACAAGTTTTCAGACGAGGTTTTGAATAGAACTTTGATGGGCGAGAGGTGTAAGCACCGCGAGGTGTGAAGCGATCTCATACTAAACGAAATGACTTTTACTTTTCATAAAAAAATGAAAGAAAATCAACCTATTCCTGCAATTGCGGTCAGTCTCGCTACCTCTTTAATTGCCGCCCCCTACTTGCTCATTGGCAATTACTACCATAAAAAAGTCACCCCTGGCTTATGCAGTCCACGATTTTCTTATGGGGTCTCAAAGACTGAATTTTGCTGCCAACCTAAGTAAGCAAGCTGAACAAGCCCTTTCTCTTTTTTTATTTTATAATAATAACGTAAGCTTCATGGCTCCAACCTATACAAGGCTGTCGCTTACTAAGCATTGGTTCTATATCAGCCAAGCAACAAAAGCCGGGAACCTAGGTGGGAATAGTAAAAAAAAGAGAAGGGGAAGAAGCGGGGTAGAGTAATGGTTAATTCGCTAGGCTCATGATCTGAAGAATGCAGGTTTGAATCCTGCCCTCACCTAATTATGTCAGATACTTGATAGAGTCCTGCTTGTGAATTAGGGTTCTCAATAGAAGAGAGTAAGATGATAGATGGAAAGAAGACCATTAGATAACAATAACTAGAATGGAACAAATAAACAAAGGCTGTTGATGGGGACTATGGTTTGAGTGGGGTCTAGACGGGTTACCTGTGTTCAGCTAAGGCTAATCTCGAGGTTTTTGAAATGAAACAAGGAATTATCTCATTCACCCGATCTTCATCCATATGGTACTTAGCTTTTTCTTCATTCCAAAGGCTTGCTATTCCTTTGTCCACCCGATCTATAAAAGGACTATTATCAAGATGATTTTTTCATTTTTTTCTTATATGAAAACCCTAATCTCGAAAGACCTCGATGCTCATTCAACCCTGAAAGCACTGCACTAAAAAAGCTACCTTCTTCTCCTAGATTGAGATGCTTTCCAACCAAGTACTACTATTGCTGTACATACAGAGGGGGAAAAGCACTAATCAAAGTATATTTCGCCTAGTTGAGCTTTTTTTAGTGTGGCGAGGTCTTAAAAGGAAGAAGCTAGCGAGTTAACTTCTTGGGTTATGTTTGGTAGAAGACTTCTATAAATGTTGGAAGGCACCTTTTGCGGGATACTGTCCCACTCGCAGGAGTCGATGGGGTGTCCCACATAGCGATCAGAACAAACTAGCCCCACGTTTATTTTCACCGATCAGTCTAGGAAAGAGGTACCAGATTATGAGCTCTATGGCCATTAAGATAAAGACGTATGAAAGGACTATGCCCTCGATGAAGGGCACGACATGGCAGTCAGCAGACGTTTAACCAAAGGGCTGAAAAACTTTGCTCAACCACTATGAAAATTGCATAAAAAGAACATATTCCGATGAAGGAATGTAACCTCGCTTGAACCAAGCAAAAGTAAGATACTCGGCTTATAGGTCAGTAAGACGTACCAACTTGCCTACTCACTGTACCATGGGCTCTCATGCTACCATCGACATGCACCCGAAACTGTGTTGCCTTGGCTAATAGTAAGCTTCTACCCTATAACGAAGGGCACACATATATATATATAGGAGAGCAATGTGCAAGCGATTGATATTGGGCCCTTTTGCTGGTCTAACTAAAATGAGTGGGAATTACGACTATGACCTATGGCTTTCAAAGAAAGGGCACTAAATCGACGAATGGAGAAACAAAGATGAAAAGTATGTTTTTTCTTTTATATTCATAGATTTTGGACTGAGTCAAATCTTTAAACTACGGATGACTTAATCCCGTAAAGTACATAAGTAGGCTCAAAATGAGCTCCAGTCAGTCGCTATGCACTTTTATGCTTTTTCCTCTTCTCCATGTGGATTCTTAAACTGAAACCTTTAAACCCACCTTTCCCTCTTAAATGGGCGAATTAGGTTCAGTGCTAATCTCCTAGTACTAATCTGTTCACTGATTACCAGTGTCATCACCTTTAGGAGTTTTGCATGAGCTCCTACTTTGCTTTCTGAGGCTTGTAAAGGCTCTATTCCCTCTCGCTATAGACATGGAATTAGAACCGAGATAAGTACTTTGAAGAAGGTTTCACAGCAGTCCCTTAGGCCTCTTCGGGGTATTTCTCTCATATTTGTTTTGATGCTTAGTGGTTTTGGAACAAGAGGGGATTTTCGTTGCTTAGGGGTCATCCCTTATTGAATTGGAATAAGGGTTATATGGCTTTGACCTTTTTCTTCTTTATTCGCTTTCATAAGGCACTATTGGCCTCGTATTTATTTTTTTTCTCTTTCCTTCTCGTCAATTAAGGAAGACAGTTGCTTCTTCCAAGAGTGCTTATTCCGTAACAAGAGGAGTAAGCCCAATGGATAAGGCGTAAATAGTGTCTTCATGAATAGTTAATTCATCTTTTAGACTTGCTCCCGTAAGCGATGCAAAAGTAAATGCTGGTACACTAACAGCTCTTGGTCTTAGCTCCCTAAACGTTGTTGAAGAAGCATCCAATCCATTTCTAATTCATATGTGTTAAGCATAGTGACACCAATCCCTTTGAATGAAGGAGATTTTGATTGCTGCTAGCTAGGGATTGGGGTAGGGGATAAAGGCATCCAATGCAATGAAGAAGATAATGCGTAAATGACTGCTTTCGATTCTTTCTTGTCTATCGGATTCTGTTGAGAAGAAAGGAAAACCATTTGACCCTCAGACTTTCATGCTTACTGTCCTAACAAGCCAAATAGCGTATATAAGAGAAGATGTTTCGATAAATTCTTCATTGGGGTGATGTGCAAGCTTTGAATTCTGTCTCCTAAGTCAGTTAGTGGATCCAAAAAGCTCTGCCCAAAGGTGCTTTTTGAAAGTCGATCCCTGAAGCCCAAGATCCATCTCTGACAAAAGAAGAAAGCTAGCACTCGAGTCAAGCAAGACAAGAATGTCACTCGACTAAGAAATCATACCTTCAGTAAGGGAAAAATTATCACATATACGCTATATTATATGACTACTAACCATATCAGCGGATATCCTTCATAGCTCATTCCTTACCCCTTTCTACAAACCTTTTTATAATATAAGGGAAGCTCGAAGAGCTTTCTTCGCATGCTTGAGCCCATTAATATTTTATTAATATAATATCAATTAAGGCTTTCCTTTAGTTTAATTGTAGCTAGTGGTTTCAAAATATTTCTTTCGCTAAGCGGTTGCGCTAAGTCTTTCTTACCTTTCCTCCCCTCTATAGCTTTTCTTTGAGGTGAGCTTCCGGCTTGAGCAGAGTCAGGAGCAGATACAGGATCAGAGAAAGACCTCCTTACTTTTCAAATAATCAGCTTTGGCGATTGCACTTTCCATCCTTTACAACATAGGGCTTACGAAAAGAGTCGCTGAAGAAACTGACACCACAGAGAGAAACACATCCCACTTCGCTTTAAAAGGTAGAGGGAAAGCAAAAAACTATCTTTAGCGGTTTGTAGGTACCTTATATGATCTAGTAAGGGGAGCTTGAGCTAGAATAGCATTCCCAAGCACTACCCTCAGTTGCACCCCCAAGTCCATATAAAGCAGTCAATCTACTAGCGGAGAGGCTGCAGATAGATGCCCACCTGTTTATTTACTACCATAAGCAGGAGTAGGTATCGAGTGTTGTGAGGGCTTTCATTTGCGCATTAAGGGCAGTTTCTGTTATAGCACTAGGAATTGATGCCGTTAGTCTAAACTAAAACAGAGGGGCTTTAGAATCCATTCCATATTCCGTGCGCTAGGAAGCCGATCCAAACTTTCATAGCCTTTGCTTGAACCAAAGAGAGTGATGCGAACAGTTCAGGAGATCGCAGATAAAACCTTTAGTTCAATGTCAGGTTTCATAAGTACTCTCAGTCAATCATATCATTCTCTAGACGGTATGGGGTATAAGCACGTTTATTGAAGCCGTTGCGAAGGGTACTGCTTACTACAGATTTGAGCTCTATTTCCCTCTCAGTACTTAGATCTTCCTCAAAAACTTCTCTCATTCTTGTTTCCTTTGTTTCACCAACTACATTGATTGGATACTACTGGGTCTGCCTACGCAGAAAGTACACCGATTATCTCATAAAGCCGTTGAATTGCCCTTGGTTGTCTTACCCATTTGTTATATCTTATTCCCACCTTGTTCTATTGCTCTTTCTCAATGGTATTCTGGGGCGTTGGACCTCATTCTCTTTGATATGCTTATTCAATTGACATTTCCCCTTCCTTCTATTTTAAAAATCTTAAGTAAGATGGCTTGTGATGTGCCGGGGCTTAGAGGGGTTGGCGCCAACAACAGCTGCCTTTACTCGACAGTACACATTCACTTTGCTTACTAAAAACAAGTAAGGGATACAACCAGTTTTTGCTTCCTTGTGCAGAGCTTCCCTTCCTTCGCTAACTCGCTGCTCGCCTCTAAAACTTGGGTTGGTGTCCTTGTCTTTCTTTCACTTGGGTAAGACGTTGCAAATGCTTGACTTTATTGCTCGACTACTCTTGTAAAGCTATAAGCAAAGCAAAAAAACATTATTCAATAGAAGACATGGCACGATACTCGGCTTCTTCTATGCTAGACTTGGATACAGTTTCTTTTTTCTTGCTTTTCTAAGAGATTAATGATGAGCCAAGGAAAACATAATAGCCTATCTCTTGCATGACCACTACTTTTCTTTTAGGGAAGACTGAGCTCAGCCTAGATTGAATCTGTCATTTTTGGTAAAGAAAAGAAGAGGGAAGGAAGCAGATGGAATCCAGCCGGATAAGCACTGGCTTTTGGCAGACTAGCTCGCTACTTCAGATAACGAATACAAAGAAATAAGGATAAGAATGAATGTCACGTACGGTCCTACCGAAGGAGCTTTTAAAAGAGCCTACCTTGAATACTAAGGAAATGAGTGGCTAGATAGGCAACCAAAAGATGAGGGGCCAAGCAGGTAAAAGGAATAAAAAAAGTAACATTAACCAAAATATACGTTGCTTACAGCATGGCAGAACTAGCTCTTGAGTTAACTCGGATAAGCTACCTTTTAAAAACACTAGTTAAAGGCAACTCACCAGAAGAGCACTTCGCTACTCCTTTAGGGGATCTCTAAGAAGCAGCATCTGTCTCATTCTTCCACCCCCTCGGTAGACTAGAGACGCTCACTACTCCGGCTAAGGAAAGGAAGACAGCGGATTTGCAACTAAGAGAAGTCCTCATCCTCTCTACAGCTGATATGCGACTAAGAACATTTATAAAGATAGCAGCGGCACTAGACTAGGGCATGGCGTAATGATGGCTTGAAGATCTGCTTAAGGTGTGAACTATATTAGTAATTCTTTTTTTTCTCTTTTGTTTCACTTTCGAGTGATTCATCAATAGGGGACCCTCTCATAGGAGGTTGCTTCTTAGAATGCTGTCATCTAACTGGTAAAGCTTTCATTTCTTTGGGGCTGCCCTGTAGAACTGGCTATCATTCCTTGATTCAAACCAGACTGACCCACTTCCCATCAGATGAATAAGAAAGTGGTCTAATGAATTCAGCTGAGCACAGATCTACTCTTCAAATAGCAAGCAACAATAGAATAGCAGCTAAACCCGATCCATTCAAAATGGGTACGATATCAACTAATTTCGAGGGCCTTTCTTTGGTTAGGGTAAGGTCTAAACAGCTGATTAGAAAAAGAGTTACCTAGCTAGTAGAGCGAGGGAAGGTGCTTTGACATCGTTTTCCATAATTCTGACATTGAGATCTCTTTGCCTTATTATGTGTTGAGAAATCGATAGTTGATAGAATCTGCCAGCTAGAAGAGGAATAGGATATAGGTGAGCCAATCTTGGCTTGCTTCATATAGGCTACACATGGGTGGGAATAATCGATTGATTTCAAAATTAACTTAACTTAGATCAGATAAGAGGCATTAGAATGAATAGGTCTTCTTTTGCTTACTCTTTTACCTGGCTCTTGAGTATCAATCAACATAAAGTAAGGTAGGATAAAACTATTAGCATAGAAAGAGGAGTTCCCTAATCCAGACCTTTGACTGACTAGGATTTCTCTTTTCTTTCCTAAGGGTAGGAGCGGGATAAGACAAAAAGAAGGAAGAACTGCATCTTTCTCTATAACAAATCCTAGTTAGTTAGCTTGGCACTATGAGGATAAGATAAAGTTGTAACCGCCGCAAGTCTCTTCTGTTAGCATAAATTCTGTTATCGAATCTGCTGTAAGGTCAATAAGGGTAGGACTGAGATTAGGATTAGTAGTTCTGTCACTTCAGATTCAATGGTTTAGCAGTGAAAGAACCAGGCAAAAAAGTCCTAATCAAAGCAGGTGAAATGCCATGAACTAAGCTCCAGGCCAAGGGAAATGATTAAGCGAAAGGGAGTATCCTTGGGTAGTTCAATGAAGAATAAGCTCTTGTCTTAGCTCGTGTGAAAATAGGTCCTGTGGTTTGGTTTCCCTTGAAAAATGGTTTCAGATGTTATTTTTTCCTCTTGTTGAATCAGTTTCATTTGCTTTGGTTTAGTTCTATCGTATTAGAAATTGCTACTTTTTGCTTTGAAGCCAAGTAAGTAGCCCTTTTTTTTTCAACTTTTGGGGGAATTACTTCGATCCCCAGGCAACTATTGAGGAGGATCCTCAAGTGATGTCGTTTCCTTGGTCGTTACACATAAAAGTGGATGACCTTGATTCGATATATTGTCTTGCTTATAGGTGGCTTTCGGAGATGCTCATATTCAGTTATTCTGTGTGTGCTCGTCGAATTAAAGCAGTTGGGGATCTTAGTGACGATAGTAAGATGCTCTATTTTCCACAGGGAAAATTGGCCTTCAAGGAAGAAGGAGCAGGTAAGGTTCGGGTCTTTGCAATCCCGAACGCTGTGAAGCAAGCATTGTTACGTCCTGCTCATGACTGGTTGATGTATGAAGATCTTGCGTCTCATCCCATGTGATGGGACTTTTGATTAGGTTACACCTTTACAGAGGCTATCAAAACTTTCATCATTATGAAGTTTTGATTTGTCTTTTGTGACAGATCATTTTTTGCTTGCGGTTCAGGGTGTAATTATAGAAGCCTTGTCCTTATTACTGCTTTTGCATGGGTCCGCTCGAGCCTCGGTACTAATGTGTTCTTAGCTCCTACAGTGGAGGATAAAGATGCTCTTCCGAAGTATGTTTAGTTTGCTATTGGACAGCCTTTGGAATATCATGCTTCTTGGCCCTTGTTCGTGCTTTGCCAGCACTTTATTTTCTGGTATTGTGCGAAAAGGGGGACTTACTTCCTTGGGTGTGGCAGGTCTTCCTCTTTCACTGCTTGCGAGCTCTTTTGCATTGCCCGTACAAGCATCATTACGAGAAAGGCTTGATTGATTGATTCGACCGCAAGATAAGCCGTTTAAGAGTCTATTTCTACTGGAGGAGCTAGTAGGTGGCCTCTCCTCTAGTTGAGTCATGTAAACCTCCTTGAGATCACCATTCAAGAAGGCACTCTTCACATCCATCTGATGAATCCTCTAATTAAACTAAGCAATTATTACAAACTCTGATTGTTTTGATCTTCACTATGCAAAAGTCTCCTCATAGTCTCTACCTTCCTTCCGAGCATAAGCCTAAAAAAGCAACTAATCTTGTTTTCCACATATGGTGTAAGCTCGAGATGACTTGGATTTTGTTCTAAAAAGCCACCACCCTTTCCCAGAAAAAGACTTCTTCTTGATCGCGGCTTTATACTTGAAGGTATGGCTAACTCACGAATCCACAACTCCTTCGAAATTGCTGCCTTTTGAGGTACATGCATACGAATGAAGCATCTATGGTTTATAAGCTTGTGATTGATTTGATCGTCCACACCGCCATCCAACCTCAGGTAGTCAGAGCCATAGAAAGAGTATAAAACCATATTTGTGCTGAAAGATCTTCTGAATCCAGGGATAAGGCAACTACATCAAATTTTCCTCAAAACGTCCTGCATTTGTCAATTCCATTTCTAACAAGTGTTTTGGCCAAAGACGTTCTTGGAGCCATCCTCTACCAAGTCCTTCCTCGTCAGAGGTGAGAATTCCTTTTTCTGGGAATGCCAACCAAAGTGAGAAAGGTAGAGGCTGGATACCAAATCTTTCGTGAAGTCAAAGGAAAAAGCGGTACCAATTACGGTTCAACTGACAGCTTCCTAGTGAGCTTAATACTTGCAAACCAACATTTCACGTAGGCTTGAACTTTGTATTAAGAGGGAAGATGGCCAGTGAGTGTGTCAGAGAATTCATCATCCGCACTGAAAGAGCACTTACATCAACTGCTCTACCACGAATCAGAAACCTCTTAGCAAACTCACATGGACCCAAAGCAAAGAAGAAATGATCGACTTTCATGCTTTTTGTCTAATTCTGGGAATTGGAAGAACCGATTCACTTCCTCACAACCTAGCATTTTTCTGCCTATGGGTCAGGAAAGTCAGAAGGCATTCATCCTTTTCAACCTATCAGAAAGAGCTAACCAGACTAATGATTGTGAGTGCGACGAACGGTAACCTGGTCCATGAAATCTAGCCTTTGCCATTACAAGCCGGGATGAGACAGTCAAGACAATACAATCTGTGACGAAATCATACGGCTATGCCAGGGTGAGCAATGCTGTTGCTCGACAGTCACCCACTTTGATCCTGCCTTTTTAGTCATTCATAAAGCTAAGAGCTAAAGGGAATTGAACCACTCCCTTTGTTCTTAGGGGTCTGCTCTTTGATCAACGTATTTCTCTAGTGATATGCTTTCTTTCTCGTATTCTTTCACTGTTTTCGAAGCTTTTCGCGCTTAAGGCATTTCAGAGGGAGGGTGCTAGGGCATCTGTGTGCACGAAGAGGGCTAGTTCGCTTAAAGCTTAGCGTGGTAGAGGGGAAAGTTCATTGATTGCTAACGAAAAGGCTTGTCATGAAGAATAAGCCTATTCCCATGAAATGAGGGAAGGTGACTGGTGCTGATCCATCGATCAAGGGAAGACTGACATCAAGTCTGAGATGGGGTAGGGAAGACTTGTGGTGAGGGATGCATAAGGGCCGGGAAGAAGGGGATAGCTAAAATTGGAGGAGCATCCAAAATTAGTCCAACACGAATATACCTTAAGGGTAAGAGAGACCGGCTAACCTATGATATGCTAGTCGAGAATCCCTTCTTTTATCGGATAAGCAACATAGTTTGTGTTGTTGTTGCCCATTCCCCTCCCTTAGAGCATTCAAGGTCAAGGTGCTTCTTGAAAACAAAGTCTTGCTCTGCTTGCCTTTACTCACGAATAAAGGGGAACATCATTTCTTATCCAATCAATCCCTATTGCTCAATCCAGTGGCATCGAAGGTCTTTTTCTTTCATTCCTTGGGTTGTTGAAGGCATTCAAAAGGCATCTTCAACGATGAAAATGACCTTATCTTTGTTAAAAAGCCATATTTGGTGTGGAAAACTCTCCCCCCTCGTACGTTGGTCTCGATCCTCTCGTATCGTATTCACTTTAGCTTCTTTTTTCCTCTTCCTTTACCTTTCGATTTTGAAAAGACAGTGCCAGATCTTTATACAATTGCAAAAGTACCCTTTTTGATTAAGCTTGAGTGCTGTCGATTACTTTCTTTCCTGTTGAAGGAATACCCGCTACTAAAGTACTCATAAGAGCTGCCAAGGTGCTGACTGAAAGGATGATAGGATTATCCTTTTTTGGGAAGGATTAGGCCTTAGACTGGAACAATTCTAAAAAAGTAAAAGGGGGTGTTCTTTCTGTCTTGAGGCAGGTATGCTTATGTGATTGAGGATTGAAGTAGGATATGTCCCTATATGATGCAGAGGGTATATGATTAGAAGACTGGTAGGAATACTTAATTAATGCTTATAGCGATAGAAGGACTAAAAGGAACTTATCATCATCAGACAAAAGAAGAAGGGTATGGGCCTACAAAAGGAAAAAGATTCACACCCTCTACTTAACAAATGAACGAATCAAGACAATATCAGACTGGGAGGAAGACTACGACTACTCTTAGACCACTTCGACTTTGGGTTAAATTGAGGGTAGTCATGAGGCTAATTGGTAGTTATGCTTACAAAAGATCAAGAAAAAAGCATTGAAACTTCCATGATTAAGCCATAGGGGACTACTTTCAATACAGAATTTTTGAAAGAATCTTAATTGGAAAACTTTTATCAAAGTGGGGATTTTTCCTTGTAAAGGGCCCTCACGTAAGACTTTCATCTTCAACTTCATGATCGGGTGTACTATATGGACTAGACGGCCTATAGGATATACTTTCAAGTCGAGGCATTCTGAACTCATAAGGTAACTTTTACATCGATCGTGAAAGAAGAAGGCTTAGAAAAAGAAAAGAGACTTTAACCCTTAACTTCACTTTAGAGGTTTCCTAGTCTCAAGGCAAAGGAAATGCCGTAAGCAAGAAAGATGATCGGGAAGGATTACAAACTTGTAAGAATGTACTATATGGACTAGACGGCCTATGGGATATACTTTCAAGCTGAGGCATTCCGAACTCATAGGGTAACTTTTACATCGATCATGAAAGAAGAAGGCTCGAAAAAAGAAAAAAAGACTTCAACCCTTAGCTTCATTTCAGGGGTTTCCCAGTCTAAGGCAAAGGAAATGCCGTAAGCAAGAAAGATGATCGGGAAGGATTACAAACCTGAAAGAACGTACCCACAGTCTATGATAACAACTGATCAACTGGATAAGAGACGTAATCCGCCTGAAAGGTAAGCAACTACTGGAATTTAAAGCACCCTCACACCTGACTCTGATTTAACAATAAAAAGAAATACGCCAAGCGAGAGCTTTGACATCACTCGTGACTCAAAAAGGGAATAAACTTCACTCGCACAACCAACAAAGAGAAAAGGAGGACTTTCAGCGGATGACGAGGGAAAGTACCCTCAGGCCAAATGAAATTCAATCTGATACGATTGATTCCCTTGCCTCAAAGGTAGAACCGTAGTGTTGAGGCTATGCTATTCCATATCAATAGCAAATGAAAGAGCAATATAATATAGACAAGAGCCAGACATAAGAGCAAGATAAAGTACTCAAACAAAAGTAACTGGACCACTAGAAAGAGAGTATGGAACTTGAAAAAAAGGCTCCTGCCCCTCCAAAGAAAAGCAAAGCAAACTGCCTTGTAGATTCCAGTATGAACTCAAGGTAATTCACTCTTGTAACAAAGGTAAAGTCTTTTCCAAGGTAAAATCTTTTCCAACCTAATATGCTTAACCCTGAATGAGATTGATTTAAGGACTGGGTTTGAAGCAATTGAGAAGTAATTGTTTGTCTGTAATCTTACCTTGGGTGAAAAAAGAATAGTCATTCTCTCCTGACCTAGTTTCACTGAGACGAATATGGGCTATAGGACTGATCAAAGAGACTATCTGTCTTTCGGGACATGCATCCTATCCTAAGAAAGAGGGGTACATGTATTCTCTAAGGCCAGTTCAACTAGCTGATCCGAGGAACGCATAAATAGATAGATCAGTTGCTGCTAAAGCTATAGACTTAGGTCTAACAAGAGGCTATCAAGCTTCTCACTAAAAGTGCTCATCAATACCTATTCTTTGTGGTTGTTCTCGACTAGCTGAACCCAAAGAGTGAGTTAGAAGGACTGCTATCAACTTATTTAGAATTCCTTTTGGGAGATTCCTCATTTAAGGAGCTTGAGAATAGGGTGATCGGATCGTTCCAATGAGGGAAGCCTGCCCATCGAGTTGAGTGAAGATTCTAAAGGAAAAGGTAAAGGTAATGGCACCACTACTGTTTTCTATCCTCCTAGTCATTTTGGTTATTTATTGATAGAACGTAAGATGACTTCTTACTGATCTGAGAATTTTTGGGTTTCCTCTTCTAGGGAACCTGAGTATAAGGATTAGCTTACCAAGAATGCCTAAAATATAAGTGGCTGGCACCCTTTATGTCTAAGTTGGATTAGGTTAGAGGATATGGAAAGGTATCTTATTATATGATCTGAAAAAAGATCAAAGTCTAGTTCCACTTTCACTAATGTGAGGGTAAACTTAGTATGACGCCTCGCCCAGCAAGAATATCTTGTCCAGCTTAAGACCAGACCTAGCTTTGAGTCAGTCGAGTAAATAGATGGCATTTCGAAGGTTCTTTTTCTAGATAGAGTCAATCCTATCTCATCAGAGTGTGTGGGAAAGGTAAGACTCTTTTTCTATTCCTTGGAGAGTAAAAGCATTCGAAACTTTCAGTCCTAGGAAAGATCATTTAATAGAAAGATGAGATTAAATCATTTCGCATAGCTGGGTTCTTGCCCATTCTTTCTTTTGTGGGCATGTACTAAAGGAAGTGTAGAAGTAGGAGTAAGAATAGCAAGCATTGGTCTTGACCTTTACCTTCCGGAAGGGGTTCTAAGACCCTTAGTCCAATTAGACTGAATTAGTGGTAGTATGCCTTTCCTGATTTCTTATTTTCTTCGCTATACCTTTACTGTTTGGAGGAAGAGAATCAGCTGTTACAGACCCGGTTGTGAAAGAAGGCAAGTCTACTGACTTGGCTCTTTGAAGGACAACATCCCTTGTTAATGTACGAGGAGGGGGACTAGAAGAAAGATGCCCACAATCCGATGCTAGAGGAACTGAACTGCCAGTATATCAAGATCTTAAGTATGAAAGGGATCCCCTAATGAAGTCAATCAGACAAAGTAGATTATCTCATGGAGTGAGCAAAGATAGATTTGTCATGGTTCATTCTTTCAGTCAGAAGGGCTACTCTTCCTGCTTTAGTCAATTAATGCGAAGGTACCTTTCTTCACTTAGTAGCACTATTCTTGCAATAGGGGTTAGGTTAGGGTTATCTTTTTCATTCTTAATCCTTGGGCAATTCAATCCAAAGAGGAAAGGCCAAAGGTATGCGGGTGACCTAGTTCTTTAGGTATTGGCCCAAGTCATCAATCGAAATAGGACTACCGGTGATTCCACCTTAGAACGAGCGAGCTATCTTCTTACGGGGTAGCGGCAGGCTAGCCCTTTTCCTCACTGCTTTGATCTGGTATTAGACTGGAATTAGGTGTAGCTGTACACAGAAGGGTAGAGGCCTCTCTCCTAAAGAAAGACAAAGCAGCCTACATAGGCGAGGGTGGAAGGAACCTTTATTAGAGGAGGACTTTATCGCCTATAGGAAAGGTGAAAATACAACTCGTCCACTATTACTTAGTTGTGCCTAAGACATGCTAATTGGAGAAGTGCTGGACAGACGTCCAGAGGAAGATATCTCTCTTTCGAGATGAAGTCTTCAGTTTCGTAATCTCAAGTCAAGGTTTTTGGCAAGGCCAGTTAGTGCGGGTGGTGGGTCTAAGATTCAAAGGATCAAAATCGAGCTCTAAACACTGGGCCTACGTAGAGAAGTACAGAAGCTTACTTGTAGCCATTACTCAATCTGGCTCCGAAAGAGGAGTCTTAGCTCCTTCAGTCGGTCTTGCATAGAAGGGTTTGGGCACTAGTCGCTAACTCTATCCCACTTGGCTTAGTCCATTTGATCAGTGAGTCTCGCTCTTCAATCAAAGAAAATTTTGTCTTGTATGAAAGAATGATCAGGTTATTGATCCAAGATCATGTCAAGGCTCTTGTGCGTCACCGACTACCACTTCGCTTTATGATTATTGGGGTGCTATAGTGTCTTTGCCTCCTCTACTGAGAGAAAGTTCTGGGTAGGACCCCTGTTTACGATGGCTGAGTTTTTTTCCCATTGATTCCCACTTTAACATGGATAAGCCCCTTTCTCACCGACTTGGGTTTAGATTTGTTTGGCCATGGCATTGATCAACTGTCTAGATCTCCCAATGTGACTCCTTATAAGAAAGGTAGTTAACGAAGTTAATCTTATCTGGCTCCTCCTCACTTAGCTTTTCTGTGAGAGAGTGGATGGCCTTTTTTATTCCCTTTCCCAATGAGGTCCATTGCATAGGAAAGAATGAAGCTCACGTGGCTTTTGTCCCTACCTTTCTTTCTTTTTTTCCTGATGGTGCTTATAGGTGAAAGATTGACCTAGCCATCCTTGTCACCACTGTCTTACTTTTCCTTCTCTTGCCCCTTTTTCCTTGGGCATTCTGGTTAACCTTGTACTTGGTGAAATCTCTCTTCTTCAAGTATATCAGCTTCTCTGCTATCACTATTTTTTATGCGAGGTATTTTAACCCTACGTCGCTTCTGATGGCAAGTTCTTTAGCACGGCACTTGTACGCTAACAACTTAACCCTGAAGAAAGTCCAGTGCTAGTGAACCTTTATTTAAGACATCATCTCCCATAAGCTGCTCTCTCTCACTTATAAAAAACTTTCATTCCTCTCATGTTAGTATGGGAGGGTAGTGCTCATAAAGACCACAACTGCATTTGGTTAAAAGATAGGCCCCGTAGTTCCATCTACCACAAGGAAGGCACTGACTTTAGTGGTCTTACCCATTGTCAGATCCACCGAAATGAACCCTTTTATTTGAGATGTGCCACCATCTAAGCTGGTAACTGAGACTTCAAAAGGGATCAAATCTTGCTCGGATTTGGACAGCCTCTTTAACATTCTAAGTGGCAGTATATTCACTGTGAAAACATTGTCCACCAAGACTCTAGACACTGGCTTTCCATTGATGTGAGCTCTGATGTATAGAGGCCTCAGTATGCTTGGTCATTTCTTCTGGTGGCTTCTCAAAAGTCACTCGACTGGCTCTGATCTCTTCCAGAGATGGAGTCTTACCTTTAGAACTTTCTTCCATTACTGACTGTTATTTTGCACGAGAGCCTTGGATCGTCATTAGGGTTGTGTCAGTTTATTGCCATAACGCTAGGTCCCTGCTCACCTTTGATCCGTCTATTGGCTCCAGACCAGAATCAACCTCTGCAATCTCCACAACTGGAGGAGAGATATTTTATTCCATATCTTCATCCAGTTACTTGGGTTTATTCTCCTTTGGACCAAAGACCTACGTTTTTTCGTAGTTTTCTGCCACCTTTGGAGTGAAAGCAATAAAGCCAAAGTAACTAGCTTTCAGTAAGAGAAAGACAAAGAAGTCTTGTTTATACAAGATAAAGTTATAAGTAAACCAGAAAGTCTTTTGATTTAAATTTAATTTCTTACCTCATTTCCCTTGCTTCCTATCCCTCAGGGGCCTCTTTCTGGTGAACAAGAGAGAAGAGAGTGGTCTTGGTAGCACATCAAAAGATTAGCGAGCCCAACTAACGATCTTATTGAAGAGCATAGATGCCAAAGGCCAGTGACTTAGAATAGTATCCTTGTGAAGCTAAGGTCAACCAACCACAAGGTAGTCCATATGATTTAAAGAGATGGGGGGAAGGTAGCCATGATACGGCTTATACAAGGAGTCAGATAAGGAGTTCTAAGTCAAGCTTGGTCAGATCTTATCTTCGATGGATGGGACTCTCACTTCTACTTATTTAACGAGCCCTATAGGTGTTACCAGTACCTCTTACTCTGATTTGATCTTTAACACTTGGGCGGGCTATAAGCATTATCTAAGTCCCTAGTTTGAGTTTGATCTATGGGTCAATCTTGTAAAGATGGATTCCTGAAAGAAGAGCAAGATTCGAGGTCAGGTCTCTCATCATAAATAAAGAAGTGAAAATAAAAAGTCAGACTCGGTTACTGGCTACCAATGGGATAGCACTGGAGCTACTACCATCCTCTTTCCTTCTTTATTCTTTCGCACATTTCATCTTTTTCCTTTAAAAAAAAGGCGGTGGTTAGAAAAGAAAAGCTGGCTTGACCAAAAGACCCTATTTTGAGCAGCCTATTCGTAGACAAAGAAAGTCGATTCGCCAATTATTATTCCTTTATTTTTAATCAAGGTATTTCTCAAGGAAGAAAAAAGCAAGCAAAGCTAGCCCTGGATCATAGGGGAAAGAGTGTTGTAACCGAAGTAAACTACCGAATGGGTGTGGGGGAGAATCTTGCCAAAGGTTCAATTTCTGATTCTTCTCCAACGGTTAACTCAAAGGATTCTATTCTCTTTTCTCTAGGTAAAATCGAGAACTTGATTGCGGGTAAAGCTTTAGTTGTCGCTGGTGGTGGAGCAAAGGCGTAATCTGACTATTGAAAGAAAGACAAGTGCCATCTTCTTCTATAAATATAACACCCTTTCTCTAGTCTCTAGGCCTTAGTCTTCTAGCTTTTAGTTTTCCCTAATCTCATTTAGCTCCTAACTAAGCTGATGTATTGGCTGAGTCTGAAACCCCAATGGGTGGATCAGAGTAGTTTCAACTCCTAAAAGTCTTTAACTCCCTTGTATCAACTTCCGGGAAACTCCTAACCTAAAGTTGATTCATAGATCTTTTCTCCCAGCCTGGAATTCTTGACTTGAATTATGTTATGAATAATCAGCAATTGGACGTTTCCTTGAGTGAAATGGGAATGGAAAAGTTTTGCTGTTACTTTTGACTCTAAAGCAGAAAAATGTGCATAAAAGGATGCACCCCTTTTTATTTTTTATTTCTAAAGGGGTCAACTCCTCGGTCCTGTGTGCCGACTTTCTTTATAGATGATCATGTTGGTCTTATTTGGTTTTAGTCCAGTGATTTTCTTCATTTCCATGGGCACTGCCATGGGTATTGTCTTTGTTGGCATTATATTCTTTTTCTAAGATTGAGGTTGCTGGCCCTCACTCTATTACTAGATTTGACCATAAGATTTCCTCTTTGACTAGAGGCTGTCAAACGTATTTTGCGGTACCTCAAAGGGTCATTAGATCATGAATTATTTATTAAACCCTATCATTCGTTCTTTCATTCCTCGTACTTATTGATTAGTAGAGTCATTCTAATCAATCTTTACATACCAAAGGAATCCTGGACATATCAAGACTGAACAGGGACGTGAGAGTTGAATATGAGGAATTAGATCAGCCGGTGAGGAATTCCTCTTCTTTTCTTTTAATAATGCCCCAAGAGTAGGACAAAAAAGCTGCTGGGATTCATGCTATCGAATAGACAGTTCTATTATCCCCTGTTTTCTTTGCTCTTGCTTGAGAATCAACTGTTCGCATTGCTCTTGCACTAGAGCCTACGGGGAGAAAAGAAAGTCTCATGGGTTTCTCCGACTCTAATTAGTGACATAGAGAAGAAAAGAAGATTTTGTCCATTTTAGCAGATAAGATAGCAGCAGAAGACATTTTGTCCATT
>JBBYHK010000012.1:11416420-11445650 GCA_038382065.1 Adansonia grandidieri | reverse complement strand
TTATTGAATTTATCATTATTAAATTGTCATGAAATCATATATAATTAAGGAATAAATAAGTTTCAACTCATAATTTTTTGTTTTTAACTTTAAAATTTCAACAATTTTATTAGTAAGCGTGGGAGTAGAGTAAATTACTTGCAGCCATTAAAAACCTAAACATTCTCGCTCCGATTGTCATGCACCATCATGAACTAAACGAAGTAAAGAAAAGGAAAATCGCAAATTAACTAAGAAAGAAACCACCATTAAAAATGTTCGAGAGAAAAGCTAAGCTATCTTCGTATGTCTTCCCAGCAACAGACGTTATAAATTTCTCTGGGATTTCAATCCTTAAGCACTCACATTCACATTTGTTTTATTCTGTAACAAAATTCATAAGAATTTTTTTTCTTTTTTGAAGCAAAAGATGGCAAAGATTGTTTTGGTTCTTGTCTTCTTATTAGCCCTGGTTTTATCAATCCAGTCCGTCATGGGAGACGGCGCACTTTCCCCGGAACAGATAAACAAGGCTACTTCAGGGTTTAAAGGCACCACCCAGAGCTTGTCGAGTTCTGCCGGAAACGCGGCCGAGAGCGTAAAAGACGCCGCCTCTTCTTTGACAGACTGGGCTGAGGAAAAGCTCAGGTAAAATAAAAAAATATATATATATATATAAAAAAAGAATCTATGGAAACAATATTACTTCTATTATTTGATTATCCTTTTTAATTTACATACTAATTTGGTATTGCTTTCTTGGTGTATCATCATGAATGGTTTTTGCTGCTGCTTTCAGTGGCTACGGCTTTTTGTCTCCTAAGGAATCAATGGCACCGGAAAAAGCACCGGCGCCGGCGCCGGCACATCCAAGGCCTTTGGGACCCCTACCCCCCGCTGTAACCATAGATTAAGATGGGATATATGCAACAAAACAGCAAAGCACAGTACTATTATATATTTGGAGTAACTTTCCTTTTTGGCTCTCGTCCAATAAATTTGGACCGTAGATTGATTTTTCTTTTCTTTTTCTTTTTAAGCCAGTTTTATTTCTGCAGGCTACAAGTCTTCAACCATGTCTGGCTCTAATGATTAGATTTTAATAGCGATCTGGGTCTTTGTGATGTAGTAATTTTGTGGTTTCATTTTTTTCTTCTCCTGTATTCATGGTAGTTGAAAATGAATGATTAGTGATTTGTAATTGTTTAGTTCATGATCATAATTACACGTATGCATATTCAAAGAAAATTTATTTATATATGGTTAATGGGGTTTTTTTTATAAATTTTTTAATGTATTTAATGAAAAATTATGATGATAGATATAATTATTATATTTACAATAAATTAAGTAAATGAAATATAATAAAATTTTAATAATCGAATGACTATAATAACATTCATTATATTTGTAACTTTAATAAATATAAAGTGATTGAAAGCAATTTAATTTCTTGTTAATTACTCCAATGCAATAATATCATTGACAGGAAATACAAATATTACTTGAATACTTTCTTTTATACTAATATGTTCGTAGTTCTTTTTATATTGGGGGCAAAAAGAAATATAAAATATTTTAGTGGATAAAATAATAATTTTAAAAGGCGTTGTGATTCAAAGCAAGCATTTATCAAAATTGTAATATTTCACCTGCCTTTGCTTTTTTTTTTTTTAAAGTAAAAAAAACCTTCTCATTCACAATTGAGCGATGTGAAATCCATTAGAAGATTGCATTTTGTCATCTCTTCTTTGATTACATTTTGCACAAATAAATTGAAATCACTAAATACTTTCTGACGAGTGACAAAATTATCTTTCTTATACATATATATATATATATATATATATATTTCAAAAAACAGTGTGTAAAAGATTTGATCCTTTTGTGAATAACAAAGAAGAATTCAAACTACTAAGTACTTTCCTATGAATGACAAAATTATCTTTTTTATATATTATTTTTTTTTCAAAAAACAATATGTGAAAGGTTTGCTTTTTTTGTGAATAACAGAGAGGAATTTATAATTTGGTGTTCTTGTTCCCAGAATTGTTATACCAATTCTTCGAAATTTAACAAGGATGAACCCAAAACACCTTACCTTCCTCAAATTCTCCTGTTAATGAAAAAAAACAGTATATTTAAACGTCAATCTCTTATAACTTCTATATATAAATATATTAAGCGTTTTAACTATCCAAATTATATTGTTTATTTAGCAGATTTATCTATTTATTCACTTCACATCTTTTGAAATTCATAAGGTTAATTAGTAAGTCTTTATAAGTGAAAAAAAAATACCTTCGGTAAAAGTTTGGAACGAATTAGTAGTTATAATTAAAAGCTATCAAAATTGCATTAAAATATTCAGATTTTTTTTTATATATTTTTGTTCCGTAACTCTTTTCAAATTTAACACTCAAATAATTTTAATTGATAATTCAAATATCTTAATATAAAATTATTTAAAAAGCTATTTCTCATTCTAAATATAGAAAATTCGAATTTATTTATGAACATTTGAATGCCCTATTTTTAAGACCTGTCCAATCAAATTGTTTAACTACTTCTTTTGCCTAGAAATCTTTCAAATCCATTTTATAACTTCATGAATAGTAATTTCCTATTTCTTATTTATTTTTTAATTTCTTTCTTTCAATTTTGAAAAATATGCCAACGATACGTCCTTGTCCTAGATAGTTTTTTATGCTGTCACTGTAGAATTGTAGATTTAATTCATATGTTTTCATCTTATCGTATTTATTATAATTATAATTATAGTCAATTATTATGTTATCGTCATTTTTTTGTAATAAGTATTGAATGTAAATATTAGCAACAAACAGAGCTAAAGGCGAAGGTTTCAAAACAACGACTATAACTTTACATTATAACGCAACCTTGCGACCACAAAATCACAGTCGAGAGGAAAACGATGGACGGCCAATTGAAGCACTTGAGAGTAAGAAAAGACCCTCTTCTTTCTCTTCAGCTGCCGTGGCTCTTCCCTCTTCACCTTCTCTGCCTCGTCCTCTTCTTCGTCCTCCTCCACTACGTGGAAGCATCATCGCCATGCTGGGGCATGGTAATAATCCGCCATTTTTATCGAACTTCTTTTCCATTAAAACTTTCATTTTACCTCCTAGAAAATTGTCCTTAACCGCCCATCTTTGAACTTTTCCTGAAGTTGTCTTCGGAACACTTCCACCCTTTACAAGAACAACCATCCCTACTTCTACTTTTTCTTTATTCAAAACAGTTTCTCTCATTCTTTCACAGATGTTCCTCAAAATTTTGCCATCTTTTTCACTCATCTGCACCTCGGCAACAAGAACGATCGTTCTTGAAATAAGAAATGCAGAAAGAAAACCTCCTCTAATAAACTGTGGGCAACTGTTATAAGCAGCGGTCTCTATGTAATGAGGGTGAATTTCTTGATCGTTTGGCAGCTTAATGACGTCTAGGCAACGACCTGTCACGAAGAGAAATCGTTCTTCGCCGTTCACAATTCCTCTATCTCCTGTTCGGACGAAACGCTGGCCAACCTTGTTGCTCAGTGTAGCTTTAAATGTATCTTGAGTTAAGAAAGGATGGCCTAGGTAACCTGAAGCATTGCTTGGAGAGGAAACCCAAATCTCCCCTTCAATTCCGTCGTCAACAGGCTCACGGGTGTCTTCGTTTACAACGATAATTTCCATGTCTTCTTCTTCTTCTTCATTAGCAAGTCTTGCACTAGGTAAGAGCTTGTTCTGAGATGGAAAATTAGGGAAAATGTAGTTTTTGTCATTTTTTCTCCACGCTGTGGAAACAAATGTGCAATTCTCAGCTAAGCCATAAGATGGAGAGATTGACGATGGGTTTAGTCCAAAAGGTTTAAACGCATATAGAAATTCTTCAACTGATGCCTTGTAAATCGGCTCATTGATGATAATGAGATTTCTCAGGCTCCATAGATTAATTGTTGAGCTTCCTTTTTCAACTCCACCCTGCTTCACTACTAGTGGCAGGGTGAATGATGGAACCGGAGTGCAAGTAGCCTTGAACTTTGTAATTAGCTCGAGCCACAGTCTAGGCCGGTTAACGAATGCTCCAGATGATGTCAACACGCATGTTGCACCAGATACAATAGTCAATAACAGGAACATTAGGCCACAATCATGGTACTGAGGTAACCAAGAGACAATAACACTATTTGGATGCAAATCATAAGCTTTCCTGGCTGTCCTAACATTGTGAGCTGCTGATCCAGCAGTCACTAGAACTGGCTTTGAGATCCCTGTTGCACCTGAGGTGTATTGAATCAAGTAAATTTCATCAGGTTTGCAACCATTATAAAACATACAAGTGCCCTCTCTTAAATCGATATTGTTACTTTTGACATCTCCAGTAGAAATCCACCTCAGATTTTGTAGCATCTCTGAAAGCCTCTTGTCTTTAAAAGGCGAAGAGAGATATTGTTGAACCCTTGTGATATAATCATGGTGAGCAATGGCAGCTTTTGGCTTTGTCTGGGAGAGAACTCTGACTAGGTGGTGACAGTCTTCTTTAGCAAACGAAGGGTCTGGTGGGAATATGGGCACGCTCAAAAGGCCAGCCCTTTGACACCCAAAAAGGAACTCAACTTCCTCTAGCCCAGGTGAGCATAAAATGATTACAGTGTCCCCTCTTTGTAGCGAGAGGAGTAGCTGAGAAGAAATGGACTGCACTGAATCATTGAGCTGACCATAGGTTAGTGTTGAGCCTTTCTTTACATTTGTCGAGCCATCTTCGGGCCAAATGAAGGCTGGCTTGGACCTAAAGGCTGGTAGGCTAGCCCATATGGGAAGGTATTGGTCAACAACCAGTTGGTCAGGGAAAGAAGAATCGTAGTTTTCATAATTCATCATATTTTTCATCTTTTTCGTCTGTGCTTCATTGACAGGTCGTCTACCTGTTAATCCCACTTTTATAGTGAGACATGCGAAGCCAGCATCGGGGATAACGTGCCAATTAATGGGACATGCGAAGCCAGCTTTGGGGATAAGGTTCAAAGTTTTTGTACCCAGTGAAGACAACGAATACTAAAAGAGAGACCAGAAAATATTCTGTGAGAATATCCCAGTATGATCCTCGACAGCTTCCACTGTAAATTAAGTAAAACAATGTCACCTTCTTGATGTTTGTTTATAAATCATTGTCAATTCTGAATTCTTCATATTCCAGGCGGCTGTTTCTTGACCAATACCAGCTTCTGGCCTTCTCCAAAGCCGTCCAGGATTCGCTCGCACGTGGATTCTCTGGAATATTAGGATTTATTTAGGAACAATAATGCGGCAAGCGATGGTTACTTAAACAATTTAAAAACATATGAAGAGATAATGACTGGCTAGAATTAGAAGGAAAAAAAAAAATTCTCTTTAAGAGGTTTTTAACCATGCAATCTGGAGTCTTGACTCGATCGGGACACTTCGCGGAAACCCCGAGAATTGATGATGAAAAATATTAGCCCAAAGGAATCTTTTTGCTATAATTTTCGTTAAGCAATCGTCCATATTCGATAGATGTCTAAGATAAAGGTTGGGCCTGCTCGCAAAATTGAATCCATCTTGGGCCCAAACGAAGAATGGCTTGGATATTCTCGACAACTTCTTGCTTAATCATAATTGAAAACAATGGTAACTTATTTGTACCATCAGCACTTGGAGTCACATCGCCCGACCATCGGATTAGAAGACATGGATTTGCTGCAACCTTGTCCAACAGATCAAGGTTTCGAAGTTAATTTGACCAAGGCTACCCCATAGAGAGCAGCTATTGAATATCGTGTCCCACACTAACATTAACGTCGTCTTCTAATCATGGGCACGACAATGGAAGGTGTTCATGGTTATCCCTGTTTTCTAGTGTCAACGCCAAAAACCAATATTCCACTATGGCTCTCAATTAAATCAGGCTTTTACCATAGATGGTCATTGATTATAATTAAGAAATGTTGGTTTTGACTTCAAACATGTGCAGCAGTTGTGAAAATTTACAAACATGCAGCCAGAAATTAGACAGTTCAAGACACACAAAGCCATGCCGGAGCGAATTGCACTCTATTAATGTCCTAAATGAGACAGTCGACAAACTAAAACTAAAGAACTGGGCAGCCCTTTAATTCAACAGCAGATTTACAAGACCAAAGTAGAAAGACTTGACTCTTGTTAAGGCCTATCAAGTTAATGGCTTTCACAACAATAACTTCACTAGAACATTTTCCTTTTAAGTGTGCCAGCCCCTTCAAGTTGATGAATGGATTGTGCCAAATGCCAAACATTATGTTTCCAATGACAGTCATTGCCCCCAAGCACAGGCCCTAATAACATAACAGACAGAAGAAAAATCATTCAAAAGCATTGTAAAGAAACGTTAAAACCAACATAGTTCAACCTCAATTATGTAAAGAGTAAATCACCCCCAAAAAGAAGAAAGAAAGAGATTGCATCCAAGGAGCATGTGCACTCATTTTCGAAGAGGTAACTGTAAGAAAACAAAAGATCATGGATATAACCTCATGGTGATTTTTGTTGTTTACCATGTAAATCTATAGCGTAATTAACTCCAAAGAGAATCATAATCAACTAATTAGAAGTAAGGTGGAGGGTACAAAATAGGTAGATCATAACAACTACCTCGCAGAAGAATTTCATGTTATCCTTTGCCAAAATCAAACCAGTTAAGAGTCCTAGTTAGACAGTGACAGATGGGAGTTTGGATCACTAAACATGAATGAGAGAGAATACTAAAAAACAGTAAGCATAAGCTTACAATCATACCGTAAGACATTGATGAATGAAATTAGACTTAGGGTGATTTTTGGAGTTCACCAATAACCCCAAAAGAATCCCAAGCTGCTGCCACTGGCCATAAGTGTTAACACTTTCTCCATTATGTCTTTTGGCAGCAAAGGATGTGAGTGTGCTAGGAGCATCAAAGGTGAGGAACAAAATATCTCACTTAATATCAATTAGATGTATGGTGAAAATTACTTCTTTAACTAGGATTGCACATGGAAATCTAACTAAACTTCCTTAAACAGAGGATAACAATTTAAAAAGTATAGAAAGTTAGCGACATTTGGAAACCCATACCGCATTCAAAAGTAAAGAAACAAGATAAGAAAATTTCCTTCGACTAATCCTTATTCGGGTTTTTTTACCTTAAACCAGTGAAAGAGATGCACCTCCATAATAAACTAAAGAGTACAACTAAAGAAGAGGTACTAAAGTGTAGACTATCAATCACCGGTAAGATTCTCTAAACTTTGCATAAAATGTTATCAAGTAGAATGGGAATCCAAATCCTAAAGACTCCAAGATCATCAACATAAAAGAGAAATAGCAATGAGCAATACGGCACTTGCATAAAAAATTCTACCATTTTCCCAGCAATGTAACAAAAAGAGTTGCAAGCAAATAAAATATACAAGGCTGAAAAGCAATTATGATAGAAGGCTCCTTTTGCCAATTATCCCCAAAAGGCACACTGATTTATACATTAAGTACACAAGATGACCACCAAATGGAATCAAGGCTAGATATGACATATGAGAGATCCATGCTAATTAACACTTGTACTCGACACAAAGATATATAATCATAAAATAACGGTTAGTTTGAACATTGAACATGGCATCTAAAGCATCCACAACAAAACCAAATTTCACACCCTAAAAAAGAACCTCAAAGGTAATGCTTCTTACACGCTCCACTTTTAGGCAAACTAATAGCTAATTGTACTTCTATTCAAATTATTGGTACTTCTATTTAACTCTATCTGCATTGAAGAACAAGCCCTTTCAAAGTACAGGCTAGGTCTATCACACACTGTCCAAGTATCTATTCATTACCTCCTTTCAAAGGCAAAAATATGACTAAATTATCTTCAAGGTTTTCTACCATATGTGATATCCAGATTTGATATTTTTAAATAGATAATATATAAACTATTAATCAAGTGCCAAGCTTAAAAAAAGGAAGTAAACCAGATCTCCATAGCATGTGAATTGAAAGAATATATGAACGGGAACAAAAAACAGAATTAGCTTTGTTTGCATAACATTCTTTTCAATGTTAGTAAAAGCATACCATTAGCATTTTTTCTTTATTAATGTTCAATTAAAAGATATATCCTTTTTTTTCTTCTAAATGGAAGAATCCACCTGTTCACCTGTTTGTTGTCTTTCTAACTTTCTGTACGAAGTGGACTACAAATTAATATCATATTTCAGAACGCTTTTTAGATGTTGATACAAATCCTATCAGTTTTAGAAAGAGGCCAGTTCCCTTTTTCTCAAATTATTTTCCCCCAGGTCATGATAACACATTGCAAGATATGTTTAATATCCAAGCATGTAAAGATTTAGTCCCTTAACAGGAGATATTTTATGACTTCCGTTTGTAAGATTTAGTTCAATAAATAGCACTTCAAACAAATGCAGGAGACGCCTCTTAGTTACTATCAATCCTACTGCAAAAGTATAACCGTTCAAATGAATATAAAAGGCACAAAAAGCAGCAATGGGCAAGCTGTCAAATAGATAATGTCATATGCCCCTTGATTGTCATCAAGCATTCAAGCCATCAACCCAGCTCCCAAAAGCCAAAAAAAAAAAAAAAAAAAAAACACAATTCTTTTCCATAAAATGCAACTAATTCTAATAATAATAACACCAAAATATGCAAAGCAAACATTGATTTTTTTTTCCAAGAAAGAGATCATACCCAAGGTTGAGAATGCTATTAATGGGGTCAAGAAGTTGGGGTTGCTGCTGCTGCTGCTGATGCTGTTGCTGCTCCTCTTGCTGCGGCAGTGGAAGACTAGTACCAGCAGCAACCGCGGCAGCACTAGAAGGTGTTCCTTTAGCCTCCACAAACCTCCAAAGATACCACGACGCAACTGACCTGTATGGTCTCCATTTCTCACATAACTGATCCATCTGTGAAGGCCTCGGCAACTCCTCCAAATTGTAGAGCAACTGAACCCCTTTCCGAACCCCGAGATCATTAATCGGCAAAACATCGGGTCTATGAAGCGAGAAAATCATGAACATATGAACCGACCATGAACCAATCCCATTTACCATAGTAAGCATGGTGAAAAGTGACTTGTCATCCATATTTACAATCGCCGAGTCCGATAATATCCCCGTCTGGTATTTTCTAGCGAGGTCATGAAGGTAACTCGCTTTTCGTCCCGAGACACCAATTTGTTGGAGCTGTTGAGGGGTTAAGGAAAGAACAGTTTCAGGACCAACACCGTTTTCGCCTCCGCAGAGAGCGATGAAGCGAGTGTAGATGGAAGTACCGGCTTTGAAAGCGAGCTGTTGATAGAGAATGCTTCGGGTGAGAGCAAGGAAAGGGGTGTGGAAAGTGTCGAATGTTGGAGGTGGATGGAGATCGATTAAGGAAGAGAGAAGGGGATCGGCGTTGCGGAGGTGGCGGATGGCGGTTTCGACCTCGCCTTCGCAAGAGAGAGACCGGGCCATGATTCGTGGAGCCACCGTTAAGGCTCGATGTTGAGCCAGTTTTGTTTTAGAAGTTTTGGCGACGGCTTTAGGCGGTTCCACTACGGATGTTGAGGAAGTCGTTGCTTGTTGGCAGGCATTAGGGTCGGAATTCGAGTCTGGGGAAAGTTTCCGGATCTTTCTAGGGCGCAAAGGTATTTTCGAAGGAGGGGACGAGGTTGGGGGAGGAACGTTGGTAAGTTCCGTTGAAGCAGAGGCTACGACGGCTGAAGCGACGGTGGTGACGGCGGCGGTGGAGTTACTATTCGGGTTTTGAGTTTGGGTTTGAACTTGGGCTTGGGTTGGGGTGGATGAAGGGTCGTTCGAGGGCTGAGATTGAGTCTGCGCTGCCGCTTGTTCGCCCATGTGAAATCAATCAAAATCTGAGTTACAAATTAGAAATTGGCAGTTAACTAGCGTAAATGACGATGGTGTTGAAATCGGCGGTTGGCGGCGGAGTTACGAGGAGGAGTAACGGAAGCAAGACATTAGTGATTATAAGCTGAAAGACTCGAAACAAGAGAAAAGTAGAATCTGACTGTCTGAATATTTTCCTTTAACTCGATTTAATTTATTAAAAAAAAAAAATCTAATCCAATCTATGTTTTATTTAGTTTCCCAGGTGTTTCTTAAGGAGTTTCATCTCTAATTGATGTTCCACGCTAGTTTACAGCACGTGTAATAGCATCCTCCACAGAAGGGGCCTGTCCCAACTCGATCAGGCCAACAGGTAGCCCTATTTCAGAAATGGGGCATATGGGCCGAAACATCAACCAATATACATTCTCATTTTGGGGCCGCTTTCGCCTACTAGGAAGCTATTTAAGGGCCTACACTTTCCGATTGGACCGACCATAATGAACATTTGTCTGTACATGTTCCACGCCAAAATTGGGAGTGGTTTCAATTACTTTATGCTTCATTAATTATCTACGCATCTATAATTTAATAATTTTAGATACAATAAAATTAAAAAATATTTATAAATACGAAATATAATTTATTAAAATATAATATAAATATGTGAATATTTTAAAATTTATATAATATAAATTATTATTTTATCAAAATTTATATAAATATATAATATTTAAATATAATTATTATAATAAAAAATATAAATATAAAATAAATAACAAATGATATGTTTTAGCAACGGCAGCCCCCTTTTCTCGTTAGTGTTCTCAATTGACATGTTTTTGCACGTGGACCTTTTCTAAATTCCTAGGACAAAGAGTACAAAATCAGACAATCTTTACCTCATACTATGCGGACTCCCAAAGTTCTGTTGATTCGCTTTAACAGCGAGGACTGGCAGTTGGAGTTCCAATCAAACGACTACTGTTTGGCAATCAATGTCTGTTACTTTTCACCTGCAAACTTAGAATGCAAGTGCATGGGAGTCCGGACTGTCAGAAAAAAAAAAAAGTTTCTTCCCTTTGCAAGATGATTTCATTTCTAGAATCTATAATTGGAACCAAAAAGCCCTTTTAACATTTGGTAAAAATCCCAGTTTTTTTTTCCTCAAAAAAAAAAATTCCTAGATTCCCAAACAAATAGAAGGATTTCAATGAGTGACCTAGACATCAGTCTGTAAAACCCAAAAAAAGCAATAAAAACAAGTTTAATTCAGTGGCAACCACATTTTTATGGTAAGTTCTACCTCGAACTAATGGTCGGCTTCCATCACATCATCTCAAATGGGCTATGGGACACGATTTACACGTCTGATTCATTAATTCTGATGCCCTTTTTCCTATATTTTTCTGGTAGATGTTATATCATAATTTATAGTAATTATAATTAATATTTTCTTACAACTCTACGTTCTCTTACTTCCTTGTTCCAGGCTTTCCAGCTTATAAAAATCTTCTCTCTCTCAGGATATAATCCAATCTAAAAGCCTAAAAACAACCAACGAAACGGTTCCTTTTCAGGGACTGTTGGTGCAGAGATAGAGTGACAGATGAGTTTCAGGGAGGATTCTGAAAATGGGAGGGATCTTCGGAAGCCATTTCTACATACTGGAAGCTGGTATCGAATGGGTTCCAGGATGGGCTCAAGTATGCTAAGCTCATCTCAGGCTTTTCGTGATAGCTCCATCTCTGTTATAGCTTGCGTCCTGATTGTTGCTTTGTGTCCTATCCAGTTCGGTTTCACGGTAAGTTAAACTTCATTTTCACTTGCTTTGCTTCTTTTTTGATTTAGAAGTGGAAGTTCTGAATCGGTTTTGATTTGTTTGTAGTCTGGCTACTCTTCTCCTACACAATCTGCAATCATCAAGGATCATGGACTAACAGTCTCGGAGGTAAAAAATTATTACTGTTCTTTTGGTTTGGTTAACTGGTGTTTCTCTTTGACTTAACTAGGCTAATAAGTCTTATTTTTGTGACAGTATTCTTTATTTGGTTCTTTATCCAATGTGGGTGCCATGGTTGGAGCAATAGCCAGCGGTCAGATAGCGGAGTACATCGGACGAAAAGGGTTAATTACAATCACTGATTTAGCTTCACAGTTTTGTTTCTTGTTTTGGTTCGGATTACTAAGTTCAATTTCTTATTTTCATCGCAGTCTTTGATGTTTGCTGCTATTCCTAATATAATTGGATGGCTTACTATTTCTTTGGCAAAAGTGAGTTTCTAATGATTATATTATCCAAGCTTCATGTAGCAACCATTTTTATATGATAACTTTGACAATTTACACCCACAATAAAAGTTTGTTGCATTTTTTGTAGGATTTATCTTTTCTTTACATGGGAAGGTTGTTGGAAGGTTTGGGTGTGGGAATAATCTCTTATACGGTAATGGGAAACTATGCTTTGGTTATTGAGATCGAATTTTGTTTCAAACGATATGCTGAGAGATATATTTGCGTTTGTCATATATAGGTGCCGCTGTATATTGCCGAGATAGCACCTGAAAACTTGAGGGGGAGTTTAGGTTCCGTGAATCAGGTTGGCTCGGGGCTCTGTTCATCATGAGTGTTGTTGATGAATAATTGAACCACTTGTTAGACTACTCAAATATGCATGTTATACCGTGTAGCTGTCAGTCACACTTGGAACAATGCTGGCCTATCTGCTAGGACTTTTTGTCGAGTGGAGGATGCTTGCACTTTTAGGTAATCATCGGACAGCTTCATTCTCATGATGCATCATTTGTTGAAAACAGTTTCTTCTTCTTCTTCTTCTTCCTTTTTTTTAAAGATCGGTGAACTGTTATTATTGAAAACATGGATTTCTCATGTACATCAATCCTTGTAGACAGTTAAGCTGCTTAACACTGCAGTTCTGGACCCTATTTCCATGTGTCAAAAAATTCATTCCAGTTTAGACCTGGTTGGAGATTGAAATTCGAAGCTTATATTTACTGATGGAAATTGCTAATGTTGTCCTTCGGCAGGAATACTTCCTTGTACGATTTTGATACCTCGTCTATGTTTCATTCCAGAACCGCCTCGATGGATGGTAAGCTTCGGAAGTGGGTTTTACTCAAGCATGTTCTCATAGATAGTTATGATCACCTAATTGAAGTTTACTCATAATTTTTAGGCAAAAATGGGAATGACCAAAGATTTTGAAGCTTCTTTGCAAGTTCTCAGGGGTTTTGACGTTGATATTTCTATTGAGGTGAATGAAATCAACGTAATAATAAGCAGCTAAACAGATTTTTTTCAATTGCACACCTTTCAATGTGTTTCGCCAATTCTATGTATGCAAGTTCGTGTTCAAAACTTCTAGTTTGTTATTTATATTAAATTCAGAGAGGTCTGTAGCATCAACAACTAGAAGAACTACGATTCGGTTCACAGAACTCAAACGAAGGAGATATTGGTTTCTATTGATGGTATTTTTAATTGCTCACAGATTTTATTCCGACTTTCCATTCATCTGAACTGTCCTAGCTCTTGATAGCACCAGGAAAAAAAGGAACCTAGGTCTCATGGGCTGATATCTTTCAGGTTGGAATTGGACTACTTATGCTGCAACAGCTTTGTGGCATTAATGGTGTTCTATTTTATTCCTGTACCATTTTTGAAGCTGCCTGTAAGCTTATGCTTGTTTAACACATTATAGGAACATTTTCCGGAAAAGAATTCTTGAAATTTTTTATCGTTAGTGTTGGTTATTTCTTTATATTGATTAGAAGAATGTCAATATGCTTCTGCATTTTCAATAATTTTCTTCTTGAGAAAGAGTTATGTTACAGCAACTCTGACAACCTTAAGGTTCATGTTCAAGTTAAAGGGCTTAACAAGATGATTTGAACCTTGAGCAGGAGTTAAATCAAGCAATGCTGCTACCTTTGGAGTTGGTGTCATTCAGGTATAGCTTAAAGAAGTGCCACTGCCTTTTCTTTTCACCGAATTTATTTTTGGTCCACAATGAGAACTTCTGAAATATTGTGATCGTTGGAATTATGCATGTTAGGTCATCACTACTGCAGTAACCACATGGCTGGTCGACCAAACAGGCCGCCGGCTTCTGCTTATTGTAAATTTACTCCAATTTTATTTTCTGCACTTTCTTGGTAATGGCCTATAATCAAAACAAATTACATTGTTTGTCATTTACTTATTTCAGTTCTCCAGTTCTGGAATGACTCTCAGCCTCCTAGTTGTTGCAATCTCATTCTTTTTAAAGGAAATAATATGGTGGATTCTGTTGACAATACCTACCGGCGAAAAACCGAAATCTATATATGATTCAATTATATTGAAGTTTCTTCTGCTTTTTCAGTTTTACCTAACTATGACCATTTCGATCATTGATCCAGGATGTTGTATCTAGTGACTCTAGCCTTTATAACATCATGGGCATCTTGTCAGTAGTTGGAGTTGTGGTATGTTACTTTTCCTGTTCTAATACTATGGTTATTACTCTGAAACTTTGTTGCTAAATTGCAGTTGTCTAACTTGTTCCTTTTTTCAGGCCTTGGTGGTTGCTTTCTCTCTGGGAATGGGGCCCATTCCTTGGGTTATAATGTCAGAGGTAACAATATGTTTCATTATCTTGCATCATCTTTCATCCGCTGAATTGATGGGCTACGCTTACTTTTGATAAACTGCTTAAATGGGTGACTGAAATACCAAATAATCTAGCTCTGAAAATCTGCAATCTTTTATATAGGTGATAACATTCTCATTTATCGAAGCCAAACCTACTTTTTAGCCGCAAACTTTCAGTTTTCTGATGTTTTTACTCAATGTCCAGTGATCTGGAAAGTGAGATGAGCGACATTTTTTACGAAAGAGTCATTAGTGTTTTAACTCTGATTACTTTTCTCATATTAATCATATCTCATACCCATGTTTAAATATGTGTTAGACCCGGATATTCTAGAGAAAATGAAGAGTTCTTGTAACCTATATCATTGTTAAACTGCAGAATGATGTCCTGAACTTTGACTGCTAAAAATGATCTCGATAAAATGCTGGTTTTTAAATGACTGTGGATCCATTTCAATCATTTTTAAACGAGTGCTGATTCTGATAGCATAACCTCCAGTATAGTAGCAAATGATAACCCATGATCTCCCTTTAAAAGTTTGCATCTTGTGAGTTGCTCATTTTTCTCATTGCAGATTCTTCCAATAAATATAAAAGGTCTTGCTGGAAGCATAGCAACACTTTCCAATTGGTTCTCTGCTTGGTTGGTTACACTGACTGCGAACTTACTTTTGGATCAGAGCAGTGCAGGTAGATGTTGCAATTTTTAAACACGATACGATTACACAAATATGACACAAATACATTAACTTGTACTATTTAGAATATTATTAAATCTATTAGATTGTATCAGATCATCGATTTTTTATTATCCATTGTTATTCCTATTTAGAATATTATTAAATCTCAAATAACTGACACGGACACCACGATAGGAGCCTTGTTATTATTGTTTAGACTTCCTAATTAACTCAATCTCCCTTCACCTTCGACAGGAACCTTCACCATTTACATGCTTGTGAGCACTTTCACTATCGTATTTGTGACTCTTTGGGTCCCTGAGACCAAAGGAAGAACACTGGAAGAAATCCAACGCTCTTTCAGATAAGCTTTTCTCCTCCCTGTTTCTTTTTTATCTTTTTTGCTTAGAAGAATCCAAGTCCTGCAATTTTCCCTTTTTCTTTTTCTAATGATCTCACAGATCTTGAGCTGTAAAATTTTTGTTTACAATTAACTTCCCAGATTCTCTGATCAGCATCTTTTGTTCCTGGCTTAAATTTCAGCCTCAAACAAATTATCTGTATTTTCTATTTATCTGAGTGAATAATTCCTTTATATTCTTCCTTTGCCATATAAATTTCTGGATATAGATAGTTGGCCAGACACAACGAGTTCAGCTAAATGAGTACCTTACTCTCTATTACGTATTGAACAGCAGAAATGCAACGACCACTAACGAATTCTTGCCATTCTGGTGCTCTGTGTTGCTCGGATGCGGATACGAGTGTTGAACATGAGTATGTTTAATTTTTTTTCTAAATTTTTTCATGTATTTCAAGGTTCATATCTCTATATCTATATATAAAAGTGTATTGAATAAGAATATTGAATACGGGTACTTAAAACAATAGTAGTCAAAGCAACATAGCTAATGGTTTCTACTTTTAGTAACAGCACAAAGGTTATTACACATCAATGATATCTGTAAAAGAAATCAATGTCCACTCTCGAATAACTTCAATAAATTCTCCACTTAAAAACAGGTGAAAACTTGAGGGCAAAGAAGGATGAAAATGCTATGATGGTGTACATTGATGAAAATTTCAATAAAATATTCGTTTTAAATAGGTTAATGACTAGTAAATACATGGAGAATTATGGTACAAAATGAGCAAAGCTCACATGATAGTACTCAAAAAATGCAGGAAGTGCAAAAATTTGAAACAAAAGGTAACCAAATTTGGCAACACGCTGAGAAAAATGACTACTAAGTACTCTGTCTGAATGTAGAATCAACTCAAAATGTTGCCAGCTAGGTGCTTATATTCACAGGATAGTTATCAATGCAATCTTCCCAAGGACCATTACTAGATGGCCTTATATTCCGAAGTGCTTGCCAGACTGCACTATTACATTTGAAACCGCTCCCGAATGCAATTTGCCAGACACAGTTGCGATTCCGCATCCTCCCCTTAGCCTCAATGTACGCCAATTCATACCAAATGGAGCTCGAAGAAGTGTTTCCAAAACGATGGAGAGTCATTCTTGAAGCCTCGACATGTATCGGTAGCAGTTGCAGATTCTTCTCCAGCTCATCAATCACGGCCCTCCCACCAGCATGAATACAGAAATGATCAAATGCCAACTTGAAATCTGGAATATAAGGCTTGACACTTGCATTGAACAATTTCTTCACTAACAAAGTTGTGAAAAACAAAAGCTGCTCACTGATTGGTAACACAAGAGGACCCAACGTCGTGATATTCGTCTTTAGGGCACCTCCAGCAATTGCCATCAAATCTTTGGACAGAGAAACCCCCGTCTTCCCGGCATCATCCTGTTCCTGATAAACACACCTAAACGCCTTATCATCCGCTCCGCGATGAGTCCTCACCACATGAATTAGCTTATACTTAGCTCGCCTCCTATCCTTAGACTTGTTCGAAAGCAAAACCGCGGAACCTCCAACTCGAAACAAACAATTGGGTATCAACATCGACTTCTTATTCCCAAAATACCAATTCTGAGTAATGTTCTCAGTGCTCACAACAACAGCATATGTGTTCCTATGAACCTGCAACAAATCCTTAGCAAGATCAACAGCAATCACCCCAGCACTACACCCCATCCCACCTAAATTAAAACTCCTAATATTTCCCCTTAGCTTATACTTATTCACAATCATAGCTGACAATGAAGGAGTTGGATTAAACAAGCTACAATTAACAACAAGAATACCAATATCCTTGGGGTTGATATTCGTGTTCCGGAAAAGAATATCCAATGCCCCAAACATAACCTCCTCAGCTTCTTCCCTCGCCGCCGCCATAGACGGTGTTGGAGGAATATTATGCATTGCTTTAGGCACATAAGTCTCTTCTCCGAGCCCCGAGCGCTCCAAAATCTTGCGCTGGAACTCGAGAGAGGATTCATCAAAATCGCCGGTCAACCTGGAGTGCTCCAAGAAACTACCGTATGGAGCTTTAAGATGGTCAGGAGCACGGTAACAAGAATAATCGACAAGGTAAACGGCTCGGGGCCGGGTCATGATATAGACTGTTAACCCACAGACTAGAATAGCGGAGCAAATGATTATGCTGACTAGATTGTATTGAAGGTGAAGCCATAACTTGCGCAAATCATCAAGATTCATTTGAGAAACTTCGATTGAAATCGCCGCGATTAGAGGGATAAAACAGAGGGTTAAAAGATTGGAAATCAGATAGTGGTAACCCAATTTTACGTACTTGAGATTGACGCTTTGAAGGAAATCCGGGAGCCTTCGGGATTGTTGGATCTGAACACCGACTGAGCCTCTTCCCGAGCCACCATTTGTGGTGGCTACGCCCCTTTGGTTCATGGTGCCAACAACCTGCTCTGTTAACAGTATCGGGGGGTTCACACTTCGAAGTGGTAGGTGTTTTCGGGACTGAAAATCTATAAATAGATTAACAACAGGCCACCAGCCCCAAGGTTTAAACTTTAATTAAAATATAAGAAATAAATAGTACTAGTTTCTAGAAAATTTGAAACTTTTACTTTTCAGAGAAAAATAAAAAGTTAAAAGTTTTAGATGGAAACCTATCTTTTCCATTGCACTTCTAAAACACATTTCTAATCTAAGCTAAAGAGTGCTTCTGGAAGGTAATGGAGAAAGAGGAAGACTTTCCAGTTTTCATCGTTGTGAACAGCTTGCTATTATTAAAGTTTTTTTTTTTTTTACTTTTTTTTGTTAATAACCACGTATTTCGTGGCTTTGAATGATTTGTTTAGAATTTTCTTTTAGTTATTTAGTCAATTCACCTGAATCACGTGGCTGAAATCATAGGACAGTGAAATCGAAAGTCGTTTCTTCCGGTTTTCGTTTTCGCCTAACGTCTATGGATGGGGACATCTTTCTTGTTTGATATCAAAGTGATGGAAAGTCTGGAACAGACGAGAAACCCTGTTCGGCCATTGACTTGCTTTTCAAGTTAGAAACTTTGAATCTGAATAAGTCGCTCTGTAAACAGTTTTGACAATGATTTGATTAACCGGAAGGTTAAGTTTTGGGTAAAGGTAACAGTAGGATGAATTTGACTGGGATTATTTTCAGTTTATTTTTTTTAATTTAAATTGATTTGATTTAAGTTTATTTAGATTTAAATTTATTAAAATTTAGTTTTGTTAAAATTTGAGTATGTTTAGATTCAAATTAATTTAAGTTTTAATATATTTGTATTAAGGTTTTTTTGGATTTGAGTTTAGATTCATTCAAATATGTTTTATATTATTTTTAATTTGGTTAAATGTAATAATTTTTATGTAATTTTAAATTTTAAATTTAAGTCCAAATCTGGCTCGACCTAATCTCGAAAAATCTTAATTCAATTCTATGGGTCAGCTATAGCTCGAAAATTTTTGCATTCTAAACTTAGGGTCAAATTTGGCTGGCTCACCATTTAGGAACAAATTATCGTTCATAATATTTAAATTTAAATAAAAATATATTAATTTATTTAAAAAATACTTTTTCATGTTAAGCTTGCTTAAAACTTAAAATCAGAGATTTAAGCCTGATCGTACCAGGCCTGTCGAGCTGGGCGGGCTGCCCGACCCTTGAATAGGCCTAATTACTAGTTGTAGTCTCACATATGATTTTTTTTTTATATGGTATTATCTATTATGACTTCTATATTTTTTAATTTAACTTATTACTTTGTTATATTATTATCAAATTCTAATTATTATTACTTGAAATAACAATAATAAAATAAAAATAATATTCAAAAACGCATTTAAAATTTTACTACCAACATACATAAACTCTAATATTCAATGAATTTAACTAATTAAATTAAAAAGTATAATAAATAGATGATATACCTTATTGATAATATTTTTAAAGCTCATAATATGATTTACTTTTTAATAAATTATTATTTTATCATATATAGATCTGTTCAAGTATCGGACTACTTGCCCAAACCGACAAGCTTGGCCCATATGGGCTTGGGCACTAGTGCTCATATTTTTTGTTCTAGGCAGACCCAACTCGACCTAAAACTATGATTTTAAATTAAGATAATATATATTTTTATTTTAATTTAATTATAAAATATATAAAAATTAATAAAAAATATTTTTTAATAAGATGAATTGTAATTTTGACTTAAACAGGCACGTTTGAGTATGTTATATAAAAGCCTTGACTTAGTATTTTAAGAAAGTTCGAGTTACGATCCGTCCCCATCCATAAATAAGTTTAATCATATATAAAATATAAATTAAATTTTTAATATTTAATTAAAATATTAAAATAATATTAAAATAAAATTAATAATTCAAGTTCTTGCTTTATAAAAAATTATTTAATTATAATTTCATCATATTTATTTTTTTATTAAATTCAAGTTTGGTTTTAATGTGGGCTGAGGTTTTTTCCGCTTTTAAGTCCTTTTGAATTTGGATTCCTTCGAGCTCGAATTCTTTTGAGTTCAGACCATTTCGAGTTCAAGTTTACTAGAATTCGAGCTATTAATTTTTTTTATCAAATCGAGCTTAGATTTTTTTAAATGAATTCTTAAGTTTAAGTCCATTTTGCCACCTAATCGGCACTCTGGAGCTGTCAAATATTTTAGCAGCCCACCCTGGCTCAATGTCTAATGAAGATTGGCTTCAGGCTTGCTATTGTTGTAGCTCGCAAGAGAGTAACCATTAAAGGGAAGATTCTGTTTGGGTTTGGATTTAAATATTAATGACTCTATCTCTAAATTATGACTTCTTGATATGTCCATAGTTGATTTATCAAAAGTTTCAGAACAGTAACATTTGAAAGGAAGTACAAAGTGCAATATAGACTGTCAATTGAACAGAATAAATGTGAACAAGTTCCAACAATAGGAGTCAAATGATGGGGGCTCCTAGAGTGCTTCCTTGATGAGTTTCTCAGTGAGAGCTTTGGGCAATCCCATCACACTGTCTACTGTCCCTACCTGCAAAGATACCAAAAGACATCTTATCTCTACATCTGATCTCACAGAACACTTTTCAGTTAGTGAAAAATCCAGTGGCCACTAACCACACTAAAAAAGATGGTTGTCGGATTGGATGGGTGCACAATCGGAATCCAACCTAAGGTTACCACTACTTACTAACATCTTTTGACAGTTTTGAAAAAGGTTTGTCGGTGCTGTCAAGGCATTTTATCGAGCTATTTCTTATGGAAGTATTCATGCATTCCCTATGATCATCTGTTGAATTTCAGCATGCATTGCCTATGATTATATTGTTTTAGAAATTTTTTCTGCAAATGTTACATAATTGGCACATAAGTAACCAAACTAACCACTTGTTTAACATATGGCTTTATCAAAGGATGTTCGATCAGAAGTCCTCCAGCAACATGTAGTACAGTCCCTTCCTCAATCTGATCAACAAAGTAAAGAAAATTGATATTGCTCAGGCAATAAGCAAAAGGAGGGGGAAGAACAGAGAAGAAATAAAAACTCTTACCAATTTCTCAATGACCTCATCTGGTATTTCATGGAAATATATCTGCATGGCATTAAAAATAAAAGAAAATGTTAAGCTACATTATGAACATGCTTTCATCACCCTTAAGTGCTGTCATACTTTAAGTGCCGACAACTGGATTTGCATAATTCCAGCTTCCAAGGCATACACAGTGGTGATCTCGATAATGACCTTTTTTACCCCTTTGCAGACATGATGTATACGGTGACAGAACATGTAAAAAGGAGGTCGAGTAAAAGATGTCCTTCATTAATATTTCATATTCTGTGGCTACTATGCGTTGATGCAAGTATTAATATTTGATTAAAAAAGCTGCAGAACAATTGCCACCACACCCCCCCCCACAAGGAATGAAAGGAAGTTAGATTTAGAGTGGAATTCAAACCAAAACATTTTCAGCGTATAGTTCTATGCATTCATACGTGAAAACAGTGTTACGATATTTTTATTGTCACATATACTAGCATTCTTAAACGATATTTTTCTCCTGATGAAACCCCTACAGTAGGTACTTGACACAGCTGGGAAAGAACATAAATACATAATGAAATTACATGATACCATATCATTTAGTTTATGTTGCTGTGGTGGTCCCCATTCATTTACATCATAAAAGTTCGGTAATTCAAGCAGGTGCTAAGATTTCTTGTTTGGCAAAAACCATTCAAATCAAGAATGAAAGCCATTAATACCTCCACTCTATCCCACTCTCCTTTTCTGGATCCAGTTTTAAGGTTTGTAACCAGAACAGATCCCACAGTTGCAGCATGCCCACCCGAATAGCCTGCGCAAATGGTTGACCAGTAAAGTTTTGAAAGAGTAGAAAAGTAGAAATTGGATTGAGAATATTAAGACAAACCTTTTATAAATTCTCGTGCTTCTTTTTCGTTGGCTGGTTTTTCCCTTACAATACCTTCATAGACCACCACCTCCAGATCATTTAACAATAACAGTGAGGAATAAAAGTGGGAGAGTTATTTTTCCTACAACATGAAAATATTAAATATGGCTATGTTTACAAGCATGAATTATCACCAAATGCCATCTATGATTGACAGTACATTGCGCAAATGAATTTAGGCACACCAAAAAAAAAAAATGTGAAAGATATGCCTTTCTGGTTTTTCAACAGGGGAAGCACTTCTAGCTTAAGGAAACGGTAAATCTTGGTAATTGTGAAACACTGGCCCCTTAAAAAAATTGAAAAATTACGGTCCAAAGAATTCACACTAATTATATAATGGAATAAACCCATTGCAGCATCTATTTAAAGAAGCAGTAAAATTATAAGCAGCCGGTTAAAGGTTGAAGGGGGGAATTGATTGACCTATATATAGTTTAAGCATTAACTTTCTTCTAAAGAGCCAAATAACATGTATAACAGAAATAAAATAGATTTTTATGAGCAAAGAAAGGGCTTATGGTGATAAAAGATAACTTATGAACTGTTATTTAAAAGTTTCACATGTGCAACAAAGATTGTATAGCATAATTAAACACTTTTAAGAACCATAAAGCATATCCGAGGAATAGATTTATACCTGGTCAGAAGTAATTAGTAATGTTGGCTTGGCTTCCTTTACGTAATCACCAACAGGGAGCTTGTGTAAGATGGCTTCTTCCTGAAAATTATCATCAGCTAAGCATATACCGACACAATACCATGCAGCAGGCAACATAAGCAGTGGAAATGGTGAATAAATAAGATTATGCATGTAAATGGTCTGATGAAGAACATACAAAAGCCACTGTTTGAAAATGTATGTTGTGGGAAGTTTGATCGGCCTCGGTCCCTTACTTAGGCATTACTTTTTTGTTTTTATCCTTCTGTAATACATCTACCTCGAATCACAACTAGAATTTTACTAAGAGAAATATGATTCAAACTAAGCAAACTATCAGACTTAAGTTGCACTAAAAAACATGAAATTGGAGCCCACAGTAGCACTGAATGCCACTGATAATGAAACAGATTTACTTCTTCCAAAAATATATCATCAGGCCATAGAAGGCACCTAAAATCGGATTGTGGTCAGTAACTAAAAGAAATCGAGACACACTGGGCCAGCACTCAGCAACAATCAAAATAGTCGGTATTTCATCCTTATCTTGATTATTGACGGTTTTTAGCTTTGACACAGTGGAATCGGCCTGAGATGTCACTCATACTCAAATCAATAAAAATACTCGAAAAATTCCTTCCAACTTACAATATAAACACTCAGAAACATGTAAAAAAAGATGAATCAAATCAAATAAATACAACATCGATTTTAAGACTAGAATTGTTCAATCAATCAAAACAATCATTCAAAAGCACTCCAAGATTAAGTGAAAAAAAGAACCTTTGCTTCAGCAAGAGCCATGACCAAATCCTCTGGCTTCTCCTTTCTGATACCCTTCTCGTCAATATCTGCACTCTGCAAAAACAACCAAACTGAAACTTTTTTTCTTTTTGGTAATATATCAACATTCAAATTAAAATTTCCTAAAGTTATGAAAATTACCATGAGTGTGAATTCATATCCCATTTCAGCTAATATTTTACGACGAGCTATGGAGGATGACCCCAATATTATCTGCATTAAAACAATTATAAATCAGTAAAACTTTCAACAGATTTCCAAAGTTTTTGGAACGCTAACATGTCTTCTTCTTCGGGGTTTTTTTTTTTTTTTTTTTGTTTAATTCTTGATAATTGATATAAATAATTTTTAAGACAAGCAAATAAAAACTAAGATATTTTCGAGTAAGGGACGATTTTTAGCGTACCTTGAACTGAGTAGTTTTGCCTTCCATTTATTTCCTTCAGTTTTGTCTTTGCAATAAGTGGAGCTAACAAGCGAGCATGTGGCGAGAAGGAAGAAAGATGAGGAATTAAAGAGAACGGTGATGGTGCGCGTGCCTGGTACGCGGACCAAAATGGGACACTGGTCCCAAGCCCTAATTGTAGGTTATGGACTCATGTTATGGGCCAACAATCCCTAATTTGCCGTTAAAAAATGGTTTTGTTTACTTATCCGTGGCCTTGGTCGTTATTAGCTTGCCAATGCTTACAGTATCAGCCATCGCGCCACCTTTACTCCGCCGTCGCGGGCTTCCCGCCACTATCCTAAGCAGCTCATTTCAGATCAAAGCCCCTCCGTTAGCCCCAGTCAAGAGAATGGACAGAAAGAACAACGCCTACTTTCAAAATCAAATCCAAATCTCTCTCAGAGACGCTGCGTTTCTCTCCCCTAATCTCTCTCTCTCTCTCTTGCGCCCAATCGATGCTTCTAGATTAAGCCTTTGCTGTGCTTATCATTTTCTCAGTACGTTACATTTATATTCCCTTCCCTTTTCTTCCGCAATTATGCGAATCCGTTTTTTGTGTTTCTTTGATTTATTTTGGTTGTTTTGATACTTTTTGAATGGTCGATAGGGAATCATTTAATTAAAATCAGGTATTGGAGGAAGTTCAAAAGCTTTTGAAATGTACCGCTAGGGATTGCGTTGTACAGGAGAGGAATTCCATTTTTCCTTTGTTGCATTTCAGGCCAATAGCGGAGTCGAGGTTTGTTCTAGTTCTTATTAATACCAAATTAAGATTAAAATGGAACGCACTTTCCATTGATTCTAAGTAAAAATTTGTTTAGGCCTTTTTAATCAACTTAATAGATGATGTCATCGTTTTATTCACTAAATTTAAACTTAAAACAAATTAAACAGGGGGAAATTAATGCCCAGTATTTGACCTAATTTTAGGTTATAATTTTGTAGTTTGAAATTCATATAATCAAAGAAGAAGCATGCTTTGGCTGAGAGATAAAAATCCTGTGTTAAGCTGGAAGCTGAAGCTATGCTAGATGCTCTTATAAGGCTAGATAGTTAACATTACATAAGCATAATGAATAATATCCTGGTTTTGTAACCAGCTGAATTACCATTGAAAACGGAAACTTGTGCGTTCCGAGATCTATCAGTTCTTATTTCCATGCTTTCTGCATCAAAAAGATTTTCAGCAGATACTAGATAGTCGGTAAGGAGAACCTTGTCACTGGAGAATATTCTTTATCTGCAGATTTGGGCTGAGCATGCATGTCTACCTTTTTAACTGGTAGGAACTGAGTGTACTATGATTACCTTTGCTATTTGCTTTTCCGAGGCTACGACAGATAAAAGTTTGAAACTAAAAGAAAGAGAAGAGGGTAGGGGAGGGGAGGGGAGGGTAGGGTAGGGAATACGTGCATACAGTTTCTTCTTAGAAGCTCATCGATAAACAGAAATTGTTTATGATCAATCAAAATACATGAGTTTTTCTGGGCCATACTACAAAGGATGCTTATCCTCAAATATTCCTACAAAAGGAAATGGTTGAGCAACTACTATGTGGTAGTATATGCTTAAACAATTTAAAGATCCATCATACAGCTTGAAAATCATGTTGCTGCTTGTGTTCAATTGAATTTTATATTCGACAAGCAACACTACAAATAATGATTCCTGCATCTATGTCATAACCGCTAAGTATATTTGCACATATGATCTCTATATACTACATTGGGATGGTGCTCAAGGAAATTTTTTGATTCGGTGAACCAGAAGCCTGCACCAAATATAAGCGACAGCATGGTGTTCCATCATCTGGGTGGGTTTCTACTGACCTTGGCAAGTTGCGGAGCTTGTTAAACAAATTCAGTGGATCATGCATGAGCCCGAAATGAGCATCTGGATCACCGATTTGTGAAAGCTTAACATGAGAAAATCCAAGAGATGGCAGGAGATGATCAGGCCAATCACTATAGAAGTGGAAGGTAGAAGTGGAGAGTGTTGTTGATGCTTTATTCATGAAGTCTGCTAAGAGAACTGTGTGGGTGAGGATACACTTGTCAGCTATGATCTTCAGTACTTGCATGGCTTGAGAATTTGAGAGGTAGTAGATGATACCTTCTAGAACCCATACTGTATTTTTTTCTTTCACAAACCCAGATGTCTGAAGCTTTTCAAGCCAGTCATTCTCTCTTATGTCAGCTGCTACTTTCGTTAAGGATTTTGCCATCAACCTAAGATGTTCTGTGGACTCCAGAGCTGCCTGAAGAAGAGTTGCTTTTACCTGCAGGACTTCAGGAAAGTCTACTTCAAAGACATCACTTTCCTTCAAGCAACTTAAACGATATGCCCTTGAGTCCATCCCTGCAAAAGAAGATCATGCATTTTCTTTTTTTAAAATATGTCCTGTGTTTTCGAAAGTTATGTAATCCACTCTTTTAATTTCCCTGTTCATGAATGGGGAGCTAGTCCTTCACTTGGGAGTTGGGAGGAAAGCCTGTCTGGATGCAAGCTTACACTGAGGTACATATTTGCAGTTTTTTATAGTATAATGAAACTGGTTATCGGCTAGCATTTGTTAAATTCTTTCTCATGAATCATGGTGGTTGAGCAATCTAGTTCAATAACTATCAGTGTGACAGTAGATATAAAGTGATCAGTGCCTTCTAGAAAGCACGGTCATGAAGGGCTTCATTGCTTCTAAATTTGAATGCTGTTTAGTATTGTGCGGTAACATAGGGAGAGTGATTACTAACCTGCACCAAGGAGAACAACTTGAGCTGCACCACCAAAGGAATCAATAACAGCTTCAATTTTTGAATCAAACCAAAGGGTTCGAACAGCTAGAATCACTCCAGAAATTTCCCGAGCATTGTTGTGGCGATCTTTCTTAATCTTCTCATGAAGGTTTCTTAGGTATGTTTCCCCTGCAAGCACATCTGCAAGAGGGTCATGAATCACATGTTTCCACAGGGCTCTCACAGCTGCCGTTTGGCATGCTGACTTTTTGAGGGAATCCCACTCATTCACAATCTTCGCATACAGTTCTCGAACCGTTTTCGTAAATAACAAGTGTGGAAGCTTTAGCTCCAGTTCAGGGTCTGCTGGCGAGGCATTTTCTTGTTCTGAACGGTCCATACCAGCCGAAATTTAAAGACTATGAAATAGGATTGAAGGAGATAATGCATGCAATATATAACACAAAATGCTCATGGGAGAACCAAGAAGTGTTGTACAAGGGATAAGAAAAGAGAGCCACACATAAAACCAACGTTTGAGAAAACTGCTCAATCGTAGTCATATCCGGGGCTGCTTTGCCTTGATGAAAAGGAAGGTAACGAAGTAGTCCACGAGTGCTAGCCATTTCTTTTACCTGACTTTTGCTTTTCTTCCCTGTCCTTATTGGTATGAAAAGGCAACAACGAATGGCTCCCACAGTCCTACATTGAGAGGACTAGATATTAGATGTGAGGTGGTGGCTCTCAAGTTAAATAGAAACAAAGAAATCCTTCGACCCAAAAAAAGAAAAAGGAAGCCTCGGCCACTTTTAGGTCAGGACAGGTACTCGCTTGTCTTCTGGTTACATATGGCAATCTTGATTGCATCCCAGCGGTGGCTTGACTCGAAAAGGCCGTTGCCGCTTGATTCAGAGAAATATACGGCAAGGAGGGTTCGTGTTTGATCGCATACCAAGCTTTTGTTTGCTCCAAAAGTGGAAACTAACGAAAACTAGTTTAAGGATGGATTTAGTGGCAGAATATTTGTATTAGGGACAAAACTTTCTGTTACTAAAAGTTCCCATATCAACAACTGGGTTTATAAACGTGCTTATTAGCAGCAGAAAATTCTGTCGCTGAATAGGATTATTTTCCTCTTTCTTGTGGTGTATATCCCTTCCCATGATTTGAAATTCATAGGTAATTGCCCTATAATTCAAAGAAATGCTTGAACTCAGAATATAAGTAGCAAATGAACATTTAACTTAATTGTCCCATTACCTATTATTTTAGGTATAAAATTACAGGCTCCTGGATTTTTCATATAAAAACGTCTATGATCTGTTTGATAATTCATGACCATTTTCTTTGAATATGGAAACATTTTATTTATCCAAAAACAAAAAAAGAAATAGAAAACAAAACTATTCTTGCAAAATGCGAAAGTATTTAAAAAAAATAATAATGAATTGGAACCGTCTTAGTTTTAATTTAGGATAGAATAAATAAAGTTGCAGACAAAACTGAGATATTGGTGAGCAAAGTTTGTCATTATCGATGCCCTAAAAGAAATGGGTTAAGATAAGAAATCATGGCTAAATAGCTGGGGTTTGAATGGAAGTTGTGGTTGTCTCTTTCAATTCCTCATTTATAACAAGGGAACTTTTGAATTCGATTTTATGTGGTTAAAGAAATGAGTACGTATCATCTATATTATATCGTGTGCATAAAATCGAATGTGGCCACTTGTCTTGCTTCGCGATCATGCGATATATTGCTTTGTTGTTCAAGTGCAAGAGGTTCATAAAACATTTTTCATTTTTTTAATATATTTTTGTTATTTAAAACTCGACATTATTAAACTTTACTTATTCTAAAATTAAATCGGATATAACCTTACATAGAAAAAATTCTTTCACGTCTATTTTCTTTATTTATAATATTTAAAATTAAAATTTCATTTAAAAAATATCAATTTTTTTCACATATTTTTATTATTATAAAATTTAAAAGTTGAAACTATAAATAAATCATTATTATCATTTTTCATTAAAGCTTTGCAAACCCCAGTATTATTATAAAGAAACAACAAAGATTTTTCTGCATCGGTTTTCTAGTTTCTAGGTTTCTATCTATAACATAATCCAATAAATCACAATCATTTCAAAGGAAAAATAATTAATCATGAAATGAAAGATAGCTAATACGTTTCAGCAGCAAGTCTGCAACACCTCATTTTAACGGTGCCGAGCCACGATATGCCCAAAGGTCAATAGCAATATTGGCCCTTAGGTAATAGACTTATGTTAGAAAGGCCTGTTTTTAACATGAGGGCCTGAGAGACTACATTCTCAACACCCAAAATTGTAATTGGTAGTTCATTGACACGACGGGCAACGACCGTGTGTAAACAGAGGGATAGCTTTGCTTACCCTTCAAGACAGGGCAGGAGGGGCAATGGCAGAAGAACATCCCTTTCAAATGACAACCGGCCTCGTAAATGCAAACTCCGTGG
>JBBYHK010000012.1:11381427-11394053 GCA_038382065.1 Adansonia grandidieri | reverse complement strand
GAATATCTTTTGCAAAAAATAAAAATTCAACTTTGTTTATTTATTTTTTGTTATATATTATTAATATAAAGAAAAAAATTTTATTAACTTATCAAGTTATCCATCCGAGATTTGAATCCCTGAGAAAGATTTAATTAAAGATATCAATACGTAGAGTAATTCTTGATATAATGATAAAAGAAAGATGTTTAGCATAGGTGTATCCTTTCATCTCAAATTATCGTGGAAATAAAATTTACACAAGGAAAGATATTATTGGGTATTAGAGTCATCCTAAAAAGAACATAAATCACGATCGACTAATGCTCTATGAAATTGGACTAAGAATAAGCTACAAAGTCATAGTGATATGTTTATAAAGTATTAAATTTTTAATTTTAGTAATTAAATATTAAGTTAAATTTTAATAATTTTAGATATAAAAAAAGAATAAAAAATACTATATGGATAAGAAGAGAGGCTCCAATAAAAAATGAAAAATAAACTTATCAAAGGGTAGTGAAAAGTGATAAAAATAAAATCTAAAACTTAATTCAGTTAGTTCATATAATTATTCTTAAGCTGTGATATTTAATAAATTTAAAATTTAAATCTTAATATTTATAAATTTTTTACCTTAAATTAAGACCTCCTCGATAAAAAAAAAAAGTGATCGAAATAAGATTAATCGACAAATCCATGGAACAAGGGTTTCCCATGGCCAATCAATACGTATGAAGCGTGGGCAAACTTGTTGGGAGATAACAATTACTTAGAGTCGAAATAAAATACGATATAATTATATAATATTAATATAATATTTAAAAATAAATAAAATATAATATTAAAAATAATAAAAATACAGTAAAAATATATAATAATATATTAATATTTTAAATAAAATTATAATATAAAAAAAAATACTAAAATCAAATCTATCGACCCAATGTCTTGACCTTTTACTTTGTTCTTTTACTTTATTTTTGGTTGCCGAGGTGTCCCGAAGGGTCCACTCCTATTTCAACTTTGTGATCATTACACATGGTAGTGTGAACATGTCCGGTCTTTTACGACTCTGCTTCCTAGTAATTGCTACCACCACCTTTTTTCTTTTGTTTTTTAATATTTATATTTATTTTCTTTAATAATAATAATAATAATAATAATATTAATGCCAATGGGACGGTAAGATTCTTACCGATATGCTCCGACGGCAGTGACACTTGTCTCATTTTCTTTGGATTATTAATGTCAATCAAATTTTGAGCATAATGTTTCATAATTTAAAACTATTTGATCTAAATTATTTAAATTATGATTTAGTAATAAATTTTTATTTAAATTTAAAATAAAACGTAAAAATATAAATTTATTTTTTTATTTTTATTAAATTATAAATAATAACTTAAATTTTCAAAATGAATAAATTCAATTCAATGGTAAATCAAAAAATTTAAAAGTTTGAAAAAAAAGATTTTCTCTTTTTTTTAAAATTTTTATTATTTATTTTTAACTTAATTTTTTTTTTTTTTCATGCAAGAAAACGAAATGGGGAAGGGTATCCCATGTTGGGACAAGACAACACCGATGACAGGTTGCGTATCCCCCGTCAAGTGGGTCCCGCTTATGAATTTCCCGTTTCCGTTACGTTTAAGCCTGCGTTACATTTCTCTCGTGTCTTTACTTTCCTTATTTCATGATTATATTATTATTGTTATTATTACTATTACTATTATTGTTGATGTTTTGCATTTTTCGATGCTCCTCTCGGGGAAATTACTAAAACAACCGACTTTATGTTTACTTAATTTTATTTTACTCAAAAGTATAATATGATGAAAAAATTTTAAAAAATATAATAAATTATTTCATTTTTTATTAATAAAATTTTTAAATTTGACGAATAAAATTAATATAATGATAGATAATTTTTATAGTATTTTAAAAAAGTATATTCAAAATTAAAAATGTATTGAATAGGTAGGATAGTGACAATATTTTTATTTTTTTAGAAAATAAAAAATTTTACTATTAATAAATCGAAAACGAATTTAAATAGTATTCTATTTAGAATCTAGAGATTGAAAGAAAAACTATCAGATATTTAATTACCTTATTAACAATTGCATTGCAAGCTTCTTTAATTTTTTCCATCTCCTATTGCAAAAATTTTCACATTTTTTTCTTTTAATTAATATTATTATATTTTGTACTAAAAATTTGAGGGAAACGTACGAAAAGAAAAGGTAGACAAAACTAATATACATATTTTTTGTTTAATGTAAACGAAATGGAAATAGAAAGAAGGAAAATGAAAGGATATTATACCAAACGTGAAAACAAAAATATAGTATTTCTCTTGTTTCCTTTTCTTCGATGACATTTTTTTATATAAAAAAATATTAACAAATATCACCATACATTGGTTATGGTAATAATTTTAAAAATATAAATGATATATTTTTAATTTAATAAAACTAATACATTAAATACAATTTTTTTAATCTGTATCTGCATCAAACCCTTTTACAATAATTGTCTAGTTGAGTTGCAATATGAGAATTGATATATTTTTTGTTTTCTTAATAGAGTTTTTATCTTATAGTTTTTTATCCAATATATATATATATATATATAAAGCTAAGAGATTCTTACCAAACTATCATATAAATCCTATCGAAATATTTAAAACAAAATTATATATTGATTGTAAATAAAAAATTTGTATTTGTGGTTAAATGATAACTTTTACATAATTAATCATTAAATTCTTATCCATAATATAGTATATAACTAATCAAAATAAGCATAAACATAGATTGTTTAGACTTGATAATTTTGAACTAAAAATGATTATATGATATAAATATTTTATAAGATACCATATGATACGAAAATATCACCAATAAAACATAAATATATAAATATATCAAAATTTATCTAAAACATAATATTAATATATCAAGATTTATATAATTATTATATGAAAAAATATTATGATATAATATAAATACAAGCTCATGATTTTGTTTGATAAAGTAATAATTTTAGAAGAAAATTTTCTACTACTATCATGTTCTTACATAACCAAAAGTCATTTTTTAAAGCTTTTATAATTTTCTTGTACCCAAAGTCATCTTAAAATTCTTTGGGCATACACTAAAGTCCAATTAATCCAAAAGTAATAGAAATTCAATTAAATAAACCCCAAAAAGTCATATATATTAAAAAAAATTAAAACCAAATTCAACATAATTGATAAGCTCCAACATTTTTTTTTTTTTTATAAATTTGTAAAAGCAAAAAATTAGAAAGGTTGAAGAAGGACAAGCCCGTAATTTCACTATACCCACGTACCCCATTTAACTTCTAGTCAAACGGTCAACCCCTCCAATAAAAACCGCTCCTTAAAGGGGAAAAAAACCGCTAGTGGTATTCGACCATTTTTTTTTTTCCCTCTCTTCCTCTCTGTAACGCATGATTGACGAGAAAACTTTAATACTGTTACGTGGCGTTTTATCATTGGTCCAAATAGGTTTGTCGGGATTGATAGCGACAACAACCAATAAACAAAGGCCAGTAGCTCTGGTCTTTCTCTCACTGGAAAGGACTCTGTTTTTATTTTCTCTCTCTATACTGTGTTGTTTTTTTGGTTCTCTCCTACAAAATTCCCAAATTTCTCCTTAATTTCTCCCTCTTTTGCTTACGAAATTCCCAAATACGTATTCACCAATGCATGATCTTCCGATCCAATGTAATTTTGATCCTTAGGTTTGAATTATTTTACCTAGTTTGACCCACCTGATTGACTCACTGAGTTGGGACTTTTTTTTTTGGTTGGAGAAACTATGTTGGAGGCAATGGAGAGTTCCGTCAATGGCGGTGGTTTCTCGCAGTTGCCGAGCTGTGGGGACAGTAGCGAAGAAGAGCTCTCGGTGCTGCCACGTCATACTAAGGTGGTTGTCACCGGGAATAACCGCACTAAATCGGTCCTCGTTGGTCTTCAAGGCGTGGTCAAGAAGGCTGTTGGACTTGGCGGGTGGCATTGGCTGGTAATTCTTTAGAAAATTTTCAGTTTTGGTGGAAATGGAATTTGTGTTTTTATCTTTGAAATTGGTTGCTCTTGATTTTTTGGTTTTAAATGTGGATATTTTCTTCACGATTAAGTTCATTCAAATTTGAATTTTTTCAAGGTAATGTGGTTTCAACTTGAGGTTTTAATGGTTAAATGTTTGCTATTACCAAGCAAAACTTTTGGTTCACTTCATTTTATTCAAAACTTTTTTGGGTGATTTTTGCATTGAATCCTTTTTCTTTGTAATACAATTGAATGTCCTGTTTTATTAGACTTTTTTTTTTTTTGAATAAAACTGCAAATTTAGCCCTTTTCTTGGCGTCCTAATTTGCGTGAATTTTGATTCTTATCATTCTATCTAATAAAAAATACTAGTTTTTTACTGGTCACAAGTTGTAAATTTTGATATTTTGGATGTGGGTTTTGATTGCATGTAAGTGTTTGTCCATGGATCTGGTATTTTCATGTGTTTTAGCTAATGTATGATGATATTCTGGATTTTTACAATGAATTTTGGTTTTTCTGGATTTTTTATTCTTTTTTTATATATAATTCTGCTTTGAAATGTACTCTAAAGCATTGCTATTCATTTTTTTAAAATAAATTTATTAGGAATTTTATATTTATGTTGAGATTACTTTTTCGATTGCATGACTGGGTTATTCTTGAAATCTTGTTGTAAGTGATTTTGGAACGTTTCTGAAATAAAAATCCCATATTTTATTTTCTGAGTTCTGATGTTGTTTCTGCTGGGACATCAATTTCCCAAGATTTTTGGCTGTTCATCAGCTATTCAAAACTCTTGCAATCATTTCAACACTTGATTTCGCTTCCTTTGTTTTTAAGAAAAATCCCCACATTTTCTTGTTTTCTTCATTGTTTCCTATATATATATATATTACTTTCATTGATGGATCCCATGATTTAATATTCCATTAATTCATGTCTTGCTGGAGAAGATCATATTTTGTTCAATTGCTACTCTTTAACTGTTGATAAGCCTGCAAAGTAGGTGCTTTGCTTCTCTTTTCTTATTACAGCTGATTTGTTTTGGCAAATTCATAGATTTCTCCATTAGTTACATGTGCTGTAGACAAGTTTGTCCTTGATTTTGATTTCTGTTTTTTTTTTAGTTGATTGTAAGACAAATTGACAATGTCAATTCTAACAGATTATGTTTTTGTAGTTTCCCAACTCTAGGATTCAATTAATTTGTTAAAATTATAATAGTATTTTCACCTCTCTGTCACTTCTTGGAGCATATTTTTGTAAATTAAGCATTTGTTTTGTAGCTGATAGTGATATTTGTTTGTCTAATTAAATAAACCCACAGGTTCTTACAAACGGCATCGAAGTAAAGCTACAGAGAAATGCCCTCAGCGTGATTGAAGCTCCTACTGGCAATGAAGAAGATGACGATCTTGAATTCGAAAACATGCAGTGGAATGGATCAGACATGGGTGAGTTTGGCTTTTTTTTTTTTTTCTCTTCTTTTTTTAAATTTATTTTTCAATAGTTGCATCTGCCTCCTAATTTAGTTTCCTGTATAAGGTTAAACCATAAAGCTGTTTTAAACCAATAAGAATCATCAACAGCGGGTTAGCCATTTGAGTCTAAATTGTCTTGTTTGTATTTACTTTTTATAATTTCATTCATATGTGTGAGTATTTCAAAATTTTCAATACTAGAAAAGATATTCTGTTGTGTCAACTTTGGGGTACTATTATACATGGTGCTTCTCATATGTTATGTCGGGAGTTAGACCTTTCTGTCTCAGAAGAGGAGTGCTATGTCTATGATCCTTAATGGCTTTTGATCTCTAATTATAATCAATGTTGTGATTAACCATTGTAGTACTTAATACTTTTAAAATTATGATTTTGGATGATAATTTTCTCTGCTGAAATGTAGTTGATGTTGGAACATTGGATCCTTTGTGTCTTCACCTTTAACTTTCACTATTTCTAAAAGCTATCTCATTTCTTTATCTTTTTATTGGTCCTACCACTTTTTTTTTAACCCTGATTGTTCTATCTCTCAATTTCCAGCATCTGATGACACTCAGAAGTCCCACAGATCGAGACATAAAACACATAAATCGACGGGATCTTCTCACAAGACTATGAGCAGGTCTCTTTCTTGTGACTCGCACTCTAAGGGGTCTGTTTCCACATCCCGTGGGTCCACGGTAAATAATGATTTTTATAAAACTTGTATTTGGTTTTTATAAGGTCTTGCAAAATTATGTTAGATGTCTATTCTTTGCCTAATTGCGATTTTGTTTTTCTGTAATATCTCCCCTGTAGAAGGTTGATCTCAGCAAACTCGAGATGGGCGCTTTATGGAAATATTGGCGACACTTCAATCTTGTAAGATTTTCATGGAGAAACATTTAATAGAGTTATTGGCACCACCTATAGCACATCTATAACAAAAGAAGAAAATACGTTTAAATGTCTTTGCTTTTGCTATTGCTAGGTGGATGCCATCCCTAATCCATCGAAAGAGCAACTAGTCGATGTCGTTCAAAGGCATTTCGTGTCACAGGTGACTTTGATAAGAAGTTTCCATTTTCAAAGTCAATATTGTGCTCTAGTTTTTCACTTCCTTTTGAATAAGAATCAGAGTTGAAAGTTCCAGGACAAGTTCTGATTACATGATAAAAATGCCTTCTTTTGGTGTAGCAAATCGATGAGCTGCAGGTCATCGTGGGATTTGTTCAGGCCGCAAAGAGATTGAAGACCGTTTGCAAGTGACCTGAAGAAGAATGTTCACACAGCTTCTGAGTTCAATTATCAATGCTAACAGAAAGTCGGGTATCCTAATATCCTCTTTCCCTCAGTAGTGATATCTGTAATATATGTATTCGTGGCTTGTTTATCGTTCTAGTCACTCCGTTAAGTAGGTAATATTTTACTTCAAGCTATAGAGGTTCTTCCATTTTGGTAGAGTAGTTATGTAGATATATATATAATCATCCAAAACTTGGCTAAAAGACCTCTAAGAAATCCTTGTTACCTCCTTTCTAAGCTTGGTTGAATGTATTGCTGACTTGGTGAGGTGGATTTCTTAATATGTATATATTCTTATTCTTCCTTTATCTACTCGGTTATCTTTTATTTACAACTCTTTTTGAGTTGGGGATTAAGCTGATGAATATATGCTAAAGTTGACTCTTTTATGAGAGAAAATAGAGGGTAAAAAAAAAAAAACAGGAACTTGATTGTAGAAACTATAAAAAGAGAATACCGGGTTTAGCTCTTGGTTCATGTAGTTACTCTTAAAAAGTGATATTTAGCAGGTTTAGAGTCTAAATCTCGAAAATATACGAGATTTTAATTGTGGCTACATTTTGTATTGAATTATTGAACTAACATGCTTAACATAAGTGGCGAGACATAAAACAAAGTGTCATTATATGTAAAAGAGATGTTGGTATCCAAGTCCTAAGAGCAGGGTGAAGATGTCGGGTTCCTTACTGTCACCCTTGCAACATGGTTTTGTTTCCATTTTAGCTTGGGCAAAGATCCTTCATATTCGTTGTTTCAAACAACACTCTCCTATTATGTCCTTATCTGCTAGATATCAATATCAATTTGGGACCGAAAGAAAAACCAAGTTATATTTCTTATAATGGAACTTTCATAGAAATTTCGCCTTAGTCTAAGCTGGGAATAGTAGATCAGTCCAAGGGTTCTGAGTTACATAACAAGGCTTTCACGATTCAAGCTGGCCTTTTCTAGAGCCAAATAAAGAGGATTCATAATTTTTAATAGACCTAATAATATTTGATACGAATATATGAATATGACATGTATAAAGTAAAAAAAAAAATACTATGCGAATATATTCTCAAAATTTATCTAATACGGATTATAAACGTATCAGAATTGATATATATGTAAAAAAAAAAATAACTTTAAACACAATTATAACAGGACAAAATATATAAATATGACATGAATACACGAATTGTCAAATTTAATTTTTAAGCTGAACGGAACAAATCTATTGAAAAGACTACTTGTACCATTCAAATTCCAATTTTTAATTTTTTATCGAAAATTTAAATGGATCTTCAATTAAGAAATGAAAATTTGTTTAATTTATATATATATATATATATATATTTAAGAATCCAATGCAATTAGGATTTGTTCTTAGTAGTTCTCAATTATATGCTTCTTTTTTTGGTTCATTACAGCTAGAAATACAATAAATTTTATAGGCTTTTTGCAAGCCTAATAAAAGCACTCATATGGAACTTTTTTTTTCCCTACTTAATAATAACTATATCCATTCTCCAATCCAACGCTCATCAATCTTTTAAAACCAACGTTGCTAAAAAAGGGGCAGTGGTTTTTTGTAATTTTGGCGCTGATTCTTAACCGAAAAGGAGCCTCAATAAAGAGGGTAAAGCATGCAGTTGAACTTTGAGTGCCCCACCAGCATTTCCAAAGGGAAAGAAAATTCAGCCCCTCCAAAATATAAAGTTGGTTGGTGAATTTGTGCATTGTTAGATAGCAACATAAATTTGCTTCCAATTGCAGTAGTCTTTGACAAAAAAAGTAACATTTCGTCACAAACGCTATGTATAATAATAATAGTAACAATAATAATAAATCTATTTTGTGGGTAAACTTATGATGTTAGATTCCAAATCGAAAGTTGAAAAGTTTTGATGATTTAGCAATTTATAAGTTTACTTTTAAAATGATTTATTATCTTTATCTCTAAATTTTTAAGGTTTTATACTGTTTTTTTACGTATCAATTCATTACAGCATTTTTTTTTAAAATAATAATAATATAAAATATTTAAAATTCTTAAATTACATTTTCACAGCTTCAATTTTTAAACCCAAAGTTTGTTTATTTTAGTTTTTTTTTTTTTTTCAACTAAAGGTATTAAATTAGCCGTAAGTACTCCTTAGTGCTTTCTACCTCCAAAGCAATGAAAATGGGCCCGCATGGGGCCATGGGCTTAGGTGCGCTGCTATTTTTATCACTGCGTTTGACCTTAGATTTGTGGTTGAAAGTTGAAACACCGACCTTCCCTATAAAACTATAATAATTCCCACACAAACAGCTATCACTAGGCCCTTTCTCCCCAATTGAATTCAGTAACCCATTTTATGGTATCCAGCTGCTTCCCTTGTTTATTTTCACACACTTAAATTGAAACCATTAGATTATCTCATCCACTTTTTAGTAAAATTTTTAGATTTTATAAATAGATTATTAGTAGAATAACATATAAATTAAAGAGTATATTTAAAAAAATAATTTAAAAATAAATAAAATATGTTATATATATTTTTAATTCGGTGATGGAACTAAAAGAATTCAATGTTAATGTAGCAAAATGAAATTTTTTTTTTTAATTTTGTTTTCTATTGAAGATTAAATTTTTAGCGGAAAAAAGGAGCTGGGGACTTTGATGTTTGAATGGGAATTTCTCTTTAAGCAACCATTATTCAGCCAAACTATGTGGGATGCAATGCAAGAGGCAATTTCCACATCTTTGTTTGAGGCCCATGTATAGGCAGGGTTCAAGACCTGAAGTCCCAGTTTTTGAGGCTAAGCCTTGGGTTAGGCCCTTCTCAAACGATCTTGGAAAGTGGTCCACTCTTTTCTTGTGGCAAAGGGATCTCGTGAAAAGAATTACTAAATTTCTACAAACAAATGGTCTTTTATGTTTCAAAAAAATGATACATACATATATATATATATATATATATGTGTGTGTGTAAGAGTATTATTTATGTAAGGTAAGAGAAAACAGAAGAGAAAATATAAACACTCAAACCCTCAGTTTTTTCTCTTAATTTTTTTTAAGATATATATGTTAACTTAAATATCGAAATATATTTTAAAGATCAAATTTTGATGTCTTTTTGATTTATCTAACAATCCAAACAATTAAAGGCTTTAGTTCCACCACCTATAATTATGCAGAATATTATTTATGTTGTCAATTTGACAAACGATGATTCTTTTATTATTATTTGACAAACCATGGTACTTTATATGTAAAAAATAAGCAATGTGTGAACTCACATCAAATGTTTGTGTTTTGGACTTTGTTCTTTATGGTCATGGTTCATGCACCATATGCCATGTACTATGCAACTTGCAGGCCAGAATTGGGTTCAAACAAACAACAGAGGAAAGGGATTTATACAAACAAATGGAGGTCCAAGAAAGAAGGTGATGATGCCCTCTGCTTAATCGCAACTTTTCAACAATGCAAAAACTTTTTCCTCTTACTTTCTCATCCACAACAGCGCCAATAATAAAAATATATTAAAAAAAAACTCTATTAAGCTCTTGAGTTATTAAAATCAGTTATTAAATTCACTTGAAGATCAAGTTGCTTAAGTTTGAGATCAGTTTGACAATTTAAAATCAAATTTAAATTTTTTTAAAGTCAAAACTTGATATGATCAAAAATACCTCAAAGGAGAAGGATTTTGTTATTTGTATGCTACAGCATGTGAAATTTATTCAAATGCAATTGAACTACACCCATTAAAGTTGTGGCTCACACAAAGCTTATGGGCTTCTCCTCTTCATCTTTGGTTCTGTAATTTTGCCATTAGAGTGAACAAAAATGCTTTTATATTAATACACATCATTTACTTTCTCACCAATCAAACCAACCACAATCTTTAAAACCTACACCAAACATATCATCTCTTTTATACAAATGAAGGAAACATTTGATTTCACGAAAATGTTAATCAATCTAGGAGAATTGGTTAATCGAAATATTTTGAACTTGTAGCAGAACAATCAAATGAACAAATAAGTGCAATCCCAAGCACTCAAATTTACCCAAAATGAAAATAAATACCGAATAAGGGCTAAGCTAAACTGTGGTCATGGATGAAGATCATATTCATGTTCATGAGCTGTTTGGACAAAATGTGATCAAATAATTTGACCCGGAACAAGTCCTAGTACTAGAGGCATCATCATAAGCATAACTACAAGCCGTGGGGCATGCATTCTTGAACATCTTCGAGTAGTGTGTTGGCAAGCAAGTTTGAGAAGTCGCATGATCGCCGGTGCAGCAAAACTCCGGCGCGTTAAATGCAGCGCAGGCGCTTTTGCAAGCAACGATGGAACCCGAATCCATGACCCGTAATTCAATTGGGCAATTCGTATTAAGATCAGAGACACAACCTGCGTATTGGCAATCCCCTGAACCACCAACTGCCTTGATTCCCAAGGCAACGTTGTAACCATCCACAAGGCTAACATCATAAAAGTCCTTATTATCACTGGAGCCACCAGCAATGGTGAACTCCACTAGGGTGACGGGTGGCGCACCACCGCCGGTGCACTTCAGTACGCCGCCACAGTCACCGGTTATGCATTTGCCATAGCCGGTGCTGTCGAATGTGCAGCCAGTTCGAGCCCAGAATCGGCCAGACCAACCGGATGGAGCCTGGAATTGGGCTGATGAACCAGGTGACAACGCAAAACCACCATCACCAAGGGCAGCGCCGTTTCCGGAGAGAGAACCAGGCCATACAGTGAAACTGCAATGGTTTTGGAGTGTAATAAGGGTTGCTGAACAAAATATCGTCCCTGGAATTTTTTGTTATAAGTGAAAGCTGAGTCAATGTTCTTCGAATCAAAACCTTAAAGCATTGTCTGAATTTTGAGTGGAAAAAAAATCCTTTGTATTATATAATCTATCAAAACAAACAACTTTGATGCCTTATAACATGGAATCAACAATCCAACATACACACACACACATACAAATATATATATATATATATATATATTCATGCAAATGAAGGGAAGAAATTTACCAAATGACAATAGATTCAATAGAAGAAGAAGATAAAGCCCAGAGAAAATCGCCATTGATGTATTTCGAGGAAGGGGAGGGTTTGAGAGTTGAGATGAAATGGAAGGATCTGAAGCAGGGAAATGGGATGATGAGGGAAGTTAACATAGAAAGTGATTGTATTTATATTCAAACTAGGGACCACTTCCACTAACCCCATAAATTTTGGTAGCAAATATATGTAAGTTTTTTCTATCTTTTCGTGAACAAGATTAGTTTTTTTTTTTTTTTTTTTGGGGGGGGGGGGTTTGGGAATTCAAAAGATTGGATTTTCGGTTGTTTTACATTTTATACCTCTATTATGTTTCATATTAGTTTGGCCCTCTCTTTTGGTGTTCGGTTAAGATATTTGGATTTTTGAATCTCTTGCTCGCCATGTTCTCCTGCTTTGAGTTTAATAGTCATGTTGCATGTAAGTCTATTTAAAGATTAAGTAGTTTATGCTGTTTGATTTTTCTTGGATTAAGTTTGATCATAAAAATTAGTGATTTGAGTCTGTTTAGCCCAAATAATTATTTATTTAATAAAAAATATATTTAAATTTAATTAAAAGTATATAAATATTAATATAAAATAATATTATTAATATTTTTTAAATTATGAAATGAACTTACGAGCTAAGTCTAAATAAAAGATTTAAAAAAATTTGGACCGCAATCTAATCTTACGTATGGACAACTCTAAACGTGTGCTAGTGTAAATGTAATTA
>JBBYHK010000012.1:11340709-11358060 GCA_038382065.1 Adansonia grandidieri | reverse complement strand
TCTATTTTTCTCACAAATTTGGAACTTCATATAATTGGTTAATTGCTATCAATTGTTAATTAATTTTATCATCAAAGTTTTTATTTGCTGGAATCTGACTCCTTTTAGACATGAAACTTTATTGTTGATATAAATAATCCTGAGATACATATGAGAAAAAGAAAAGGTTATATATTCATCAGGAATGCATGATGCGCATGGCAATGATTCCCGCAAGACCGACCAAATCCAAGCGGAAGCTAATTTAACATGACATAAAAATTACTATTTTCAGCTAGAAACCTGAAAACCAGCCACCTCAAAACTACGGATTCTGCCTGCTCTCTGATTGCAAAACATTGCACAAAGGACAACTTGAACCCGTTGCCAAGTCCTCTCTGCTATCTTTCATCGGCTAATCGTTACCGGTGAACAGCAATGATAAAGTTTCGGTGAATGAAATAAATTTGCAGCTCTCTAATTATAATTACGTAGAGGTTTAATCTGTCTGGCACATGACCAGTGAAAGCAACCGGCAAATCTACAATTGTTTGATGTATTAAGTATTTGTGTTGAGAATTTGTGTTGCATATTTTTAGTTTACTATTTTTCTTGCAAAATGAAGGTTAGGCATTTCCGAAATTGCTTGGAAAGTTGCTTTTAAGTGGCTGCGGAAGATGGGCCTTTAAGAAAAAAAGGAAAAATGAATTTGATGTCTTGTCTTTGGAAAAGGAAAGTTGAATTTTAAGACATCTAAACAACAATTGAATCAAATGGCGGCTCCGTTGTAAATATCAGTGTTAATCACATACAAAAAAAAAAAAAAAAACCCTTACACTGCTCTTTTATTGGCTAACTTGTGAGTAGTGGAACAATACCAAAGATTCTGTATTACACTTTCAAAGAGATTTCAACGGCTTTACCCGATTTCAACCGCTTACGGCTGCCTCCAGAATACACGTTTCCCTCGATTCTTCTCTTCCAGAGCTGTCAACGCCCCAGCGGCCTCTCTTTATTTATTAAATCCCCAAAGTAAAAAGTACTTTAAAACATTTGAATCATTTATGTCTTTTTTTTTTTTGGGGGGGGGGGGGTTGGGGATGGAGGAGGCCAAGAAGTAAGAATGTACTTGTCGTAATTACTTCATCAAAATTTTACAATGCGAAACCAAATGTCATTTTCGAGAAAAATAAGATAACTTTTAGTTGTTTTTTAAATGAAATGCCAATAATATTTAGACACCTTCCTTACAAAGTGTGTATATATGTCAAATATGCATATGCTAATGCTACATTAATAACTGGACCAATCTAGAAATTTAACCTCTAAAAACTTGCCCTCTGCAATGAGGTTACTGTAACGGCGGCTCCCAAAGGTGACTTTCCGACTTCGATCTCGAACGAATCGTAGCGTCTGAACAGTTCCACCACCAAAAGCCGAGACACCAGCACCACGAAATCCTTGCCGGCACACTGTTTGTTCCCCAAGGTTGAATCCTCGGTCTCGGGTCCATTCGACCAAAGCACGTGCTTTAACAGCCTCTCCCCATCTTCACCCATGAACCTGTCGGGAACAAACTCCTCGGAACTCTCGAATATTCTAGGGTCTTTCGTCGCGAAGGGTTGGAACCCGAACAACATCTCCCCTTTTTTCACTTCATAAACGGCGTCGTGGCTCTCGATCAAAAGATCTTTCTTTGCTTTCCCGTACTGTGACGCGACGGGAGGTTCGATCCGGAACCCTTCGTATACAACAGATTTCATCAATGGCATCTGTTCCATGGCAGCCATTGTGAGTTTTCCACCGTTGGATCCGATGGCTGATCTGATCTCATGTGCTAATTCAGTATGTAACTTGACTCCAGCTCTGGAAATCCACTTTAGTAGGCTGGGGAAGAAAATTTTCATGCCACCGAAGGAATTAAAGCACGTAGCGAATAACAGATTATGACAAGCTTCTTCTCGTGAGATACCCTGTTTCTCAGCTTCATCTTGAACGAAACCTGACCACTCGTAGAAAAAATCGTAAAGTCTCTGGTAATCATTTTTAACAAGAAATGGCGGAAGAGGAAAAGTACGCATTAGAAGTTCTTCAACACACTTTTGGAGACCTAGAGAGAGGACCGGACCAAGTTGAAACAATACCCATTTACTAATCAAGCTAGGGCCGTCGACTCCTAGTTTAGTATCAGGCGGGTTTGAATTGAAGAAAGCCCTAGCCAAGAAGTTAAACGCAGCTTGATCATTAGCTATCTGAAAGCTGCTTTTGCCTTTCTCAGCAAGTTGTTTTTCTAACGTTTCAAACAACTGTGTGTAACAGGCTTCAAACTCAGGGATCACATTATTTCTGCTAGACTTTAGGAGAAAAAAGATAAGTTCTTTGAGCTTGGCGTGTTTTGGCTCGGAAGGGTCAAGATAAGAGAGGATTCGGTAGCCGCCGGTGAGATCGGTTGAAGGCATGTAAGTGCCAGTGAAAAGGTCTTTCTTTTCAACCCTGGACACATCAAAAAGAACAGGGAAACTCTTACCATCGAGTAAAGCGATAACCTTTGGGTTAGGAGCGATGAAAGGACCAGGTGGCATGTTTGTTCGAAACACCGTCGACTGGTATTTCTTGATTTTTGACTTAAAAAATTCTTCCCGACCTTGGTTGTAGAAATAGTCAAGTCGGTCTTTAATTGGACCCACAAAAGGAACCCCATAATTCCCTGGAATTTCCTTCAGAGGAAGCTTGGTTTCTCCAGGCCCTGAAACCGTCACTGGCGGCCCTGGTACAGATGGTTTCTCTGACACTGAGGCTCTAATCGGCCGGGCGATAACCTGACGTGAAGACAATCTAGTCACTGTCGATGATACTGATTCGTTTGGTGAGTCAAATCGCAGGGGAACAGAAGTAAAAGTTAAAGAAACAGATGCCATTATGATCGGCCAACAATTAAGTGCGTTCTTCCCAGGTATTTATTATGGCTTATATTAACTGATTCAAAGGGAAATTAATCAAAAAAGAAGATGGTTTAAGACAGGTGTGGGTCGGTCGGGAAGACTAGTTAGTGACGTGGGCTGCAACTTGCAAGTGGAAGGGACAGTCCGGTCTTTATTTATCGCATTGGCCAATCCAACAACATCAGTGGTTGCTGACTTGAATAATGCACGCATAGCTCGAACCAGTCGTGAAAGGTGTGCATTATTTTTAGTTGAATCATTTATTTTACGGTTGGGTTTTCAATAGATTCTCTGTTTGCGGTCGGATATTTTCAAAGATGCTATTCATACCCTGTGCTTTTTCTAAATAAAAAAACTATTTCTATTTCTAAATTATTATTCATTTATTTGGTCCTATTTATTATTTCCTTTCATCGAGAATTGTCGGTTTTAATGTGCATTTGCTTTGAATGGCATCGTGAAGAGGGTCAGATAAGCAATTGGGTAAAAGCGGTTCGGATTTACTACTAAAATATTTCCTTCAAATCGATAAATTCGTCAGTTTTAATGCAAATAGTTTTAAGTTTAAATTTTATTGACGGCTCTTTATTTTTTTTGGCCAGTAATGACTCTTCATTAATGTTCATCTTATCTTGACCATTTTTACTTTTATTTTTATTTTTTGGTTAAGTTGAATAAGCTTTCGAATTTATTAATAGAAGCAGGTGAGATAATTAAGGACTATAAAACTGACAAAGGCACTGGTATTACGTTCTTGAAGCTAATGATTAGCTCTAACATTATAAGTAGCAAAATGAATTTGATTTCTCAAAAATTTATTCGAAAAAATTTAAATTTAAATTTTAATTAAATTTGATTTAATTAATAGTTAAAGTTTGTACTCAAAAAAATTTGAATTTAAAATAGTTTAAACTCGAAATAATTTAAAACTGAAATGATTCGAATCCAAAAGACTCAAACCCGAACTCAAGCTAAGCCCGAACCTGAACTCAAATTTAATACTAAAAATTAATATGATAAAATTATAATTAAATACTTTTTGATAAAGTAAAAACTTTAATTATCAATTTTATTTTAATATTCTTTTAATAATTTGATAAAATATTAAAAATTTAATTTATATTTTATATACGATTAAACCTGTTTATAGGTCAGACTGGGTTGCTACTCAAATTTTTTTAAAATAAAAAGCTTAGGTTTTTATTTAACGTGTCTAAACCCACACGTTCAAGCTAGATTTACTGTTTATCACATTAAGAAATATTTTTATTAATATTTATATATTTTATAATTAAAGTTAAATAAAATATATGTTATTTTAATTTAAAATCACTGTTTCGAGCCGGGTCGAGATAGGCTAAAACAAAAATATGAGAACCCAAGCTTAGGCTCAATTGAGTCGGGTAGGTAGCTTGACTCTTGAATAGGTCTATATATGATAAAATAATAATTTATCAAAAAATAAATTATATCATGAACTTGAAAAATATTGTCAATAAAGTATATCATCCATTTATCACATTTTCTTTAATTTAATTAGTTAAACCCATTAAATATTGAGAGTTTATTTATGTTAGTAGTAAAATTTTAAGTACTTTTTTAAAAATTATTATTCTTATTATCATTATTATTATTATTATTTCAAGTAATGATAATTAGAGTCTAATAATAGTATAACAAAGTAATAAGGTAAATTTTAAAAAATATGAAAGTCATAATAGATAATACCATATTAAAAATGAAAAAAAATCACATGTTAGACTAGCAACTAGACCTGCCCACCGGCCGGACAGCTCACATAGCCCAATAAGCCCAGCATGATCAGGCTTGAATTTCAAATTTTAAGTTTCAGGCAGACTTAACCTAAAATAGTTTTTTTTTAATAAAATAATATATTTTTATTTAATTTTAATTATAAAATAGATAAATATTAATATAAAAATAACTTTTTAATATTATAAATAGTAATTTGGGCGTAAATGGGCGGGCCAGACCAAATTCAGTCTTAAGATTAGAATTCAAAATTTTTTCAGGCTGCGTCTGAACCCATGGAACCAAACTAAAATTTTTTTAGGCTGGATCGAGCCAAATTCACATCTGAGCTTAAAATTTAAAATTACAAAAAAGTAATTACATTTACATAAAATAAAAAATATGAAAAACATACTTGAACCTGATCTTAACCCGAAACAGAAAAGACCTAAACCCGAACAAACTCGAACCTGAAAAAACTAAAACTCAAAAGAATCCGAACTCGAATAAATCTAAACCCAATCGATTGAACCCTAAAAAAACTCAAAGATAAAGTAACTCGATATAAATATTCTCGAATTTACTCAATTACCACCCCTATCTAAGATCGTCGGCTGCCCACATGTAAGGTCCAGTTATATGGGTTGTGAGCTGCCATTTTGAGGTTTTATGGGCATTGATTAGCTTGAGCCCAACAAGCTTGAATAAACTAATCTAATTTATGCGAATTTTTGGAACCAAAAGAAAGTTGGAATTGAGCCGTAATGCTCTTCATTTTACTAAAACAGAATAATGCCAATATTGATCTGAGATAATGGTTCTTTTGTATCTTATTCCTATCTTTGGCATTTTCGTGCTATATATATGTCTCATGATTTTCGAAACTAAAATAGGGAATTAGTTTGAATAGTAAATATCGGATTCAGCTTATATTTTGAAGTTTCCAATTTATTGACCATCAAGAATTTTTTTCCTTTTAAAGGATCACCCAGAGGTTTATCCATGGCATGGATTACGGTTGCATCTTAGTGTTAGTGTGTCATGTTCTATATATCCGGCTCAAAATATATGTTTTTTGGAAGGAAAAAGATAGAGAGACTTTTTTTTTTGGTACACAACGATATTGAAAAGAAGAAAAAAAAAAAGAAGAGAAATTTGGAATTAAACCTAAACCTATATGCTTCATTAACATTTTTACTGCTACTAGGTCAAAAAATTGTAGGCAAGAGGGAGACCCATCTTGATCTAGCTTATCTCAACTCTCGTATTTTTCGAGAGTAACAGATTACAGAAAAGAGGATTAAGTTTTAGTACCATTTGTCATGGATCCACACATTTGGTTCTTAAACATGTTTAATAGATGAAGACTTAGGGTGTTCAAAGGGTCGATTATTAACCGAATTGAACTTTCATTAATTGAATTAAATTTTTTTTTTTATTTTCTTTAACTGTTAACCGTACCAAATTGAAAGAAAAGCGAATTAATTGAGCTAAAATTATTTCAATTAATTGGTTGGTTCTTTTAACTGAATTTACTTTACAACCTGTTTTAGTACATGATTTCACGTATCCAACCAAAGTACCAAAGCAAGCTAATTATACTTACATGCACAATAATATCCCAACCAAAATCCAAAAATAAAGCATAATAAAGCTATGATAATAGTCAAATATCAAGTTCAAACCTACCAAAACAGATAAGAATAAAGTATAAAAAGGTTAGGCCATTGGTTAATTCATTTAATATGGTTAATTCGATAATTTTGTTTGACCGAAAATTCTGTCATTGTTTATGTTATATGTTTGTTGATAGTTTATCCGTGATTATTTTGCGCGGAAGTCATCTCCTCTTTTTCCTTTGAAGTGATATTATATATTAGTCCTAGGATATTACCGCTCGTGACTGGTCATGTTCAATGGCGGCCATATTTGAAATTCAGCACCAAGTGTTGGGGTCGCGTTTCTGTTAAAAAAAAAAAAAAAGACAAGTTCTTTCACAATTACATGACTCGGGCTCCTTTCGTGGTAGGCTGTGCTGCTCAACTTGCATTTGTGATGATTCTTGATAAGCGTCAGTCATCTTTGTTGGCCCCTGCTTCCTATTATTTTCGAGGTATTTGGTGTTTTACTGGGATCCATTCGATCTAAAGACCAAACAAGGTGATTAACAACTTTATAATTGATTTTGCAGGTGGATAGATTGTTTGTATCAGTTGACCAGAGTTACCCATTTTATTAAGAACTTTATGTTCTTGATGAAAGATTCTCTTAAAACCCCAGATATTGGTTAGCTTTTAACAGAACTCAAGCAGATCCTTTGTTTTCTTTGAATTGCTGTCTGTTTCGCTTCTCATTCCATTTGATTTGGAATGATTCCTAAATATTGTTTCCATAAAAACACATATTATCCGCAAAAACACATACAAAAATAGTAAAATTAACCATAATCTGCTAGATTGTGCCCAGTACATACGTTGGCCCTGGCCCCTTGGAAATTAGACTACTTACACTACTTTGTTTCTATGGTTTACCACCTCTCATCATTTGTTGAAATTCATGGAAGTCAAGCACTCCATTGCCATCAAGATCAAAGACCCGAATCATGGTAACGCACTCTTCATACGATTTCACATCCCCTAGACGATTAAGCATCTGCCGTAATCCCACTGGCGTGATGAACCCACAACCTTTATCAACTTGGTACATCTCGAACGCTCTTTTAATATCCTCGCCCTCACTGTCTCCCACCATGATCAAATTGACCAAGTCCTTGAATTCCAACAAGTTGTCCCCATTGTCGTCAAAATCTTTGATAACCCTTTGAGCTTGCTCGGTTGATATGTTGTCGCCTATCGACGCGAAGTAAGCAACGAGTTCATCACTTGAAATCTTACCATCTCCATCACTGTCAAAACGACGAAAGACTGCTTGAAGCTCTTCTTCTCTGGTGTTATTAAGTAGCGTTGGTGCAAGGGCAGCCGGTGATGGCGGCAAGGAGCTTGAGGATTTGGATTTTGAGCCAAGGCGAGGAAGGCCTAACCTTAAACCCTTGTTGGAGAACCATTTGGATGGTGGCTTAGAAATAGCAGCGACTTCCATGAAAACTTAGGTTGTTCAGGAGGCTAACTTGACCAACGGTTGAACTCTATTATAATTGTTTGGGAGTCTGAAATTGCTATGTAGCTTCTTGGCTTGTTGGGAGGGACCAAAACTATCCCACTTTTGTACAAATTCACATTAAATTCTTTAGGAAAATGACTGGAAATTTTGGATACTTTTCCTTTCATTTGGTCCAAACGGTAGGATTCTTTTTTACTTTTTCCCCCTTTTTCGTCTTTTAGCTGCTTTCACTGATACTTCCGTCCTTTGAATATCTCATGGCAATCAGATGAACAACCGTTGAACCTAAAATGTGAGCAGGATATTTAAATTTCCCATGTAAAAGAAAATAAAAGTTTTCATATATATATATATATATAGAAGTATGAGCGCTGTACACTACAATAAATCAATTTTGAATGAGAAATTAATGATCATGTAACACTGAACCAAATGTACATAGAAAATGAAAATTGGCTATTCTTAATCTTGATCAATATATAGTTTTTCTTCTATTAAAATCTAAATCCCGAAATATAAAGAAAAACTTATCGAATTTCGACCAAAGGAATTGAATGTACTTATGGTGGATACCCATATCTTTGAAATCAAAGTAACAGTAGATAAAGAACAAAACAAGAACACTGTTGGAAAGGGCTTTATATATCCATTGACAATTTATGCTAAACTGTTTTTTATTTTTACCCTAAGTCCTCCGGAGTCTGGACTTGTGTCAGAAAAGTATTTAGTTTTAATTGTCATCATTAGGGGAAAAGAATTCAAATCGGCATTTCAACTTCAAGAAAGTGATGATATGATCGCAAACTTTGGTTCAATATTTAAATTGCTATTGTGCCCCCACTTTTTTGACAAATCCAGACATAATTAATGTTATCTTAATCAAAGAAGAAAAGAAAGAAAAAAGTCCGAGAAAGTTTAGTCTCTTGTCTCTGGCAAATCTTTTTCCAGGATTCGAAGCCTGTTAGAACAAGACCACACATTGAATAAAGCTCAGCAACCATGAAAGTTCATTTGAGTTTCCACCTGACAGAGACAGGATATGAACAAAGTGCAACAAAACCTGCTGCCAGCCTACTATTGGACAGTATTCTGCCATATAAGGACAAAATCCCAGGTTCCGACATATATTCACACCCTAATACTCGTAAAAGTTATAAAAACCAATTCAGACAAGGCCAATCTATCAGCCACAAACCTTCAAAATTGGCCCATAAAAGATGGCCTAACCTTAGAGTCCATTGATTTGCAGTGAAGCGGCCCAACTGAACCAATCTTCCTCAAGTCTTTGAGTACATCGTCCACTGCCCATCTCTTCTCCCTTCGAAAGAAAAGCCACATGGGTTGGATCAGTAGCAACTTGATTTTTAGCGGGCCAATTTCGTGAGGCAAATATACTATTGCAGATTGGCCCCATAAAAATTCAGTTGCCTTCGAAGATGAGATGCTGAAGGTGCGTCATAAGCTGAAAATTGTTACTTACAAAGCTCTAATGAATGGACTGTGTAAATCAGGAAATCTAGATCGAGCAAGGAGGATTTTGAATAGGCTACCATTGAAGGCGTTAGCTCCTAATTCTGTTACCGATCATAAATTGATTGATGGATATCTTAAAGTTGGTAAAACTTGTTAAGCCTCCAGTAGGTCAATGGCCTTTGTCAGCGAGGAGACAAAGAAAAAGCTGTGAAACTTCCAACATGCTCTATGGGGGAAGATTGAAAACATTTAAAACTGATGTTTTACATATGGATTTTGGACCACCTTTCATGATCTTCAGCTGGAAGCTTATAGAATGATGCTTCATGACCTTTGATCCAGAACCAAGCTAGATATCTTTCTAAGCTAAACCCTAGAAGATTGTAAGATGGTACATTTGTTTACATGTACATACAGCCAAGGAATTGCTTTTACAATTCTTATAATCCAGTCCAGACAGTTGTTAGGAAAGTTGCAACAAAACCTCTCTTTTCTTCATTTTGATCTAATGATGGGCAAATTAAGGTTATAAGAACTGCTCGTTCTATATATTTCTGTCCATGTAGCTGCATATATAAAGCTCTGTTGATAAACTTGAGAAAATAACTGAGCAGAAAATCTTAAGGGCCTCATTTTTGACTTAATAATACGATCTATTATATTAATATTTGTACTCAAACAGGGGTTGGATTTTATTTCCCCAAGATTATGACAATTGAACTTGCAAAATCAGTAATCGCTGTTGTTAATCTCTCCGAGGTTTCAGAGATTCCATTGTCGTGGCAGTTGTCATCGGCAACTTCAACGTCATTATTTTTGTCACCGTGACCATCAGTCTTGTAAAATAAAAAAAATACTTCAATGATTTCAGACCTCTAATCTTTTTTTCGCAAATATTGCGAACTAAATTCCATAATCTAACGTAACTTTCGAGAGAAGTTCCCACCAAATTGGATTTTTCTATCCTTTAATTCCACTCTATTTGACTCATCTTAGAAGTGGTGGGTTCCCTTGGTGGCCGAGCTTAGGCAACTCGACAGGATTGCATCGTTTTCTTCCACTTCTAGTCATATGGTTTCCCTTTCTGTCGATCTGATGATGAAATCAAAACTGCAATGTTGCTGTAAGTAGAAAATACGGGAAATTTTTATAGGAAGTAGCAACAAATTCAGGTGTTATAAATTACTTGGGAAAAACATTTCTCAAATTTGGAGGAAAGACGGGTGCGTCAGTCTTTCTTATGTTTATAGTCACTTGGAAACTTTAAGAAATAAAACCTAGGAAGTTGAAAGTTTGAGTTGTCCGAAGTCAAGCAAGGAAATGTAGCAAGTAAATACTACTGTATTTAGATTAAACAGCATTATTTATATCTTAATTAAGGTTGTCATCTTGGTTACACAAATGCTACAGTTGCTGCAGTCTGCAGTGAAAGATACTCGATGACTTAAAGATTCTAAATATATATATATATATATATTCCTTTTTCATTCCAGCAATGATTGAGCGACGGAGTCTCTCCATCTTCGTCAGTTGTAACTTTTGTTACTCTAGAGTGAGTGTACAGCTATATAAATACGTGTACAACATAAACATATTTAATTTTTTAAATATTTCTTTAATATATTTTAGACATCATACTCTTAACTTATTTTATACTTATGTTTGAACAAACATACGAGGGAATATAAGTATTTAATACGGATTTTTTGACATTTAAGTACATCTTCTAAATAAAACTCGATGAGATTTGAGTAAAATCATAGCTTCTAATTAATACCAATAACTGAAGTTAAAATAGCCCTAATATTGGACTAATACATGGGTGACAATTGACATCCAGAAAGGAATGCTTCGTCTGACTTAGAATTTAGTTAAACAACTCGATTTAGAGTAGGTAGATTGAAAGATGTGTATCATCAACCAGGGCTAACAAGTTGCTTAGAATTTTAGGAAGCCTACTCCAAGTGAAAAAAATAAAATTCTAAATAAATTGCCAATTTGTCACATATAAGCGGTTCCGTTGCTTCTTAAAGAAAGGGATTATTCCCTCACTATAAAGTATAAATTAATGTTCAGCAATCAAAGTCATTTCATTTAATGCTGGTATTATTTCGAAGTGCTCCTTCATTTACTTTGATGGAGATTGATATCCTAATTCCAAATATCAAATATGCAAGAAATTTGGGTAAGGTAATTTATATATTTATATTATTTTTAAGTTATAATTATTTTTAAAATATTATATATTTAATTAAATACATTTTAATATTTTTGTATATTTATTTCATATTTGTGTAATTTTTTTATCATATCATTTTTATATCGTGTTTTAATTTTGTTTGTATCATTTAAAAATATCAAGTCCACTTCATTTTAATTACTTATTATAACTTCATAACAATAAAAACAGAAAAAAGAATGTTTAGGACTAATTTCTAATGATGATTAAAAAAAACTAACCAAGAAGCATATTAAAATTGATTAAGCTTCTCATTTTTTGTTGAGATGATAAAATAAAGAAATGAAAATCCACCTAAAAAATTAATTCAAAACACATTATTACGTATTTATATATATCTATGCTATATATAAAGTATGTAACTGTATTAGTATTATGAGTTAACCAGACACTAATTTAATAAATTATTATAAAGTCAGTGTACTAAAATCTAGTATGTATATATATATATATATAAATACAATAATATGATCAGAAAGATTTTAAATTTTGTTGAAACAAAAAGAAAAAATTATGAATTACGTAAAAAAGGGGCAAAGAGTTAAGCTCCATGTTGTATGATTCTTTTGAAACGCGTTTTGAATCAACGAAATTATGCCAATGAATCCACAAATTCTAGAAAACCAGATGAGCCAAAAGAAAAAAAACAATTAAAAATTTCTGCCAAATTTGTGGAAAATTTGCCAAATGGATTATTTTGAAAAAAGAAAAAAATGGAAAAGTTGCCTTGCCTCGGCCGACCGGGTCGAGAAGAGTAGGACCCACACGCTTGGACTTTGTACCCGATCACAGCCGTACAATTTTTATAACTTTTCAGAATCACTCCACGCGGCTTTCAATAAAGCTCCCCCAAGGAGAATGATGTACAGATGTTCCGGCAATGCTTGGCCCTTGCTCTTTCCATGATAATCCACCGACACTTTTTAAAATAAATAATAATTTTATTTTCTTTAACAGTAGTAAATAATAATAATTTTAGTCAAACCTACGCTTCTAATTTATTTTAAAAAATATATATAATGGGAATATAAATTTTTTAAAAATAGGATTTGAAATTTTTGGATTTAAAACTTTATTTTTAAAAGATTTATATAGCTTCATAGTACATTATGAAGTGTAACGCATATAAGAAAAAAAAAGTAATTCACTTAATAGAAAAACAAATTAAGATGAAGTAATTTAATGGGTAATAAATAAGAATATACAAAAATCAACTCTTATAAATATAATATAATTAAAACACAGGATAAGCAGTAGTGTATATTTGTCTTGAATCATCATTGAGGTGTATCATATATATTATATTCTTCTTATAAAGTTAATTATAAATAATAATTTTTTATATAATATTTTTAAAATTATGAATAAAATTGTTAACGGCTGTATTTATTATGATATTATTACAAGTATTCTAAGGCACTAATTAAAAAAATCCAAAAATATATATAATACTAGTTTTAATGTAATAGAGCCATACATGTATCGGGTAAAAATGAGTTAAAATTTTTTTTATTTAATATCTATTTTGTCAAATTTAAAAAGTTATTTCTTTATTTAAAATATATTAAAATATTTATTTCTATATTATCAATTATATTTTGATAATTAAATTAAAATGATCTAAATTTAAATCTAAAATATTATATACAAAGTTGGATTTGAATTGGTACGAGGAAGTCTTTGCTTCTTCAAGCATATTCAATATTTTAACAATATTTTCCAACCAGTTCCATTAATGTTTACAGGGTATAACACACATGGCTGTCCTCACTACTCTAACACGGAAAAACCTTTTTTTTCAGAAAAACGACAATTACATGCAATAAAATATGCATTTAATTTTTATAATATACATGTATATGTTATCAATATTAAATCTTATATACTATGCTTCGTAGTAAGTAAAATTAAAAACTCTAATGTGAATCATGGATTAATTAAAAAATAAAATATACTAGTAATTAAGGCAAGAAAATGATTATATACGTCTACAAGGCAGGTTTATTTTTATTAAAAAAAAGATCCATGAAAATTAGCCACCTAAAACAGCTCTTCCTCTGTACGGGTTTTGATTACAGTTATCATACATCCGAGAAGAGTTTCCAACTGGATTTTCTTCTCCTTACTGATATCACAACAAATTTCTTCTTTAAAGTGTAATCTTGCGAAAAGGAAAGAACCCAAAAAAAAAAAAATGAAGTTTATAATATGATACTTGTTTTAGCATTATAATCTACAAGAAACAGCTTCATTAATCAGTTGAACACTTGATCTCCCCATAGCATCGTCTTCCTCCAGCTCGCCCGTCTAATCTTTAGCTTAAAACTTTATGGCTCCACCATTTCTTGGTGATTCTGTCGCTTACTCAGCAGACAAGCACTAGCCAGAAAGATGGTAAATAACCAATGCAATTCCAGCAGCAAATTAGGAAGCATTTCCGATTTCTAGTCTTTTTTTCCCCAATCAAGAATCCAATGCAAATGGAGTTTGCAGGAGATCATACGGTGCCCATAAAGCATCCAAAGGGCATGGCCTATTAGCATCAAGTCTCACCCATGGCTTCCCTTTTCCACTCCAATGTAAAAGACTAACCGGACCATGATGCAAATCTCTGCACAAGCCTCTAAAATTATCTCCCCCGAGGCCATGCTGATTCCACCTATGATCAACTGGTACTATGTTTCCAGCGAAAACTAATAAAAACGGTGGCAAAGAACCCAACTCGTAAATTCTTATTCTTTTTTGAAGCTCCATCCATTCTTCAATCTTTTTTGTGTAATCTCCTTTTCTCCATCCATCAAGGTCGATTATCATTACTCCGGTGTTAAAGTAACAAGCTTTACGGTTCGCAAAAGTTAGGGATAAAGAAGGGTTTGACCAAAACGTTGGAGTAAAGTAGGACGTGAAGTTTGCATTGCAATATTCTGGTGCAGCCAAAACCGAGTTTTCTCCAAGTGGAGTTGCTGCAAGTTTAGCTATGTCGTCGACGAGAACCAGGTCCGAGTCAAGGTACACGACTCGGTGCACGCATAAAGGAAGGAGATTGGCCAAGTAGCTACGAGCGTAATTCAAAGGGCAATCTAAAGCTGAGCGGATTGAGGTTGATATGAGGCGTGAAACAGAGGATTCGTCAAAAGGGTAGACATGGAAGTTCAGGTAAGGGAAGGAGGAAGAGATGGTGGCGCGTAGAAGGGACGCGTTGGCGGTGGCGGAGGCGACCAAATGGAAGGCAATATTCTGGGGACAAGAGGAGTGTTGAAGTACTGAAAAAATAGCCGCCATGGAGCCCCGAATATAATCTGTGTCGAGGGTCATTGCCACATGAACTGCTTGATCCGAGCATAAAATGGAGGCTCCACCATCAGATTCACCTTCGTCAACGATAAAGGCACAATCCGGAGAGTTATAAAATTGTGGGGCTTCCTTGAATTGTTGGGTTCTTGGTGTAGCGGCGGTGGCATTGGCAGCTAAGGCAACGACACTGAAGATTAATAGAAAATGCAAGATTAGTGATTTAGGCATCGCTTGCGGGGGGAAAGATTGTGTTGAAAGGAAAAGGGTGTTGGGCTGTTGGGTTTTAATGCGAGAGAAGACAAGGACTGAGGGATGAGCTGGTTTAGATTTGGGATTTGAAAGTTAAGTTTGTTTTTATATTTGGAAGTTCAAAACACAAGCCGGGATTGAAGAGGGGAATTAGCTGGAAATGCTGGCCAAAGGCAGCAGACAGAGCAATGATGGAGATTCCAAGGGGGCTTAGCCAAGAATTTTCTGTAGTTTGATACTTGGAAATTATTGAGTTCACACTGATTCTTGCTAGTTTTGTATAGAGTTTCTAGAGTCAAATTTGAATACTTAAAAAAATTCATGTTCTTGTTTAAAATAAATAATTTTTTAAAGAAATATTTTATAATTAAATATAAATAAAAAAAAATTTATTAATTAAATAATAATTTTGATCAGGTTGAAATCAAGCCTAATAATTACATTTAAAATCGTAGCAAATCCGATGAAACCTATTAAATCAATTGAGCAATCCGATTTTTGGATGGATGTATTGTCTATATATAGATTTCAAAAGGGTCCACGATGTGGTACTAGGTCCTTTTCCCTCAAGCTCTCAAATGCTGTTTTCCACTTCAATCAATTAGGAAAGGCTTGCATTTCGTAAAGAATAGAGTTGCTCTCCAAGGGTAAAATTTGGGTTCAAGTAAATGAAATTAATGGGAATGAAATGGGAGATAATCTATTTTTTTTATTTTTTATAATAATGCATCATATTTTTGACATAATTTATTTAAATATATAAACCATTATTAATAAGTTAGATTTCTATAATTAATTGTCAATTATGGTTTCTAGGTTATATTCTTCAGTTCTTTCTTTGTCCAACATAGCATGAGGTCACCATATCATCATCATCATCGTCATTCAATTTCCTTCTGTCATTTTTAAATTTTAGCGATAATTCCAAATTAAGTGTACGATTTAATTTATTGTCCAAACCAGTGGATTTTTTTTCTTTTCCCTTGGTAGTATTAATAAGTTTAAGAATGTTAAGCTCATTCAACATAAGCTAAGACCAAAGCTGACAACCCGCAGGACACGTAGTCACTCTTCTGCATTTCAAATATCACGTCGAGTTTTGCCTATTGAAAGATAGTCGCTGGTGCTTAAATCATCAAATCCCGAGTAAGTTCGTTGAAAACCATTTAGCCCTAAGAAAATTTTTTAGCTTTTTAACTCTTTAACTTTCACGAATTTAAGTAGCGAAGATTTAACACTTACGTCCTTTAACCTTTGTCTTACATTCTCAATAGGAACCTACGATTAACGTAAGCTAGATGGTCGAAAAGATATCAAGAAAAGAAAAAGAAAGAAAGAAGCATCTTTGCAACATGTACCGAAAGGAGAATGGAAATAAGGAGTTGCTTTCTTTATGCTCTTTGCCTTTCTCAATGGTGACGATACGAGGGAAAAGAAAATTATATATATATATATATATATATATATATAAAAGAGTAAACTATTGAAATACTGAACTCAACAATCGTTTGAAAAAGAAAATTTGAAAAAAAAAAAAATTATAAACTTTATTCAATTAGCATGATTGTTGATGCTTCCTCTTTTTAAGAAATTAATTAGATTTGATGGTTAGCGTATATAAACATTATATTTTATATTTTTTATATCAAACGTGTAAATATGTATATGATATAAATAAAATTAATACAAGTATTATACATTTATATTAATTTTATTTAAGCGTATCATATTTATATCATATTTTCACTTTATGTCCAAAATAGCCAAGTAAAAAATTAACTCTTTAGATACGTTGGACAATTACAGTCCCAAAGAAGTATGTTTGGGCAACCAGCAAAATAATATGCTTTGTGACCCTGCAAGTATGCCCTCTTCTAAATGTTCTTGCTGCCTTCTTAAAAAAATTATATATATATATATATATATGTATATGAGATCTGTTTTCTCTCATATTTTTCAATGAGTAGGGAAATCTGTTTCGTAATATATATGGTTCATTATTTTTTTATACAAACAAATCCACCTAATAAAATCTTACAAAAATACTATTTAAAAATCTATTCTCTATGAATTCAAGATATGTTTTAAGAGGCTTATTCCTAATAAGATTGAGATATATGTGCTATATAAATATATTTATATTCATGATTTTATTAAAAGTTCTCTCGTAAATTATCTCTCACTCATTTTTTGAGCAGCCACCTGTAACAATTTTAATCTTGAAGTAACTTTTTTATTACTTAGAATTTTGGTTGATACCTGTTATCTAAAGAGATTCGGAAAGGATATATATATATATATAT
>JBBYHK010000012.1:11240722-11310615 GCA_038382065.1 Adansonia grandidieri | reverse complement strand
ATAACTATAAAAAGAGGAAGAAGACGGGCTACAAGAAAAATTCCCGCCGCTACCATAGTGGCAGCATGTATAAGAGCCGAAATAGGAGTAGGCCCCTCCATGGCATCAGGTAACCATACATGAAGAGGAAATTGCGCAGATTTAGCAACTGCGCCGGCAAATAATAAAGAGGCACATAAAGTAACAAATAAAAAATGAACCTCATTATTATAAATCAAGTTATTAAATATTTCGAATCTCTATAGCATTATCTTTCTCTACTATTTTCAATTCTTTTATATTCTAGCTATTAATTATTATCTCCATCCTGCATCAATTTGGTATCAGAGCATGGCAGGACATGCAAAGGGCTGTGGAAGAGGGAGTCAAGAATAGCAAACAGAGTTGATTGAGTTAAGGCACATGGTGGAGGATTGGTCATAAGTTGTACAAGCTTTGCAGCACAAATAAATGTGGAAGCCCAAATGAAGATACCAAAAGGTGACTGTAATCCTTTTGACCTGCCAGAAGGTGGTCTTGAAGATGTTTCATATGAAGGAGAGCCTGAGAACCCTTTCCATAAAGCTGGACCTGTAAACTTTACAGTACAAGGCAGATTGGAAAATCCACTATTACATTCTCTCGAGTTAATAGGAAGATGAGCAAAGATCCAAGTGGATAACTTCCATGGGAAATTACATGCAAAAGATTATTTGGATTGGGAAGCCAATATTGAGAATTACTTTGAGTGAAAATCGATGGCTGAACCTAGAAAAGTACTCTTTGTGCAGCTTAAGTTGAAGAATGCAACATTTTAATGGTGAAGAGAGTTGAAGAACAACGAGCATGTCAAGGGAAAAAAATTAGCAGTTAGGAACATATGAAAAGTAAATTATGGAAGCAGTTTTTGCCACTAGATTATGCCATGGAACTACATAAAAAGTTTCATTTGCTTAGGCAAAATGGATGAACGGTTGAACACTACACCTCTGATTTTAATAATTTGCCTATTAGAATGGGATTAAACGAAACTAATGAGCAGTTAACGTCTCATTATATTGCTGGTTTAGACCAAAATATTAGAGATGAGCTAGGGGTGGTTCATATATTAAACTTGGAAGATGCACGCCAATATGCCCTACAAGCTGAAAAACGTGTATTACTCTATGGTGCAAGAAAGCCTCTATTTTGTAAGACTATTAGCTCTTCTCAAGGCAATTTTAGCAGCAAAAGGGAATCTTCAAACAGCAAAGTTAGTAAAGGGAACGTAGTGGGAACTAGTAAGGTTGACAAAGGAAAAAAGGTTTAAGGTTGTACCCAACCCAACATTAGAAGGGTGAGTAACAGATCTCAAATTAAATGCTTTAGTTATGGAGAAAGTGGGCACACTTTTTATACCTACCCTAAAAGAAAGGTGAATTTAGTTGAACTTGATGATGAAGATCAAGAACAACCTGATCTAGTCTATGATGAGTATGTTGAGGATGAAGAGGAAATAGATATACACCCAGCATAAGGAGAATCTTTGATGCTCAGAAGGGTTATGATTACAACCAGCCAAGATGATAAACAGGATTAGAGGCGAAAAAGTATCTTTAGGACACATGTTAGGTGTAGAGATAAAGTGTGTAATGCCATTATTGATGGGGGTAGCTCAGAAAACTATGTTTCTAAAGAAACCACGAAAAAACTAAAGATACCTATAGAAAAACATCCTCATCCATATAAGATTTAATGGGTTAAGAAGGGATTTGAGATACCCATAAAATTCTAATGTTTAGTTAAGTTTACTATAGGCAAGGATGTGGATGATAAGGCCTTGTGTGATGTGATACAAATGGATGCGTGTCATATCCTTTTGGGTCGACCTTGGCCATTTGATCATGATGTACAGCATTCGACCAAAGAAAATACTTATTTTTTCATAGAGGTGGAAGAAAATATACATTGCATCCTCAAAAGAAAGTAATGATGCACAACACTAGCAAATTGAATGGGCTTTTAAAGGCTGAAGAGTCAGTGAGTGAAAGTAAAGAATTAGGGGTTGTATTTACTGTAGTCAGCAAAATAATAAATACCACTAAAGAGGGAAATTTGGAAGAATAGCCCAAGGAAATTCAAAACTTGTTAAAGGAGTTTCTGAGTTGGTTAGTGCCAATTTGCCATAGGGGTTATCACCCATGAGAAGCATTCAACATGCTGTAAATTTTATGCTTGGAGCATCTTTACCTAATTTGCTAGCATATCGAATGCCACCAGTTCAGTGGCTAGAAATTCAAAAATAGGTTGAGGATGTGACAAAGAAAGGATTGGTGCATGAAAGCAAAAGTCTATGTGCTTTCCCAGCTCTACTAGCTCTTAAGAAAGATGGATTTTGGCGGATGTGTGTTGATAGTCGAGCTATAAACAAGATTATGATCAAGTATCAATTTCCCATTCCTCAATTGGAAGACATGCTCAATCAATTGGTAGGGTCTAAGGTATTTTCTATAATTAATTTAAGGAGTGGATATCATCAAATTAGATTGAGAGAGGGAGATGAATGGAAGATTGTTTTTAAGACTCTTGAAGCTTGTATGAATGGTTAGTAATGCTTTTTGGCCTATTTAATGCTCCTTGTACATTAATGCGAGCCATGACTGAGGTACTTAAACCCTTCTTACAATCTTTTGTTGTTGTGTATTTTGATGATATTCTAGTTTATAGTTTGAGTAAGGAAAAGCATTTACAGCATTTATGGCAAGTTCTAGAGGTGTTGCAAAAGGAGAAGCTTTATGTGAATTTAAGGAAGTATTCATTTTTACAAACTGAGGTTATGTTTTTGGGGTTCATTATTTTGGATGACGGGCTGAAACCAGATCCTAAACGGATTCAGGCAATCAAGGGCTAGCCAACACCACAGTCTTTCCAAGAGGTTAGAAATCATGTAAAGGGTTGGGATTCAATTATTATGCAAGTTGAGTTCGCTTATAACAACTCAGTTAATCGAAACATTAAAAAGACACCTTTTGAGGTTGCTTGTGGCCTTAAACCCCAACATGTCCTTGACTTAGTGCCTTTACCCCCATAAGCTAGGGTGAGTGTTGACGGGGAAGCTTTTACTAAGCATATTTGCAGTATTCATAAAGAAGTTCAAGATATGTTGAAAGCTAGCAATGCGGCATATGCTAATGCTGCTAATCAACATAGGTGCTTTAAGGAATTCAAAGAAGGAGATTGGGTGTTGGTTTACTTGAGGAAAAAAGGTTTCCTAAAGATGCCTATCATAAATTAAAGTCTACAAAGTTTGGGCTATGTAAGCTGCTTAAAAAGCTAGGTTCGAACGCCTTTTCATTGGAGTTGCCTACTGACTTGCAGATCAGCCCTATTTTTTAATGTCGCAAATTTGTACAAATTTGAAGGATTTAATGAGGAAGAGCCAAGTACAATTGCTGAACAAGTTGGCTAGCTTCTTACCAAGAAAGACGACATCATCCAGAAAGTTTTCAATGTCAAGGAAGTGACATCTAGGAAGGGAAATATTTATCGAAGGTTCTTAATTAAATGGTTAAGAAAGCCAGCTTGTGAAAGTACCTGGATTTCAGAGGAAGAATTGAGGAAAGTTGATCAAAAAATGTGCGAAGAAGCTGCTAAAGTCTTTTCTAAAGATATTACCAATCTTTTAACCAGGGGAGAATAATGTAGGAGCATTAACAATTAGGAGTTCTATTTCATTTTAAATTCTATTGAAATAAAGAAATCCATTTAGATCTATGTTTAGGTTCCAGTTTAATTAGATTATTATTTAGGATTAGAGTTTTAGTTTGATAAGTTTTATGATTAAGCTTAATTAGTATTCTACTAGGAATACTAAATCTAGTAGGAGTAGGAGTTTTAGCCTATATATATGCATCTAGGGAGTTGTTACAAAGTATTCAATTATTATTTTATTATTCCATCAAAAAGGTTTCTTTCTAAACCTAAATATCTCTACAACGTTATCTTTCTCTACTATTTTCAATTTTTTTTGTGTTCTAGCTATTTCTTATCATCTCTACCCTGCATCAGTACCGTCTAAAACTCTCAGAAGATTTCTTCTCCATGTTCATGAGAGAAAGATAATCTGGAACCCAATCAGATAGATGCTTACATTGTTTAAGGAATGTGCACACTAAGTCTGCCCATGTCTGAATTCTTACAGGATCAAGACCTATGTACCATCGGAGGGCTACCCTAGTCAGGCTATCTTGGAAGCAATGAATTAGTAGCTTCTCGTTCTTTTCATGCCCCATCATTTTACGATAGTACGTACGAAGATAGGAATAGGGTTAGTAATCCCATTATATTTTTCAAAATCAGGCACTTTAAACTTAGGCGGGATGATGAGGCTTGAAACTAGCCCTAATGACTTTGTGTCCATGATTCCAAATTTGTTACTTTCTTCCACAGCTCAAAAACACATCTCTAATGAGTGATACTTGTCCAAGTCCTTATCATTTTTGAGGGCCTCTTTGTTTTCTCTTGCTTTATGTGCTTATCGAGGTCCGAGACAATAGGCCTTGACGGTGAAGAGCCTGCGCCTTGAAATCCTTTAATTAAGTAGGACGTTGTTGTAGGATTGATATAAATAAATGGCTAAGATGGTGGGATGTTTGTTGCCGGAGGGTGTTGCCCTATGTAGTGCCCCTTTTTGAGCATTAGTGGCCTCAGTACCACCATTTAAATTGCTTTCAGGGTGGGCCGGTTCCTTTCCCCATCTCGATTATGCTCGTTTGCCCTTTTTCCTTCAACGTATTGGACAACAATTTAGTTAGCTCAGCGATCTGTGCTTGAAGTTCTTCATTTTTATAAAGTGCCTGCTCTTAGGATTCTCTATACATGAGTTTAAGTCTTTTGATACGGGCCTGGTGATCATTTTCTATCACTTTTTGATGATTACGAGTTTAAATTATTTTGGATCACCTTCACTTTAAATTATTTTCATATTAGTCTTTTATGGTATGTTCATGCATATGTTTGATGCATTAAGGATGAATGAATAAAAACCATCAATGGATTAGGTTAGTTATGTAAATGCAAAGAGTATAATTGGATAAAAGGATAGCTCCACCAATAGCATCTTTCACTAAAGCAATAAATTGTCTTAATTATATGTGATTACATTTTAAAATGCCTAACATAGTTACATTGCTTGATTACATGGTCCGAGAAGTACAACAACTCTTGTTCATGGGCTCTGATGGGTAAAATATCAGATGACTTTCTTTTTGATATCTTACCACATTTTGTGGCTTTATTCATCCCACCTGATATGACCATGCAGCAAAGTTCTTTGTTGCCTTCCATTCTGCTTATTGTAGTAGGAAACTGTAGCGTGTTGACAAGCATGATCGTCTTTTCTTTCTTGGTCATGAGAGTTTGAAATTAAGTAGCTTTCTCTTTCTAATTTTGGGCACATTACCTAAAGCTAGTTTTCTTTTCTATATTCATGAGAGAAACTACTCCGGGGCTAATCAAATAAGTGTTTGTATTAATCTAGGAATGCGCAGGCTAGATCGACCCATGTTTGAAATTTAACTCTATCAAGCTCTATATACCTACAAAAAGCTGCTCATGTTAGCTATTTTAGAAGTAATGTATTAGTAACTTCTCATTCTCCTCATTCTAGCCATCTTTTGATAGTACATACAAAGATAGGCTATTAGATCTATTGTTCCTTTATGTTTTTCAAAGTTTGACAGTTTGAATTTAGGTGGGATAACAAGATTGGACACTAATCCCAAAGATTTGGCATCTATGATGCCAAATCTATCAGCCTTCCATAGTCCAAGGCACTTTTCTAGTAATTAATATTTACTTGTATCCTCGATAGTTTTAGAAGACTTTAGACCCTTTGCTTTTTCTTACAAAAGGCCTTAACATTGAAAAGCTTTTGCCTTGATATCTATGTAACAAATGAAGTGCCGTTGTTGAATTTATGTAGATAAATGACTAAGTTGATAGGATTGGTGTTGCTAGGGGTTGCTTTTCATGTGATGCCCCTTTGTGATTGGTGGCTTAAGTACCATTTTTTGTATGATTCTTAAAATTATCCAGCCCTTTACCTGTGTCAACAATGCTTGTTTGCTTTTTATCTTTTAAGGTAATAGACAATGGCTTGGTGGGCTCTACTATCTAAGCTTGTAGTACCTCATTCTTCTTAAGCGTTTACTCCTAATACTCTTTATACATGGGCTATAATCATTCAGTATAGGCTTGATTGTCATTTTCCATTGCTTTTTGACATTTACAAGTATTATATAGGTGACAAATGGTAGAATCCATGTTTTACAAAACCTTGCACTTTAGATTATTGTTGGATTAGACTTCTATGATATATCATAAGTATATTTAATAAGATGATGATATGTATGCATTCATGGCAATAAGTGATTATTGACTTGAATAAATGAATAAAGCAATAAAAGAGCTAAGTTAGTTATGCATATACAAGAGAGACATTTAAATTGTAGGATAGCTTCACCAGTAGTGTCTTTCATTAAAGCAATAAAATATTTCAATTACACAAGATTTCATCTAACAGTTTTTGACATGATTAAATTGTTTAATCATGTGTTCCAAGAAATACAACAACTTTTGTTGATGGTCTCCAATGGGCATGATATCTCACATCAAAGACCTGGCCATCTCGATCATGTCATCAGCTTCTAACTAGGCTACTTGAATCTGCTTAGTAAAATGATAATGGTGGTCTTGATAATTCTGACATTCTTGATTAGCCATTTAATGCCATTCTTGTTCTCGATGCTCCAGGCTCTCATTAGCTCCTCAATGTGGTCTTGATGAGTTTGCGGGGACTATTTTAAGTCATGAACCTTGAGTGTTAAACTTTATTCTTAACTTTGCTTTCTCTTAAGTCTCACACTCGAGCTTTAAAATGTTTGTTCCTTCTTTGGTAGGTCGATGTGAGGGCACGAACCCTGATGAGCTTCTCTCTATTGACCTTGGCATCTTCATTCCATTGGCTTAACTCTTTATAAATACCCATGAGCTTTACCTCCCACTCAGCTGATGACTTGCTGATATGTTAGTACTGGTTTGCTCTTTGGAGTGCCACATAGTCCTTTTGTAGACTTTTGAAATTCTCTTTGACATGGTCTCTTTCTCTGACAACCCAATTTACTTCGTCATCTTGAAGGCAAAAGTCCATTTCTAACTAACTCTTTTCCTACTTTGAATGGTGATTTTTTTACAGTAGAGACTACCTTTTCTTGTTTGAATCAACGCTTGAGTAGTTTGATCTTCGAAGGAACTCATCGAATGGGACTTGGGCTATCCCAATATCGAGTAGTGGTAAGGTATCGTTGATGAAGCAAATTGTAGACACCTAATCTGGGTCTCATTTTAGATAGCCCTAAATATTCGAGATTGAGAACTTAACGGCCACCCCAATTGGGAACAACTTTTGCCTGGTAACCTTTATGTTTTTAACACCTTTTCGTCATATTTAAAGGGTCGTATGTGAACGTAACGTAAAAGTGCCATTTTGAACCCTAACTTCGGATATACAAGATGATTATTTAACAAAAAATAATTTATGAATATTTTCTTGCCAAATTTTGTAAATATATTTTTGCGGGCAAAATTGCGATCAAATTTCCCATTTTTAGAATTTTTTGGAGAATGTTTTCTAAAATTTGAGTAATTGATTGTCGTATATTTTTACTAATACCTATATGTCCATATGCACTTCCAAAAATTAGAAATATTCAGGGAAAAATTTGTGTTAGCATTTTTTACCATGAGGTATCAAGTTGGCAATTTTATCCATTATTTTTGAATTTCTTACTTTATCACAAGTATTTTGCTCGCGAGTTTTTTTAGTAAGTGACTTGTTTTGAATTTTGAATTTTCATTTTTACTATTTTGTAAATTAATATTTTGAATAATATGTTGTATTTAATTCATTTTATATAAGTTTTAATGTATTCTTTAAAATTTTTCCTATTTTAAAATACGGGCTTTCCTTTATTTGTAAAAATTTTAGTGAAATTTTTTTGACTTTTGAATCTCAAAATTCTTTAAATATTTCCATTTAACCACTATTAAATAAGTTTTTAAAAATTTATTTTATTTTATGAGTTTTGTATTTTTTTTAAAAATTTTCCTAGTTCCAAGGTATAAAGTTTTCTATTTCGTAAATTTTTTGGGTAAAATTTTTTTAACTTTATAATTTTTAATATTCTTCAATTATTATTATTTAATTCATGTTAAATCAGTTTTTCAAAATTCATTTTATTTTATGAGTTTGTATCTTTTTAAAATTGTTTTGATTCCAAAGATACGAAGTTTTCTGCTCTGTAAATTTTTTGGTAAGATTTTTTTGAGCTTATAATTTTTAAAATTCTTCAAATATCATTTTTAAATTTATAGTAAATCGGTTTTCTATAATTCAATTTATTTTTATGAATTTTGCATTTTTTTACATATAAGTTTCCTTAATAAGTGTTTTTTTGTAAAATTTTTTGAGTTTGGGCATTTTAATGATTTTTTCTTCAAAAATTAAAATTGATTTTGTTATTAGAATAAATTAAATTGATCATATGAAATTTTATTTCAAATACATGATTTTGAATTTTTATAATTTAATCCTTTTAATTAATTTTTATGGTGTAATTTTGCATATTGTATAAATATCTCCTAAAATTCTCTACAAATGAATGATGTCATGGATGATAGAAGCCACTAAATGACAGTTTAATTAATTTAAGTCAAATAAAATTAAAAACCCATAATTACAAAATAAAAATAAAAAATAATATAAAAAAGAAAAATTTTAGGAAATTCTTAAAACATTTTCGGCCAAGGGCTACTTATTTCAGCCCTTGTCCAATTTTTCCCCTATAAATAGGGGAAGGTTATTTTCAATGGAAGCTTTAGGCTTCCAACAAAAAGAAACTCATAAAAACATGTTGATGATGATCTATTTTCTATATATTTGTTGTTATTCTTGGTTTTTAAGTTATATCCGAGTTTTTTTTTTTTACTGTTGCTGTAATCTTGATTTTGTTGTATATATGTGGATGTGTATTTTTTTTCCTTAATATTCTTACATTAAAATGTTTTTGAGCATATTTGTATATTTATTTTTATGATTTTATTTTTTTTGTTTATATTTATTAAAGTTGGTGATAATTATTTATGTTTATTTTTAGGATTATATACATCAAAGTATGTTGATGTTGTTTATTTTTCATCTTGGCCGAACCTAGTAAGAGATTTTAATGGTTATTTTGAGCTTATTTCTATGATGATTTTGTGTTTTTTCTTGGTTATTTTACAATATTAGAAAATATGTTGAAATTCTAAAATATGTAAAAAATTTTTTAGGCCATTTTTCGTTTGGCCGAATGTTTCATCGGCCATGTGGAGATGGATTTGTGTGTTTTTAAACATGTTTTAGGTTTTTCTTAACACTTTAGGGGTTATTTTGCAAATTTAAAAAGTTTAAGGATTAAATTGAAAAATACAAAAAAAAATATGTTTTAGCGCCAAAAGAGCTTGGCCGAATCTTCACGTGTATTTTTGGCATGAATTTTGTGTTGATTCTCATATGGTTTTGATGATTTTTTGTGATGTTTTTCCATGTAGGGACTTAAATGTAAATTTAGAAAAGTTTAGGGATTACTTTGCAAAAAGTTGAAAAATTTTGTTTCAAGGCTAAGGTTTTTGGTTGAATCTTTATGAGTATGTTTGCTATGTTTTTCTTGTTTATTTTCATATGTTTGATGATTTTTTGTGATGTTTTTCCATATAGGGACCTAAATGCAAAATTAGAAAAGTTCAAGGACTATATAGGAAACCTTAGTATTTAGGGGTAAAATGATCATTTTTGTCACTTTTAAAATTTTTATTATTCCTATGGTCCTTTAGTTGTCATGTAGTATTCTAGAAATTTCTAAAACCTTTTGTATTCTCTCGATTCTTCGTTAAAGTATAAAATGAAATTTTAAAAGTTCTAGGGCTTAATTGTTTTAGAATACTAATTTCCCTATTTAAGAGAGATTCATCACTTCATCATCATATCAATGTCTATTAGGGTATCGAGGCACTTTCATATTGAAGGTAGTCTCTAAGGGTATTTTAGTAATTTTTTTAAAAAATTTACTCTTAGGTAGTAACTAGGATGTTTTTATATCAAAGGTGAATATTTAGGATAGATTCATCATTTCATCATCATATTAGTGTTCATTACGGTACCTAGGTACTTTCACGTCAAAGGTATACCCTAGTTGCATTTTGGTAAATTTTCTTAAAATCAACTCGTATATAGTAACCGGGAAGCTTTTATGTCGAAGGTGTATATTTAGGATAGATTCATCATTACCATCATATCAGTGTCCATTAGGGTACTAAGGCACTTTTATGTTGAAGGTACCCTAAGGGTATTTTGGTAATTTTTCATAAAATTAAGTCCTAGATAGTAACCAGGATGCTTTTACACTGAAGATATATATATATAGGATAGATTCATCATTTTGTCATCATATTAGTGTCCATTAAGGTACTCGAATACTTTTACGTCAAAGGTATACCCTAGGGGTATTTTGATAATTTTTTCTAAAATCAAGTCTTAGGTAGTAACCGGGATACTATTATGCTGAAGGTGTATATTTAGGATAGATTCATCATTGCATCATCATATTAGTGTCCATTAAGGTATTAATCTCATGTCAAAGGTATACCCTAGGGGTATTTTGGTAATCTTCCTTAAAATCGAGTCCTAGACAATAATCGGGATGTTTTTATAGTAAAGGTGTATACTTAGGATAGATTCATCATTCCATCATCATTTTAGTGTCCATTAGAGTACCATGATACTTTCACGTTGAAGGTATGCCTCAAGGGCATTTTAGTAAATTCATGTTAGAACCAAGTCCTATGTGATTACTAGAATATTTTCATATCAAACGTGCACATTACTAAGGGTTTCTCATGTCAGAACATTTTTGGGTCTTAGGGTTAATATTTTTAATAAAATTAAATATTTTTATAAAATTAAGGCAATATTTTTGAATTAAAATAGTACGTAAAATTTCATCAAGTGTATAAGAGAGATTTTACAAATTATTTTAATAACGAGATATCCTTTTAAATAGAAAGTGAGGATTTTTAATTTTCATAAAAATAAAACCTTTTATATTCCATAGGCTTTCCAGTGAGGTACAAAAGATATTTTGATTTTTTAAAAAACCTTTCGTATTCCATAGGTTCCCCAATGGGATACAACAGAGAAAGATAAAAAAATTGTTCTCTTGGTTCCCCGAAAGGGTACGAAAGATTTTTAATTTCCAAAAATAGTAAAACTCGACTTTCTTAGAATAATAAATTTCTTTAACAAAATATTATGTATAGGAATTATAATTAAATATTAAATATTGAAACCAAATAAAAATAAAAAATTAAATTAACATCCAATTAATAAGGTATCGATTTTTTAGCATCACAAGAGGGTCGATCCTTACTTGTGATTATAACCGAGTCTTAAACCCTTTCAAGCGATTTCTGGTAGGAGCACAAATCTTGGAGTTTGTTTTTAGGGATTTTGTAACCCTTAAATCATAAACTCCGATAGGTGACTGAATTCATCTAATAAATAGATTGGTGGTGACCCCAAAATAAATAGTTATTTCATAATGACTATTTAGAGTTACGTTAAGTAAGTGATTCATCTCAACAACGCAATGTCCAAACATGAAAAATAAAGAATAATAAAAAATGATAACATGCCCCCTACAAATAAAAAAATAATGATATGCAGACATATTTAGGAACAAACTGGTATATCTACCATTTTAAGTTGGGCTGGTCAAGATTCGTATTCGAGCCATGTTGTGACAATCATACCTTAGAGTCCTAATGCTTGAGGTCTTGAAAGAATAGGATGAATTGCTAGCATTGAAACTATCACAAAATAAGGAGAGGCGCATAGCTGGTGTTTCCCCATAATCCCATAAGTGGCACATAACTATGATCCCCGTATCTATATATGATTTATTGAAAGGACATCCATGTAGCCTTCCATGTAACCTCTTCTCCGATGAGATTCTGAACTTTTCAACCCACTACTCCTTAGACTTGTCTTTGGGCTATTCTTTTTAAGGACCTTAAAGAGAGGGCTATAGTTAGGAAAAAAATTATGCAAAATTCTTCTTTTTTTTTACGCGAAAGTGAGTGACTAGCCAAAAGGGAAAAAGTGAGGCCTATTTGATGAATCGACCCATCCTTATTTTCTCGCAAAAACTAAGGGCTCATATGGTCTTGGTAATAATGGTGGGTACATGGTTGATATTGCAGCATAATCAAGAGAAGAAATCTACTACTGCCACTTTTACGTAGCCCAAAGTTTTCAAGAATATGACTAACCCATATATTGCCAAAGCATAGTTATCTTAAATTTTCATGTCATCAATGATACTTGCCATTGCTTCCTTTAGGCTAGCCCAAGAAATGCATTCACTATTCTCTTTCATCTTGACATGGCCTTTAATCCATGACTCTATAGCTCTAAGGATTTATGCTAATCTTTTCTTGAAAGGTGAAGGCTGCAGCACTTTATAGTATATTCTATCAAACTTGGCTCCCTCAATGTTAAGCAATACGATTTATTCATCAATAGTGGGGACTAAATCCTCCCAACTAAAGGTGAAACATCAATGTGCAAGGCTCCCGAACTTTGAGGCTACCTATAATAGGCTGACATCTAATTGGACGTAGAGTAAGATGACTTTATCTCCATATCTCTTCATGAATGACTCCCTCTTGTTGTTAACCGAACTAGCCCAAATTTGTTTTAGTTCGTAACAATTATTTTGTTGGTACCCAATCTTGACCCTTCTAGGCATCAACGAGACATAATCGGGCTTAAGAATGTCCCTTTCTTCACATTGTTGACCCTCTAACCATGCTTTAACGTTATTAAAAGGCTTTAATGGAGACAAATTGTTGCTCCATGATAGACACCCCTTGTTGAACATTGAATCTTTAGCCAATTATTCCATGATGATGATTACAATAACATGATGCATTCAACTATTAAAAAATCAACGAGGAAATAGGTTAGTGACAAAAAGATGACGATAAACAAGAATAAAAAACAAAAGAATTAAAGCAAAGATAAATCATAAAAATTGCCTCAACAATAGTGTTATGATGCCTAGGGACAAACATGATAATCGCACAATATTATGACATTCAAAATATCAATGGATTGCATAACGGTGTGTCCGAGTTAAAAATTTTACCCTTATCGAGGTGATACAATACTTTGTAGGGACAAAAATGGATCAATGAGGTGATGATGTTTATTCATCACAATTTATGTAGGTATGTGTTAAGCTATTATTTGGATAGCATAACAGCTTATTTGGGTTAGATATGACTCTTTTTATGGTGATGTGAGGCCTTGTAGGTGATGTCATTCACTTATCACCACCAATTTATTGACAAGTGTTAGCCATCGACCAGAGAGCATAATGGCATACCCTAGTAAAAAAATGAGACATGAGATGTCTCTTAAGGCATAAAATGACAAACGTAGATGACATTGTTCATTCATCATCACTTACATAACTACTAAACATGAGAATAAAGGAAAAGAGTGTTTCCCTAAGTGCTTCTATTCTTTAGGTTGTTTTAGCAGTATTCTGATATGGTTTGACACAGTTTGGGTTTAGAGCTTAGTAGATAGGGGTTTGAGTCAATGTCTAAATTGGTATCCAAATAATGCTTTATCTAGTAAGGACAACTGAGGCACCTCAATCCTAGGCCATCTTAGGCTTACTGATACAGCTTTGATCTAGTGGATGTATTTCCTTATGCAAATGTGAAAGGTTACTCACAAGAGGCATAGGTAATTTACACCTCAGAAGTTCTTGTTATGCCTATGCACAGAGTTATTCATGGAAGTGGATGGCTCATTTTTTCCTAATATTTTGCGACCCTAATCCCATCATGAGTTTGGTGAAAATTAAATGCATATGTAAGTGGATAGTTTATGTCAAGGAAACTATCAATCCTTACTATTTACCCTTTATTACTGTACTTATCAAATTGGTATTCATTTGGGAGCAAAGCAATCCTTGATGATTGCAAGATAGAAACATGAAAAGTAAAAGATTAGTAGACAAAGATGAAGGAAGATTATAATTAAGTAATGACTGAAATTGGAGAAACTAAGGATGAAGCAATACATGGCTAGTCATAGGCTTAGCTTTGTAAATTTAGTCCCAAATAAAGGTGCCAAGCTATCACGATATCCCCTTACCCAGCACAAACACCCCAATTGCTTGAATGGTGACACTTACGATTTAAAAGCCTCAATCGAGATTTGAATTAGACATGATGCGATGATAGTGAGCGTAAAGACTGTTAGACAAATTGCTTGTCCAACTAGTCTTGGATGTCCACTAAAGAATGGCTAAAGACTTTGAATCGCCACCAATCATTTTGGGCTAGGCATGACTAGATGCTAATTGATAATGACATTCCAAACTACAAAATTCAAAACCTTAATTTCAAGGTTTACAAGGCCTAGAGATTCATCAGTCGGGTTCAGGAGTTAGTTACACATGGGAAACAATTAGCACCTCCACGACGCTCGAAATTAGTATCCGTTGGCCATGTTTTCCATTAGTTTTAGTTTTTTTTATTTTGACTTGTCCAACATGATCCCCTTTTAATGCATGAATTTTATTTGAAAAATTTAAACTCAGCTTTTAAGGAAAAAAATTAAATCATGTATACACCTTAGGAGATGTTGCAAACATAGGGATTTTTTTTTATGAAAATGATATTTAGATTTAATTTTGAAAATAACATATTCCATGTGAAGCCATTAAAGAGATATCAACACAAAACATTACCTTATAATTTTCAAAAGTGATTTAGAAATATAAATGCAGAATAGGCATCATAAAGGGAAACTTGTTACTAAGATGAAAAGGAATATAATAAATCCGCATAGAAAGATAAACATACAAAGCATAAAGATGAGGGATAATCAGAATGTATCTTGTAATTGTCTTCGATTATTAAGGAATAACCATAATGACAATTTTGAGATGCATTTGGACTAGGTAATCGCTTGAGGTGTAGAAACAAGGGGTTTTGAACAAAAGGCCCTTTGAGGTCTGAAAGAGAGAAAATTCAAGTTTTTAAGTAAAAAGCTAGGTTGGAATATCCCCTCAAAGATGGGGTTGGAATGTTCCCAAAGATGAATATTTTGGTGATTTTTGAAAAGGGATATTCTTTATCAAAATTTGGTATTTTAAAATTAAAACCAATAATTTGAATAAAAGATAAAATTAGTTCATTTTGTGACACTTGACCCCATAGGGAATTAATCGGGTGTGCTTCAAGTTATTTGAATATCTCAAAATCATGGCTTAAAAAAATTTTGCCCAATTTTAAAGTCTAAAAATAGGGAATAGCATTGCCCCAATGCCCTTCTTGAATTTATTTCGTGTTAGTCTGAAGACTTTAGTGTTAAATTAGGTACTGGTAGAAAGGTAACTTGATAATATAAAAATATTCTAAAAATCCCAGACAATCACTTTCTAGGGGGAATTAATTTTTGAACTTGGGTTTATTTTAGCACTAATATCGTGTGCAGGGGCAAAAGGTTTTAAAAACCTTAAAAAATCACTTTGGCCTCATTTAGAATCATTAAATCACAAATGATACCTTCCCAGAAAGGGAATTTTACAAAAATTTTTGGGGAAAATATTCTAAAAGTCCAAAAAAATAATAGTGGGCCAAAATGGCTCAAATAGAATATAAATCGCTAATTCTAGGAGTTCCAAATAGCAAAGGTTTGACCAATCATAGCTCCTTCATTCAGAATGATTTGAGGGCAAATGAGACACAATTGGAAAGTTAATTCGATGCCTTTTAAGGAAAACCATGTAAAGAATTCCTAAAAAAGTTTTAGGTATCGAATGATTTTTCAAGTTACGGCTACAATGCTTCTAAGGCAAAACATGGGATTTTCTTTCTTTTTTTGAGTTTCTTAGAGCTAAGCTAAGGTAATGGACATCCAAATGTCCATAACAAATAAGGTTAATAATAATGGCTTTTCGAGCTTATTCACACAATCTCAGAGTAGTTTGGGAAATGGAATAACCTATTAACCAAGTAACTAGCGAAGGGCATCAGACTCAAAATTAAGACATAAACACTTTAAAATAAACAAAAAGGCTATTTTATTTTGAAAATCAAAATTTTTAACCTTATTTAACCATGAATCTAGACATGGAAAGCTTGATTTATCCTCAAGATTGGAGGAACAATTTAGTGAAAACATTATGTCCATGTTAGTCTTTATTTATTGGATATAACATAAACTTAACTTGGGGGCTTTTTGAAATTAAATTCTTGTAGCTAACAAGCAAACATCTTGACAAACATGTTATTATCTAAATGTGACCCATATGAAAATGAACATGGATAGCACATTTAAACAAACAAAAATGACATTTTGACATGGAAAAGATGACAAACATGTAAGGAAATGACAAATAACAAGTATGGAAATGTTAGCTTTATGAACGACATCAAGAATCATGCCACGAAAGATGATATGAACTTGTTTAAGCAAGGAAAAATTTGCTAAAATTTTCAAGATTGCATTTTTATCCCATAATAGATATCGAAATACAAGAAAATGCATGAATATGCTTAAACATGTTAGGATAAACATTCAAGCATAGGTTGAGCATATGAAAGTGAGTGGAACAAAATAAAAAAAATACATGAATATGGGTTGTTATGATAGAAAAAATAAAACATAGCATGTTTGGTCACCAATAGAAGATTAAAACACCAAAAAGATCATCAAGGTCCTAAAACTACTATAGACACCCCATTTTGTCTAGGCCGATGCTCAAGGCAACAAAAGCCATCATCCAAGGCATCAAAGGTCATTATTCAAGGTGTCATCAAAGTCATTTGAGCAGATAGAGATCAATCCCCCATTATTCTTAGCCATGGCAAGATGTTCAGAAAGCCAAAATATGTGTAAAATCCATATTTATATGAGTGGGTATCAATACATGGATTTTAGGTTTCAATACAAGCTTTCCATGTCACCAAACATTCAAACTTCAATGTGTATCGATATAAAAGTGTTGTTATATTGATATAAAAGCCCTTTTGTATTGATACAAGGCTATATAATAGCTTAAAATCCATTTTGGCTAGCCAGTATCGATACGAGGAGTGCTGCTATTATTATTAGGCTCCAAATATTGATACCTACTTCACTGTATCGATATCTGGGCAAAAAATTCACTACAAGTATTGATCTAAAGGGCATTGTATCAATACGTTCAGGCTAAACTGGCCAGTTCATGCTATTTTCACCTTTTACCACCATAACACTAAAACACAAATTAGACCATGTTTTGGCATAAAAAAATCAACTAAATTCATACCAGACTTTAGCATTAGACTTGTGGCTAGATCGATAACATTTTTTGAGGCATCTCGAATAGTGACCTTTGATCATTAAATTTTGACTTGGATAAAATAGGGTGTCTACAATCAACATTATTTGCTAAAGCATAATGGAAAGAGCTCATGAAAAGAGTGAAAGCCAGCTAAAATGGATTAAACATAACTCACCTATTTTTTCACTGATGATAGCTTGTTGTTTGCTAAAGAAACTTTAGTAAAAGTGAAAAGGTACTACACATGTTTGAGGTTTGCCCAAAGGGTTTGGGCCAAAAAATTAACTTCAACAAATCTGCTTTGCTTTTCAGCAACAACGTTTATCACAATACTAGACAAGTGTTGAATAATAAGTTTAGAATCCTAGGAACCACAAATCCTATGAAATACATAAGTTTACTTAGCTTAGTGGGTTAGAAGAAACAATAGGTGTTTCTAAAGTTAATAGAAAAGTTATAAAGAAGGATAAGTGATTGGAATAATCAATAACTTTCTTAAGGGGTCAAAAAAGCCTTTATTAAGGTTATGTTGCAAGTATTCCTTCTTACAGTATGTCTTGCTTCCTATTTCCCAATGCTTTATGTAAATTAAAAAATATTATTAGTAATTACTGGTGGAAAAATAAAGGGGATATAGGGATACATTAGATCAATTAGAAGAAAATTACTTAACAAAAAGAGCTAGATGCATAGGGTTTAGGGATATAGAGTCTTTTAGCATAGCCAGTTAGGGTTACAAGGGTAGACGCTATTAACTGGGACTAATACCTTGGCTTACAAAGTCCTTGAAGCCAAGCACTTCCCAACAATTTCTATCATGGATTCATCATTGGCTAGAAATCCTTTATTTGCTTGAAAAAGTGTAAGGAGGGCTACGCTTATTCTTCAAAGAAGAACTAGATAAATAATGGGTAATGGAGTAACAAAGGACTTGGAAACAAAAATGGCTCCCAAACTAAAACATAGGGCTAGTTTAATCTCTTATTGAAATCTTGGGGGAAAAATCTTTGGTTCGAGAACTAATTAAGATGGATGCTATGCAGTTGAATAGTGGGCTTATTTATAATATTTTTAATAAAGAAAAAGCAGAGATAACTTTTGATATTCTTATTAGCAAGATAAGGGGACCTGACATGCTAGTATGGTATTACAACAACAAAGAATAGTACATAGTTAAAAGAGCTTACAAACTAATCAGCCAAGAATTAAATGCTAGTATAACTAGTACTGCCGACCCTTTTGTGAGTGAATATAGAGCTATAGGGAAAAGCATATGGCTAGCATAGGTCCCAAACAAGATTAAAGTAAAAATATTAAAAGCCTATTATGAGGCACTACTTGTTAAAGGTGACCTTTATAAAAAAAAAATCATAGAAGAAAATGACCATTTTTGTAGCAAGATTTATGAAGAAACAATTGCTCATGTACTTAAAGATTACCCAACTACAACTATGGTGTGGTCACAAATGGTTCAAAATTAGGAGAACATTATCACTAGCAATAACCGTCTTATCAGCTAGTTCAACTCAATTAGTGATTCACACAATGATGCATAATTGTAAATTTTCCTAATTACCCTACGGACTCTTTGGTCAAATGAAAAAATGAGCTACATGGAGAAGCTAGGAAGAACACACATGAAACAAGAAACTTGTGAGCTAATGAGACTTTTGATTAATATGTAGAGGAATTTACAAAAACAAAACCAAAGGTGTTAACAACATTTATTCTAAGCCCTAGCAAATATAGTCTATTTAGAGGGTGAGGTCTATAAAGTGAATTTCAAAAAGTTATTGATATGAAGCAAAATTTTGGTAAAGTCAGTGATTATCATAAAGAAATAGGATAAATAATAGGGGCCTTTCACAAAAAAAAAAAAGCATAGGTTTCATATCCTTACTAAGTGGAGTATATGGCAATAACTTATGTTTTGGTGTTTTCTCTATATATGGGTTTCACCATAATAATCCTTAAGGGATTTCTTGGGGGTAATCAAAAGTCTTATCAGGTCAAAACCTAACTTCTCAGTTAGAAACATACTTGATGAAGTGAGGTTGTGCATTATTACATTTCAATATTGCAGTGTTCATTATTCTCTTAAGGTTACGAACATGGTTGTTTATACAGTAGCAAGATTAGGGTTACAATTAGAGGAAACAAAGGTTTGGGTAGAATAAGCACCCAATGTAATAGCAAATATGGTTTTTTCTGATTATGACTAATTGTATATCTAAGCATTATTAATGAAAATTGCTATTTGTGTTCAAAAAATAGTAACATTAAAAATTATTATTTAATAATATTTAAAATTAATACCATTTCAAATAATATTACAATTAAATATAATATTAAATAATACAAATTGTATTACATAATAATATGAATGAATATTATGATATATAAATCAGTATAAAATAATACTATCTAATATTAAATGTTTTTTTAAGTAATAATATTAAATTATTTAACAATATTAAGGATATATTTTTATTAGTATATGCTCTTCAGCCAATCGGATTAAATAAGGAATATTCAGTTAATAATGCAAATCAATCACTTAATTAAGTGATACAAGGTTTTCCTTCATGTTAATAATAGACTTGCCAATTGGGTAAGTTAAATTGGTTTTAGGTGGGGTCAATTTAGGTTCAGGTCATCTTGATTTTAGATCATTTTAGGCTTAGGTTAGTTTGGAATTATTTTTGAGTGTCAAGTTAATTAGGTTTTGATCATTTTAGGTTTGGTTAATTAGGTTTTGGTTAATTAGGTTTAACCCTCGGGTTAATCAAATTTAGGTAATTAGGTTTAACAATCGGATATTTATTAGGTTTATGTCATTTTGGATTAGGTTATTTCAGATTTAGGTTATTTTTTGTTATGATTGGGCAATTTGAAGTTATTGACCATTTTAGAGAAATCGAGCTAAGTCAGTCTAGGTTCAAGATGGTTGGTTGATTTTTTTTTTTTTGGGTTTTGGGTCAAAATTGGTAGGCCTATTTAATAATATGATTAACAATCATGAACTACTAATTGGATTAAGCCCATAAAGTATATTGGTTTTGTGAAGGAATTGTAATAAGTTACAATTATAGGATCCTTATGCATCAAAATAGTGTTTTTGAAACCTTCCTTGCCTTTGTATTTTCAAGACAAGGCATTGGTAGTCTGTATTGACTAGCATGTGCTATACCTTTTTACTGTGTAAGCAGCTGATATTATGAGTTGAGGTATAAAGGGTACTTGGAAAGCCATGTGGGTGCTTGTTTTGTGGAAACAAGTTAATTAAACATGGCTTGTGTGAGAACTTCTATTGGTATTATCACTCAAGTGTCTATGAAAATGTTATCATGTCACAGTTATGTAACCAATCTTCTAACTTGTGATACCAAAATATCTTGTATGGGTATCTTGAGGTTATTTTATGCTAAGATCAATCAAGATTATTCTTATGGGCATCTTGAGGTTATTGATTTATTTTCTTGTTTAACTTTTAAGGTGGTTGAGCTTGTACCTTGAGTCACTTTGACTCTATTTTTTAATAAATTATTTCATTGATCTAGAAAAAATAAATAAATAAAAGTTCATCTTTTATAGGAAGTGTTTACTTTGATTTCATCTAAATGGGTCCACGAGGAAATGTGCATACAATAAGGTAATATTGGGCTTGGCATGAAGCATTCAAAGGTGGATAAGTAATCCAAAGAGGATTCACTACTCTTAGTGACATTGAAGACATATCTCATTTATTTCTAGCTTTGGTTAACTTGATAAAGTCATTGGCCAATGCATGATGAATTTAGGAGAATTCATTTCTAAAAATTCATGAGGTTAATCATATGTTGCAAGAATTAACATGGATTGATATGTCAGTACAACTACACCATGCTTACAATCTTTTCGGGATATTTGGTAAGTGTTAGAATTATACTAAGAGGTTGGTTACTTAAAGGTTTTTCAAAGATGTCATTTTGACTCTATAATATTTGGGTGATCATGATGGTTTGCAAGATTCCCCTTTTGATATATGTTTATAATTTGTAATTTATGTTGAATAAACTAGATTATAATTTACACTTATTGCCAACATGTTGGGAAATAGGACAACTTGTTGGATTAAACTTGGGATTCAATTAAGTTGGACTAATTGAATAATATGTTAAATTTCGAGGACTTAATTTAAAAGTTCAATTAAGAAAAGATTAAGATAAGTTAAACTTGGGAAATCTTAATAATGATGTCTTAATAAGACAATGAGTATAAGCTTATCTTAACAAGCCAATGTCCAAAGTAAACATTTCCTAAGATAAGCTGTCATGACCAAATTTAAAGTTGTCCAAACTGAGAAAATATTTTTAATTCTCAAGGAATTTGATTGCGAATCAAATTTCATCTTCTTATTTTTCACTAAATCGAACATTGCTTCAGTTATATCTAAGCTAGAGCTTGAGACTAAGAGTTAGTGTTTGTCAATGATTCTAACACTTCTAAGTGAAAATTTTTCTCTTAAGTAAGGAATTTGATTATGAGTCAAACTTTGTTAAACCAACGTGGTAGAATCCAATTAGGATTCTAAGAGGTTGATTGTGAATCAAACTCTTTTTGCTATGTCAACTGACAATGTATCTAGACAAGACATCTAGGTACATTCATCCATTGCACTATTAGATAGAGTTGTTATTGAATTAGAAAGCTTAAGATAGAAGTGTTCCTATCTTACTAGATGTTTTAATGTAATTAAAAAATACTTATTTATATTTTAGTTGATAATTTTAATATGGTTAAAACTATTGAGTCCTAACCATAACAGTAGCCGCCCATGGAAAGAGTTTATGGAAATTAAAACTCCATTTATTTTCGTGTCAACATAGTTCGTATGAAGGAAAAATCTGATTTTTTTTTCTATAGAATTAAAAACGAAGTTTTTATTTTTTCTTGTGAGAAAAATTGTTTTTCCTTTAAAAAGAAAAACAAAGAACATTCGACCAACCAATCTTTATTAAGATCGCACCTTGCTCGTCTATTCCTCGCTTTTCTTTTGTTGACCAAACCTTATAATCGTTCTTGAGGTTTTTCGGGTTCAACATAAAACACAAAATAACATCAGTCCAATAGCACTGGTGAATCACTAAGTTTTGAGAAGGCTCTAGTTGTCCATTGTATAGCTCACCATTAAAGTCCACACACTTGGGTTGCTCACGACCTTAAGTGACCATGCTGCTGCAATGTTCATGCAAGGAACACGATAAACTCGAAGTTACGAATCTTTTTGGGTTGGTATGATCTTGAATCAAATGTTTAAAATTTTTATTTATTAATTTAACCACAGGTAAGTCTCAGTCTAAAATCTTATAAAAATCTAAATATTTCTTTATTCCAGTTCCACTACATATGTTTCTATTTATTTTATTTATGCCCATTTAATAAGCATGACCTCGAGATTTTCCAAAAATTTTGAAGTTATATTAAACAACAGTATAACACTAAATAATATGATTTAATATAATAATATTTAATTTTCTTAAATAATTGTACTTAATAATATTATTAACTAATAATCATTAAAATGTTAAATTATATTAAGCAATATTACTTAAATCATATACAATATATTATAAATTTATTACATAACTTTAAACTAAATAATATTATACTATTAATATATTATATTTTCATTTGATTTGTATTTAATATTTTATATATGTTTTAAACTTTTTATATTCAATTAAATTTATATGTTACTAAATATTTTTAATTTTATTATAATTTTTTATTAAATTTAATATTATTTTTAATTATAAATTAATTAATTTCATTAATAATTTTTAGTTTGAAAATGTATAATATTATTTTATTTTATAGCTACTATACACATGAACAGTATCGAAAATGAAAACAATTTTCGAAACAATAAAAACAAAGGAAAAAAATTCTTGCTTCATTTAATTTTAAAATTTTCATTTTAGTCTTCTTTTTTCTTCTTCTAATAAAAACATGTCCAACACTTTTTTCTCCTGCTATCTAAAATGGAAAAAGAAATTGTTGCCAAATATACCTAAATTACAATAAATACAATGACTTAAACCTAATCTTCACTCAAATTGTCTCAAATATCAATTGGCCTAAACTAAAACAGAACCTAACCTAAATATGATTGGTAGTATTTAGTTACATAATAAAGTTTGTGAAAGTTGACCTAACCCCCCCTAAAAAAAACCTATATTAAATGTCAAAAGATAAAATTTGATTAACTTAAAAAATCTGGCAATCTATAATCAACTTTGATGTTCAAACAAAAATCTATCAACAAGAATTTGATTTAATTTTGTGTTAGTTTGTCTAGATATATTGTTTATTTGATTTTAATTAATTGAATTTTTATATGAGATATAATACAATTATAACTATAACTTCTACTTGTATTTATAACTTCATCAAAATAATCCAAACAAAAAATCAATAAAAAATATTAAAATTTGAGATGATTAAGACTCAAAATAATTAACTCTGAATTGAAGTCAACTTACTAGATTGTCATGTCTATAACAAAAGTATATACACACTCGCCCTTATATTATATGCATGAGTTAATCAATAAAAGTTAACAGTTGAAAATTAAATCATTTTAAAACATCTAAGCTTAAAACTTGAGACAACCAAACTTTAAAAAATTGAACTAACCATAGTCACTGAGCGCCCAAAATAATCTAAAGTAACCTAAAATGCAAATGAGCTGTATAAAGTTTTATATTTATGTTCATAATATGACTATTAATGATATCGATAGTTATAGACTAGACTTATTAAGATTGTGGGTGGTTTAATCATTTATGATATTTTTGATATGTGGTCCATGAATTTTGTCTTATCTCTATTTTATTTTGGTTATAAATTTTTTTTTCATTTAATTTTTTTCAAAAGTAATTGGAGTTTTCTCATTATAAATGTAATTATTTAAGTATAGTTATTGAATCTAACTATAGACTAAAAAGAATTTCTTATTTCTGACATCTTATTTTCTTCCTCTTGACCAACAGCCAATGAGAGCATGGATTTACATATGAATCTAGAAATTAAAAAGCAAGAAAAGATATTTGTATGATATTTTACTCATGGAGGAAACATTAAATTAAGCTTAATTATCCAATTAATGTGTCATCGAGTGGACCAAGCAACACCAAAGATGGAGAGGGACTAGTAAGCAAGAGAAAGTATTGGCGTTTATTTTGTAGTTGGATAATATTGCGCACTTGTTTCAATTGTCTTTAATTTGTGAACTTTTTGGGGAGAGTTTGCTCATTTATTTTAACCTTTTATTGACACAAAAAGGTGCTAAGACATAGGCTAGTATTTTGAATTTTTGAAATAGGTTCATATTTGAATAGAATTTTTTAAAATTGATCTAATTCTATTCAACCTTTATCAGTTTAGATTGGTTTAATTCATTGATTTTTGAAAATTGTTTAAGAAATATATTATTTTTATATTATTTTAAATAGATATAAAGATAAAATAATTATTTATTTTATAAAATTTAAAAGTGAAATAAACTAATAAAATATAATTTGATTTGAATATTTTTGATATTCTCACTTCTTGATCTGAAAGTGAATTTGATGTAAACCTCCAACATTATCTACAACTATAAACTTAGATTCCATTATTAATTTGGCTATACAGTTTGTTTAGGAGATTGACAAGACACTGCAGCTCCTCCGATAGTAAAGACAAACCACTAGTGGATTTCAAATCTTTAGTATCAGATATCCAATTTGCATCACTATACCTTTAAGTATAGCTAATGTCTTGCACAATTTAGTCCATAATTTGAGGTGTACCTCGAATATCTAATTACCTTTACAATGGTCTTTGGTTATCCTTCGCAAGTTTACTTATGAATCTACTCCATTTGCTAACTAAGTTATTAAGTTATGTTGAGCCTTGTGTAGTTTATAAGATACATTAAGCTATCAATTATCCATGAATATTCTATGTTAGATATGTAGAAAGTCTTAGGGTAGCATGTAATAATATTTCAAAAATTTATAATTAAAATAATCAAGATCATAGCGGAAGAGAATTATAAAGATAAAGCCTAAATTCTCTAAACTAGATCGTCTTGCATGATTTTAACTAATCTTTAAAATCAAGAAACTAAAGAACAAATCAAGATCATAACATATCTAAATCTTGAAAAGTGTTTTAGCTATCCCATGACCTAAGAACATGTATACTGAGTTTGGTTGTCGTAAACCAAAGCTGTCCAAATATCCAGCCTCTAATAGTTATCCATACATGTAACCTGGAAAACCTTCAATAAGGTTGAGATTTTGTTTGTCGAGTGCCGTGCTAGTAGCTTAGGTTTCACAAACATTCACCTGCATTTAAAGGACCTTGATTTAACAATTAAAACGAGATGAAGAAAACAAATTTCTCCAAGAAATCAAGATTTGCGAAATGCCCTTTAGGGTTTTTAGGCAAATTGCAAACCAAGATTCTTTTATTCTTCTTGGCTGAATTTTTCTAGCCTCTTCCTACCCTATGGGATAGAAAACATTAATTAATATATCTAGGGTTTAAAATTTTAATTATTGAAAAATTACAAATTTACCTTTAGCCCATGTGAACCAATTTAAATGGGGCTAAAGTAATCGTTACTTTTATTAGATATATTAGCCCAATCTTATTTTAATTTCAACTGATCGCCCTTATGTGTGTAACCCATTAGGCTGCCATCATGTTAGCAATAAATTAAAATATTTAATTACGAATATTTATATTTATAGACCAAGATTGGCATCTAGCAATGCATCATGTCCACCTAACATGTAGAAAGTGTCAATATGGTTTTGATAAGCCCTTCAGTGTTTAGTATCTCAGTGTAATAAATATCCTTTCATTATATATCCTAGAATTAGTAAGAGCATGGTTCAATGTCTACCTTTAGCCCATTCAATATTGGTATGCAACCCCTATGTGCTAACTCCATAATCAATATTACCTTGGTCAAGATTTTTGAGTTAACATGGGCAAGGCACATGCTAGATATATCCCCATAAATCACTTAGGGTGATGCATCATCTTTGGACCATTCATTCATCTACCATATGATTTAAACCATACCCAAAACCACCTATCATAAGCATCTATCTACCGTGGACTTGTTTGTGATAAAATTAAAGCATAAAAGTTTTTATATGAGATGACTTAGTGTCATAAGTCTTAAGATCACTTACATCATTAACACATGAGAGTATTTCCATTGACATTTGAGTGAATTACCAAATAGAACTCTCATGGTGGTCATGTTTAGTGAACTTGTTACCATAACAAGGACCCAGATGATGTCCTCAAGTATATCTATACCTTAACTTACGAGATCCGTTGCATGCATTGCCTGCATAAAGGCTTACATATGCTAGTCTTTGTGCATTATCAATGCCCTGTCTTGAAGATACAATGACTAAGAGTGACTTTAGAAATATGGCTTTAATGTATAGGGATTTCACAAGTATATTTCTTTATGATTCCCTTATAAGGGCAATGTACTTCATAGGCTTTATCTGCATAAGATATTTATAACAATTATAGAATGAAATCTTATAGATAAAGAAATATCTCTATAACAATAATAAAATATAACGTTTGATTACATGAAATCATTAAATGTTAATGCCTTACAAGCCATAACGATTGGCTTGCAAGGCTTACATTAACAATTTTCCTCTAGCACCAAAGACAATCGTCCATATGTCTAAGTCCCATATTGTCTATATGATAGTTATCTTTTTGCTAGGATAGAACTTTAGTGAAAAAAATTGTTAAGCTCTCCTTAAAGGGTATTTGTTCCATATTAACAGCATGTTTCTTAATGATGTCCCTAATTACATAATATTGTCATAACACATGTTTTTTTTCTAATTTATGATAAGACCTTGGTTTCTTACCTAGTACTATGGCTCTATTGTTATCAGGTAACATCAAGTTCATCAACTGAGCTTATCCATCCAAATTTCCTCTAACATGGTGTCCTTCTTGGGGATGTATCTGACTTTAGTTGTTGAGTCTATAGTTTTTCATGTTTGGAACCTTTCTAACTAACTATAGCACCATTAAGGGTAAATACAAAACCATTTTGCAATTTACTATCATCCCAATCAGATTAGAAACTATCAATAGAGTAACATCTAACAAGGAGTTTAACAAAGATTTTAGCCCCTCCATACTCATCTTTTTATCTTATCTTTCTATCTAATTTCCTAGGATATAATTCTTTCGAGTAATGTACACCATGTACTATGGGCCGGTTTCCTCTCTTAGAGTTTTTCATGCTAAATCTCTTCAGCACCTTACCTATGTAAGTAGATTGGGATAAGCTAAGTAGTCTTTTCAATCTATCTCTATTGATCTTAATTCCTTTAATGTATGCTGCTTCTCCCAAATCCTTTATGGAAAATTGTCTAGGTAGCCAAACTTTCATGGCTTGCAGCATTGGTATTCATTTCCTATGAGTTATATGTTATCAACATATAGCATTAAGAAAATAATAGCTAGCCCATTCTTTTTTTTATAGATATATGGATCATTAGGATTCTTTATGAAGCCACATTCTTTAACTGCATCATTGAATCTAAAATTCCAACTTCTTGAAGCTTGTTTTAGTCCATATATGGGACTTTTTTAGTTTATGTACTTGATTTGATTACACTTAGACATAAAACCATTAGGTTGTGTCACGTACACTTCCTCTCGTAAATTCCCACTAAGGAATGTAGTTTTTTATCCATTTGCCATATCTCATGATCATGATATGCAGTTATAGCAAGTGTAATCCAAATGGATTTTATAATGGCAACTAGCGAAAAGGTTTCCTTACAATCAATGCCTTCCACTTGATTATAACCTTTTCCTACAAGTCTGGCCTGATATGTTTGCACATTGCCATCTACGTTAATCTTTCTCTTAAAGACCCACTTACACCCTATAAGCTTTATCCCTTTGGGTAGATTAACCAAAGTCCATACCTAATTGACTTCTATGGCATCCATTTCAAATTTTATGGCTTTAAGGCAATTATTGGAATCAACGTTGGACATTGCTTCCTCGTAATTGATAGGTTTAGTATCATAAGGCAAATCATCTTGATCCACAAGAAATCCTTATCTCTGTAGATCTTGCTTGATCTTACCAGATTAATAAAGTTATTGTCTCTTGAGCTTTAGATTGAGCATCTTATTCTTTAACATGGGCTCCAATTCCATGAAATGTTAACATGTAGTTCTCAAGATCAATTTTACTCCCATTAAACTTTTCTAGTAGAAATTCTTTTTTTAAAAAAGACTGTGTTTTGAAATAAACAATGTTTGTTCAATTGGGTGGTAAAAATAGTATACATATGACCCTTTTGGATACCTTACAAATTTACATTTAACTAATTTGGATAGAAACTTATCAGTCACTATTAGCGTCATATAAGTTGGATAACCTTAAATTTTGAGATAAGGTGACAATGGTCTTTTGCCATACCATATCTCATATGGCATCTTATTTATAGATTTAGATGGAACCGTATGTAAAAGATACACGATAGTCTCTAAGGCATATCCCCAAAAAGATATCAAAGGTCTATCTTAGACATCATGGAAAGAACCATGTCGAATAAGGTTAGGTTTCTCCTTTTAGATATTCTATTATGTTATGGAGTTCTGGGTGGAGTCCATTGTGACAGAATACCATTTTCTATTAGATAACTTGGGAATTCTTGACTTAAGTATTCTCCTCCTCAATCAGATCAAATAGCTAGAATACTTTTGCCAGTTTATTTTTCTACCTTAGCCCTAACTTTTTAAACTTGTCAAATGCTTTAAAATTATATATTAAGTGCACATATCCATACCTTCAATAATCATTGATAATAGGAATATCCATGTCTAGCTATTGTATTCGTTAGTCCACATATATCTGAATGTACAAGGCTTAATAAATCACTAGCTCTTTCACTTTTACTAGTGAAAAGATTCTTGATTATCTTGCCAAGGAGACAACATTCACATGTCCCCTTGTTTCCTAATCAAATGGGTCAAGATAGCCTTATTTGTGTAACTTGGCTATTGAAGTCTTATTAACATGTGAAGCCTATAATGCCAGATATAGGCATTTATTGGATCATTCTTTTTAGCTTTCTTCATATTTATGTTGAGTAAAGGTATTTCAAAATCCAAAACAAATAGCCCATTTTTTAATGAAGCCAATCCATATGCCATGTCACTTAGAATGATAGTGTAACTTTTGCTTTTCATTCTAATCTCGAAATCATCATTGTCAGTAAGGTATGGTACTAAAATGATATTTCCAGACAATCCAAAAGTATAAAGACATTCTTTTTGTTCCAATGGCATGCCTATTGGCAATGATAAGGTACAAGTTTTGATGGCAATGGCTTTAATTTGTGATCTATTACCTATTCTTAGAATCATTTCATTAGAGCCTAACTCTCTTCTATTTTTCAATAAACTTATCTCATTGCATAAGCACAATTCACTACTTGAATCAATTATCCAAGTGGTTGAATCAATAGTGGAGTAATTTAACTTAATCATGTGAAAGTTAGCTACCTTCTATTGAGAACATTTCTCAATTTCACATACTGATCCAAACATTTTAGGCTTATGGCATCTAAATATGCCTCGCAATATAGTTATTATATTTACCATCACCTAAAACCTAGTATGAACTAAGTATAATTAGTTATTCATGTATTAAACTAATAATGACAAGGTATTAAATCTTTATTGGTTTTCTTACTAATTTTTTGAAACAATAGCCCTCAATATTAATTAGAAACCTCTTTAAGATATTTCTTATGGCTTGGGACCCCTTTCAACATGTTGCAACCTTAGGGATAGCCCAACAAATCATAGCAAGCCTAATTGGATAGGCAACATAGCTTGCCTAATTGGATAGGCAATACATCTCTATGCAACTCCTAGATCAGTTATATGGTAACTCTTTGCCTAAATGAATCATATGCATTTCGCCTAACCGTTGCCTTCACACCATGCGGTCAAGTCTATAAGTATCCGAACAGCACGACATTCGTTGAGTAAGACCATTAATTATAACTCAAGTAGCTCAGGTGGAAGGGACCTTAAGAATAGCCCAAAAAACCTATACGATTGGAACTTGGGTATCTTGTTATAATATAATGAAAGGCAGCTTTATCATGTGAAGTATGTGACTCAATATTGTACGAGGGATTTTTTTGTTCATTTTGTCTTTTAAACGGTCTCATCATATTTACATGTATAACAGTTATAATATCACATGAAATAAATCTATTATCATGCATACTACTAAGATGATTATAGACTACTATATAATACAATTTCCTTATGCCATCAAAGAAAATTGCTTGGTCAATTCCTTGGTGATTATATACAAAGTCTTCAACAGCTTTTTGCAATCTCCTAGGCTCCATGGTCCCATTGCTTGGATCTTCATCTTTGAGTTATAAAATTTTTCCTAACTATTCCTAATTTTTACACTTTTATGTAATCTTTATAACGAAGAAATCTCGAGTTACACATGAGGAGATTTAGGAGAGAAAAGAATTTTATAACCCTGGAGAAAAATAGAGATAAGGTAGGGTTCATAGCTTATTTAAAAATTTAAACTTCTATAAACAATTAACCGTATATCTACAATCATGTTTAAGCCTAGCCCATAATCATCCTATACATCCACAACAATTATGAATATATAAACACATGTTTTAAATTCAAGTTACCAATTATCAATGTTGTAAATAATTGATCCACATTTAATTTAATTAAGAAAGCAATGTTCTTACATGATTAACATTTATTATAATCATATTAGAATGAATCATATTTAAAATAAGTTTAATCATTTAAGTTAAATATATTTTTTAATTAATCAAATTAATTGAATTTTAATTCTATGCTTATTATATTATACAATTTATATCTTAAATAATCTAAAAAATAATACAATTGGATAATTAGGTGTTTGATGATATGTAAGAGTTTTGATGGAACTTATCCTCTTAGGGAGGTACATTATGCCACCTTGCTAATATTTAGCAAAAATAATTTTTTAAATTTAGTTTAATTGATCAGATTTTAAATTTCAAGAAAAATAAAATTGTAAGAATCCTACTCCAAGTATGGCAGAATCTTGGAAGAGTTTTACTCCCACCATGTCTTTATTCCATGCATGGCTATCTTAGCCATCCTAATCCAACTTAAACACCATTGTCTTCTTCCCACTTCACATCTAAAAATAAGCAAATTTGCAGCAATTTCTTGCTGCCATTGTTGCTGCATCAAGGTCTTAGAAGAGAGACAACCATGCCATAAACTACAAGCATGCCTAGTGCACACATTATGGCCTGAAATTGAAACATTTTCAAGTCTGATTTTAATCTAATTTTTCCAGCATGTTTATTGAACAATTCATAGCAATTCAAAGGTGGAAATAAGGAAAAAATTGCAGCAATGCTCCCCAAAAATTCAACCACATTAAAACGGAGCCAACCTAGCACTAGTCAACACCAAATTGTCAATCAATGACTCCCAATATCAATTTAATTAATAAAATCATATTTTAACTAATTAATATTGAATAATAAACATGAATTAACTTGTTGAAAAATTAAAAATTAAAAGAAACAATTTTCTTTAATTATTAATATAAGAAATGCATTAAGATAGCATTAAAATTAATAAATTCTTTAATTCGTAACAATTAAAACACAAGATTAATCAAATCAATATAAAGAGGCTCAGATACCACATGCAAGAAGTCTCGAGTTAGAAACTAATAATATTCCAAAAATTTACAATCAAAATAATCAAGATCAGAAAGAAAAAGAATTATAAAAATGAAGTTTAGACTCCCTAAATTGAATTATCTTGCATGATTTTGACTAATCTTTAAAATCAAGAACCTAAAGAATGACTCAATATCTTAACATATCTTAATCTTGAGAAATCTTTTAGCAATTCCATAATAAAACCTTCAATAAGGTTGTCGTAAACCAAAGCTATCCAAATGTTTGGACTCTAACAATTATCCACATAGGTGACATGAAAAACCTTTAATAAGGTTGAGATTATGTTTGTCAAAAGCCATACTAGTAGGTTAGGTTTCACAAACCTTCCTCTGCATTAGAAGACCTTGATTGAGCAATCTAAATGAGATTAAGAAACAAAATTTCTCTAAGAAATCAACATTTGGGTGATGCCCCTTGGGGCTTTAAGCAAAATGCAAACCAAGATTCTTTTAGTCTTTTTGGCCAAAATTTTCAAGCCTCTTCATGCCCTATGAGATGCAAAAATGAATTAATATATCTAGGGTTCAAATTTTAATTCCTTAAAATTATAATTTTGCCCCTTGCCTATGTGAACTTATTCTAATTGGGCTTAAGTAACCATTAATCATATTAGATATATTAGCCCATTCCCATTTTAATTTCAACTAATCACTTCTATGGTCATTAGGCCCCCATCATATTAGCAATTATTATAAATACCCAAATTAAGAATATTTATATTTATAGACCAAGATTAGCATCTAGCAATGCATCATGGCCACCCAACATATAGAAAGTGTCAATATGGTTCAATGTTATAAATATCCTTTCATCTTATATCCTAGAATTAGCAAGAGCATGGTTCAATGTCTACTATTTGCCAATTCTATAGTAGTATGCAACCATTATATGCTAACTCCATAATTAGTATTACTTTGGCCAAGGTCTTTGAGTTAACATGGGCTTGGTACATTAGAGATATGTTCCCTTACAAGGCCTATGTGCATTGCCAATGCCTTGTCTTGATAGTACAATGAGTAGGAATGCTTTAGAAACATGTTTTGATGCATAAGGATCTTATAAATTATAACTCTTTACAATTTTCTTGCAAGGCTAATGTGCTAAATGGGCTTATCTCATAAGATATTTATAATAGTTATATAATGAAATCTTCTGGATAAAGAAATATCTCTATAGCATTAATAAAATACAATGTTTGATTACATAGAATCATTAAATGCTAATGCCTTATAAACCATAATGATTGGCTTGTAGGGTTTACGTTAACAAGATATTGCATCACCAGTATTTTTTTCTCTGATGTAAATTAACATTTACGGGTGTTTTGGTTACATATTTATCATTCTTACTAAATTTCTGAAGAATCTTACTCAAATAATTATCTTTTACCACACCATCTTGTGATTTAGAAATTTTAATACTTGAAATCACATCTACTATATCCATATCTTTTATATAGAATTTACTGATCAATCATATTTTGGCAGCTCTAATGATCTCATCATTATCACCTAAAATCAACATATCATTTACATTTAGACAAACAATAACAAATCCCTTGCTTGCATACTTTATATATACATATTTGTCAACATTAATGTGAAAACCATTTGACAACTATTTTGTCAAAATTTTTATGCCATTGTTTCGATGCTTGTTTTAAACCATAAAATGATTTAACAAGCTTACATGCCTTTCTTTCTTGACCAAGAACTATAAACCTTTTGGATTGTTCCATGTAGATTTCTTCATCTGAATCTCCATCAGGAAGCTGTCTTAATATCCATTTATAACAAGTTGGTTTTTTGTAGCAAGTTGGGTTTTATATTTATCTATAGGTCCATATACCATCATTTTCCTTTTAAATATTAAGTTGGATCCCAAAGGCTTATGCCCACAAGGAATATAAGTATGATTTTGCATGATGATGCTAATACACATTAGCTTATGCCCATAAGGCTTAAGCCCTGTAAGCTAATCACATTAGCTTATAATTCATTAGCGGCTGATAATTTCATGCTATACACAGTATATTTTAACTAATATTAATGAGATATTTCTTTATCCATAATAATTTTTTAATAATTTTCATTTACATCTAATGTAGATGAAGCCCATGAAATAATTAGCCTTATAAATGAATTGTAAAATGTTATAATTATAAGATCCTTATGCATCAAAACTGTATTCTAAAATTGTTTTCTATCATTGTATTGTTGAGATAGGGCATTATCAATCCACAAAGACAAGTATACATTGAGCCTTTAAGTATTTAATGCATGCAATTGATCTCATTAGTTAAAGTATAGAGGTACACTAGCTAGCATATGGGTGTTTAGTATAGAAACAAGTTCATTGAACATGACCCGCTATGAGATTTTCGTTTGGTGTTTCATTCAAGTGTCTATGGAAATACTCTTATGTGTTGTAGTGTAAGTGATCCTCAAATTTATGATGTCAAGTCACCTTTATCTGGATTCTCATAGTTAGAGATCATCATGAATGGGTGTATAAGGATGGATACCTATGGTAAGATGGTTTTGGATATGACATGAAGCATACTGAAGGTGGGTGAATGGTCTACAGAGGATTCATCATCCCAAGTGATATAAGGGGAAATATATCACTTATTCCTAGCGTATGTTAACTTAAAGTCCTCGACTAATGCAATATTGATTATGGAGTTAGCACATAAAGGCTATATGACTATATGGAAAGGGTTAAGAGTAAACACTAAACCATGCTCTTATCTATTTAAGGATATATGATGAAAGCATAGAATTAAACTAAGATACTGTATGCTGAAGGGCATGTCAAAACCAATTTAACACACCTTAAATTACAAGTGGCCATGATGCATTGCTGGATGTCAATCTTGGTCGATAAAAATAAATGTTGTTAACTAGACAATTTATATTTATTATTGATATGATAAGGGCCTAATGGCTCACACATATAAGGGTGATTTTGTGAAAATTAAAATAAAACTAGGCTTAATTACCTAAAAAGTAAAATTTACTCAAGCCCAAACTAAATTGTTCAATGGTCAGAGGCTAAAGTGCAATACACTTGAAATTTGACAACACTTTTTCCCTAAGTGTTTAAACCCTATTTTACTGTCCCTTTCATCGTAACATAACCCTTCATGATGAGAGGCACACCTAACATAAAAATATCATTAATTGGGATTTTAGGTATGATAAAGTGAGAAAAAAGATTTTCTCATATTTGATTGGGAAGGTTGTCAAATGAATCGCTCATCTGACTAACCTTTAATGGCTACCACAAAGTGGCAGAAGATTTAGAATCACCACTAACCATTTTGGCTAGGTATGATTGAACACCTATTAAAATTGATACTCAAAGTTACAAAACTTAAGGTGCCAATTTTATGATTTGCTTATACCAAAGTTCATTAAAAGGGTTTAGGAGTCGATTACGCATGAGGAAGGATTAACATTCTTACAAGACCTTAAATCGGCACTATCTAGCCATAGATTATCTTGGTTTTTGTACTCCTAGTTTAAGTTGTCATGATTTTCAAATAATCCCCTCATGATGCATTTTTTTAAAGAATAAATCCAAGTTTAGTAATAAGTTTAAACTACTTTATAAGTCCCGAAAGGTTGGGAAACCAGGGGTGTTTTTTGATAAAAATAATCTATAGATTTAATTTGAAAAAAAATATGTCCATACTAAGCACTAGAGGGATACCAATATGAAATATTACCTTCATAATTTTTATGAAATTCAGTTTTCAAAGCATGAGTACAAAATGTGTTACCAAGAAGGGAAATGTGTTAGTAAGGCATAAATAAATATAATAATGATTACAAAAATGTTAAACACACAAAGTAAAGAAATGAGAGTCCGCTGGGATATATCTCATAGTTAAATTTGATAATCTAGAAATAATCGAATTAATAAGACATGTTTGGACTCATTAGTTGCTTGAAGCAAGAAAACAAGGGTTAGATTAAAAAACTCTAAAAAGACTTAAGAGAAAGAATTTTGATCTTGGTGAAATTTTAGAAAAATAAGGATTAAAAAATATGAACTTGTAATTTTTGGAAAACAAACATTTTTAGGCACTTCATTAAGAAAAGGTTAGCTTTTAATCTACAACTAAGGAATTAATATAAGTATTAAATTGATTTTTTTAAATGATTAGGCCTTAATCCGAGCCTCATGAGAGATTATACATGAGTTAAAATCATATAGGGATATGAACTAGGCTCATCCGAGGGCATCTGAATGCCTTAAGAAGTTCGTTTGGAATAATTACCTAATTTTGCCTAAAGTCGAAAATAAGGGATAACTTCATGCTATCCACTTTTTCAAATTTATTTCAAGCTCATTTAAAGGCTTTAGGTGGCAAAAAAGATACCATTGGAAAGGTAACTCAACAAGGATTAATAATATTCAAAATATCTTAGAAAATTGCATTCTAAGGGAAAATAATTTTAAAATTAGACTCAGTTTAGCATTGGCAACATGTACAAGGGATTAAGTGTAGTGAACTTCGAAAAATCACCCCACACATTCAAAACCATTAAATTGTAAAAGATATTATTAGCTATATTAGGTTTGAATTAATCTAAGTTTTTATATAACTAAAACTTAAGCTTAATTAGCTTGTGTTTAAAAATTTTCAAGATTAGTATTTTTCCATGAAATATTTTGTAAACATTTTGAAAAATACTAGAATGTGTTTTAACTCCTTCAAGCACTCAAAAATGTGTTCTCAATACATACTTTTATATAAAACATTTTTTAGATAAGTTTTACATGTGTATGTATCAATTTTCATATGAATGTATCGATACATTATGTGTATGTATTGATACAATACCTGTCAGTAGCTAAATAACCTTAAAATGCAAAAATCATTGTTCATGTAGTGGGATAGATTATTCTGTATTGATACAAGACTACTTAGTGGTCATATTTCAAATGGTTAAACACAATGTATAGATACCCACTTAATTGTATCAATACAGAGGCATAGGGAACAATGGGAAATGACATTTTGAAGGCTCTAATGACTAGATTCCTCCATCAAATATCGCCAATGGCTATAATCATGATCAAGGCTATAAATAAGCCTCTCCAACACCTTTAACAAGATAAGAGATTGTGCTTAGAGTCACATCTTTCATTTTTTTCATTATTTTTGCTAAGTAGTTCATCTTTGTATAGGATTAAATCTTCCTATCTTTGTATTCTTCATTTTGTATCTTTAGATAGATATTTTTCTGAGCCAAAACTCTTGTAAACACCTAACCTTTAGAGGTTTTATTTGCTTACACTAAAATCCTTATAGAAAGGGGAGGTTCCTACTTAGCCATTGAAAACTGGAGAAAGTTTCTACCTAGCCTTCAAAAGTCCTGAGAGGTGATGCTATCTTAGCCATAAAACATAAAGGGTAGAGGTTTCTACTTAGCCTTGAAAGATTAGGAGTATAAAGTTTATACCTTGTCTTGTCCTTGAAAGGTAGACAATTCAAGTTAGTGAATTGTGGAAATCTGAGCAAGTGAGGTCGAGGTAGAGGACGTAGGCAATTAAGGCCAAGCATCTCTAAGTCATTGAGTTTGCTTCTTCTTTCTTTTTCTTTAATTGTTTATTTTTATTCACTAACTTGCACTCCAAAGTTTATTGTTTAGATTTCTCAGTTTTATTTATCAAAGTTCTAATTTACCCAAGTTTTAAGAGATCAATTCATTCCTTCTTGATTTTATTCATCGCTAAAAGGTCTAATAATTGATATTAGACTTTATGTCTCATTCTTATTGACTTAACATTCTTGAGCAAAGATCCATAAAAGACTAAGCAAATGGTTAGTGATGATATTTGCAGTATAGGTCATGAAGGACATTCAATCGTGAGGCCTCATTTCTTCAATGATGAAGATTATACGTATTGCAAGATAAGGATGAGAATATTTGTCTAAGCAAATGATTATTAAGTTTGTAAGATAATCATGACATGCCAATTTATTCCAACAAAGATGATAGATGATCTTGAAGTTCTAAAAAAGAATGGGAATGGGATGAAAAAGACACTAAGATGGCTTAACTCAATTCCAAAGCCATGCAACACAATTATTTATGCATAAAACCCCAATGACTATAATAGGGTATCTTTTTGTGATAATGCAAAAGAGATATAGGATAAGTTGGCTATCACATATGAAAGGACCAATCAAGTTAAGAAGTCCAACATAAGCATGCCTACCCTTGATTATGAGATGTTCAAAATAAAGCCAGAAGAGAGCATTAAGGAGATGTTTGATAGATTCATAGGAATAGTAAATGGCTTGAAAGGTCTTAGAAAAGTGTATCCTAATAAAGAGATGGTTAAGAAAATGTTAATTAGCCTCCCTAAGTCATGGGAAGCTAAAAGGACTGCAATTGAGGAGTCAAAGGACCTTAATCTCCTTGCCTTAGATGAGCTTATTGGATTACTCCTCATATATAAAATGAAGATAAATCAAAGAAAGAAGCAACCAAGAAAAGTTAGAGTTGATTGAAGGCTTCCATGAGTAAGGAATAGGAGGATGATGCTAAGGATGCTGAAGACATGGAGATGATCATATTTGTCAAGAGATTCAAGAAATTCATGAAGATAGATAAGGGCAAATTATCCTAGTCTAAAAAGTTTAATAGAGTGGTGTGCTATAATTGCAACAAATTAGGCCATGTCAAATCTGATTGCTTATTATTGAAAAAAAAAAAGACATTTGTAGCAACTTGAAGTGATAGTGACTCATTCGATGATGATGACTCCAAGGAAAACTAAATTGGCAACCCTTACTTTATGGCTCTTGATGTGCCCAAGGTAACCTCAAACTGTCCAAATTTAAATTCCTATACATTTGATGAGTTTACAAGATACATTTGATAGATCTTATAGTTAAGTTTAAACAAATGAACATTAAACACAAGAAAATGATCTCAATACTAGAAGTTGAAAATGATTTACTATTGAAATCAAAACTTATTTTAGAGAATGAAAACAAAGATTTGAGAAATGATTTTAATGACTTTAAGCTAATAATTAACATTTTAAAGAAAGTCAATATTAATTTGAAAAGAAAATTTGAAAGCTTGGAATAAGAAAAGAAAATCATTTTAGACAAATCTTTTTAAGTTAATATGACCAAGTGCTCACATTGCAATTTACATGGTCATAATTTGCATACTTGTCCTATCGAGAAAAAGACATAATTTAAAGTTAGGCAAGTATGTGTTCCTAAGGGAATAAGAAATGTTGAGACTAACCTTCAAATATCTAAAGCAATTCGACCACCAAACATTAAGTAAAAGTCTCTTATAGGTGTGTTAGAGCAATAAGGAGCAACGCGATACAAATGGATGCTCTAGACACATAAAGAAGTGTGATGGGCAACCTTTAAGCTTTAAAATTTTGATATGTGTTTTGGTTATTCATGTTGTAATTATTAATGCTCTATTGAATTTTTTTTTTTAAATTTGTTTTTAATGAAAAATTGGTTTAATGAAAATTCATGTTTTATATCTTAAGCAACTATAAGCTTAAATGTGCATGCATTTGAAGATTTAGTGCTTAATGATAATATGTTAAATTGATTTGTGAAATGTTGCTATGAAGCATAACTTAAGAATGATTTATGCATAATAGGTTGATTTTGATAAACTTCATGTTCTAAGTCATTAAGAAGCTCTATTGCATGACTAAATTATATGCATATCCTCAAGGGAAGCATTTAGAGTTTACTTATAAGATATAATGGCATAAACATGCATTAGGAAGTTCTTAAATCTCTTTAATGCTTTATATTCAATTATGCTTGCATTAGACTTAGGATGTTTGATTATGTTGTAAGTTCATGTATTGTGGCTTAAAAAAGTTTGGTATACATTGAAAATACTTTTAAATTTGTGCATGTTGTTTGAAAGAAAATATTTTATTCTAAGACCTTTAGTTGCATATTGCCTTACTTATGTAACCAATATGCTAATTCATTCAAGTTATTAATCCAAACTTTGATTATTCATATGAGTTTTAAATGTTTAAAATCAAAAGTTTGATAAGAATATAAAATCATGGGTTTTGGAATGTCAAATTACATATATTTCTAAGCATTTTTTGAAAAACTTAAGGCATGTATCAATACTTAGAGCCATGTATTAATACAATGAACCAAAACCTAGAAAGATGCAAATTTTATTGATACAATGAACTTTGTATTGATACATCATTATGTGAATCAATACAAAAGCCTCCTATATCGATACAACTAGTGAATTTTGGCCATTTCATGCCTTTTTGGTTCTTAAATGCAAAATTGGTCTCCTTAATGAGTTTTCACTTGAAATGCTTCATTTTTGTGATTTTTAAACCTTGATAAACATCATTTCATAACTCATCACATGCTTAAACATCATCTTTGATTATTGATGAGTGTTTCACAAATCAAATGCATGAATTATATGATTTAAGTGCTCATATTGCCTCAAAATGCTTAAAAATACAAATTTTTCTATACATGATAATTTTTTTGCCTTCAATGACAATTTTTTTTTTTGCATTACAATAATTGGCACCATAAATGCTTAATGTTTTTCATTCATTAACATTTGGTATCACTTATTTCAAAATATCATTAAGCTCATCGAACATCTTTCACTTTTAACAAAACATAACTTATTAAAATTATTTCACAATTAAAATCTTAATACCTCTAATGCTCATCTTTTGCCAAGATTTATTTTATGTTTTGCAAGGTTCAGGGAGATAAATCCATTCTTGAAAGATGAATAGTTGCATAGCAAAATTAAGCAAATAAAGTATGCAACCTTTTCAAATTAAGTCGAAGCCATTAAGGAATGCTCAAGCACTAAAATTATGATCCTCAAAGTTATAATGAGCATATCATCAAAGTTTGGTAAGGTTGAGATAATCATTAAACAAAAGCTATCAAATTCTTATTCTTTAGCATTAAGTTTAGTGACATGCATGAGTTAATTATATATAATTGGTATTCTAATATGTAATGTATGCTTAAAATGTTTGCTTTGAATTAATTCTTGAACATGCCTAAGTGCTCAATTCTCATTTTTAAGCATGTTAATTGATTTAATATTTACTCAAATGATTTTATTGACATATCATGAATGAGCAAATGATTTTTTAATGTATGGAAGTTTGTTACATTTTTTTTAACTTGCCACATGGCATCTATTTTAGTATGCATGCACACTAAAAATTCAAAAATTGGCATCTATTTTGCATCCAGATAACAATTGGATTAATAATTCTTAAATTCCTTTAACAATTGGTATGTTTTATCTCTCGAATGTGCTTAAATGTCTACAAAAGAATACAAAAACTGGAAGAGCTACACACTAGGGCTTAAATGCATATATTTTCTCAATAATTGGTAGGCATGCTCTTATATAATCCATAACTAATATATCTTTTAGAAATCTTATTGGAATTAATTCCTTAACTTTGAATTAATCTACTTTCTACTTTTTGATATTCCAAAAAAGGGGAGAGTTTTTGGGGTTAATTTGCTTGCTTGCTTGTACTTCATATATACATATGTCTACGCTAGCAAATAGGAAGATTTCACATGTGCTTACATTATTTATATTATTGAAATCCTTAATATTTTATGTTGGTACTCTTAAAGCCAAATATGACCAAAAATGCCATTGCTAAGTGTTTTGAAACCTTTTTATAAAATCTTCAAAAATCCATCACAATGCTTTTATTAAAGGGGAGTTTTATTGAAAATCTTTAAATGATTAAGGGAGAGTTTTACAAGCAAATTCACCTTAAGTTTTGCCATATCAAAAAGGTGGAGATTATTAGCTATGTTAACATCGAATTAATCTTAGTTTTGATATAACTAAAACTTAAGCTTAATTAGCTTGTGTTTAAATATTTTCAAGATTAGTATTTTTCCATGAAGTATTTTGTATGCACTTTGAAAAATACTAGAATGTGTTTGAACTTCTTCAAGCACTCAAAAATGTGTTCTTAGTACATACTTTTATATAAAACATTTTTTAGATAAGTTTTGCATGTTTTAAAGTTATGAAAAACCTCTAAAAATTGATATTTATATGAATGTATTGATACATTATGTGTATGTATCGATACAATACCTGGCAGTAGCTAATTAACCTTAAAATGCAGACATCACTATTCCTGGCATAAACGTTGTCATAGTAAATCTTTAATGGGCTCGATAATTCTCAAACCAAGGATAAAATATCTCAACTTTAATACTTGCGATGTTACTCTCTGATATTATTCCTTTGGCAACTTCCATATGACTAAGGCAAATATTAGTTTAATATTTGCTAAGCATTTCTACTATAAACCTCTTGTAAGTTTTACATAAATCTAACCATACATAAGGCTACCAATACTATGTTAGTCTATTTCCTAGAGCCAATAGGATTGGATGAGGCATATAGTAGTTAATAATGCAAACAAATTAGTTTAGTTAGTTATTCAAGATTTTCATGTTAGTGGCATGATTAATACTCATGCAACCACTAATTGGATGAAGTCTATGAAACACAATGGCCTTGCAAAGTTTGTAATAACTTATAACAATAAAATCCTTATGCATCAAAACTATGTTTTTTTAAAATGTTTCTAGTTATCGTATTATTAAAATAAGGCATTCACAATGCACAAGACTACCATATGCTAAGCCTTCATGCATTTGATGCATCCAACTCTTTGATCTCATAGAAGTTGAAGTATAAAGATACTTACACATAGCACAACAGCACTTGTTTTGTGGAAACAAGTTCATTGAATATAACCCATATGAAACTTTATTTGGCATAAGTCACTCAAGTGTCTATGAAAATGTTTTCATGTGCCAGTCATGTATAATAGTCCTAAGACTTGTGATACTAAGTCATCTCGTATAAGGAGTGTTATACTTTGATTTATTATAAATAGGTCCACAATGGATAGACACCAAAATAAGGGTGGTATTAGGTTTAACATGAATCATACGATGGATGAATGAGTGATTCAAAAAGGATTCACCATGCCTAGTAACATTGAAAACATATCTCATTTGTTCTTGGCTTTGGCTAACTTTATAAAGTCATTAGCCAACTCATGATGAATTTAAGCGAAATAATTCCTTTAAATTCATGAGGTTAATTAAAGTTATAGGAACTAATATGGATTGATACATGAGTAGACACTAGACCATGTTCATAGTCTTTTCATGATATCTGGTTAAAAGACAACAACGCACTAAGAGGCTAGTTACTAAAAGGTTTCATAAGAAGTCATATTGACTCTTACCGCTAAGTAAGTGACCAAGATGCCTTACTAAAGGCCAATCTTAGTCTATAAATATAAATACTCTTAATTAGGCAACTATATTTATACCTCTTATGATGGAACCCTAATGGATAACACACAATAAGATGATCTATAGGATTAAAAATGAGATTTAATTAAGTATGACTTAATTAAATAAAAGGTAGAATAACAAGGACTTAATTGAATAAGTTCAATTAAGAATAATTTAAGACATAAATTAGATTTTTGAAATCTAATTAAAGATGTCATAAAATGGCAATAAAGATAAGAATGTCTTATCAAGATAATGTCTATTTGTAAACATATTAATAAGTTACTACTAAGGTCCAATGTTGGACAAGCTAATTAAAATAGATTTAATTAGGTGCCAAACAACACTTCAAAGTGGTGTAACCTTTTGGATATGTTAGTAATGGGCTCAGTTGACCCATTAGTCAAGTTTAACCTAGCCATGGTATATTTAAATATATAATTAAGGCTTTTTGGCTAATTGTAGCATCTACAAAAACCCAAGGCGCCAACCTCACTACTTCTCTAAGGGGTTAGTGGAATCTCATGAACTTCTCTAAATGTGTATTAGCGCAAAGATGGTTTTTGTTGTTGGATTCCACCATGCAAGTGCATATATCGTAACAAGTAATATAGTGATGAATAGAGTATCGTTCCCATGAGGAATTGTACTAAATTTGCTAAGTACTAAAATTAAAACAATTTAATCTTATTCAAACAAATAATTAAAAGACCACTAATTAAAATTAAAATCAAACTAAGTTAACTAAATTAAATTTAACTAAATAAAGAAATTTAAATGAGGTTTACTTAACTAATGAAAAAAACCTAGTATTATAATTTCGCTCATATTGATCAAATAAAACACAAAACACTATAATTTCACCATTATAAATATTACAATAAAGATAAAAATATTAAAAGAAAAGAGAAAACTAAGAGTTTTTAAATCTTGATCTTTAACTTCTTCAATTTTTCTCCTATTGCAAAATCTTAATAGCTTCTCTTCTTATTTAAAAATAATAGCTATAAAGTATCTAGTGATGATCCAAAGGTTAATCCTAAGAACCCTATTTATAGGCAAAACCTTAAAGTGGAGAGACTTGATCTGCGAGTAACTTAAGCATGTATTTTTGGAAATTGCTAACTTGGAACTATCTTGCTTGACTGAGTCTACTTTCCTTTTTCATTAAGTTGTTGCACTTTTGGAAACTCCCTTGGTTTTAACCTACAAAAATATGGATAGTAGTTATATAACTTGAGTAATTAAAATATAAGGAAAGTAAATAACACTAAATTAAAAACTACTAAAAATAAAATTTAAATAAAATAGTACTAAATTAAAAATTACTAAATATAAATGAAATTTAGATAAAAATCTCTAAGACTTAGCTAATTTAATATGTATAATGAGATTAAATAACCTATTTTATTGAGTTATATAACCCCAAACTTAAGATTTTGCTAGTCCTCGAGCAAAACAAAACAAAAGAAAGAAACAAATCCAAATAGATGAAACAAAACCCAAATGAAAATGAATGCACTCGAATGATGATTGCTTTAATTTTCCTCAAAACGGGTCTCAATATGCCAACTCAAGGTACATAAATCAAATTCATTCCTCAATTTAATCATAGATCTTAATGCTTCGAATGGATTTTTCATGTGTGTGTAAATGATACCTTTACAAATCCTTGCATGCAAACTGAATAAACTTATGCCAATGCAAATCATGAATTAGTACTAGATTCTCATATGTTTGCTTTTCATCTCTCTCTCCATGAATGTAGACTAATGCCTCATCAAAGATCATGTAGGATTTTATTAAGCTTGTAATGTAAGGCTAGGGCAAAGGTAAGATAAAAAATATCTTTTGGCTTAATTCGCCCATAGACATTTTTCATTGTTCTAGATGTTTTTTATCGAGCCTTTCTTAACAAGTTTGAAGCACATACCCCTTTCTTCATGATATTTTCTTTTTTGTGCCATTTTATTCATTTACACACTTTTTTGTTTTTTTTTCTTTTTTTTCATGCTTCACCAATGCAACACAATTCAAACATGGCTAATAATAATTTTTGAAACAATTTCATGCTCATGCCTATGTAATAAGGGTTGATCATGGTTTTTCTTATTAGGCTAAGCTAAAAATATTTGGCAATTGAGAAAAAAAGATATATCAATTAGGCTCAAAAGGGGTAACCAAGGATAAATATATAAAGGTAGGCTTTGAAAGGCTCAAATGATCCAAAGATTGCCTAAATCATCTCCTCAACTTAGTGTTATCTAGGATTTCACCTTAAAAGAGAATTAAAACAAATTCTAGGCCTCTAGATATAATTACAATTTAAATTAACATAAATAGTCTTCAAATTAATAGTACAAATTAATACAAGAGGTCAAATGTTTAGAATTCAAAAATCACATCCTGACATGAGACAAACAAAAGAATCTATTTATAAAATTAAATCATGCTTATATTTTCCTAAGAATTAAGATAAATAAATCACTAAGTTCTCATCATTGGATAAGGATCTCATCTATTAAGTAGAAAACATTTCATTCTAAATCATGACTCATGCTAAGCAAAAATTTAAAATATACTATAAAAGCTTAAATATGCCAATGCTCGAAAACTAAATGCTAATTACCCCTAACTCTACTCATTCTAAAACACCCCCAAACTTAAACAAAGAATTATCCCAAATTTGCAAAAATAAATAAGAGTTAGGATTAAGAATACTCTTTGTTCATTAGATAAGGTGATAGAAAAGAGTGTCTAAGCATTATCATCTTTATTCTCATTCTCATCCTTGCCAAATTGTTCAATGTAGGGTAGTTATGGTAAAGAAGGCATTCTAGGGTAATTTGCCATGTTTAAGCCTAACTGATTTCTGAAGAAGTGTAACATCCACTCCATGGCTTGATTACATTCCATCTAATGAGCCTTTTGTACTTTAAGATTACATAAATGTTGATTTACTATTAGTCTTGCTCGATGTTGGCTCAATCATGGTAGAGCATATGAAGAACTAGCTGCGGTGGAGCAGATAAAGAACTAATGCCAACATTGATTGGCCAAGTAGGTACTTCTTGACCACCTATTTTACTTATCATATTGTAATCAATGGCTATCTTCGAGTGGAACAATTCTTTGGATTCCTCCCATTAAACATTTGCTTTGCCACATAAGAAAGTAATCAAAGATGGGAACAATAATCCCTTTCTTGTTAACTGCACCGTATGAATCATCACTAAATGGATAAGTTTGCCAATGTCATTGACTTCCCAATAATAAAAGAATAAAGCAAATTTTCTATATCTTTGGTAACATCATTCAAATGTTTACTAGGAAGTAAATTAGTAGATATACAACGTAAACAAATCTTACCATTATGATGCAATGCATTGGGTTTAAAGGATATGGGTTCACCTTTAGACGTCCTCCATTGTGTGTGGGCTTGCAGAGATAGTTTTTCACTTCTTCTAAATCTATATTGCCTTCTAAGAATTGTGAATAATCATCATTAAGAATGTTCGTGTATTATAAAAATCATTAATAGCTTTACTACTTATTGGTACCCAGTGTTCATGTACAAAAACTTTATTACCTGTTCATTCTGAAGCATTTGCATAAAATTCCCAAACAATAGGTAAAATAGTAGATTTAGGAAGTTCATGAAATTTTTCTTATTTTCTAAAAGTTATGATATTTTCAATAACTAGGTAGTTTTTGAGAATTAAATTGAAACCTCTTTGTGCAATAGGGAATTTCACATCTCGTGCTTAGGCAAACCGTTACAAAGGCTTTTCAGACGTAAATTTTTGTTAAGCATAGCTCTTACTAAAAATTGTTTTAGTCCTTTTTGGTGCCATTTAGTCATAATTTTTCTCACAACAAGAGGCAAGCCTAATATTAACAAATTGAACACACCAATAGTTAACCAAATGATGAGAAAAATTCGAACACAAAGAACATTTTAAGCAATTAATTTCTATCTAAGTACCAATCACAAACTCAATAAATTCTCAATAATCACTCACTAATCTCTATATCGAACAACACCCATTATGCTAATTTCAACATCACAACACAATCTAAGATAAAGCATTTGAAATAAGATTGATTAAGACAATAAACATAGAATAATCACACTAAACACCATAATAAAAGAATGCCAAACTTAAACTTTCTACAATTTCCACAAATAACATTATAGAAAATCAAATTTAGCTAAAAAAACTTACCCATATGTAAATTTAATGAAAAAATCATGAAACTAATTTACTTGAAGTATGTTAGATAACTTCTAGAGAGAGCATAAATCCACTTGAAGAGTAAAAACTTACTTAAATCTTGTGTAAAGGAGAGAAACCATGGAGATGAAAGACAAATTCAAGTAATTTGGTGTTTTGTATGGTGATTTGTATGGTGAATGAGGGTTTTGAGAGTAGAGGAAGAGTATTTTAGGGAGGTTTTTTTTAAAGTAGAAAAGAAATTATTTTTTTCCCGAGCTGGCACTGTAGCACTAGGGTGGCGACTTTGCAGAGCTAGCTTTTGACTAAACAAGGCACCGCAACACCCCATGCTGGGCACTGCGTTGCCTCACACTATTTTTTTCACATTTTGGCACTGCAACGCCATGAGTATAGTATTGCAGCACTAAGACTTGAAATAAATGGGTGCTGTGATGGCAATTCAAGCGCTGTAGCCCTAGATCTCCTTTTCTTATCCTAAAAAATAAATTTACATAATAAAATAAAAATATTAATGTAAATAAAATAGGGTTGCCTTTCATGAAGTGCTAGATTTATAGTCATCAGCTTAACTTTTCTTCGATCACTTAAGGTCGGCTAAGGTGATTGAGGACTTTTGGTGATCAAATCCACCTCTTCAATAATTTTTATGTCTCTACCCATTAACTTTGAAACTTCAATTGGGACTCTCATTTACAACTTTGATGGCACTGTGTAGGAACACTTTTGTGATTTTGAAAGGTCTAGACCATTGGGACTTAAGTTTTCTTGAAAATAACTTCAAACATGAGTTACAAAGAAGAACATATTGACTTGGCACAAACTTCCACTCTAGAATCTTCTTATCATGCCATCTCTTTGTCTTTTCCTTGTAAATCTTGGCATTTTCATAAGCATGAAGAGGCAATTCATCCATCTTATTTAGCTGGAACAATCGGCTTTTAGTAGCAGCATGAAGATCAAAATTCAAATTCTTGATTGCCTAATATGCTTTATATTCAAGTTCTATTGGAATATGACAAGCTTTACAAAAAACTAGTTTACAAGGAGAAATTCAAATTGGTGTTTTATAAAGAGTTTGGTATGCCCATAATTATCATCCAATCTCTTGGATCAATTTTTCTACTTTGAGCTAACTGTTTTCTTTAAATCCTTTTGATTTCTTGATTTGACACTTCAGCTCGGTCGCTTGTTTGGCGGTGATAGACTGTGTTAATTTTATGTTTAATGTTATTTAGCAAGGATAGCTTCAAAATATTTATTGGAGAAATCTAAACCCTATCACTAATAATAGCTCTTGGTGTGCCAAACCGAGTGAATATATATATTTTTTTAAGAAATTTATCACAACCTTCGAATCATTGGCTAAAAAGGTAGCTGCTTCAACCCACTTTGAGATCATAATCTACAGCAACTAGAATGTAAAGATTACTGTAAGAAAAAATAAATGGCCCCATAAAATCAATACCCCATATATAAAAAATATCTACTTCTAAGATGTTATTGAGTGGCATATTGTTTCTTTTTAACATGTTGCCTACTTTTTGACACCTGCCACATTTCAAAACAAATTGGTGAGTATCTTTAAAAAAAGTTGGCTAGTGAAAGCTTGATTATGGCACTTTTGTTGCAATTTGTTCTCCTCTAAAATGCCCACCATATTTTGATGAGTGACAATACTGCAAAATATTTTCTATTTCTTCCTTAGGGACACATTTTCTAATAATCTGATAAGCACATTACTTAAACAAAAAATGTTCATCCCAAAAATAATACTTAACATTATGCAAGAATTTTTTCTTTTGTTAAGAATATCATGAATTTCTAAATCAAATTCTTGCCAGAGCAGTATCCATCGAATTAATCTTTGTTTGACATCTTTCTTTTCAATTAAATACTTAATAATAGAATGGTTAGTATAAATAATAACTTTAATGCCTACAAGATATGATCTAAATTTATCAAAAGCAAATGCTACGGCTAGCAATTCTTTTTCAATAGCAGTATAATTCTTTTAGCATATGTCAAAGTTTTGCTTCCATAGTATATAGGATGAAAAACCTTTTCTTTTCTTTGTCCTATCACCACCCCAACTGCAAAATTACTTGCATCACAAATGAGTTTAAAAGGAAAATTCTAATTTGGGATAATAATAATAGGCGCAGAAACTAATCCCTTCTTTAATTCTAAAATAGAGGTTAAACATACACCATCAAAATTAAATGGTACCTACTTTTAGGAGATTACGAAGTGGTTTAGAAATCTTTGATAAGTCTTTAATGGATCTTTATAAAATTTGGCATGACCAAGAAAACTTCAAATTCATTTGATTGAAAGTAATAGAAGTTTTTCAATTATATCAATCTTTGCCTTGTCTATTTCTTTAACTCTCCTTAAAACAATGCTTTCTTATACCATGAAATGGTATTTTTCCTAATTAAGGACCAAATTAGGTTCTTCACATCTTTATAGCACTAAACCTAGATTATGCAAACATACATTAAAAGAATTTTTGAAAACTAAAAAACCATCCCTAAATACCTCTAGGAAATTTTCCATTATATTAGCTTTGGAAGGTTGCTGAAGCATTACAAAGTCTGAATGGCATTCTCTGAAAGCAAAAGTTCCATAAAGGCATGTGAAAGGGATCTTCTCTTGATCTTTTAGCTATGGCAATTTGATTGTATCCTAAATCCAAAGGCAAAATCGGGATTGGAAGGTTCCCTAATAAGGGGTAAGCCCCGTTCATACTTTCTTCCAAACCTCTATATTTGTTACTACTGCTGCAAGACCTTTTTTTCCCTGAACCATCGATAGGCTAGTGAAAACCTTTCATCCATAGCATCTAACTGAGCTGACCTGCCTTAGTCTACCAGATCCACTCATTGACTTAAGCACCTAGGAAAGCATATAACGTACTTGAACCTAACAAGGGAAGTAACCTTCTATTCGGGTAAAGGAAGATTCATCTATTTTATCCCGCCTGAAGAAAAGCAAAAAGAAGAAGCAGGAGGAGAATTCTTTGTGCTTGAGCCCTTGACAAAATATCTTCACCTTTGAGAGCTGCACTGGGGCCCCACCTCTAAGCCAATGCACTATGATTTGTGGCAACAACTATTTATCCTGGAAACTGGCTTTAGGAAATAATAAAATTCCTTACTAGCTAACCTGTCAAGCATTTGATCAATGAAAGGTAAAGGAGAATGATCCTTCCTAGTAGCTTTGTTAGGCTTCCTACAATCCATGTAAACTCACTAATCGGTTATCGTTCTTGTGGAAATGAGCATGATCCTTCCTAGTAGCTTTGTTAGGCTTCCTACAATCCATGTAAGCTCACTAATTGGTTATCGTTCTTGTGGAAATGAGCTCATTATTATTGTTGGAAACCACGATCATCCTCTATTTTTTGGTATACATGAGACTGGACTCACCCAAGAATTATTAGAGATAAAATAGATAATGCTTGCATCCAACCACTTAATAATCTTTTTCTTAACCATATCTTTCATGATCTAATTGAGTAGGCATTAATGCTCTATGGTGGCCTCATTATTTTCTTCAAAAAGGACCTTATGCATGCAAATTAAAGGACTAATCTAGTTGATATCAGCAACTGACCAACCCAATACTGGTATATGCTTTCTAGCACTCTAGGTAATATGTCTTCCTGTTCATCATTAGGGAAAGATGATATAATAATAGGCAAAGTAGAATTTTGGCCACGAAAATCATCCCTCAAATATGGAGGGAATTGTTTAAGCTCTATGAAATGTGGCTCTTTGATGGAGGGCATAGTTGATGCTTTAGATAAAGGTCCTAAAGTCTTGAATTTAGAATTGGATTTAGTTGAATGTGCTGAATTAAGCAACTTCAAACACTCGATAAACTCTTTATCATCTCCTTTAAGAATGGATACCAGTGTTGCTTCTACAGGATCAATATGATAACTCTTTACAAAAACTTAATTTGTTGCACTATCTACCATATTTATTGCAAAATACTCATCAGATTTATTAGGGAATTTCATAGCTTTAAAAGCATTAAATGTTACCTTTTGGTCTTGAACTCTTATGGTAAATTTACCTTTTTGTACATCAATGAGAGCTCTACTGGTTGCTAAAAAAGGTTTCTCTAAAATGATAGGTATTTCATGATCTTCATGTATATCAAGAATTATGAAATCAATTAGGAAGATAAACTTACCAACTTTCAGCAAAACATCTTCAACAATTTCCCTTAAATATGTGTCAGATTTATCTTGCCAATTGTAAAGTGACTGTGGTGGGCTTTACCTCTCCAAACCTAGATTCTTATAAATAAAAAGAGGCATCAAATTAATGCTTGCACTGAGATCACATAATGCTCACCCAAAGAATTAAGTCGTAATGGTGTATGGAATAGTAAAACTTTTTGGATCTTTAAGTTTGGTTGGAAGCTTCTTTTGCAATATAGCATTGTACTCTTCATTAAGTGCGGTAGTCTCAAAGTTGCCTAATTTCCTCTTCTTTGACAATATATCTTTCATGAACTTGAAATAGCTAGGCTTTTGTTCCAAGGCTTTAACAAAAGGAATATTAATGTAGAGTTTTTTAAATACCTTAAGGAACTTCTAGAATTGATTGTCAAGTTTCTGCTTCTAAAGACACAGTGGAAATGGTGGTGCTGGATAATCCTGAGGTTGTTGTTAGATCTTGTCAACTTCTTTTTTACCCACTCCTTTATCTTTGGAGTAATCCGACTCCTTGTTCGCATCTTCTATCTCTTTACTATTCCTTAGAGTGATGGCCTTGCAATGCTCATTTCCATCTCTTTTTAGATTAGGTTCACTATTACTTAGAAGCATTCCCAAAGGATGATTATTGATGGAGAAGGCAATCTGCCCTATTGAAGGATGCTGCTAGAGTTTAATGATAGTGTCTTGGCTTTCGTTTTTCACCCTTAGCTCCATAAACATATCTTTCATTGATGGCTTCCTTTTTTGAACTAAAACTTCGGCTTGGTTAAAGAGCTAAGCTTGCTGACAAAATCTAAGTGGGAATGCTTGCCTGTTTATAGTTGAAGGTCCTTGGTTGTTATTCCAAAAAAAGTTTGAATGATTATGCCAACCATTTTATAGGTATTTAAATAAGGGTTATTTTGCCGCCTATTATAATTCTCAAAATAGTTAACTAATTCAGCATAGTTAGAGCAATGATCACTAGAATGTCTATCCCCACATAGTTCACAAACCATAAAGAACTTAAAACTGAATGTACACTAATAGTATACAATTTCCTTGTGATTACCACAAGTTATGCATGAAATAAGGTAATGGTATTAATTTCATGGATACCTATAATTTTTCTCAAGAAACTTCTTTCTGTGGACTGTTGATCATTATTGGAAGCCATATCTTTAAGTAACACATAAGCTTTATCTGATGTTCTCCCTATAAATGAACCACCTACTACAGCATCAATAATAGTTCTTATCTAACCCATCATTCCATTGTAAAAAAGTCTAAACTTGAAGCCATTTGGGAAGACCTTGATAAGGACATTTCCAAAGCAAATCCTTGAATCTTTCCCAAGCATTGTAAAGTGATTCTGAGTCATATTACATAAAGAATGTGATATCATTTCTCAAATTTGTTGTTTTGGTTGGGAGGAAATATTTGACATGAAACTTTTGAGCCAAATCATCCTATGTGGTGATAAAGCTAGCTAAAAGTGAATTCAACCAACTTTTTACCTTATTTTAAAGTGAGAAAGGAAATAATCTCAATTAGATGGCATATCTGATACTCCATTATGTTTGAAAGTATCATATATTTCTAAAAAGTTCATAATGTGAGCATTAGGATCTTTATTGGGTCGACCACCAAATTGTACTGATGTTTAAATCATTTTAATGATGGTTGGCTTTATCTCAAAGTTGTTGGCTTTAATAGCAAGCCTTTGGATACTAGAATGAATGCTTTGTGCGAGAGTGGCAGTAAATTCCCATGGACACTTTGTATCTTCTTCTTTAGCCATTATATTATTTTGAGTCAAAGCTTGTAATTTCTCCCTTCAACATTGATGAAAAGTTCTTTCTAATTCTAAATCAAAAAGGATAAATTCCAAGTTTCTTACTCTTCGCATACATAGCCAAAGGTACCTAAAAAATAAAATAAAAACAAAGTTTGAAGTAAGTTTAAATTTTCTTGGTTAATATTAGCAAAAAAATTTAATAAAATAAATCACCTGCAACAGCGTCAAAACTTGTTGTCGTATTTCCACCACATAAATGCATGTATTGCTACAAGTAATATAGTGATGAATAGAGTATTGTTCCCATAAGGAATTGTGCTAAATTGAATAGCAATTTATTCTTATTCAAACAAATAATTAAAAGACCACTAATTAAAATTAAAATTAAACTAAGTTAAGTAAATTAAATTTAACTACATAAAGAAATTTAAATGAGATTTACTTAATCAATGATAAAAACCTAAGATTACAATTTAGCTCATATTGATGAAGTAAAACACAAAATATTGAAGTTCCACCATCATAAATATTGCAATAAAGATAAAAAGAGCAAGAAAAAAGAGAAAACTAAGTGTTGTTAAGTCTCAGTTTTCAACTTTTTTTAATCTTTCTCCTATTGTAAAATTTTAATAGTTTTTTTTCTTCTTTAAAAATAATGGCTATAAAATATCTAGTGATGATCTAAAACCTAATCCTAAGAACCCTATTTATAGGTAAAACCCTGAATAGGAGAGATTTGATCTGTAAGTAACTTAAGCATATATTTTTGGAAATTGCCAACTTGCAACTACCTTGTTTAATTAAGTCCACTTTTCTTTTTTAATAAGTTGTTGCATTTTTGGAAACTCCCTTAGGTTTTGACTTTTAACGTACAAAAATATGGAGAGTATTTAAATAACTAAGTAATTAAAATATAAGGAAAGTAAATATGCTAAATTAAAAACTACTAAAAACAAAATTTAAATAAAATAACACTAAATTAAGAACAACTAAGTATAGATGAAATTTAAATAAAAATCTCTAAGACTTTGCTAATTTGATATGCATAATGAGATTAAATAACTCTATTTTATAGAGTTATTAGTTTTTTGAGTGATCTAAAATTATTTTTGGTCATAATAAATGTAGAAATTAGTTTTCTATCATAAAAGAATTAATTGAAATAAAAAAATTGTGACTTTTGTATTCATTTAGTAGGATCTGTGCAAAACAGCTACTGCCCTATAAAGTAATTTTCTTTTTCCTCATGGTGCAAGAAGTGTGGAAATTGTTCCCAGATTATTTTAGATCTGAAACTATAGCTATATACCTTTTGGTTGAGGCTTGAGAAGCCTTCTTGCTAGCAATGAAGAACCATCAGACCTTATGAAGTCTCCAATAGGCATTTGTGTAGATCATTGTTAGAGGTAGAAAACTTGGACTGCTTTTAGCCTTAAAAAGAGATTGTAGTTATCAAGCCATGGTGCATTCATGTAGGAATCAGCAAGCTTAGTCTTATGAGTCTCTAAGCAGATATGATTTCTATCTGATCTATGTTTTAAACTGCAATCCAATTACACGTACATCTTTTCCTAAGATCCTAAGGAAATCTAGGTACTTCTTTATTTATTTTTCATTACGTATGTTTAATTTTGATTAAAGTTTTATGCATATATCGATATGCATGAACCGGTATCAATAGCCTAAGGTTTGTAGATTATATGTGGTCTAGCAAGCTGGTTTTTGGCAATAATCAATCTGATTAATTTATATGTTGATTTGGAGACTTGATTTTGGTAAAATTCTTATAAATTATTTTTTATTAGTTTTTAAATTTGGACAATATGTATTTTTGGGCTTTAATCATGTTTAAAAGTGTTTTAATTAATTCAGATTAAAGTCCTAACATTTTTAAGCTTTCCATTTTGTTTCCATGTTATTTTGATCCATTTTTTGAATTAAAACTAAAGAAAATTATTTCTTTATAATTTTTACTTTTTTAGCATGTTAATTCATGTTTATTATCAATAATAATTAGCCTAAGATATGTTTTTTTCCAATTGAATTGATATTCGAGTCATTTGTCAACATTTTGATATTGACTAGTCCTAGGATGGCTCTACTTTGGTGTTTTGATGGTGCTGAAATTTTCAGCAGCCATTGCTGCGAGTTTTCCATGTTTTTCCATCTTAAATGTGTCATGAATTGTTTATGATACTTGCTAGAAAAATTAGTTTAAAATCAGAGTTAGGAACGTTTTAATTTTGGGCCATATTTGATGCATTAGATGTGTTTGATGTGTGTGGTACTTCATCTTCCTCATTACAACTTTGATGCAACATCCATGGCAGTAAGATATTGCTGCAAATTTTCTGTATTTACAGAGTTTTGGTGGGAGGAAGATGATAGAATTTAAGTTGAAAGATGATAGAATTTAAGTTGAACTAGGATGGCTTGAATATGAAGCAAGATGGGAACTAAATCCTAGTGAAACTAGGAAACTTAATACGCCACCTTCTTCTAGTTGGAGTAAGATTCATGTAACTTGCATTTTCTTGAAATTCGAACTCTTATAATCCAAAATATTTATAAAAAAATTACTAAATGTTAGCAAAAGGTTGCTGCAATTACCTCCCTAAGTGGTTGAGTTCTATCACGACTCCTAGTTATCATCATACACTTAATTATCCAATTGTAATAGTAATTTCTTAAATATGTTTAAGACATGTATTGGATAGTGAAGTAAACATGGAAATTAAAATTCAATTGAATTATTTAATTGAAAAATTATTTAATTTAAATGATTAATTATAATTCAATTAGGATTTGTTTTAATGTGATTAGAATAAATGTTAATCATGTAAGAAAATTGTTTTCTTAATTAAATTAAATATGAATCAATTACTAAGACTTTGAAAAAATTGGGAACTACTATCCTAAACAGTATAGGAAATATTACATACTAAATGGTTTGTCTAAATTAATAAAAAATTATCTAAAAGTTAGATAATATCCTAATTAAGACAAACAACCTAAAAGTTAGGTAATGTCCAATTTAATACCCTAAAATGGTTTTTGGAAAACAAGTTTCCTAAAATGGACAATTTATCTAAATTAAGACAAAGTAATCTAAAAATTAGATAATGTCTTTGGTTAAGACAAATAACCTAAAGGTTAGGTAATGTCCAATTTAATGTCTTAAAATGGTTTTTGAAAAACAAGTTTCCTAAAATGGATGGTTTGTCCAAATTAAGACAAAGTTATCTAAAAGTTAAATAATGTCTTGGTTAGGTCAAACAAACTAAAAGTTAGGTAATGACCAATTTAAGAAAAGTCCTAAAAGTTAGAAATTTAATTTAAAATGTTCTAATTAAAGAACCAAAATTACTAAAATAATTTCATAAATCACCTTAAATTGTTTGATGAAGTTTATGCGAATAAGGCACAAAATCACCAAGTGATTTTGGCTATGCAAATTTGAATTCATGCTGATAATATGATTGCTAGCCTGAGGATCATTATGTACTAAACCTTAGTATGACTAGGTTATGGATTGCTGAATTTTTCTTTTGGTATTTACTTCATAAATAGGGTCTACAAATCATCCTTCTTTTTTAGTTCTAGGTTGTAAATTCTTTTCCCATCTAACTTCCTTCAAACGTAACTCGAGGTTTTTACAAATATATGTAATTATTACATAAGACTTATGGATTTAGATTTAGGTTAAGATTCAAATTTATGTAAATCCAAAATATAAAGAAGACGGTGCTAGGAAGAAAGGACTAAAGAGATCATCAGCTAGATTTGTGAAGACCTTGTATGATATCCCTAGGAATTTGACCAACTAGTTTCCTAATGGCTCAAGGAAACTAGATAGATCAAGTCCATAATCATCCTACTAGATTATATGCACTAGATTTATTTTTGAATTTATATATGTGTGATATGTGATTGAATAAATTCTAAGCATACTAATCAAACAAAACAATGAGACATAAGTTAAATGATAAAAATATCTTGTGAAATATTGAGTCTATGGCAAAGCATGATTAGACACCTTCCATTGTTCACAACAAGATACCTAAGTTTCAGTCAAAGGGATTTATTGAGTCACTCAAGGTCCCTTTCACCCACACTACTTGAGTTATGAATGGTGAATTTTATTTAACTAATGCTATGTTGTCTGGATACGTATAACATGATCACACATTATTAGAGGCTTTGGTTAGGTGAAATACATATGATGGATTTAGGCAAAGAGTTACCACCTACCGAATCTAGGAGTTGCACAAAGATGCAATTTGTAAGTTAAGTCACCTATTCAATTTTTACATGGTTTGTTAAGCCATTTAAGGTTATGTAAAGATGAAAGAGTGCTTAGCTCATTAAAAAGATTCAAACATTGAACTTCTTGGATTATGGTTGAGGGCTATAATCTCGATAAAATAATGAAGACAATCACTAAAGTTGTAAAAACTTGTTTAATGGTTGAAATTGCAATCTATTAACTACAAATGTTTTGGTTCATAATGGATATAAACATAAAATGACTAAAAGACTATCGCTGAGTCAGCATACATGATGCTAATAAGCTTAATGGGCCAAACTCCATTGATTAAGCCCACATTGAAAAACATATCCAAGAATAGCCCACTAGGCTAAGGGCAGTCCATCAAGTTCATATTGATGACTTTGATTGAGCCACATTGTGATGATGGCTAGTATAACACTTGAACTCTGAAAGAAGCAAATGGCTATTTAAGCTCATGAAATTATTTGAAACCTTCAAGAATTATGCTACAAGGATAATCATAATAAGTGGCTCAACATTTCTAAGGAATTATTACCAAGCAAGATGTCAGAAGGTAGTTTAATCATGTCTCATATGATGGGATGTATTTTAAGATTTAAGCACTTTAGATAGATCATGATCCATGCATTGTCCATATACTTTCTTCAAGGAAAGATAATGGAGATGATAAGGGAATATACTAACATGATGGATAGCTAGATTAATAGAGTAAAAATTGCAAATAAAATTTTGATATAATCAAAATTAGAAAACTTATAGAAGTTTCAATGTTAGATATACAATAAGATTAATTCACTTCTCTTGGTATATGATACCTAAAAGTTGGTGCTTAAATATGTATGACATATTGTAAGGCCTAAATGAAAGGAGTGGTGAACATGGACCATAGATAATGGCAACCTTATTGATATTGATCAAAGCTTGCCTTCTTGATTAACATTTTGAAAATATAATCTTGATTTATTCATGAACATAAGATATTATTTTGGCATTTATATGTCAATTGAGAATGATTGTTAGCATTTGATGCCGAGCTTATATTCAGTCCTCATTGAATAAATCATTAATTATAGAATTTGTTCTATGTTATGGCATTATTCTCAAACATACAACGTGCAATAGTAATGAAATACTAAATGGCCAATAACTTATAGGATTTAAAAATAGTTTTCAAATATAATTCCCTTTAAATCTACACATGTAGGATTTACTAGGAAGTGTTTATGATTCTTTTAATGTTATAGGTCATAATTTGACTTAGTAATAGATAGCCATGTGTTTAAACTACAGTTTGTTGCTATTTACCCTTTTTTATCTTTGGATGATTCGAAGTAAGCACTTACAACTTAAAAGATATATGGTGGTGAGGTTGAGCCTTTGGGTTATCCATTGATCAAGATTTGAATTAAGTGTGGTGATATGAAGAGAAAAGAGACCATCGGTTGAATTGCTTATTCTCGAAAAGCTATCATAAAGTGGTTGTAAATTTGGAGTTACCACCGATCATTTTTGGCAAGACATGATCATATTCCTATTGAAAATGATACTTTGAGTTACAAAACCTGAAACATCAATTTTGAGGTCTTTAAGGTCCAAAGATTTGTTAGTAAGGTTCAGGAGTTGGTTACGTATGGGGAAGGATTAACACCCTCTAACACCTAAAATTGGTACCTACTGACTATATCTTATTTCAACTTTGGTTTAATCAGTTTCACTTTATCATTATTTCAATAAAATCCCCTTTAATGCATGGATTTTTATGAAAACTGTAGATCCAGGCTTTAGAAGAAAATTTATATCACTTCTGCATCCCAGAAAAAACATAGAGATTTTTTATGAAAATAATTTTTGGATTAAATACTTAAAATTTGAATATTCTGTGTCACAGACTAGAGAGATACTAATGCAGAACATTGCCTTGTAATGTTTGAAAACAGTTTTAAAATATGAATACATAATGGTCCCTACAAAAGGGAAATGTGTTTGTAATATGAAAAAAATATAATTATATCATATAAGAATGAGCACACATAAAACATGAGGAAAAAAGAGGGACGATTAGTACATATCTCATAATTGTCTTTAATTATTGAAGAATCATCCGGATGATAACTTTTAGGACATGTTTGGATTTGATGGTAACTTGAAGGACCAAAAAAGAGGTTTTGATTAAAATGACCTAGTATGTTCAGGAAACAATCAAATTTTTAATGAAAAAAAAGGTTGGAATATCTCCTCTAAAGATGGGGTTGAAGTCCCCTAAGGTGAAAATTTTGGACAGGTTCAAAAAAAAGGTTTTGATAGAAAGCCCTTTTGGGAAGTTTTGGGAGAGAAAAAAATTTAAACTTTAGGTAAAAATCAGGGTTGGAATATCTCCTCAAAAAGTGGGGTTAAAATATCCCTAAAAATGAAAATTTTCATATTTATGGATAAAAGAATGTTTTGGATAAAAGATATTTTGAAAATAGTTTTTGGCAGTTTCAAAAAAATTATCTTTTGGTTTTAGACTTGATTTAAATCTGGACGACTTATGTTATATTATATGACCTCATGGGAGTTAATTAGGTACACTTCAAAAAGTTTGAACGTCTCGATGAAAGTGGTCTGAGAAGTTTAGTCGATTTTAATTACAAAAATAGGGGACAACCACATTATCTCTCTTCTTGAATTTGTTCTAGGTTAATTTGGATGTGTTAGGAATCAAGCAGGGTACCATTGGAAAGGTGGCTCAATAAGGTTTAATATAAAAATATTCAAAAAATCCTAGAAAATTTCTTTTTATGTAGAATTAATTTTTGAAATTGGATTGGTTTTGGCATTGGTAGCCTATGCAAGAGAAATAATAGATTTTGAAAAATTGTTTTAGACTCATTCGGTATCATTAAATTACAAATGATACCTTTCTAGAAAGGGAATTTAATGAACTTTCTAGGAAAAATATTTACAAAAAAAAAATCATCTAATGGGTCGAAATAGCCTAAACAGAATGCAGTTCACTAGTTTAAGGGGTTCTAGATAGCAAAGATTCAAAAAATCATAACTCACTCATTTGAGATGACCTATGTGCAAAAGAGACACCTTTAGGAAGGAAATTCAATGCTCTTTCATGGCAAAATATTAGAAAATTGCCATTTTTGGTCTCAAAAACAATTTTTCCCAGTGGATGCATTACTACTAGAGAAAAAATAGTTTTTGGATATTTTTGGGTTTCTTAAGACTAGACTCGAGCCAGGGACATTTGTACATCTATGATAGAAAAGAATGTGTGATATGGGCATCATGAATTCATTCCACAATCCTGGAGTAATTTAAAATGATGAAACAACTCGTTGACCATGCTATGAATAAGGGTTTTAGACTCAAAATCAAGACTTAAATGTTTTATCAAATAAAATGATCATTTTCTAAGAAAATAGCATTTACGAGTTTATTTAACCATGAATCTAGACTTAGAAAGTTTGATTTATCCCTAAGATTGGAGGACCACCTTAGTGAAAAAAATTAAATCCATTCTAGTCTCCATTTATTGGGGGTAGCATGGATTTAACTTAAGGCTTTTGAAATTCTAATTTTGCAACAAACCAGGAAGCACTTTGGCACATAGTTATGAATGAAATGCAATCTGCATAACAGTGAACACGGATAACACATTCAAACAAACAAGATGTTATTTTGATGATGGAAGAGGTAGCAAAAATGTAAAATGATGACAAGTAAGGTTTATAGGAATATTGGCTCTGTAAATGACATCTAGAATCAAACCATGTATAATGGTATGAACATGTTTAAACTAAAGAAAACATCTGAAATTTTCAAGAAGACATTTTTGTTTCATGAAACATAGCAAGGTGAAAAAAAATGCATGAATATGCTGAAGACATGATAGGGTGAACATCAAAATATAAGATGAATATGTGAAGGTGGATTAAACATGGCAAGAAATGAATAAACAAAGACTATTGTGATGGTGAAAATAAAGCATGGCACATTTAACCATCCAAGCAATATCAAGGCATCAAAGGGATCATTCAGCCTAAGACGGCCATAACCAAGGCCACAATAATGCATGAAAATCTTAGAAGGGTTATGGTAACATAAAGAGGCTACGAGGATGATGAGAATGCTAAGAAATCATTGAGTAAGCAGAGCATAGGGGAGAAAGTATACTAAAAGTTTTAAGCGTCAACCTTTTTCTCTAAGCAACAATTTTGAACTCAAATTCTTTCTTTTTAATGAAAATGCTTTTTACTTAGGATGTTTATGGAAAAGGTTTTGAGAGGAGAAATGAGTGGAATAGAGGGTTTTGAGGGTTTTTTAATGGTGGTTTTGAGGAGCTACTGGAATGGAGAAAAGTCTGGTTTTTTGGTGACTATGAATATTAAGGGAATGTATGAAAGTGAGTGCTCTCTACAAGAATATGTGAGTGTAGTAGGGTTTTTTGCTCTCTATGTTTATGTATGTGTCCCTTTATATCTTTCTTAGCTTAGCCACAGTTGGCATATATAGCCATGTGACTGTGAAGAAAAAGAACACAAAAAATAAGGGCATTATAAGGTTTTGGTGCATGTACCTCATGCAAAGACAAGGTACTTTGCTCAGCTGCCGAGCAAACATATTGGTTTGCTCAACCAAAATAGTGGATCAAACCATTTTATGCAGTCGAGCATTGAGAAAGATCAGCCTTACCCTTTGGCAATCTGTATAATGTTAAAATGTCCCTTGTAATTAGCTATTTAGGCCTAAAAAATTTATTTAAATCTAGTCGCATGCCAAAGTTGAGGCTTAGTATGAATTTTGATGTCTAATGCAAGAAACATGTTTGAATTGGATTTTCAAATTAATGGTGCAAGGGCTGAAAAATGGCTTGAACTAGGCAAAAATGCCTTGGCATATCGATAGAAAACATTTTGAATAGATAAATAAGGTAATTTTTGCCCATGAGTATCAATGCTTCATACCAAGAGCCAAAAAATATTTTCAATCTCGAGATTTAGAGGTATGTATCAAAACTTCATGGGCTTATATCGATATTCTTCTTTAAATATCGCTACATTTGGCCAAAAATCACAATTTCAGTTACTGTTAAGGTCTGTGTCAATACAAACATCCTAAGTATTAATACCACTCATTAGGTCTCAATACCAAACCCTCTTATTCCAAAATTATATGTGAAAATTTAAATTTTTAGAGGTGTAAGAGCTTGGTGTAGACTCTTCATATTGTTCGAGCCAATCTCTAGCATTCTGAGACATAATTGAAAGACAGTAGGATAAAAAAATAAAAAAAAAATAGGGTCAACTGCAGGATGTCATGTTGCCAAGTGTTATTAGGTGACATGGAGCTAGAAAAAAAAATTTTTGGGAAAGGTAGACTATGATTGTATTAAAGAAAACATAAAAATAAGGCATCAAAGACCATTATTTAGGGTGTCACCAAAGTCATTCAGATGAGCATGAGTTTGTTTCCTACTATTTGTGACCAAGATGAGGTATTCAAAGAGCCTAAGGCATGTGCATGTCAGATAGGTGCATAAGTATTGGTACAAAGCTTTACCATTGCCAAAAATTTAAATTTTCATGTATGGTATTGATATAAGAGGGTTTGGTATTGATTCATAAGGTGTGGTATCAATACCTAGCATGTTTGCATCGAGACAGGCCTTAATAATAGCTGAAGTTATGATTTTTGGCAAAATATATCGATACACAAGCAAGAGTATCAATACAAATAGATGGAGTATCGGTACAAGGCTCTAAGTATCAAGACTAAAAATAATTTTTTGCTCTTCGTATCAATACACACTTCATTGTATGGGTACTCATTGGTAAAAATTGCCTCGTGTATCGACACAACATGTTTTGTATCGATACACCAAGGCATTTTGTCGAGCCTTCAAAAATCTGATTCAAACATGTTTGTTGCACCCAAAATCATCATAATTCATATCAAGCCTCAACTATGGACTCGTGATTGGACATAAACAAATTTTTAAAGTCCAAATAGCCAATGAAAAAGGGTCATTTTTGTGAAATACATGGCTTGTTAGAGGGCATGTCTGGTTTTTCCCAATTGTAGGTAGCCACAACCTTTCTGCACCATTACTCTGCATGATAGAACCAATGGCGATAAAGGCATATGAATATAGTACTGGAGTTGTCTCCTAGTACATGAAGGAATATCCTACAATGCCTTTTCTTGGTCTCTAAAAAGCATTAGCTAAAACTTAAATTTAAAAAGGAGCTAATCTTGGCATAGCAGAAGGAAAATTTTCCAGTAATCTTAAAAAAAATCCAGCAACCTCTAGCCTCAAAGCACTCCCAAAAACATTGTTCCATTGCCTTTCATTTTTAGCCTTCCTCTATTCTCGTAACTCTTTAAAATAACCACCAAAAACACTTCCAAGACCTTTTACTCCCTTTATTCTTCCTTTTAAAACTTCCTTCTATCAACACCCTACCAAAAAACCTTTTTTTCATTATTTCCTTGCATATCAGCATAAAAAAATGAGCCCAAAGTTGCTTTATAAAGAAAAAACCTAAAGATTAAGGCTTTTGGTATATTTTCACCTAGCTCTATTTCTTTTCTTATTTTCAACACTTGTATCATTTTATTGTACCATTCATGCTGCCATGACTATCCTAGGGCTCTCATGCATTATTGTTGCCTTGGTTATGGTAGACTTAAGTTCTTAATTTTTTTTCAATGCTGATGTTGCTTGGTAAGGCAACCATCTTTTTATCATTTTGTCATCAAAGCAGCCCCTTTTTCATATATTTTCCATCATGTTTCACTATTTTCACATGCTTAACACATAATTAAAGTTCTTCCTAAGATGTATTGAGTAGATTCTAGTATTTTTTGCATTTTTAAGAGCCTTGTGGCATAAAAATACTGTCTTGAAAATTCTAGCCTGCTTTCCTTTGCTTAAATATGTTCATGTCATCTTCTATAGCATGATTTTTTATGCCATTCATGGAGTTATCATTTCCACGCATCTTATTTGTCATTTCCTTACATTCTTGTCATCTTTTCCATGTCAAAATGTCATCTTTAAGTGTTTGCATGTGTTATTCCTGTTCATCTTTGTGTGTGTTGTATTTTGTTCATGATATCCTGTCAAAATGCTTGTTTGTTTCCTAAAAATCTTATTTTCAAAAATCCATAAGTTAAGTTCATGCTACCTCCAATAGATAGAGAACAACAAGGATTTAATGTTTTCGTAAAATTGGCTTTATAATCTTGAGGAAAAATTAAACACCTCAAATCTGGATTTATGGTAAAATAAGTTTAAAGATGTAATTTTTTCAAGCAAAATTGCCTCTTTTAGTTGAAAATATATTAAGCCTTGATCTTGAGTTTAACACTTTCACAGTGGCATGGTCAATAGGTCATCTGATTGTCCTAATTACTCCAAGATTATGGAATAAACTCATGATGCGTGTGTCATTCTTTTCCCTATGTTGTGGATGTTTGAACGTCCATAACTCGAATTTGACCCCCAAGAAACCAAGGAAATTGAATAGTCCCCTGCTTTTGCTCTGGCAGCACTATAGTTCAAGTTTGAAATTATTTTCAAACCATAAATGATTTTTCTCAAATTTTTTAATATTTTTCCTTTAAAGGGCATCAAAATACCTTTCCAAAGGGGTCTTGTTTGCTCTCGAATCATTCCAGATGGAGTTATGATTTTTTGAGCCTTTGCTATCTAGAACATCTAAAACTAGCATGTTACATTATATTTGGGCCTTTTCAGCGAATTAGATGACTTTTCTATATTATTTAAATTTTTTTCAGAAAGATTGCAAAATTCTCTTTCTAAAAAGGTATTTTTCATGATTTAAAAATTACAATGAGTTTGAAATGATTTTTCAAATTTCATCATGCCTTTTTCCTAGATCTGCTGCTAATGTGAGATAGGCCTAATTTTAAAAATTAATTATGCCTAGAAAATGATTTTGTAGAATTTCTAAAATATTTTTATATCAATCCTCATCAAGTTACCTTTCCAATGGCACCTTATTTAACTCTTGAAGCCTTCGGATGAACCTGAAATAAATTTAGAAAGGGAGATGATGCGATGTTATCCCTTGTTTTTAGCTCAATCTCTCAAATCGCCATCATCGAGACATTTGAACTTCTTGAAATGCATCTGATTAAATCCCCTACAACACAAACCCTTTAGGCTTGGATCAAGGCTTAAGACAAAATTATTTTATTCAAATCTTTGATTCCTATTTTCAAAATACCTTTTAAATTTTTTTTTAAAAATTTCAAGAATTTTCATCTTTGGGGATACTCTAACCTTATTATTTCAAGGGGATACTTTAGCCTTGTGTTCACTAAAAGACTTAAATTTTCTCTCTTAGATTTATTCGAGATTCCTAATTATTTTCTTAAATCATTAAAATTTTCATTCTTGGGGATACTCTAACCCACCACACCGAGGTAATACTCTAATCTCGTTTTCCACCGAAAAACTCAAATTTTCTTTTTATTCTTAGTTTTTTTCCCTAGAATATCAAAATCTTTATCTTTTGGGGGATGCTCTAACCCCACCTCTCTTAGGGAATACTCTAACCCAGTTCTTACTTAAAATCCAAAAAATTTTTTTGGATACCCCGAATTGTTTTGTTTAAAATCTTTTTCATTCTTTAGATTACCATCGAATCCAAACCTATCTTCAAATTTCATCTCAGTTATTTTTCAATAATCAAAGACAATTATGAGATATATTTCAGTCATCCCTCCTTTTTATGTTATTTTATTTGTGATTGTTTGTTTATGATGGTATTATATTCCTTTTCATCTTACTAACATGTTTATTTTTATTAGTGACTAGTGTGCATTCATATTTAAAATTTGTTTTGAAAAAAATTTTACAAGGCTATGTTCCGTGTCGGTATCTCTCCAGTGCCTAATACGGAATATCCAAATTTTTAAAATTTAATTTTATCATTATTTTCACAAAACAAATCTCTGGACCTTGTAGACTTAGAAATCAAAGTTTTGAGTTTTATAACTTGAGATATTGTTTTCAATAGGCATCCAATCATGCTTAGCCCAAAATGGTCAGTGGCAACTCCAAGAATAGTTGGATGAGCGATTCGTCTGACAGTCTCTCCCTCTTCACATTATCATTCCTAATCCAAATCTTGACCAAGGGATAACTCAAAGACTCAACCACACCACCATATATCTTTTAAGTCATCCATTTCGAATCATCCAAAGAGAAAAAGAAAAAAGGGTGATTAGCAACTCCACTAAGGAGAACTTTGAAAGTTAGGCCTATGACTAGTTATGTCTTGCACGACCCTTGGTTTTTGGGCTTCCATTATTATTTAGATATAAGTCCTTGTTATTTTTATTTTCTAACCTTTTACTTTTCATGGCTTTGTTATATGATTGTTAGGAAACATTATGTTCTCGAATAAATATTTATTTAAATAAGTATGGTAATATGTGGTAAAACTAAAAGGTTTGATTATTTCCCTGACACACATCGTGCATTTGCAATTGCACTAGACTTCCACCAAATGCCACGGTAAAGTTAAGATCCTAACTATTATGAGGAAATGAGCCATTTGCCATTGTGAGTAACCCTTAATATAGGCATAGCAAGACCTTTTGGGGTATAAATTACCTATGTCTCTCATGAGTACTCTTCTACATTAGCATAGGGAAATACATCCACTAGATTAAACCCATTCCACCAAACTCATGATGGGCCTAGGATCGGGGTGCCTTGACTATCCTTACTAGATGGAGGAACAATTCGGATACTAATTTAGGCATCAACTTAAACCTATATAGTGAACCCTATGAGCGAACCTGTGTCAAACCATACCAAAATGCTCCTAGAATAACTTGAAGAATAGGGTCGCTCGAGGAAACACTTCTCACCTTCACTCCTATGCACGATGTTATGTAAGTGATAATAGAGATTGTCGCCCTTATTTATTATTTTATTTCATGATCATTTTTAGGGTATGCTGTTATGTTTTATGGCTAACCTTCTTCAATAAGTGGGTGATGACAATGAATGTCGTAACCAACGATGCCTATGTCACCTTAAAAAAAGTCATATCTGACCAAAATAAGCCCTCATGCTATCCAAATGATGGCTTAATATGTACTTGGCATAGATGGTGATGAATGAACGTCATCACTTAAATGGTTAATCTTAATCCTTGCAAGGTATCGTGTTATCTCATTAAAAGGCAATTTTTAACTCGGACACACCATTATGTTGTGTGTTCAACATCTCAAGATTCATAATTATCATCTTCACCTTTAAACGTCAGACTGCTTATTATCGGGGCAAATTTTGTGGTGCATTTTTGTTGTTATTCTTTCATTCCCTTATCTTTATGCCTATTGTTTCGTATGGTTACTAACACATTTCCCTTTTTGCTTTTCTATTTCACGCATGAATCATTTCATCATAATCATTGTCATTATGAGACAATTGGATAATGGTTTGGTGTTCATCAAGGGGCATCTATCATGGACCAATAGTCCACTTCAAATCTGAAGCCTTTTGAGGAAGTCTGAGCAAGGTCAGAGTACCGGTAGTGTGAAGATGAGGATGTCCTAAAACCCGTGTATGCCTCAACAATGCATGAAAGGATCAGGATAGGTTACTGTCAGAAATATTGGCAAGATATGAAACATATATGGACCATTTAGGACAATATAGAAAGGGAATTATTCACAAAGAGATATGAAGATATAGCTCTTTTACTCTAAGTCTGCTTGCATATGGATCTGTTACAAGTAGCAACTCAATTTTGGAACCTAGCATATTGATGTTTCACTTGCAATCATAAAGATTTGGTGCCCACAGTTGATGAAAATGCAACATTGCTCAACATTGAGAAGGCTAAGACTGATAGAATATATTGTAAAGCTTTACACCCTCCAATTTTCATGAAAAGATTAGCGCAAATCCTTTGAGCAATAGAGTCTTGGATCGAAAGTCATATCAAGACAAAGGAAAACAGTGAGTGCTTTTAATGGGCTAATTTGAAGGAAGCAATGGCAAGTACCATTGATATAAAAAAATTCAAGATATCTATGCTTTGGCAATATATGGTCTAGTCATACTCCTAAAGACATTCAGCTATATTGCAGTAATGGTAGCAAATCTCTTTTCTTGATTGTACTATAACACTAATCCTGCACTCGCTATTATTGCTAAAACTATTCTTGACTCTTACCTTTTGCAAGAAACAGGGACGAGTTTGTAGACACCTTATTTTGTCTGGGCTAATTTTTAGCAATCTGGAGCATGGACGTGAGAGGGGGCATGTCGCCTGGCAAAAAAGTATTTTGAGGATGTCAAGAAGGCTTAGGGATCATATCAAAGGTAAATGCAAAGATATGGCAACAAATGACGCAGTTCAAGGTATCCGGGGATAAAACATATGCGAAAATTCATAATTTTATTTGAATATATCGATACATGGTTCTCATGTATCGATACAATGCTCAAACGTGCCAAAATTTGAAATGTCCCCATTTGTATCGATACAACATAAGCCTCTGTATTAATACAGGACCTCATGTATCGATATTAGGCCATGCCAGGACCAAAACATGCATTCTGTAAAGAAATGTATCAATACATATCAACATGTATCGATACAGTGGTTCATAGTATCGAT
>JBBYHK010000012.1:11160870-11172955 GCA_038382065.1 Adansonia grandidieri | reverse complement strand
ATTAAAATAAATTTATGTTTCAGTATTTTTACTTTTTATCCTTAAACTTGTGGCACATTAATGTTATAGAAGTGTGACACAAATAAAGTGTCTAATATTTGACAGGATATAAGTAAATATTTTAAAATTTATATAAAATGAATAATATATTAAAAATATATAAATATAAAATACTTTAAATATATTATAATATTAATAAAAATAAAATATGATACAAATATACAAATTATTATCTCTGATAAAAATAAAAAATTCTTAATATCTATTAATTAATTAATTAATTAATTTATATATATATATTTATTCTTTTATTTATGTGATCATTCATTTATATGTTAAACAAAGGCAGGCACATCTGTTAACAATTACAATGGGTGAAGCCGAAACAGGAGCTGAAGCAGAAGCAGTCATGTTGAAACAAGAGGAAGGAGGAGGGAAAAGAGAGAATCATCCAATGGAGAAAAGCAGAAAGGAGAAAAGGAAAGAAATGAAGAAAATGAAGAGGAAGCGGTTGAGGAAGGAGGCAGCGGAGAAGGATAGGGAGGCGGAAGAGGCCAGGCTCAACGACCCCGAGGAGCAAAACAGGATTGCCAGAGAGGAGGAGGAGGAGCGAAGGATGAGAGAGATTGCATTGAAGGAGTTCGAAGAGAGGGAGAGAGCCTGGATCGAGGCTATGGAGATTAAGATGAAAGCTCAACGAGATGAGGAAGAAGAGGAGAAGAAAAGGAATGATTTGGAGGAGGAAGAACAAGGACAACAGGTTTGTTTATTCAGTTGCTTTTATATTTATGTTATTCTTGGTTAGTTTTTGGTGCTGTTTTGTCTATTTGAGAAACTTGCAGGAAAGGTCAATGAAAGCAGCAGGAAAAAAAAAAAAGAGGGAAACAGTTAAATCTTCGGTTAGACGTGGTTCTTGTTTGGTTTTTGTTTTTGTGGGCAATTTACCACTTGTTTGATTGTTTGGCTCTATTTTCCTGTTAATAAGAAAACTATGTGAAAAGAAAAGGAGTGAATATATGTATTTATGTATGTATCACCCCCTTGATGGGGTTAATTTTCTTTGTTTTGCTCTTTCGTAAAGCAGACTGCCGGGTTGAGCTAGTTATGCTCACATTCTTATGGGTTCTTCTGGGGGAATTCTATTTTCAGAAGTCTGGAACTGAAAATATGTGGACATGTTTTTATTTTATTATTTATAAATGGGTTGTCTTATACTATTATATGTTTTCCAGGAAGAGATGGGTGATGATTGGGAGTATGTAGAAGAAGGGCCAGCTGAAATTATCTGGCAAGGAAATGAGATCATTGTCAGGAAGAAGAAAGTTAGGGTTCCAAAAGGAGAAGCAAATCAAAACAGTAAAGAAGAGGTAAAGTTACAACAATTACCCATGATTCTTTTGTTTTCTGGTTTTGGCAAAAGTTTTGGATCTTGAAGGATTTTGTTCCACAGGATGCTGATAGGCCTACATCAAATCCTCTTCCTCCGCAATCTTTAGCTTTTGCTGACTACCTGAACGCATCATCAGCACAACAGGTGTTAGAGAGTGTTGCTAAAGAAGTACCTAACTTTGGAACAGAACAGGTACAACATGCATCTCTCTTAAATGCTAAATATGGTTTAGTGTTGTCAAGGCGCATGCCTAGGCGCGCCTTAGCGTTAGACAACAAAAATGCCTTAGGCAATTTCAAGCAAGGTTCATTCGATTAAGTGCATGCCTGGTGCACTTAGGCGCACTTTTTTGTAAGGCGATAGGCATAAAAAAAGCCTGCCTGATTGAAGTTCTCTTTAATTTCTTTATTTTGAACTTTTTTTCATTTGATGTACCTTTACTAGTAAGAAAGGAGATAGTATCAACTGTCTACTTCTCAATATTTGAGTATTCAACAATAGACACGAGACTGTAAGGAAATCATTCATGTTGACCCGAAACAATTGCATGTTTTGTAGATAATTTGGACTACTCTTTAGAGTTTTATTATAATTATATTTCTTAAGCTTGTACACAGAGATACAAGAACACACATATACATATTGCGCCTTACTTCCCTTAGGCGAGCGCTTTTTTTGCGCCTTGAACTTGAGGCAATATGAGGGCTCTAGCACCTAGAGTGCCTTGCGTCCTTGACAAGACTGATATGGTTATCTTCACATTAAATTTATTCCCATTCAGATTGCTACTGTACCTTATGTTCTTCAGACACTCCCTCTTTTAGTCAGTTATTGTATTTCTGAACTCATGGTTTTAATTTTGATAGGATAAAGCTCATTGTCCTTTCCATTTAAAGACTGGAGCATGTCGATTTGGTCAGCGTTGCAGTAGAGTTCATTTTTACCCTGATAAATCATGCACACTGCTCATGAGGAACATGTACAATGGTCCTGGCCTTGCATTGGAGCAAGACGAAGGACTTGAGGTCTGTAAGCGCTGCTTTCATCCGATCCTTGTGACTTGTATCCTGATAATAAATTTGTCATTGTGAAACTACTGCCATACTGTGTTGTAATTTGTATCATGGGTTCTTTGCCCAATGAAGCCCGAATTATTCGCAATTTTTTTACAGCTGCAAAGATCTGAAGGTACTTAAAATGCCTTCAAATTTTCCTTTTAAAATCATGTATTGTCTTAATTTATCATGCCATTGGTTAATGTTTTGAATCCGTAGAATCATCATTGTTTTAGGTTTTTGTCTTTGCCTGATGTGTCATAGTTTGAAACTGCATTTTAACTCAGATTTACCTTTAATTGCTATTTATTTTCTTTAACTTAAATCAGAGATGCATGGAGTCACTTCAGTGCAGGTTCTTGGTTTTGGCATTGGTTGGTTGGTTGGTTCGAGTTGAAACTATTAGCTAATCTGTATCCTACTTGCTGTAAATGAGAGTGGTTATCTTGAAATATTTATCTTTTAACTTTTAATCTGTTTACCATATTACACTATTAACATTTGTACTTTTATCTTTTATTTTTTTATTTTTGCCCTTTCTACATTTCTTGTTTTCACTGTCCATTTTTGCCTTCTACCTTCTATACTCTTAGAACAATCATTGTGCCCACAATTGAACTCATGCTGTATTAGTTATCAGGTAAAGACACTGTTATCTTTGATGACATTTCATCTATTGTCTAGTCTTGCAGTGATCCATAAATATCATATGATTCCAGTTATGAGGAATAAATTTTCATGGTTACTCTAATGCAGTCTTTTGTTCCACTTATGGTTATTGCCCCTTGAAAACTAGTAGATTCAGTTGGCAATATTCTCTGTAATTTATATCTATTTTTTTATAGTGATCATCACTTTCTCAGGTCTAAGAATGCGGGGAACAACACCAAATTGTATGTAAATGTAATTGGCTTTCTCTTGCTTCAGATGTTTGTAGGAAGGAGAAAGAACCTTAGTTTTAGTGTATGAACTTTGTTCCTACTACCAAGTATTAGATGCAGTTTTTATCATTTTTTTTTTTCTAATAATTGGTGTAGAGAGAGTTTGACCATGAGACCACATTTTGCAGCTAGGGTGTAACTACTGTCAGGTTATTGCCTTGTCCACAACTAAGTCTTTTCCAGCTTGTTTTAGTATAGATCACAAGAAGAAGAAAAATTGTGATTATACTGCTCGTACTTGGTATATTCAGAATGCCTTAGTTCGTATTCAAAAAAATAGCCTTATTTTTCTGAATGTTAGGCTTCATAATTTGCTCTTGTCCAATAGTCTGGTGGTTTTTGCAATTGCAGATGATGTTGTAGATTTTCATTTGCTTGTCTTGCAATTGCTAATTTATCTAATGCTCTCTGGTGATATATCAGATGGTTTTTGTCATGAAGACGACATTAGTTGTTCCTGTCTTAATCCCAATGCTTATATTGGTAGAAAATTGACAAGTTAACCTCGTTTACAAATACCACTCTATTGTAACTGGAACTACTAGGCTTAGATATTAGGGAGCAGGGTGTGGGGTTTGGTTTACAAAAGGGGAGGGTGCTACGTCTTTTTCTGCAGTCTCTAATGCTATGGTGTTCCATATGTACGAAATAATAACAATACAGTTAAATAAACAAAGGAAGACCGAAACAATGCTAGTTAGCCCTAGCAGTTTATAAAAAAAATTTGTTGTTTAATGAGCTCCTATGTCGTCTTTTTTTTTTTGTTATTTGTCTGCATTAATTTTCCTTGGGATTGTATTTATCAGTTAGATTAGATTCATATTTCATGCTAAGATCAGCTTTGTTTCGAAAACTTTCGAAACTTGAGTGTTGTAAGAAATCTTGGGGAACATTGCATGTTTAAACGTGCAAGAATTGGCACAAAGAATAGTTTTATAACTTGATTATAGGAATTGAAAAATGTAATTCAAAGAAGGAAAATGAGTAATGAAGTTATTTTGAATGAATTTGGTTTAGAGACTAAAGATATGAGTAATATTACATTTTTTAGTATATATTTGTTTGGGGTTTTTGTGCACTGACTAAAGTTCTACTCTAGTTAAATTTCAATATAGATGACTCATCTATCTGTATATAACACATGCTTGAAACCTTTTTGTGCCTTCTGACAATTAATTTATGCTTTACATGCAGATAGATGTGTTATCTGTATGTTGCCATACAGACACACATAGATATTACTTTTGTGTGCATATATGAGGATTATACAGAGTTAGATCACCATTGAAACATTGAGCATAGTTACTTTATAATGCTATTCCATTTATTTATCTTTTTAAAATGTAATTGGTCTCATTGTGACCATCCTTGAAGAATGACTTGTAAATGAATGCAGTTAAAGATTAGATGACTCACATGTTTTATATCTTCTTTTGATCTTATTATTTGAAGATATCACTCTGCCAAAATTTCTTGGTTGATATGTTGTCTTTATTTTTCAGCATACGGATGAAGAGGTTGAACAGTGTTATGAAGAATTTTATGAGGATGTGCACACAGAGTTCTTAAAATTTGGGGAAATTGTAAATTTTAAGGTTGCAAACTACACTTCCTGCCTGGCTAACGATGTTTGTAACTTGCTTTTAACATGACCTATTCTGCAACTTGCTTTTCCTTTTTGAAGATCATGTTATCGGGTATTTTTCCTGGGATTTTGTTTAATAAGTACAGTCGAAATTTAACCAAAAGCTTATAAATGATTTTGCCTTTTTCTACTTGAACTTAATAACCTTTAGTCAGTTCTCTGAATGATTGCGTAGGCTTGTTAGTTCTCTTTTCTATGCTTGCGGCTGGACTTTCTTTTATGTTATATTTACTTTTCTTTCTTTTCTGATTACCAATTGTGAGTCTTTGCCAGGTGTGTAAAAACGGTTCATTCCACTTGAGGGGAAATGTATACGTGCATTATAAGTTGTTAGAATCAGCTGTCCTTGCTTACAACTCAATCAATGGGCGATACTTTGCTGGCAGACAGGTAATTCATTCCCTTTAGATTTAATTAAGTGCCATCGCCACTAAGATTTATCAAGGAAATCTGAAAATTTTAGTTCAATCTTGGGTTTTGTTACCAGAAAATCAAATTAATATGAATAAAAGTAATTTAGGTGCCACTTTTGGGTACATTTACCATATGGCTTTCACTTCTAGAAGTGAAAAGGAAAAAAGGGTTTTGGACAGAAAAGCAGACATTTTATTCGAAGAATTAAAATTTATAAATGTAATTCGTGGAGAACAATTCTTTGTTTTTAATTTTATATAGAATAATTATGGCATTTCATGTTAATTTTTGTCACTGTTGATTTTTTTTAATTGTTATGATTATGTATCTATCGTTGCTTTTGTTTTATGGTATTTTCTTAGAAAGAAAAATGTAAAAAGCAATTAGTAAAAGCAATAACCAAAGGAAACCTTAACAATAGCCCTTATTAAATGCTCATTTTATGTTTTATAAACTTAAAACTTTTTTTTTTCAAGTCAATGTAGGCTGGCCCCAAAAAATGAGCAACTTGAATGCCCAAAATGGTTCAAAAGCAGAACCAGGAGCCAAATTCGACTTCTGAAAATATTTGATTCAGTTTTTGTTTTTATATCAAAGTATTATGTCAGTTAAATTCAAATGTTTTTTTTTTTTTTTTTGGGAAATATGAAACTTTAACCTTAATTCCTTAGGGGTGTGTGTGTTCTGCAATCATTCAGCTGCTTGTGGAGCTATATACCTATCCATGTTTCATTTTGTTATTTTCAAAATTTGATAAAATTGTCTGTGTATCTGCACAAGTGGTTGCCTTTTGTATTGACGTGAGTATAAGTATACCGGACAAGTGCAACTCCAAGTCTCACAGTCTAACCTAGCAACCTGGGGCTAATAAGCTTAAAATACATGTAGGTAAATTTTGTACTGGCCTCTAGAATTGCTGATAAATGGCTTCTTTCACATTCTAGTTTAGCTGAGATATAAATTGTTTACTCTGATACATCCTATATTCTTGGATTGCTTATTTTTCTTCTACCTTTCATTCTCCTTTTTCTTCCACTTCATGTTATTAGTTCATAAAAAAGAGCTTGTCCTTAATGGTATTCAAGATGATTGAGTATTTATACTCAATTTCTTTTGTTTGTGTTGTCTTTCAGAACTATTGAACCGCTATTCATAGAAACTTCCATCTCAAGAAAATGTTGAACTTAATTATATTTGGATTCGATATATATACATAAGAATAGATGCAGAAATATTGCCAAAGGAGCAACTAGGTAGGAAATTTGAGGGCAGCTTTCTCTATCAGCATGAAAATAAAGTGTTAGAAATGGAAGGTAGAAATTTGTTAATTTAAGCATAAGTTGATCAGTTATGAGAGATGGATTAAATTTTCTTCTGTAATGGAAACCAATGATTGGATGTGAAAGGTGGAATGGCCTTTTTTGAATTAGTGGTTACTACGTTTATGGCTTTCAGTTTTAATGGGTAAATCAATTTTAAATAAAAGTTTTTTTTCTTTTTTTTTCTGGGGGGGGGGTGCTAAAATATAAAAGAGTCCTACCTAATTAATTTATTTTTCTTATCTAAAGCGGTTATCCCCCTGTTGCAATTAATTGAGCCTTTATTTGGATGGAAATTTTTGGAGATTAACACAGTTAACCCTCTTTGCCAGTTGAGAAAAAGATTGCAACATGGCATGGATGAGGTGGAATAAATTGTCATGTGGCATAAAGAAGGTGAAATATATTTTGCCATGTGTGCATCATGACAAAACGACAGAAATTTCATTTTATGTATTTGGGACAGATCATTTAATGCCATGTAATAATTTATTTCCTGTCATCTTTGCCACATGACAATCTTATCTCAGTTGGCAAAAAGGGTTAGGGTCTTAATCAACAAGACATTTCCATCCAAATAAGGGCTCAGTTGAAAATAAATAATAGTTAAGGGGCTCAATCGATTGCAATAAAAGGATAGAGGCTTAGATGATAAATTTAATTAAGTACAAGGTTCTTTTTTCTTTTTATTTTCCATTATTGGTTGACTTCAATGCTGGCATTGGATAGATATTTGTTCTATTAGAAGAATTTTATTGACTTTTTCTTGCATTCATGGAATGAAACACCAATCTTTTGCAACAAATGAAGAAGAAAGTAATGTGGGCATCATTGCTTTTATGCAGTGTTTTATAAACCACAAATGAAATATTTGCCTGCAATCATGTTTGTTTGAGTGTTATCATGCATGACCATTGCATTCTTGTCCGGAGATGCAGATATGCATGGCTGGCTGTTAAGAATATAAAGCCAATTACCATATCCATGGGTCTATTTTGGTTTCTTAGATTTCTTGATTTATATACTTAATTTTTTTACCTGTCTTTCTGGGGAATGGTTCATGATAGGTAAAATGCGAGTTTGTGAACCTTACCAGATGGAAGGTTGCCATTTGTGGGGAATTTATGAAGTCAAGATTCAAGGTACTTCCAGCTTCCTTATTTCATGTAACGCTAGTGAGATTATTTTCTTCATTGGCTTTTGTTAATTTCCCACTATGCTTGATGTGTTGGATTGAGATATTGGAAAAAAAACAAAAAGACCATCAAAATCTTTTTTTTTTCTTTTTTTGTTGTTATTGATGCGAGTTCTGAAAGCGTTCTGCCTGCAGTATGTGATCGCTTTGTCTCATATTAACAGACATGTTCTCATGGAACCGCCTGCAATTTTATCCACTGTTTCCGGAACCCTGGTGGAGACTATGAATGGGCAGATTGGGACAAACCACCCCCAAGATATTGGGTGAAAAAGATGGCTGTTTTATTTGGATATGCTGATGAGGCTGGGTTTGAGAAACAGATCGAGCAAGACCATTCTGGGCATTCAAGGAACCCTAGCCGGATAGTAAAATCTGACGATGATAGGTATGCATTTTTAATTGTAGTCGCAAGTCATAACCGCTATTTTGGTTGTGTATTACTTGTGCTTTGTGTTGGTCTTGTCTGTTACTAATAAAAATTCTTACATGTTAATTGTAGTAAAATGTTTAGATTTTAAATTACCTCTTTGTCTGCTTCGGGTTTATTTTACTCCTTTATGTTTAAATTTAAAGTCCATTATTTTCTGATTTGTGATAGGCATCACTCAAGAAGATCAAAATCCCAGGAGATGATTTGTGTGACTGGTGGTACTGATGGAAGCCCTTACAAAAAGGCTGACGTTCAGGAGGGCAGTCACAGTCTAAGGGGCAAGAATAATGACAGAAAACAAAGAAAAAGGTTGGATGGAAAATTTGATAGACACAAGATAAGTTTAAAATGGGATCAAAACAGTGAGAGATTCCATGATACCAGTTCTGATGGAGCTTATTCAGAGAGTGGCGTAGATGGTGCTAGAGATACTGATCAAGTTAGACACCATCGTCGTGCTAAGAAAAACTCAAAACGGCGGAGTGAATCATCAGGATACTCTGCTGATAGGAACAGAATCTATGAGGACAGAGAAAATCTCCATGGTCAGACCAAGGAAAGGGAAAGGCATTGGAGAAAAGGGGAATACCCAGATGACTATGGAGACAGTGGGATTCGAACTCACGAAGATGATGATCAGTTGGAAAGGGACAGAGAAAATCTTCATGGTCAGACCAAGAAAAGGCATTGGAGCAAAGGGGAATACCCAGATGACTATGGTGGTATCCAAACTCACGAAGATGATGGAGATCAGTTGGATGGGGACAGACAGAGTGAAACATACCACAGCCATGTAGGGAAAAGCTCAAGACGCCATATCAAAGATTCATCCCTGCATGATTGGGGGGCCAGCAAGAAGAGAACTCTTGTTGCAGATTCACTAGTAAAGAAGTCAAGTAGTGTCAGTGACGGAGAAAGCCAACATCATAATAGACAGAAAAGCTCAGGGAATCTGGACCAAGTTTTAGGACTTGATGATCATGGTGATGCCAAATATGGGACTCATGATAGTAATTTTAGCCATCATGGGTCTGAGAGGGACAAAGGCAGGCATCATGGTCATAGAAGGAAGCGTTCAAGACACTTGATTGAACGTTCAGAACTCCAGGATGCTACAGGTCATCAAGCAAAGAAGTTAAAAGGAAAGCGAGACATAAAAAGACACAGGCACTCAATGCACGGATATGAGGAGAGTGATTCTGCTGAAGACTATGAGAGGAAACATCATGTAAAACGTAGATCTCATCGTCACAAAAGGCATGATGAGAAAAGGCCAAATAGGGATTCCTAAATTCTATTACCCAGGAATAGAAAGCTTATCTTAGAATTTTCATGAATTGGCTTATATAGGGTCTGAGTAAAGGATGGGTTGTGAATCTGAATGTTACAAACTTAGGAACGTATTAGCATAGTGGAAGCATGTAGAAAAGGCAGAGGGAGAGAGGTTTTAACCAGACGAACAGGGCCTTGCACTTGCACTTGCAGTTGCAGTCTGGCATCCAATATGTGAATGTGAATTTTATGTTCTACTTTTACCCTTCCTGCTTGTGATACCTCAATTATTTATGCTTTTGTCTCGGCCTGGCTCACTTGCTCAGAATGAATATTGTTTTCGGCCTGCCTTGTTTCGCCCAATTGCTTCATAGTAAAAAAAAATCCACAGCTTTTTTTTGTTTTTTGGAGATATATATAAATTGACATAAGAACTTCTAACTCAGTGCTTTATGTTTCAAATTGTTGGCGATTATAATATTTTCAAAGAAGATACATGGCAAAGTAAAAAAATGAAAGGAAAAAAAAAAGGTAAAATTGAGAAATTTTTTTGTTCTCTTTGCTGAAAATTTCAATATAGAAAAGTTCAACTTTGAAATATTCAAAGTCCTAAATTTCTATTATAAGAATTATTTAATATTTTAGTAAAAGTTAGTATTAAGTTATTGTTTTATTGATAATTTTTCAACTATAAAAGTTATGAAGGAAAAATAAAGATTTAGAAAGTAAAACTTTAAAGATCAATAAAATTAACTGATAAGCGTAAGACACTTACTCCTTAAATCTTTATAAAAAAATATACTTAATTCTCTTAACGTTTGAAAAATACCCACTTATACCTTTAAAGTTTGGCAAAAAAAAACATTTATCCCCTAAGCTATTATTTCTAGGTTAATTTTAAATAAAAAGAGAAATATATCCTTTGTTAATTGTTAATTATTAATTTTTCATCATTTTTTACTCAAAAGTATTTTAATTGCAAAATAGTGAGAATTTAATTAATATTAAAATTATCTTTAATTATTATTAAATTAAATTGTTATTAAATTATATTCTAATTCAAGTATATGTTAAATACTTTAAACTTATTTTTAATTCAATTGTATATTAATTTTAAAATGAATTTATTGAAACATTTTTATTTAAATTAATTAATTACTAATATTTAAAAATTTAGTGATAATGAAATTGGTTAAAGAAAAAAAATGAAAAAAAGGGGAAAAAAAAGAAGAATAAAAAATATATAGAAAAATACAAATTATTTCCTAAACAAGTAACTATGTAGCATTCTTAATCAATAATCAAACTAATATTTATTCAAATTTTACTTTAATATTAAAAATATGATTTTTTAATCAATTTCTTTATCTTTAAACTTTAAAAAAAATGGCAATTGATTTATTTTTAAATAAAAATAACATAAATATTAATATCAAAATTAATATATAATTGAATTAAAGATAAGTTTAAAACACTTTTTGGTGCAAAAAAGTTTAGGTTAGGAGAGGTCACCTAAATTCAAGGTTAGAATATGTTAGTGATACGTGCAAATCACTTGCCAAATAAGATTGCTTGTGAGACTTGAACTTTGAAAAAATATTTAATATATCTACTTGAATGAGATAATAATTTAATTATAATTTAACTTAATAGTAATTAAAAATAAATTTGTAGTTAAAAAAATATTTCAAGTAAAAAGAAAGAAGAAACAAAAATAAATAAAAATAAATAATTGATAATTGATAAAGGGCATATGTATCTTTTAATTTAAAATTAACCTATAAATAATATTTGAAGGTAAGTGTATTTTGTATCAAAACTTAGGGAAAAAGAAGGTATTATCTAAACCTTAAGGGATAAGTGGAATTATTTTCAAATTTAGGGTGGTTATAATACTTTTTCCTCTTCGTAAATAAGATTGATTGAATTCATTACTTAGCACTTAGTTATTTAAATTTTTTTGAGACATTTTAATAATATTTTTTTATTAAAAATCTTTTATTGAAGTAGCTTACAAATTGAGTTATCAAATGCTTTAAAAAAATTATTTGTTGAGAATTGTAGGTTTCAAGGTTTTAGGTTTCTTGGGTTTTTTTCAATTGATAGTTGTTTTCGCAAAATTAAGGTCAATACAATTGTAGAGGAGACTAAAGGTCCATTTGTGGACTCTGATTGATATCCACTAAGGTATATGTGAATCACCTCTAATAATCTATAGGGGTGTGTTTTCTTTGCTAAAAGATTCAGCATAGAAAAGTTCAATTTTGAAAAATTCAAGTCCTCAATTTCTATTATAAGAATTATTTAGTATTAAGTTATTGTTTTATTGATTATTTTTCAAGCATAAAAGTTACGAAGGAAAAATAAAGATTTAAAAAGGAAAACTTTATAGATCAATAAAATTAAATGATAAATTTTTTT
>JBBYHK010000012.1:11139778-11151566 GCA_038382065.1 Adansonia grandidieri | reverse complement strand
TATGGTGAGTCATACATTTTGTTATGGTCATTCGTACATTTAGTTATGGTGAGTCATACATTTTGTTACTGTAAGTTATACATCTAGTTATAGTCATTTATACATTTAGTTATGCTCAGTCATATATTCAGTTATAGTTATTCGTACACTTAGTTATAGTTATTTGTACATTTGATTATGATGAGTCCTAATTTTAGTTATGATGAGTCCTAATTTTAGTTATAGTGAGCTATACATTTAGTTATAATTAATCGTATATTAAGCTATGGTGAGTCATGCATTTAGTTATAATCATCCATATATTTAATTATACTCATCCGTGCATTTAGTTATAAGCATTTGTATATCTTCTTATAGTTATTTGTACATTTAGTATCTTTTATTTGTTATTTAGAAATAATTTAATATATACCATCTTTTATTTTCTATTTTTAAATAGTAATTCAAGATTTAATATAAAATAGTTTTATTTTTATTATATAATATATGTTAATATAATAAATATTATGTAATTTATGTATTATTTTTAATTTTTTCAAAAATAATTTGGGATTTAATATAAATATAAATAATTCAAGATTTAATATAAAATATATTTAATTTTTATTAATTTTTTTAATAGTAATTAATAATTTAACGTAAAATATTTTTATTTTTGTTATATATAATATATTGTTATATTATATATAATTTGTATATTATCTATATATATAATATATAATATATTACACATATAATATATATTTTATATATAATATAAAAAGAAAAAATTGTTTCCTTTGACTCCCTATCTAATATATATATATAGATATTTAGGAGGTGAGGGTCGATTCCTCCCCCCCCCCCCAACGCGTCTATATAGTACTAAATCTAATGTATTATCTATAATATATATTATGTATTATATAATAATATAATATAATATATAAAATATTTTTATTTTTTATTATTTTTATATAGTAATTTGAGATTTATTTTAAAATATTTTTTTATTTTTATATAATAATTTAAGATTTAATGTAATTCGAGATTATTTTATAATTCAATATTTAAAATATTTTTTATTTTATTAATTTAAGATTTAATATAAAATATGTTAATCTTTTATTATTTTTGAACAATATTTTTAATACATATAATTTATGTATTATATATATATTATGTATTATATTTATAATATATATTGGTGGGGGTGAGTTCCCTACTCAGTATTTTTATTTTTTATCATTTTTAAGTTGTAATTTGATATTTAATAAAAATATATTTATTTTTATTATTTATAAATAATATTATTTTTAAATAATAATTTAAGATTTAATATAAAATATTATTTTTAATTTATAAATAATTTATATAATATATATTATAATTTATAATATACATTTTATTTTATAATATTTATAAAGGGAGCCGGCCCCTAATTGTTTCAACATGAAAGCCAAAGCAGCGAGGAGATATGGGGTAAAAAAATAATTTTAATCTTTTTATTAATAATTTTTAAAATTATTATATTTATTTTAAAATTATTTTTTTGATTTTATTTTTATTTAATAATTATTTATTAGTTTCACCGGGAATTCTCCCCTAATTAATTACTTCAGAAATGGTAAAAGTGAAGCCATTTATTTCCATTTAAAAGAACTTGGGAGTTTCGATGATAGCAAGGCAACTATCAGAACCCAGTAGGCAGACAGTGTTTTCCATTTTTTGTTGTACGTCACTTTCACGCACGTTTACTGAGAGTGTCCATCCACATTTTCTTACCAATTATCGTTTCTTACCAACCCTATTTTTATTTTTCTTCCACTCAATCATCATCCACAACATAAAGTCAATAACGTTCTTCTTTTGTTGTACATCCAGACTGCAAACAATGTCATACCCTTTTTGAACTAAATGTACAATTTTATTAAGCATATCTACCGTGGCGACAGCCACGCGGGATTCAAACCAGGCAAAAGGGCAATTTCGTACTTTTACATCCCAGGTCTAAAATTTACAAGAAAATTTATACGGTTCTCATCTTCATTAAATTCATTGTAAGTTCTTATATTGTAGAGATATAGAAAGTCGGCATCCGTCGCAAACTAAGTCAAAGGCTTGATCAGAGTCAAATCCTGAAACGAAGATGGAACTGGACTTGGAAACTATGGCGTTGGCAGTCGGGGTATCGGTGCCGGTGCTTCGATTCCTTATGTGTTTTGTGGCGACGATACCGGTGAGTTTTCTGTGGCGATTTATTCCGGGTAGACTGGCTAAGCACGTTTACTCAGCCTTTTCGGGTGTGTTGCTTTCCTATTTGTCATTTGGGTTCTCTTCCATTCTGCTTTTCTTGGTGCCCATGTTGTTGAGTTATGCTGCAATGGTTCTTTATCGGCCCAAGTGCGGGATTATCACATTTTTCTTGAGTTTGGGTTATTTGATTGGCTGGTAAGTACTCTTTATTGACTTTTCTTATAAATTTTCGTGGGACAGTTTTGTCGTTAGATTTTTATATTCGTCCGGTTTTGTTGTTAAGGTATTTTGGTTTTGCAATTCAGGCAATACAGTTCTTTCTATTTTATTACACTAAAAGAATTAAAAAGAAAAAAAAACTAAATGAACTCAATCCGTTTGATTTCTTTTAGGTTTTTCTTTTCTAATAGTCAAATATGGAAAGTTCGATAAAGAATGATATGTATTGCTGGAGTTAGCAGATTATGCGTTTTACTGAGCTGAATGGTGCCAAAAATTTCAATTTTAGTGTGATCCTACATGCTCAATTATGATTCAGTTTCAGTTGAAACTTAAATTAATGCGTGTCTCGGTGGTTAAGTGATATTTTCTTCTTAGGACAGAAACTAAAGATTTTGAAGGGCATTTTATTTTGGGAATGCATTCTCCTTGCATAAATGATAAAATTTATGATGTATGAGAGTTTGATAATACGATAACCTGAAGATTGTGAAATTTAAATGTTATTAAAATGGTGATATCCATTGACAATTTGGCAATCTTGCGGTCCAAAACATTATACTTTGGCCTTGCCTCTAAAGTCTTCATGCTAAATTGACTGACAGGATTGCATGTTTGTTCTTTCGAATACTTCGATAAATGCGTATATTTCATTCCTATACTATCTATGATTATTGATGTTTTGGTCCAGGCTGAAAAGTTGTGAGAAGAGTATTTGCTTGTGCAACACTTTTACTGATTTTCTTATATACATTTTCCTTTTCTATTTTAAGTGGAGGCTTGTTTTCTTTGTAATTTCCTTGACTCTTCTATTTTTCGGTGGGAGAGGTGGAAAATAACTTGATGTTTGATTCTTTATTGAAGTTTGTCTGAAATTTTTTTGTCCATGCATGAGAATTCAGTGTTTGTAAATAATACTTTGTCATTTCAGAATTCGTGACTTTTCATGTATGTTTGTAGCCACGTATATTACATGAGTGGGGATGCATGGAAGGAAGGAGGCATTGATGCCACTGGTAAGCATGTTTGGAATTTCTCCTTAACATGCAGGAAGTTTTTCCTTAAAATTTCATTACTAGGTTGAAATTGAAACAAATTGTAAATCTGCTATGCTTCAGGAAAATGGATAAATTAGATAAATCTCACTATCTTTGCTTTGAGTTGTCGTGAACTTCAACCTTTACCAAATCTGTTCCCACAATGGCCTTTAATTGATTTCATTGCATTTGCATTACGCAAATTATTATTCAAAGATTTTCTGTATTTTTCTCGTGAGTTCTCTGGAGAATGCTTCTGTAGTACTTATATACATGCCAGTTAATTGTGGAGCACTATCATCTGATATTTAGGAGCATTGATGGTTGTGACATTGAAAGTCATTTCATGTGCAATAAATTACAATGATGGGTTGCTGAAAGAAGAAGAGTTACGTGAGGCTCAGAAGAAATATCGATTGATTAGGTTGCCTTCATTGATTGAATACTTTGGGTACTGCCTCTGCTGTGGCAGTCACTTTGCTGGTCCAGTTTTTGAGATGAAGGACTACCTTGAGTGGACTGAAGGGAAGGGGGTAGGTTTATCTTTTTGTTTGTGCAATTGCATGCCTTTTCTACTCTGAAGTTATCTGATTGCAGCTTTGATAATCTTGTTACTCTTTTACCCTTTCAAGATTTGGGCTTACTCAGGTAAAGGACGATCACCATCACCTTATGGGGCAACTTTCCGAGCCCTTGTGCAAGCTACTTTTTCCATGGCAGTGTATCTTTACCTTGTACCATATCATCCCTTGTCACGGTTTAGTGAACCTATATACCAAGAATGGGGATTCTGGAAGAGGCTAAGTTTCCAGTATATGTGTGGGTTCACAGCCCGATGGAAATATTATTTCATCTGGTCAATTTCAGAGGCTGCTATGATTATATCTGGCCTGGGTTTCAGTGGATGGACAGAATCTTCACCACCAAAACCAAAATGGGATCGTGTGAAGAATGTTGACATCCTAGGGGTTGAGTTAGCAAAGAGTTCAGTGGTGTTACCACTTGTCTGGAACATACAAGTCAGCACCTGGCTTCGTCACTGTGAGTATTTATAGCCACTATATTCTTTTCTGTGTTTCTTTTGTTCGTTATTTGTGTAAATATGATGTGTGTCTGTATATTTATACATATTTCTTAAAGTCTATACAACTTTTGGAATTGGTTTCTGAACTCAACTACTTTTATCACCAGGCTTAAAAATATTTATTTATTTATTTGCTGAAGATTCTTAATGGCCTGGTGCAGTCCAACGGTAACTTTTTTGTTTCTCCAAAATCTCCTTCAAAAAGTTAAATTTAAATGAAATGAATCAAAAACATGTAAGAAGGAAAATCAGTTCATAATAAGTTACAAGATGTTGAATTACAATATGTTATGGCTTTTTGGGCTTTTTATAGTGACAGCAGTTACTTTACCTTTCTCTCTGGGACAACATTGAAGGAAATACAGGCTGGTGAAAATTTTAACTTATATTTTGTTGGTACAGATGTTTATGAGAGACTTATTACAAAGGGGAAGAAACCTGGTTTTTTCCAGTTGCTGGCCACACAGACTGTCAGTGCTGTTTGGCATGTGAGTCATTTTACTTTGCTGAAAACATTCCTGATTGATGTTCACAATACTTGTTGTACAAGACTATCCTATAAAAATGTGATGGATAGATTTCACCCTAATTTTCTCTCATTAGTTTAACCTTGTTTTTTTCTTGCCTTTTTCTCATTTGTTATATAGGGACTGTATCCTGGATACACGCTATTCTTTGTTCATTCAGCTTTGTTGATTGCTGGTTCAAGAGGTACTGCCGATAATTGTTATCCTTAATGTTATTGGGATCTATCCTCATTATTATTATTATTATAATTATTATTATTTGTTTTCCCCTCCTACATTCTTTCCGGGCAGTTATTTACCGATGGGAACAAGCTATACCTACGAATATGGGTCTCGTGAAGAAAGTACTTGTCTTCATCAACTTTGCTTACACACTTTTGGTTCTGAACTACTCAGCTGTTGGTTTTCTGGTTAGTTTCTCCCTCCCTCCCTCCCTCCCTCCCTCCCTCCTTCCCTCTCTCTCTCTCTCTCTCTCTCCGTACTTTGATGGTTTTTAATTTAATATGGTTTTGTTGTTGTTGTTGTATTGTAATGGTAATGATGGTGCAGGTATTAAGCTTGCGTGAGTCACTTGCCTTGTATGGGAGTGTTTATTATGTTGGAACCATTATTCCGATAGTATTGATTCTCCTTGGTTATATAATACCTGCAAAGCCTGCCAGATCTAAAGCTCGCAAACAACGGTGAGGTTAAGCCCCTATTTCCCTTTTTTTCTCGTCTTTTGGATTGGAGGAGTGAGTGACTGAGATTTGTAACCTTTGCTCTGACGTCTGGAATTTTCTACCATGTTTTCTTATTTAATCGTTGGTAGGTTTTGTCCTAAAATTTGTACGGAAGGAACAACCATTTCTGAAGTCTGCAATGTCAATTGTTTTGGTTCATCTTTTTCCTCTGCTAAATTCCCACCACTATGTCTGCTAATTCAGTATGTCATGGTTAAGGTCTTATATAAATTTGACAGCTAAGCTTTCTGTTTCTAATAATTATATGTGTGTGTGTGTGTATATATAATGTTTTATATTTGGGTTTTTGGGTTTGAATGGTGGGATTTTCCCAGCTCTGCTCTTGGATTCGGGCAGGCAATGGCGTTGTTACTGCTTTCGAAATTGCCAATTCCATTGGCAAATTTCTTGTCTGACTGATGAACCTATTATCAGTTAAAAAAGTAGCTGCAGGCAGCAGCAGCATGTCACAGATTTAGGCCCGTTTGGATTATAACGGCGCATGTTGAGGAATGTTGGGGCAAATAATTTGAGCTCCAGGAGCTAAAAAGGCCCTGTCACCTTTGTGCAGCTTTAAGTTCCTGTTTTCTTTTCTTTTTTTCCTCTATAATTATTATTATTGTATAATAAATCAATAAATATATAAATTTTATTATTATATAATTAATATGAATTAATTAAAAGCAAGTAGTTACATGGATAAAAATATATATACGAAAATATTACTTGGAGCATTCTTTATCATTTTTATTAAATTTCAATTATCAATTAATAAGACTATAATTTTTAATTACTTTTTAATTTCATAAATATTAAGTATTTTATAATTTTAATTATATATATATATATATATGCATATTTTAATCTAGTGTCTTTTATAGTAAATTTCCTTGCTATAATTCATTTTACTATCATAATTGCTTTTATATCCAAATATATACTCAACGTTTGGCTTTAATTTCATTGTTGTAATGTATTGTCCCTTTTGTTGCAATATGGTGAAAAACTTGGATGAGTAAATTTTGAATTTCTTTTCTTGTGTCGGAGATTTAGTTGGAGTGAACTGTACACTCTATTGTAAACGGTCATTACGAAAGAACTATTTGACTTGGAGTTGTTATTAATATAGTTTGGTTACGTAGGGTTTGTTACCTATTGGAATTCGTTTTTGAAGGTTACGAAACCTTGAAAATAAATTATGAGGTCTACATTAAAATTAAAGATCGCATAAAAAGGGTTTGAGAGTTGGTTACATGTGGAGCGAGACGTATTCCCTTTGTGACACTTGTAAATAGATATCTATTAATTATGTGTGAAATTAAGTTTCGATTTTTAATCGGTTTCGATTATCGGTATTTAATTATAATTCTTATATTTCAAAATTTCTAAACAAGCTTAATTTTTTTGTTTTTGAGCAAATCAAGTTTCTAACATTTTGGAAATCAAAATATCATGCATTTTTAGTGGGATGAAATCAGAGGAATATAAAAGTTTTGTTTTGTGAAATTCAGAAAATTTTGTTTTTACATTTTGTAAAAAGGATATCATATTATTGAAATAACTTATAGAACTCTTCCCATGTGCTGGGGGAAACTTACAGAGTATTTTAACATGAGGACATTACGTTGGTTTGTTTTTTTTAAACAAAGATTTTAATAATTAATGAAAAAAGACTTGATCCAAGAGTTGATTTCGATGGAAGGTATGAAACTAATTCTAACGACTCGATTTCTACAAAAGTTATGAAACCTAAACAAATTGCACTTAGTTTCGTCGGAAAATACCAACATAAATGTAAAAGACTCAAGTGTCTACAAAAAATAGGAAACCTAAACTAAATTAAGACCCAGTCTTGATATAATGTACGAAGCTAAACCTATGACTCAGTTTCAACTGAAAGTATGACCTGGTCTCGATAGAAAGTACGAACCTAAGCTTAATAACTTGGTTTTGGTAGAATTGACTCCATTACCCTTAATGAGTAACTTTATGATCAAAATGACTTAAATAGCCCCAACATGGTGAACATTGTTAAAAGGTTCTTAAACTTTCAAAAATTGCTAATTAACCCTTGCATGACTTGTAATTGCATGAAATGCACCTAAGTTCATGAAACAAAATATAGGAACTTTATAAATAGGTCCCTTGACATTTGGCCAAGCATGGAATGGCCGAAAATGGGTTTGAAAATTATGGAAAAAAACTCTAATTTAACCCCTAAAAACTATATTACCATTAAAACAACCTCTAATGGTCTTAAAAATTAAAGGAAAAGTTCGCTAAAATTATCCTAGGTATTTGGTCAACCGAAGAGTTTGTCCAAAAATCATTTTTCATGTGAAATCAACATCATGCATAAACTTATATATGAATTTGTATGCTAACTAAATGAACTCGTGAACTTGAAAGTGAAATTCAATGAATTGCATGAAACTTCAACGGAGAAAACTATAAAAATTGGACCATTGCTTCTAAGTTTGGCCTTATAATTGGTTTTTAACCATTAGCTCAAATCTATGAAGAAGCTCTCATAGAAGTGAAAGAAAAATGAAATTTACTTGAAAATTTCCAAGACATTTAGCCAACTTAAGAATTCATATCAAGAATTATTTTTGTACTAAAATAAACTCATGCATAGCATTTTGCATGAACTTTATGCCACAAAATGAATTAAAATTACTCAGATCATAAAATCCACAATCAACATAGTATGAACATGATAGAAATCACGAAACCAAGTAAATAGCATATGAACATATTAATATCAAAGATCATCTAACAAACATGCATAATAAAAAAATTTCAAGATGAATTTTGTTAAAAAGTTTGATTTTTAAAAAATTTAAATCAAGTAGTAAGGAAAGAAAATCAAAGAAGTAGATCATTGCTCCAAAGTTTGGCTTCCATACTTGGTATTTACACCATTAGCACAAACTTTCACATAAGTTAACCTAAGGTCTTAAAAGTCCCATAAGGGAAAGAAAAGTGAATAGAAAAGCAAAGAAAAGATAAAGTAGTCATGAAAATCAAAGGAAAATTTGTTTAGAAAATACCTTAGAAGAATAATTAAAGCCCTTCTTTTTTCTCAAAATTCTTTTCCAAACCAAAGTGTCATGGAAGTTAAAAAAAAGGGGAAGATGAGAACGACCTCCCATTCTCCCAAGCAATTCAACTAAGGGGTTATTTTAACCCTTTGACCATATTTTTTTTATTTTTAATTTGATTAAAATTTTCTAAAATTGATAAATTCAAAGGTACTATTACATGCATGGGTTATGAGAGGCTAGCATGCTAGCTAGTTTCATAATTGTGTTGGTGGAAAAAAGGAAGAAAAAGAAAATAAAAACATGCATGAATGCCAAGTGCAAAATGGCATGAAATTAAATTAAATAATTAAAAATAAATGACAAAATTAATTTAGAAGCCTAAAAAATTAAATAAAATAAAAATAGGTTGGTGGACTTTATTGGACAACCCTAATTTCAAAGCTTTAGGCCCATTAAGAAAATCTTTTTGCCCCATTAAAGAATAAATAAAAAATAATTTAATTAATAATTAATATGTGAAAACTAAAATAAAATTTTTAATGTAAAAATTTCAAGTGAAAAAACTTTAATTAAAAGGATCAATGTGCAAAATTTGGAACAAATATGCCTAGAATCCAATAATTATAAGATATGGAGGACCAAATTGAAAAAAAAAAAAGACACCTCGTGTACCTTAATGGAAAATTTCATGTCATGAGGAAAATAAAATAAACAGGAGAATTTTATGGGTGAAAAAAAAATTCCATACTTGAAGATCTTTTAGTGGAAAACATGAAACAAGAAATTTCATGGGTGGAAAAATTTGGAAAAGGTTTTAAGTTAATTTAAATTTAGAAAAAGTTAAATTTAAAATGTTTAATGGAAAAAAATTGAAGTATAAGGGAAAGATCCTTTATGGAAAAGAAATTTCATATTTGAGAAAAATTAAGGAAAAATTTTCTCACGAATTTAAATTTTGGAAAAATGAAATTAAAAATGTTTAATTGAAAAAATATAACGGAAAAAATAAAAATTTTATATATATGGGGGAGAGAGAAGTTAAAAATCCTAAACTTAGAAAAAGGTCAAGGAAAAATCTTACAAAGAAAGAAATTCAAGATTCTAACCAAAATTAAAATTAATTAAAATAAATAAATTTGTCCAACGATTTGACACGTTATTGTATAAATGCTGATATAGACTTTTTCTCCTTGATTTTTGATTTTTTAAAATAAGTATCGGCATAAATACTACATAGTTATCGATATATATTATATGATAGCCTACTTATAAATCTGGTGAAGAATGTCTTGAAATTCCCAAAAAAGAAAAACTTAACCAACCATGGTATATTTAAAAATGAGTTTCATAATTCCACAAAAAGGAAATTAAAAATTGATTTTTCAAATTTGGTCTTTTTTGATCAAATTTGTTCTAGAACATTAGGTGTAATTTTTTCGATTGTGTGGTGATCCAGGCTACGAGTAGTCATCAAAATACAACCAAATAGGTCTTAAAATGCCCGACATATATAGAAAGGGCAACCCCAATAGGATAACCTCTTGGTTCTTGATCTCAGGCACTTCGGAATGTTGGAAAAAGGACCTAGAAGAAATAAGATGTTTATACCCTTGAGAGTCATCGTGGCTAAGAAAGTATATCCAACTTAAAAACATTTTTGATTTGCCACGACAGGTGAGAAAGAAGTGTTTCTCATGTTAGGATTAGGAAGATCATTGGATGAATCACTCATCCAATTAATCTTCGATGGCCACCATGGAACAACCAAAAATTGGAGTGGCCACTGATAATTTGGGCTAGGTGTGATCAAATACTCATTAAAACCAATTCCTTAGAGTTACGAAACTCAAAGGACAGATTTTATGGTGTATGTGAAACAGAGTCAATAAATGTTTTTCGAAGTCGATTATGCTTGGGAGAGGATTAGCACCCCCATGTTTCCTTAAATTAGTAATATCTAGTCATAAATTATCTTAATTTTAAATTATAATTATTTTTATATAATCTCATTTAATGCTTAAATGAATTTTTGAAAACCATGAACCTCTATGTCGTCGACTAGCGAGGAAAGCCAAACATAGAGTTTCTGCTAAAACGATCTCTGGGCTTGGTTTGGAAAAGGGTATTTTAAACTAGGCACCATGAAGGCCCCAAATAAAGCATTGATTGGATGTTTTTTTTTTAATACTTAATTTGAAATTTGTGTATGCATTATTGTTACCAACAAAGGAAACACTTTAGTAAGGCCTAAAAATCATAACAAATGTTGGATAAAATAAAGAAAGCAAACCACGGAAAGGAGGGTCGATCAGGAATGTATCACTTTGTAGTCATCGATTATCTAGAAATAATTTGGTAGCCTGGAGACAAGCTTGGACTTATGGGGTAAATAAGGCATGAAAGCGAAGGATAGGTTGAGGAATCCAAGAAAACTTGGGAAAGAGAAAATCTTGATTTTTTGTGAAGATATTATAAAAGAGGTTCAAAGCCTAAATTGATGAAAAATTTAGTATTTTTTTTGAAAATTGAGATATTTTTGATAAAAGGCTAAATTTTTGGTTTAAAATCAAAGAATTTATGGAAAAGGCTTAACTTGATTTTTTTAATGATTAAGCCTTGATCCAAGCCTAGTGAGACTCATGCATGACTTGTGATCTTAGTGAGACATTACTCGGACTTATTCTGAGTCATTCAAATGCCTTGGAAAGGCATATTTGAGAATTTTTGGAATTTCCTAAGTGATAGGAATAGGGATAGCATCGCACTGTTGAGCTTCTCAAATTTATTCTAAACTCATCTAGGCAATAAATGAGACAAATGATATGTCCTTAAAAAGTTGACTTGACAAATTTTTGTCTAACTATCGTACAAAATTCCAAAAAATTCACATTCTAGGAGAAAATATTTTTCAAATTCA
>JBBYHK010000012.1:11091033-11112595 GCA_038382065.1 Adansonia grandidieri | reverse complement strand
TTTTTTTTTTTTTTTTATGTAATTTGTTGTTTTGACTCATTAACTATATTGCTTTCTTCTCGCAGAATTCTGCAGAAGAGATAATAAAAGAATTAGGAAAACAGAATGAATCACATGTACATAAAGAGGTAACAGAGATTCATCTAATAGTGGAAATAGTCAAGCAGATATTCTGTCAACTTGCCTTATCTTTCTAACACGGTTTAACTTGTCGCTTTTCTATAGGCTACTTTGCAAGAGACAATCCAACACTTACAGAAGGAAAATGAATCATACATACAGAAACAGGTTAAACTGATATTATCATGGGAGGAAATAAGCAAATTATCTTGTTAATTTTTGTTTAAATGAGAAAATATTTGCCTTTTTCCTTCTCTCTTCCAATTGTATTTTCAAATTCTTTTCTGTTGTTTGCATTTACTTTTGTAGCTTGGATGCTTGTGTGATACGGGGTACCCTCAAAGAGACAATCAAGCAGTTAAGAAATGAGTTTGATTCACACCTAAAGAAAGTGGTAATATATTAAAAATCTTATCCTGAAAGATGCTTCCTGAAATTGCATTCAGATATATATATATATATAAAGGAAACACTGTTCTGTAGCTTGGTCATGTTACAACATTTACTTGTTCGATCTTTTTTGGTGAAACACTAGTGACTCACTTTCTTCTTATAGGTTTCCTTAGAAGAGACAATCCTGAAATTACAACATGTAAATGATTCACACCTACAAAAAGAGGTAATGCAGGGGTAAATTCTGTGAGCTTTTGCATGCATAAAGGATGGCTTTACCTTTTTCTATATACAAGTCATCATAAAAGAATTTCTATTGTAGTTTAAACTTCTTTCTTGTTGAAGCACAGAGTAAACCTCTGTCTTCTTGCAGGCTTTTTTAAAGGAGACAATCCGGCAATTGCAATACGAAAATGAATCACACATGCGGAAAATGGTAGCATACTATTTTTTTTTTCTTTTTATTTGTGGTACAACATACTAAAGTAACATTTATTTTCATACACAAATATTTGTAGGGTAGGGGGCTTATGTTTTCCTGAATTTTATATAAATTTTCTTGATTTCATTCTTTCTTGGGATTGCTATATCTTACAAGCTGATTTGCAGGCTGATTTAGAGATGACTATCGTAGAATTACAGAATGAAAAAGAATTCTGGCTTCAAGGAAAGGTAAATTAGGTTCATAGATTATGACATAAGGATAACATCTTTCCACATCTTGTTTTCCCCATATTCACCCTTATCATTAACGACAAAAGAACTTCAAATTAAACTGCTGTCTGTCTCCTTGTAGCTTTAGCATTGTCATTTGAAGGATTTTTGGAAATTTTGGGATGAATTTGGTAATTCATTGTCATGCAAACATGCAGGCCATATTGGAAGAGAAAATCAATCAGTTGCAGGAGGAAAAAGCTACTCTGGATCTGAAAGGGGTAAATTTTCTATTTGTCTTCACATTAGTTGTCTGGCTGTCTTTGTTAGTTTTTTGTGTTTGTGTTTTTCGGGTTTGAATCTTTTCTGCGTGTATGTATTTTGTTACTTGCCTAATTGTGCAGTCTTTCCTACAAATATGTGGTTTGTCAGCTTTAAAAAAGTTATATACAGAATGAAAAAGAATCCTGGCTTCGAGGAAAGGTAAATTAGGTTCATAGATTATGACATAAGGATAACATCTTTCCACATCTTGTTTTCCCCATATTCACCCTTATCATTAACGACAAAAGAACTTCAAATTAAACTGCTGTCTGTCTCCTTGTAGCTTTAGCATTGTCATTTGAAGGATTTTTGGAAATTTTGGGATGAATTTGGTAATTCATTGTCATGCAAACATGCAGGCCATATTGGAAGAGAAAATCAATCAGTTGCAGGAGGAAAAAGCTACTCTGGATCTGAAAGGGGTAAATTTTCTATTTGTCTTCACATTAGTTGTCTGGCTGTCTTTGTTAGTTTTTTGTGTTTGTGTTTTTCGGGTTTGAATCTTTTCTGCGTGTATGTATTTTGTTACTTGCCTAATTGTGCAGTCTTTCCTACAAATATGTGGTTTGTCAGCTTTAAAAAAGTTATATACCATGCGCAGGCAAACTTGGAGGAGAACAATCAACATCTAGAGAAAGAGAAAGAATCTCGGATTCTGACAGAGGTAGCCAATTTTTCTCCTATCATGTGTGTCAATTATGCATTTTATTGGAATACGGTGATCTGTTAGAAATTAGAGCCTGGATCTAATTGGATTCTATACTGTGTTAAGGCCCTTTATGTGACCTGCATTTGGAGAGTCTTCAGAGTTGTTTTTCTTGGGAAATGATGATATATCAGGAGTAACAGCTTGAGATTTAATTGAATTCTAGATTGTGTCAAAGCCCTTATCTATATAATTTCTCTTTTCATTTTCATCTTATATTTACGTCTGAAGCATTAAAACATAATAGCATGCAGTTTTATTGTTCTAATTTTAAATATTCACTTTTTACAGAATTCCACCAGAGAAGCAATTTCTAGCCTTAATCGTGATATTACAAGACTAAACATGCAGGTACAGCATTTTCACCCTTGTACTTTAAAGGCTTCTTTTGCTAGCAGGTTATCGGACTCTGATGTGATTCATCCCCGAAGTTGATTCTCAATTGTTAGGACAACTTCAGGTCGCACAAAATTCAACCATTTTGCACTGCACTCTCTTTGTTCTGACGTGGAAATTAAAACAAAGCTTGGCAGGTGGTTGAGTTGGAAGAATCCAGAAGCAAGCTTTCGCAAGAAAATCAGCAGCTTGCAAATAATGCATCTTTCCTGCAGTTACATATTCAAAACCTTGAAAGGAACATGATTTCTGGTCCATCATCAGATGTGGTTGAAAAGGTTTGCTTCCTTTCGCTTTTAGCTTCCCGTTTCTCTAGTGTGTTGGCTATTGTCTTTCTGGTTGAAACAAAGTTTGCTAGCTTCACAATAATTGAGGATTCTTGAGATATACTTGGATTTATCTCTATGTTTGTTTGGTACCTGCCAAAAGTTTGTTTGAATTTTGGGGTATAGAAGTTTTTCAGAAATATTCAAATCAATTACTTAGGTTGTTAAAGAAATTGGGGAACAGAGAACAATATAGTTGACTAGTTTCATCTAATGTAGCAAGCTTCTGGCTTTGAAGACCTGAACTCTCAGATTGAAGCAGCAGGTGTTCTTGTGGAGAAACTGATCGTGGAGAACACAGAGCTTGTTGAGAAGGTGCCCTTTTTCCCTGCAACACATTAGGATTTATTTTTGCTACTATTTTACTTTTAAGGCCAACGGACGAGGACTTATTTCACGTTGTGAATGTTCCTAACTTTGTGGCAGGTGAATGAGTTGTATGTTAAGCTTGAACGACAAAGTGCGGCGGCAGGATATTCTACAGTCGTTGAAATGTCTGATTCTGTACCTCAATCCATCGAGAATGGCTCTATACTGGCTCCAAAGATGGATTCTCTAGAAGCTGCTCCAATTAACAAGGGCAAAATCAATGGTGATGTGGATGGGCAACCTATTGCCCCTCATCCACACTTTGAAGAACCTGAGGACATGGGAGAAATTGTGCAAATTCCTCTGGATGATACCGATGCAAGGGATTTGGAGTCCTAGGCTATTAAGAGTGAAGAAAATACAGTGCCACTCACTGATGCCCCCCTGATTGGTCCTCCGTTCCGGTTAATATCATTTGTTGCCAAATATGCTAGCGGTGCTGATCTGGTTAACAACACTTAAAGCTCGGATTCTTAGCCTAGATTAATTTTTCATTTACTATTATTATTAGAAAATATGCAAGGTATACTTTTGAACTAGAGACATTTAAAGAAAACCCCATTGTCATTGACATTGTTTTTATGCGGATAAATGTCATCTGCTGGGAGGGAAATATTGATTTTATGTTTGGGTGGCATATGTCGTGGATAACGGTCATCCTTGTTGCTGTTGTTCACACCATTTGCAATATTTCGAATGTAACAAAATTATGTTGGCTGGCTGTAATTTGTGACAATTAATGCTTTTGCAGTAGATACAGAAGGGATACGATAATTCAACAAATTTTCCTAAACACTTTCTACTGATTTGAGCCTTCTTTTTTGCTTCACAAAGTTTACATTAATCTAGACAGGGGAGAAGATCTCACAACATGCGACACTCACAGCATGGCGGGCAGCATGAATCATGCGGTTCGAGTATTTGAGCCCTTGGACCTATTCCTCCGATGAGGGCCGGTTTTCAGAATCAGATGGCCGAATTTCTTCGATCATCCTAGTTACATCCTCCATTGTAGGCCTCATGTCCGGCGACCTAGCTACACATTGCATTGCTATCTGAAGCATCCGCACCAGCTCTTCTTCAACATTTTGATATTTCATCAGCTGTACATCAAACACTTCAGAAGTCCATTCCTCTCTAACAACGGACTGAACCCACCTTGGAAGGTCAACCACATCTTCATGCCCCGATGATTGTACTGGTGCTTTGCCTGTCAGCATCTCTAGTAGAAGTACACCAAAACTATAGACATCGGACTTTTGAGTAAATTTTCGGGCTTCAATCACCTCAGGAGCTCGGTATCCTGCACTTCTAGATGGAACCTTTGGGAAAGCCATTAAAGAAGTCAATCCGAAATCAGAGATGCAGCCTTGCAAGTCTTCTGTGAGGAGGACGTTGGAGGACTTGATGTTGCCATGGATGAATTTTCCACCTCCAGAAGAATGGATATAAGCAATGCCTTTCGCTGCTCCCAGGGAAATCTTTACCCTAGAATCCCAGTCCGAAAGTGTACGTCCACTTTCTCTGCTGCCTGTAATGAAACTAATAATTGATCTTCAAACATGATTCTATTGTAATTCAGGAAATAAAATGGAAAAGAAGAATAGAAGATGATGAGATAAATGTACCATGCAAGAGTGAGGAAAAACTGCCAGCTGCATTGTAGTCATAAACCAGCAGCTTCTCGTCCTTTGAATAGTAATAAGCACGAAGAGGAACAAGATTTGGGTGCGGACCAAGCCTTCCGACAATTTCCATTTGTTGTTCGAATTCTCTTTTCCCTGCAACTACTTCTTTCAACCTCTTCACAACCACTGTTGTTCCTTCCTCCAATATAGCCTTATAGGTTGTACCATAACTCCCTTTTCCGAGCACTTCGGCCGAAGCTCTCAATAAATCCTCAAGATCAAAATTATAAGAACAACCTTCAAAGAAAACCAGCTTGTTCTTCTCAGCCTCTTGCACCCCACTCCCAAAATCCTCCTTAGGTTTCTCACCCCTTCCACCTTTCCGTTTTGATGGAAGAGTACCTTGATTACCCTTTCTCTTTAACCAGAAAAGTAATAGCATAAGCAACAAGAAGAACACTAGTGCTGAACCCCCAACCGCTATGGCGATTATAGCACCTAGACTTAGTTTCTTATGGGACTCCTTTCTTGGGTTTTCTGGTACTGTTGGTGGAGGTAAGTAAGTGGGGGAAGGCGAAGGTGAAGGTGAAGGGCTGACTGTAAGACACTGGTTCAATGGAGGCCCACACATAGAGTTTCCTACAAAAGAAGAAGCAGGGAACTTCTGGAGGGAAGATGGTACTGATCCATTTAAATGGTTGTAACTCAAATTCAAAAACCTGAGCCTTGGAAGATTGAAATTGGGAATAAGTCCAGTAAGGGAGTTATTCTGGAGGTTTAAACCAGTCAGGTTTGTTAAATTCTGAATCGTGGTTGGAATGTTACCTGTTAAGGAGTTGAAGGAGAGATCAAGAAAATTCAGATTGGGAGGAAGAGTGGAAGGAATGTCACCTGAAAAGTTGTTGTGCTGAAGGTATACATAACGAAGAGAAGGAAGTGAGAGTACATCAGATGGAAGGTTCCCACTGAGACGATTGGATCGGAGACTGAGGATCATGAGAGCATCCAGCTTTCCGAGTGTGTTAGTTGGAATTGGACCGTGCAGTCCAACACCAGGAAGGTGGACAGCTAGCACACGAGAGCCATCCTTGGTGCAATTGATGCCAACCCATGAAGTGCATGCCGGGGTAGCCGGACTCCAGTTAAGTTTCCGGCCGTGAGGAACTGCGGCAGAAAATTGTAGGAGGGCTTGCTCATCCGAGTTCAAGTCACCGACTGTTACTGAAACGCAACAAAGAAACAGGTAGGCAAATGCAGCAGCAATACAGGGTGCCAGCTTCATCTCAGCAGCCTTCATTCCCCTGCCAAACCAATGTAAATTTAGAACATGTATTTTCCATCATCAAGCCAAGGAAAAAAACATACAACCGTGTGGAAAAAGAAGTGCAAATAATAACTCATTTTGGGTATGTATATATTCAATTTATTTTAATTTTTCATATATATATAAAATATTTGAAAGATCATTATTTTTATACGTATTCGGAAACTCCAAAATAAGTGATAATCTCCGTTTAAGTTGACATGAATACCCTTTTTTCACACCTGAAACGATAATATGTTTTACTGGCTTCAATGGCCACCAAGCAGACATTTTCTGAAAAAGTTTTATGAAGTAAAGAAAGGAATGGCGTAAGGAATAAGTCATTTGTCAATAGGTCTTAGTTGATTATCTAATGAATCATGACAAATTGAAAAAAAAAAAAAAAAACTTATTTTAAGTATCAGTATTATCTAGAGTAAAGTCATCACCAAAATGGGTTTTTTTCCTTTTTTCCTGTAAAGTGAAAGCTGAAGTAAGGTAGCAATACAGAATCTTTAAAAAAAATTGGCATTTTCGGCTATAAAAAATTTCATCAGCATCATAGTCAGGAACAGTCAATACTTCTTCAGCATACAATAACAATGGAAACTTTGAGAACAATTGAACAAATATAATAATCTTTACCAAAAAAATAAAGACTTCAAATGAAAATATGAAAAACATAAAAACAAAGTAACACAAAGAAAAACAAAAAATAACAACGGAACATGAGATAAAAGCATGGGTTAGTCAAATTGGCGAAAAAGAAATGACAAGACTTTATTTTTAATTAATAAGATGTTATCTATCAAAGTCAAGCTTTTTGCATGTGGAGCCAATGCCGTGGATGGACCAGCTACGCGTATGAAAGATGGGAGTGGAAAGCAGTTTATCAAGGTCTGGAATTTTTGCTCCAAGGCGTTCGCATTTAAAACATATTAGTGTTTTTTTCTTTTTTCTTTTTCAATTAAATACTACTAACTACTACTACTTGGATCAAGTACTATGAGTAGTACTACAGGCAAAGGACTAGAATTTGTTTTTTAATTTAAGAAATAATTATATATAACCATGAAATGTTGGTTTTGAAATAATTAATCATGCTTAAAACTCTAACTATGCATAATTTACTATATATAAATGGTCATACATGTTGCAGTTCATAAACCAACTTTATAACAATTAATATCGCTTCCTGTGAACTGAATTCTACCATTTCTACTATGTATCAAAGTGTTCAAAATCTTTTTGTTAAAAAGAAAAATGAACAAAGTTGTGAATTTTTCCAAAAAATCAGAAGCTGAAGAACACAATGTTGGAACAACACTCAAGATTTCAGTAAGATTCTATACTTAATTTCGTTCCAGGTCAAAGGAAAGCAAATCAGAATTAAATTGAATTGAATTGAATTTATAATATATAATACGTTTTTTCTTCCCGGAAGCAATTGCTGAATTCATTAGAGAAATAAAGAAACAATTTGAGGAAAATTTAGTTTTTGAGGATCTAAACACAGAGAGTTGCAGTTTAAAACAACCGAAATCCAAAAATAGAGGAGATTTCTTGAAAGAAGGAAAGAAAGAACAAATAATAATGAGAAAAAGGTGAAACAAACCTGGAGGAAGGATGAGGGAAGGACACGCCGAAGAGACGAAGAAGCTGAGACGACAAAGAAAGGACGAATAGGTTGAGAAAGCTAAAATAGGAAATCTGGGTTTTGGAATTTGGATTCCTTTAACGTCATATCTTCAACAATACGCTCACCAAAAATGAAAAGAAAGCTGCAAAGTATAAAGTCGAATTGAATGCAGTGTGGTGTTGCAAGCGTTTTGTAATTTTGGAGGAACCGACAGCCTCGGCTTGTTGGTGAAGCAGGCTTAGCCTAGGGTCGGCTTTAAATTCCGAATGGCATTGCAGATCTGGAAGATGATTCTAACTACTACTTCCCGTTGTTGGTCTTGGATTCTAGCCCTCGGAATCAGAAAATTTGTTTGACCAAAGCAAATCAAAGCAACCCAACTTGAAAGTTGGTCCCTAAATAACGGACGTTACCCTCAATAGAGAGAAGAGTAGAGTAGGTGGACTCAAGTCAAATAGTCAATTGTCTTTCTACTTACTAAACCAATCCCTCTCCATTAACCAACTCTTTATCAATTTAATTTAAAGTTTCCTTTTATTTAGTAAAATTGACTTTCAAAAAGAATAATTTTTATTTGATAGAAAATAAAAATGGTTTTGGAAAATTTTTTTCTGAATTTTCTATATTTGTTTGATAGAAATTCGTTGGTGCATTATCCCTTTTTTCAAGAATATTTGTTTTATTATTCATTTTTCTTCTTACAACTTGATACTTTCTAGAAGACACATGTATGAAGTTTCTTTCAATATATATATATATATATATATATATATATATCCAATCTTATTTTTGATAATTCATTTATGGGAAACTTAAAATTTGAATATACATTTTTCAATAATAAAAATTTATAAAGTATGTAGCCCCATTTTCAAGATTTAATTAAAACATAAATATTATTTTTAGATTTAAAACCATTCAAAACTAGTAGTAGTAGAGACATATAATATAGTACTCTCTAATTACTCGACTTCTTTTTTTTTTATAAATTTATTTTATTTACTAGTTTATATTTGATGTATTGATAAGATATATTTATCTATGAGTTTATATATATTCATATAATTAATGAATCATAGAATGCCATATAATTAAATTTTTTTTAAAAATATATACAGATAATTTTATTTTTAATTAAAGTGATAGTATATAATTCACTAACAATTTATAAATTTATACCAGTAATACATAAATATAAATACTACTGTTATTTTTTTTTTCATTTCTAAATTTTAAATGAATGAAGAATAAGTGAATGGATGAGATTGGAGAGGACCCATGACATGGGGGGGAATTATGTGTCAAAAAAAAATGGATTCATAATTGTTTTCTCATGGTGAATCCTTTTCCATTGTTGGGAAATGCCTTTTTTTTTTATTATTATCATTATTTCAGTGGAAAAAGTTGTCCAAATCCAGGTGTGGGTCAAGTTTTGTTTAGGAAGAAGCATCCCCAAAGTTTTTAGTTTTCATTTCGACCGAAATAAGATTTATTTCAATGAGAGTAAAAATAACAATAATGATAAAATTAATTATTTATAATATATATTTTGATACTAATATATTATGAATGATCAAACAGATTATCTTTATTCCTTTTATTACTGAAATTCCATTCTCTCTCTCTCTCTCTCTCTCTCTCTCTCTCTTTATATATATATATATATATATATATATTCATAGTTTAAAGAGATAATAATTGAACTATTGGACAAAAATAGACATTTTTGTAAGGTGGGTCCAAAATATACATATTTGTTCAATACAATTTCATTTTATGAGGTAATAATCTTTATGATTATGATTGTAATGGAAGAGTTTAGGTTTTGATTTTAATAATTAGTGTAGTTATTGGACACTCCAACTCATGTTAAAACATTTGGAAAAATGAACCCTTCTGGCTAAAGCCGATGAACTCAATTTGTGCATCTCTCGAACATATGAAATTTGATACTTAACCATATTTTTGCATAAACAGGAAGCATTTTTGGTGCAAAGTGACTGGTATGACCATGACATACAAGTTTTTGATTCATGCATTTCTTTCTAACATTAGTAGGTGGATGCAACCATTGAGGCTTTGGATACCATACTCAATTAGTAATACTACAATTACACAAAGACAAACTGCCCCCTCCAACGTGAAAGTGATTTCTAGCTGCACCCAAAAGTCCATTCTATACTCTTCAAATGTTTTAGCTATTTATGTAATTTTTATTAATATGCTTATGATTTATATTATATAAATTTTAATATATTTATATATTTTTATTCTGTTCGTGTATAATTCAAATTTACCAGCAACACATGATGGGCTGGCTTTGACTATATAAAGTCCAAAAGCTTTCTTTTCTCATTGAAACTAAGAAAAGATAGATGCAAAGCTCGAATCTTCGTATGCCAAATGATTTTTTATTTTCAATCCAATCGAAGAATACTTTAGATTAGTTTATTAATGAGATGGTTGAAGTGCTAAGTCATATTTGGGAGAGAATTTTAATAATAATTGGAACATGTGAAGGTGGGGTTGTTCTCAATGTTTAATTATCATATTACCATTATTAGTCATAAAGGAGAGGGTTTGACTTAAACTTGTGGATTAGCCTTCACTTAAATTAATTCTCAATAACATAATGAGAAATACCCTGTTCAGATTTAGTTTACTTATTATGTTCCAAAAGTCAGCCAGGCCAGCTTAACATTTACTTTTTTATTATTATTATTTAATTGTTTGGTAAATGGTGAAGATTCCACAAACAAGTTAGTGGTAACCTCAAAGAGAAAGGAAAAGAGTTTAAAAACTTCTATAGAAGTGTGTTTCTTGCTTCTTTTCTTTAGCAGCCTATAAAAATCCAAAACAATTAACGTATACATATTTATAAAGCCGGATTTTATATAAATTATTTAAAATTTAATTTTAATCCAGTTCAATTCAATCTATGAATACTTTTAAATGAAATATTTTTCCTTTAGTCTTGTAAGAATAGTAATTAGATAGTATCAAATAATAGACTTACAATTTGGATTTTCTTTTTCTCAATTTCATATTGTCGGATTTGGCCTTTGACATAAATAGATGCAGCAATGCAAGCAATTGGGATTGACATAGGATTCTTCAGACTTCACTACTTAAATACGACACAGCACAGCAGGGATTTCCACGTTTTTGGTCTAACAATGCACTTAATATCCCTCGGTTGGTTGGCAGGACATTTCTTGTTCCTAAAGATGCTACTAAAGGTAGAATGTGAGTTTTATTCAATTAATTCATAAAAATTGATATTCAGTAAATTTAAGATTTTTTTTTTGTTTTCAGGTAACGACTTTTTTGTATCAATAAAAGATGCTACCAAGGGTAAGAATGCAAAAAGATGTTTTGGTATTCATTTTTATAACCACCTCCACCATCGTTAGTTGAATAGATTAATATATACAGATATATATATATATATAAATAATAAATGAATATGCAGAGGTCCTTTTCACATTTTTAAGGCAGGTATTTACCCCCCTTTCCACCTGCTACATGTTTAGCTTGATCATTTGTTTTCTTCCTCATCCTTCTTTGGCTGGCTGCCAATCTTTTAGGTACATTCCAATTATCTGACTTTGCACCCAGGATATTATGCCATTTTTTTTCTTTTGATAAAAACAATTATGCTGCCATTTTCATTCTAATCCCTTTTGATCCACAGCTTCCCTTGTTTTAACTTTAAAATCCATTCAATTTTTTTTCAGTCACTTATAATTGGTATAAAAGGATCCATTGTGTATTGCAACCTAGGCTGGAGAACAATGAACACAGTGAGTAGCCAACGCCTTTACGGTCCTGATTGAATCCTGATGGCATCATCTTCCCTACAAGTCATTAAGATCATGGGATTTTCTTAACATACCAACTTATCATCCTGTGTCAATTTCAATGAAAGAATCCAATCTATGTAAGGCTCCAATTGCCTGGATCACAAGAAGAACTTGGATTTGAGCACCAACAAAATGCTAAAAGCTCAGTTTCACTCTTTACAGGCAAACAGATGAACAATAGAAGACCAATTAAAGATCAAATTTTGTTTTTGGGAAACACGTTCTTACTTCACTCTTCATTTTCACTGGTAAAAGCTCTCAGATTACATTCTTGCAAAGTAACCAAATAATACTATAAGAGAACAAAATATAGAAGAAAAATAAATATGAATAGGGAAGCAGAAAATAAACCCACTTCTTAGATGTTATAATAGCCCAAACGGTTCAGGCAGAGGTTCAAATCCATTGTCAAAGATGGAACCTTGCTCAGATTTATCATCAATACTATGCAACCAGTTTGTATTCTTCAAGTCCTCTTTTAGCAATATTGTATCATAACGGGAACTCTCATAGACGTCAAACTCACTTAATTTGGCCGAGTATCTTCCATCAAGGGAATCACTTCCATTCTCGGCAGGTCTATTAATATCATTTCCATTCTCAAAGAAGTCTCCATTTTTCAAGCTACTGGGGCTTCCATTGCTATTGACAGAGTCTGAAGCGCTTAAGGAACGAAGAGATTGGGTTTTGGCAGAGGCAGATCGGATGCTCTGAGGAAAAAGAGTTGTGCCTGAGAGGGAACGAATGCTTGCTGTGCCATGTCTTATGTCCTACATCAGAGATTATAAATGGTGTTAGGATTATCCTGCATGGAGTTTATATATCCCAGATAAGTAAGAACACTTTTTTCTTAGTAACCAAACATAATGCAGTCTCTTACTACTGCAGAAACATATACGGAAAAGATCGCTAACAAATTCCAACCGGTAAACATGCCATTGCAATTCCAAGCTCTTATTTAGAAATCTTTACTGCTAAAACATTTGGATCACAATGATGTTCTATTTATGATGATAATATAGACTATAAAAGTATCTAAGTTGAGGGTGCGATTATAATGATAGTAGTGGTGGAAACCAATAATAATAGTCTACTTGAATGACGCTATTCCTACCCGTTAGCTGCATTTAAATTACTCAGCACATGACCGAGAAAAAGAAGAGGTTTTTAAAACACATGAAATGGCTATCGTTTGCAACATGCAGACTTTCACTGAGGAGTTGACAATTTCTTTCAATAAAAAGTGGAGGGTAAGTATACCATATGCCTAATAGCCATATCCAGTGATTTTTTGGAAATAGTCCTCCCAAATCCTGTGCCATCTGAAGTGGTTGTTGAAGACTTTACAGGTTTCCGCATAGCTAAATCTGAGACATGTGAGGTCTTCCGCGACTCGTGCATGTCAGATGTATGCCCATTGGAATGGACACGAGTCCTTCCAGGGGGTTCAGTGAGTCTTCCTCTTGGGACAATTGGTGACGAATGTCTTCTTGGGATATTTACAGAACTAGTATTATCTTGGTTTGCCTTCATGGTGACAGAAGCACCAGGCCTAGACCTCCCAGCAGAGATTGGCCGATCTGGCAAAGTTGTTCTAAGGTTTGGCGGTGTGTCAAGAGGAAAATCAGGAGGCACAACTGGCTGTTGTTGGGGCCGGACTCGTGGACTTGGGGAGCTTGGTCGAGAAGCTGGAGCTGAACTGCGACCAGTTGAAACAATGCGCCCAGCAGAAGGTGAAGGACCAGCTGCTGAAGATAGAGAAGCTGCTGGATTCCGACGCGAGGGAGTTGATGGACGAGAATTTGAACGAACAGTTGTTGAGTTCAAGTTTGCAGGGATTTGTGGCCTAGAAGTTGGAGTTGACGGCCTTGAACTTTGCGAGGGTCTACTCTTGTCAATATAAGAGCCGGTGGGAGATAGGCGGACTTTTGAAGGAGTTGAGGACCGTGATGGTGTTGAGCGGGCAGAAGGGGTTGAAGGTCTTGCAATAGATGGTGAATGGGCAATAGGAGAGGATGGTCTAGCATAAGATGACACAGAAGATGAGCTCGTATTGAGAATTGAACTGCCCCTGTTTGAGGTATAGCTGTTGTATGAGGAAGACATAGAAGGCCGAGTTACTGAACTGCTTCGAGCGGGTCTCGAGGAATGATTGCTTTCAGAATGTGAAACTGAAAGCTGAAACAGGGAGATAAACAGAAAAATTAGTCATTCATGATTGCAAACTTCAAGTGGCTGAGGGATTGGCCAACTCGGATGCTAACTCAACAACAATCAAATGCCAACCAAAAAAGAGAGAAACCGAGTAGAGATCAATCCCTAATGTTGACAGAAGCTGCAGTAACTTAAAAGTTAGGACAAAATAACTCTAAAAATACGAAAGGAAATGCATACCCTTGAAGCCTTTGTGGTTGAAACTGATCTAACTTTGGAATTGCTTCTTGGAGCTAGTGAAGTTGACTGAGATTCTGATCCTTCAGACGAAGGAAATAGAGGCGTTCCAGGAGGAGTTAGAAGCCTAATGTCATAAGTACTTTATTATAAACTGAGAGAGACAAGGATTTCCAAAAGAGAGTCTGAATTCAAGTCATAATTAAGTAAGCACAGCAATACATCACCCATAAATGTTGTCAAACATTAAACTTCGGATCGGATTACCCAAAAAGACAACTTGAAATGTGTACAAACAAAAGATTCACATGAAAAAAAAGGTAGTTCATTTAGAAGTTTGTATTCTGCATTCTGTGGGAAGCAGAGCAAGCCTCAAAGTGATATCCCGAGAAGTACACTAAGCATCCGGGCAGAGTGGATGTGTCTAGTACAATGACACATAACATTATAGTTGTGACAGTTTAAGGAAATGCCCTAACCTCTCAGCTTTATTAATTGCAAAATCATTCTCGGGGAAAGGTGTTAAAGCTATAGGGCAGAATTCAGATTGTCCATTGAAAAGAAAAAAAAAACTAAACAAAATTGAAATGAATACGATGCCAAGAGACTTGGGTTACGGCAACCAAACAGATCCAAAAGAGAAAACGATGCAATTGAATAGATTAAATTATCCGAACATAAATATAATTACATTTGATATTATTAGCGTAGTAATAATAATATTAATAGCAATGAATGAATGAATTACCAGTCATAGTCATGCTTTCCTCCATCTGTAGAAGAAAGTAGATCATCAAGTCCACCTTTTAGTTTAGCTGATCCATGTGATAGTCTTCCCAGTTTAACTGATACTATTAAATCAAAATCAATATCAATATCAATATCAAAATCCAGACATCAAACTTATTTCAAAACTCGAAAACTAAAGCAAATGGAAAAGCAAAAGCGTTTTTCATTTCACTTCGGTCAACTATCATCGACTAAACGACATCGTTCTCTTCTCAGGCTATATTTTCCATTGAAAACCATCAATCATTTTCTAGTTTCAAAAAAAGAAGAAAGGAAACTTTTGTTTTGTTCCACATAGAATTGAGAAGAAGCTTAGCTAACTGCCCTCTCGAAACCGACAAACTAATCCAATCTAATAATAGTATGAAAGTAAGGGAAAAAAACAAAAGAAGCAAAAACTGAATAGAAATGTACCATCGAATGATTCATCGGAGGAGGCAACGGAGAGGCTGCGTCGGCTCTTGGAGAAAAGATCCAAATTCTCATCTGAATCCCTGGGGAATAATCCAGCGTTCAAACTTTTACCACGGCGGTGATGATGGGAGGCCGCCGACATGTTATTATTGTTATTCCGCCCTCCTCCGACCACCAAAGATTCCCTTAGATTCCTATTCATCATCTTGGTTGGGTAAATTTGGTGTTCCAACTATTACCAGCTGCAACGCCTATGCTATGACCGCTGCTGCAAACCCCATCGCTCTTTTTTTTTGGGGGGGGGGGGTTGTAAAATGCAGCTTTCTTTCTCAAAGAAAGAGAGAGAGAGAGTGTGTGTTGAGATCTGACGCAAAAGAGAAATGCAATTGCAATGGTGCCAAACTGCCAATGCAATGCAAAGCAAAGACAGTTAGTCACCGGGCTGTCACTGTATCCGTCTCTTTTCTTTCTTTCTTCCTTTCCCCCTTTTTTTTTTATTTTATTTTAATATTATATTACATCATAATATGTCGGAAAGAGGAGAAGGTGAAGTGGTGATCAGATCTGTGCAGTGCTGTGCCTCTCTTTAAGAAATTAAGATCAGATCTCATCCATGCTTTTGCCTAGGGAGATAAGACAGCTTTTCTTTTTATTTTCTTAAAATTAATTTTGTTGTAATTAAATCCTAATGATAATATTTTATTTATTTATTCATTTCCCGATATCGAGGTCCTAACTAATAAATAAATTATTTTTTTACAGAAATGCGAGATGTCATTTTTTATCTTTATTTAGTCACAACATTATTATTATTATTATTATTATTATTATTATTATTATTATTATTTATGATAATTTTAATTTTTTAAAAAAAAATTTAAAAATTATGTGATCACTTTTTTAACAAAATAATAATAATAATGTTTACTCTACTCGCATTAACTATCACTTCCATTTATTTATATTAAAATTTGGTATTCTTATTATCGGGATAAAAAATAATTTTTAAAAATAAATTTATAAATAAAGTAATAAATTATTTTTTAAGTGAATAATTTTTATTGAAAAATAAATAAGAATAAATAAATAATTTTTTAATATATGTATATATATATTTTTATATAATGAATGATAATAAAATAAAATAATTTTACATTTTTTTGAGGTGAAAGCCTCTGAGGATAGGTATGGATTGATAACTTAGGTACTTGAAATGTTGGTCGCACCCTACAAGGAAAAATGAACCGACTTTGCCTTTTTATTTGTTATTTTACCCATTTTTCATGTCAACAAAAAAAAAAAGTCGATCATTGATCTACAAAAGGCTACGTGGCTAATTCTTGCAACACTTCACTTATGGGAGAATCAAAAACCCAACCAACTGTTTAAAGGGTTTATATATTTTTTATAATATTTAAATTTTATAATTATTTTTAAATTTAAATTGATTTATTATTCATATTAAATTTATATATAAATATTTATATTTAAATTAAATAGTATTATTCGTTAGATATTTGAATTTATTAAAAATTTGAATTCAAAAAACAAAATTCGTTTCATCTTATATAAGTACAAATTTTTATATTTTACAGTAAATAGATATAGATTCCCATAATCAAATCCATTTTTATAAAGTAATGCAAATTTAGATAATAGATTCGAATATCTGAATCTATTATTCATAAAAATAATGAAAATTTAAATAATTGATATCTGAGTATTCATATCCACGTTCACTTCAAATCTATTGCAGCTAGTAATTATTTTATCTGAATTCAAATTCGTCCTAAATCTGTAATATCTGAATAAGTAAAAAATAAATAAATTGAATAATTTTAAATATTTAAATCCACACAATTAATTGCCATTCTTTAAAGGGTTCCGTTATTTATATTCAATAAATTTTAATTAATAATTTTATTTAAATTATTATTTTATATTAAAAATTATTATTAATTTATTTATAACCACTTTTATTATGAAAATATATAATATTATTTAAATACATGAAACACTGTTTCAGTTACCTGTTAGCAGTACCAGAAATGAAAACATATTTTGTGACCCATGCAATTTAATAGTTAGTTTTATTTATTTAATTCTACGCTATGTATTTTAATTTTATGCTCATACGTTATAATTTTATTTTTATATTATTAATTTATTATATAAATATATATATAAAAGATAAAATTATGAATTTATTAAAATTTTAAATTTAGGTCTGAGAATCTTCAGTATAATATTTATTTATAAGATAAAAAAATTATTTGATATTTTGAGTAATAATTGAAACAAATATCAGAATTTATATTGATAAAAAGTCATTTATTATTTCAAAATGTGTTCAGAACTTTTTATAATAAACTATTTTGATAGATTTTATGTTTCAGTCAAGACTACCATTCAACTTTTTTATTGATTTACTAATAATCATTTATCTTCAAATAATTAATTATATCCAAATCTAAGATCATATAATATAATACAATATAATATAATATAACACTTTTAATTACATTTAATGCTTTAATAATCCTATATAAACATGAAATTTACGAATCAATGTCTAATTATAGAAAAAACAAAATAATATTAACCATTCAAGCATTTGGCTTAGTTTGCTACCGTATGTTTTTCACCCTACTAAATAGGCAAAGTTCTAATCCTACTCACCTCATATCTCATTAATTAATGCAATTTTAAATTATACTTGCTTTCAATAATTTTGCAAATTTTATTTTTATTTTCAGTTTTTGAAAACAAAACACATTTTTTTTTTTTGTTGTTATCATAAAAATTGAGAAGAAAATAGAAAACAAAAATGATACCAAATGAGATGTCCCCTTTATTATTATTTTTTAAAAAATTATTGAATGCATTAATTAATTTTAATATATTAAAAAATAATATATTAATTATGTCTTTTTAACTTAAGCGGTATCATTAGACAATGAAGAACTTTGTTTAAAACATGATATTTATTTTATTTAATTGTGTACTGGCAATCAAATCAAAATCCACATTTTCATAATATATGAGATGATGTACTAACCCCACAAGTCACAAATTGAAACTTTCAATGAGAAAAAAAGGGGGTGGGGGGCAAAAGTTGTTGCGTTGGATTGCGTCTTAATTAATTAACTAATTAATGTTTTTCTTAACTTAGATGAATGGTTTAATTGGCTTAGAAACAATCCAAGTTTCCTAAAAATAAAGGTATCTTTGAGTGTTTTTGCAATTAGTTAAGTTTGGATTAAATCAACTCCACATCATCGTTACAATTTACTATTTCTACTTCTAATTCTAATACATTAATTGCATTGCCATTCAAAAGTTTTATTTATTAATTATTTTTTCTCTCATATATTTTCAATGATATAATATTTTGAAAGTTTTAATCATTTATTATGAAATATAAAGATGTATCTAAATGAGTGTGATAATAAGTAGTAAGGTATACTTATATTCATGAAAGAGAATAACATTTAAGTTTCATGTAAGTATATTTTAAGTAGGAACAATCATAAATTTGGAATGAAATTAATTTTATTACATATAACGAACTAGAATACCTAAGCTTAAAAAAAAAAAAAAAGGAAAAAGAAAAATAAAGATGTATCCTTTTATCCGAAGACCAGCCATGATTAGATACTAGATTAGAGGTGTGAATTTCGTAACATGAAGTCAAACATTCTTGGATTTGGCATGATAGCATCTATTAGTGTTATAGTAGACATGAAAAATATTCATTTATAGTATGGGTTTATTCGATATAAATTTAATCATAATTAATAATTATGATTTTATAATTTATAAATAAATTTTATACATGTGATTTATATTAATAAATATTTTAAAAAAATAATAAAAGAAAAGTGTAACCTGTCTTATATGTGATATTTTAGTTAATTTCATACATGATATATAGTATATGTGTTAACTTACGGGTGCTCTAATGTTCTTCTCAAATTTCATTTTCAAAAAAAGTCTTTTATTTAATTAATCACTTTCACAAATTTTAAAAATTATAATAATTGCATAATTTTAACTTTAACGAGTGTTAAACTTTTTCATAAACAAGAGATTGTGGTTTGAGATAATTTAGATACGTAATATCTTTTTGAAATGAGTTAATTAGATAGAAAATGAAAGTTACAAATAGATTTATTTATTTATTTTAAAAAAAAAAGGGGCATGAATGGCTTAATCACAAGGTTACTCTCTGATTTATCACACCATTTAATGTTTGAATGTCTTAAATTTAATAGGATTAAAGTAAGTTTTGGATATGAATTGCTGATATGATCCAAAGCCACTAGATTTAAGCCAAGCCATGGCAGTAACAAAAGCAATGGAAGGGCCATCCATGGCAAGTAGATGGGTCATCCATTCCTCTGCTCCTTCCTCTCACCAGTCGACATCCATCACCAATTGCTGGATCACATATCCATATTTATATCTATCTATCTATCTATATATATATATATATATATATTATAAAGTAATGGTGTCGAAGAGTGCATGGGTCTTTGTATATGAAACCCACCGAACTTTTCTAAGTAAAACACTATTCATCAATCAAACAAAACAATCCCTATCCGACGCTACCACCTCCATGCTTATAAAAGCGACCAGTGAACCCATGTTCTTGACTTATGCATGCTTTTCTCTCCAATTTAATGCTTTTCTTTAATTTTGGAAATTTTATCCCAAAAAAATTCTCCTTAACCTTCCCCATCTGAGTTCTTTTTTTTTTTTCTTCTTCTCTTTTGGAAATGAATAATTTTGGACACACAAACACACGACATGAAATTAAGCAGTTTTCAACACTCTAATCCGTGTATGACTTATTCATATATGTTAAATTAACAAAGGTTAACCAACTTAACTCAAGCTATCTACCTTGTTTAGATACATTTTATTAATATTTAAAATTTTAAAAATAACTTATATATAGATTGATAGATAGGTGACAGGGCAATTGGTTGGTGCTGTTGAAGTCAGAGTCTGGACCTAATAAAATGGTAAGAGGATTTGGATTTCACTCACATGTGCTATCAATTATTGGTCGCAAATTTTGGATCTTGAAGTAAAGCAACCTAACAGGATATACAGAAATATCATAATATTAATTAATTTTACTGCCAATTAATGACTTATGCGTGAAATTCTTGTAGAAGTAGTAGTTGTAGTAATTAAAATGGTTGGCCAGCTGCGCGGTGTCCTTGCTTGATTTATGTGCCTGCTAACTCTGGGGCCACTTCACGTCAACATGTTTTAAATGAATGATATCCAATTTTCTATGTAGGCAGGTTGGATGTTAACGGGAGGTTAACTTAAATTAGGAAATAGAATGAATTGCATAAGTTAATCAGGTAAATTAGATTAGTTTTAGATCAATTTGAGTTTAAATATTTTAAATTTTTAAAATTTTGAGTTTAAAGTTTTTTAATTTTAATTATTTTAAATTTGAATCATTTTAGTTTTAAATCATTTTATGTTTAAATTATTTTAAGTTTAAATCATTTTAGATTTATATTATTTCGATTTGGGTCAATGGTGTAAAGCACTCGGATTAATTTAGTTTTGATCAGTTAGTTTTAATACTCAAATTTACCAAGATTAATCATTTTAAATTTGAGTTATTTTGAATTAATTATTTTGATCAATTTGAATTAAAATTATTTTTTATTTAAATTATTTTTAATTTTATACTGCTAATTTTTTTAATTAAATTAAATTAAATTAAGTTAAATCTAAATTTAAGTAAATTAATTGAAAATTTTGAGTTTAAATTGGAATCGACAATTTAGAGAAAAATCAATCTCAACCTAGAAAACAAATAATTGGGAGCCATTTAGCAATAGCATAGATTGGTAAGATAATCCCTTAGAAGCAAAGCGATAGATTGCATACAAATGAATTTAATTTACGGAGAAGTGTTGTCAATTACGTATGTATTCAGTGGAAAGATGCGCTGCGATCTGACGGTGAGAGAGTCCCCACGAAAAACAAGTTGCAAATGATAAAAATTGGTTTTATAGTGCAAATAGATCATGTTCTAGCAGCTTTTTCACGTGCCTTCCCAATAACCTAGAAGATTTTTGTTATATCTACGTCTCATGTGCGTCCGGTAAAATTAGTTTAAGCAGCCCAGCTCAATTAAGAACCCTCCTACCCTACAGACGAAAAAGTAAATAAAAGACAAACTACCCAAATGTGAAGTCCATGTGCTGTGTAT